>OX454526.1:35347911-36000355 GCA_949715645.1 Portevinia maculata | reverse complement strand
CCTCAAGCCTGTATTCGGACGTACAGTGAAATACAAGGAATCTTTCCTTAGCCGTACACACGAATGTGGAATGCTCTTCCCCGCTCCATTTTTCCTACACATTATAATCTAAAAACATTTAAAACCAACGTGCATCGGCATCTCTCCCCATCTTCTAACCCTAATATCCTTAACCAACGACAATACCACGTCGAGTTAATCGGCTCTCGTCAGATCACCGTAATTAAACGACGTTGGGAGCCGTTAGTACGTAGATGTTTGAAAACAACCGCGTGTCGTTGGCCAGTCCCATCTACAGAGTTGAGGTAGATGATTATACGTGGTATCACAATGAACCTAAATTGGTCTAAGTGAGTCGGCTTCTGCCGACAGACACCTAAACCTAACCTAACGTAACCCTAATATCCTGAACGCCCGCGCTGTGTAGCTAATCAAAAAATCCCTTTAGTGCGAGTACATTATAAAAAAAAAAAACAAAAAACCTACCATTTTTAGACAACTCTGAACGGAAATTTTAAGAAGCTTCTCATGACAATTGATACTTTTGGATGTTTGTCTGACGTTCGCAAGAGGTTTAGGTTTTATTTAGGTGTTACTTGGCCGGCTTGGGGTCTATGTCCTCCTTTTTGAGCGAGGAGGTTGGTTTTAAAAAAAAAAGACTTCAAATGAAAAAAAAAAAATCAAAAACAACGGCGACATTTACATTAATTATTTTTAAAGCCAGAAAACTATTCTTTTATTTTTTACTTTTTTTTTTAAAATTAAATTATTTCAAGGAATAGTTTTTGAAAAAATTAACTTTGAAACTAAAAATTAAACAAAATTGTTTACTGTCCTTTTTTTAAAATTGGAAAATGAAACAATAAATTGTTTTGTTTTGTTCACTATTAATTTTTTTTTTCATATTCTGGTTAGTTTATTTCCATACATATTTTGTTGTAACTGTTTTTTTAATGATTTTATCAAAAAAAAAAATGTATGCTAAAAACGCCCCAAAAAGTTGTGGGAAACAACTTTGTACGAACGAATTGTTAAGAAAACCTTTGTCTACATACTTTTCGAAGAACACGACCTTCATTTTCATCAATTTTTTCGAACTTTCATTTTCTCTGTTGGCAGTTTTATGATCTGGACAAAAGGAGTAATAACCCTCTCACTGCACCGCAGCCCTATTGGGCCGCCTGTTTGCCCTATAGGCAGGCCCTCCGATTTCGAATCAGATCTATATTGAGGCCAATCAAATGCTGGTGTTGTTGCATTTGTGTGATCCAGCGGTTTTCAGATCTGCCGCTTTTTTGCGATTGTAAAGGAACTTTGGTGATATTGCCTTTTCGACGGGGTTCGTAGGATCTCTTATTTAAACATGACAGTACTAACTGAGCCGGTTGCGCTGGCTGATTTTCGCCACCATCCACTCTAGACCTCAGATATTCCCATTCCCTTCCAAAAATCAACCCATGCATCAAGGGATTTTCGATCTTCACTTATAGTGGCTCCATCGGATGCACTTGGGAGCCCGTCACTTTTCCTTGAAGCAGATAATCCAAGACTGTGGTAAATACCAAGGGACCTAACACACTTCCCTTGTGTACACAGACTTTGAGAAGTAGTAATAGTAGTAGTAGTAGTGGTAATATGAGTAGTAGTAGTAATAGTATTAGTAGTAGTAGTAGTAGAAGTAGAAAATAGTAGTAATACTACTATTTATTGCCTTTAATTCACTATAAATGTTACAAAATGTTTCTTAGTCTATTTTGGTTTGACCCAAGGCCGTCTACTAGAATGGCATTTGGTTAAATGTTATTTTAGCTATGATAAACTAAACACAGAAATGTTATTTTGCAGTAGAACGACCTGTATTGGGAAGATTGGGCTTCATTGACACATTTCTGGTATATCATACTGCCAGATGTTTTACATCGACTTTGATATGTAAATCCTTAATTTCTCCAACAAAATGGTTTTTAATAAATTTTCCACTTGATTTTTTCGGGCCCATAGAGAGTGAAAGTTCCAAATTTCAGCTTTCTCGCCCGATTTTTAAAACGTCAAAATTGGTGACGGATAGTAGTAAATAAAAAAAAATTAAAATAAAGCAACCCAATGTTCACGAAAAATGAAAATGCACCGGAACAGTCACAGTGTTTTTTGTCTCATAGGCAAGAAGTTTTATTTCAACACACACCAACCGAAACATTTTACTTTTCTGTTTCTTTTGGTTTGTGTTGAGAAAAAACCTAACCTAACCTAGCCTGCCTTGATCCCTAATAGTTTCCCTGCGTCAAAGTCAAAAAAATCGCAAATTACTAAACGCCTGTGCAAAACAACGATGGTTCGAAAATCGTACGGGTATAGAATTTTTGGTATTTTCAGTCAAACAAGTGCACACTGAACCTGAAAGTTAAATTCCAAAATACTGCTCAGATTACCACCGTGTAGGGCGAGAAAATTGTAATTCAAAAGTATAAAGTTGACCGCTATAGGACAAGTGGTTTGGAAATGGCAGCGGTTCAATATTTGTTTGGTAAATATAAAACTCCACACGCAAGTAAAATTGTGGGATATGTGTCAGTTCAGTAGGTGAGAAATGTCAAAATTTTGACAATCGATAACAAAAGTTAACCGAATACGTAGAATACGGTGTTTGGAAGCGCTGATCCATGTCCGTTTAAGGACTTAGCTAGTGTTGTCCCCGCTAAAGTTACCGTATATAGGCTAAGTTGTTGCTGTATTTAACATGCAAATGTGAATAAGCTTACGCTTTACGCTTGAGTAAAAAAAGTGTATGAAATTCTGAAAATATTCTTCGCTTTAAATTGTGGCCCTGAACTCAAATTCCTTTCTTTTGCCTGGTATTTTCTTCACCTTCTAAGTTAAAAAATAGAAAAGATACTTTTTTGTCTGATGAGGAATATATTTTTACTCGAGGCTTGCATTTATTATTTAATTTTAACCTTGCTTCCCAGAATTGTCGCTGTTGCCTGGGAGTTGGTCGACTTGCAAATTCCTTTGTAGCATTCAAATTCGAAATGTTCGTCGTCAGTGTTGCTGCGAATATGTCACCCCGTTTTGGGATAGCCGTTTTGGGATAGATCTTACAATACTTGTTTTTTTTTATATCACGGGGTATTTTTTGTCGCGATACGAGTACCATCATTCTCTTTAAGTACAAGTTTATATGTTCCTATCTTCAAGGCAACCTAAAGCAGGACTTGACAATCATAATATCTATGTCCTCTTTAACAAAATCACTGCTAAAGGCAGAACAGCATTATGAACATCGTTACGTTACAGTCTAAAATACATTGGGTCATTAAAACAATGGCGCAATTAGCCGGCTTAAGATGTTGTATTTTAAATACCGCAAAAACACATAGGTACGACTTCAAATTAATCGTCATAAGGCTTTGCAAAAACATTCTAGATGAGTTGGTAGTAAAACTTTGTAACAACCAATTACATGCTTAATATGTCGGCGTGTGGGTGCGGTTTTCCTTTTCAACGTTAATACTTTGTTTGTGTGTAGAGGATGCTGCCACCCTGTCAGGCGTCACATCTGTCACCATAAGTTTCATTCAAGTACCTAATGAGAAAAAGCTATTAATCAATAAGGATTAAATCTAGGATGTCAGCTAAAAAAAGGTTTTTTCCTTGAATTAAATGTTGACGAAACAATTTCTGTTCTGTTCATTTATGCGTGCAAATAAAGGGTTTTTCAATAAGAGCGCTACAAAAGTTTTTTTTAAATAAAACAAAAACGGTTTTGGATATCAATGAAATTCTTTATTCCTCTGAAAGTACGTTCGATGCCATTATGTATGGAACTCGATTTCTCTTGCAATGCCACCACGGGCACGCTTGCAGAAGTCCAGACGCTGAACCCAATGTTCGACGGTTTTCAAGCATAAATCGGCCGATAGTGCTGCAATTTCACGTTCGATATTCGTACGAAGTTCATCAATCGTCGCTGGCTTGTTGGCATAGACCATAGACTTGACGTAGCCCCACAGGAAATAGTCTAACGGCGTCAAATCGCACGACCGAGGCGGCCAAGCGACTGGACCATTTCGTGAGATAACACGGTTTCCAAACTTGGTTTCCAATAAATTGATTGTGGCATTCGCTGTGTGGCCACATGTCCTCCAAGTCCATATCATCCAATTGGGGCCAAAAATATTCGGTTATCATTGAACGGTAGCGATTCCCATTCACAGTAACGTGCCGGTCTTGATCATCACGAAAGAAGTACGGCCCAATGACGCCGCCGGCCCATAAACCACACCAAACCGTAATTTTGTCGGGATGCAATGATAACTCATGGAGTACGTGTGGATTGCTGCCTGACCAATACCGCATATTGTGTGTATTGACGAAGCCATGAAATGAGCCTCATCGCTGAAGATGATTTTTCGTAGACGTAGCGCTCTTAACGTTGAGCCCACTGACTCCGAATTTCGGTAGTAAATTTTAATAATTTCGACTCGTTGTTGGCTCGTATATCTTTCCATCATGAAATGGCAAACCTTACTGAAGAGAAATGTCAAAAGAGCGGCAAGAAATTCGGCGTCGTTTGCTGTCCCTGTCGCTCTACTTCTGTAGCGTCCCTGTTGAAAAACCCTTTAGATGATTTATGTTTACATTAAGTTTTGATATTACTATAACTTAATTCGTGCGATTTTTTTTCCAAAATTTAAACGTTTATTTAAGAAAAACATGTACAATAGAAGCAATGACTTTTTCCCATCTTTCTGGCAATTTGTGGATCCCATCCAAAAAGAACTGCGCCGGCTTGGCAGCCAAGAATGAATGAAGCCAATTTTTAATATTCTGCTCTGATGTAAACCGTATTTCAGTGAGGGCGTTCTGCATTAACCGGAACAAATGGCAGTCAGAAGGGGCAAGGTCTGGGCTATAAGGCGGGTTGGGTAAAACTTCCCATCCACTTTTTCATGATGTAAATTTATTGCCTCGTGTCTGGTCGCATATTCCGGGCGTTTTTCGGCTACTGCACTCTTCAAACGGATTAATTGTGTTCGGTAGCGTTGTCCATTGATGGTTTCACCCGGTTTTAGGAGCTCATAATACAGCACACCCTTCTGATCCCACCAAATACAGAGCATTACCTTCGCGCCATGGATATTCGGCTTTGCCGTTGATTTGGCTGGTTGGCCGGGTTTCACATATGATTTTTTGCACTTGGGGTTGTCGTAATGGATCCATTTTTTATCACCAGTAACAATCCGATGCAAAAATTACTTCCTTTTGTGGCGTTCCAGCAGCATTTTGGACATGCAAAAATGCCTTTCGACGTCTCTCGGTTGAGTTCATGTGGAACCCAATTTCCTTGCTTTTGAATATATCCAGCTGCTTTTAAACGTTTTGAAATGACTGCTTGAGTGACACCCAAAGATTCTGCGAGCTCTTCTTGTGTTTGGCAACAATCTTCATAGAGTAATGCTTCCAGTTCTTCATCTTCAAACTTTTTTAGCTGCCCAGGACGTTCATCGTCTTCCAAGCCAAAATCACCACTTTTAAATCGTGCAAACCACTTTTGGCACGTTCGCTCAGCTAGAGCATGTTCACCATAAACTTCCACCAAAATACGATGACTTTCGGCAGCAGTTTTCTTCATATTAAAGTAATGAAGAAGAACTCCCCGCAAAAACACTTTTTCAGGCACAATGTTCGACATATTTGAGTGAAAAAAAAATTATTGTTGTTTACGCTTCAAATGAATGACATATACTGAAATGACGTACAATGACAGTAGCTTTCCAACGCATGTTCCAATGGAATAATACAAGTTACGCCATCTCTCAGCAAACCGCACGAATTAAGTTATAGACCTCAACATTTGACGGATTCGCAATGGTCCGCTATACATTTTTACACTTCTTCGAAATATTTAGTTTAATTGGTAGTTGGAACAGGTTAGTCAGTGGTTGAAGTTTAAAATATCTTGATTGATCGATTTAGTTCTGCTATTAAAGCAAACTTTTTTTGAATAGACAATGAAGTGTCATTGCGACAGCCTTACAACTCTTTATCCATTCCACGGTAGAAACAAGTAGCTCATACTGCAATAGCTGCGATCAAAGCATCTCTCTTCACCGTACGCGCATTTTGGTTAAAATAACACTAGAATTGATGCAACTATTATATCAGTGCATTTGACAGATTACACTCTCCATCCTTTAATCAATCAATCAGCATTTCTTGACACAATTCACGCATTCGTTGTCTCTTTTGATGAGACAGTCTTTCCTCGCAGTTGATATTATGTTTTCAATACCCGAATGACCATACGTTTTATACACTGGTGACCACAAAGATGAGGCCATAAATTTTGCAATCGATTTTCAATCTTTATACCTGTTGGAAAATGTATACCCATAACTTTTACTACCTGTGAACAGGTACATATTTTCCCAACCGTAAGTCATAAAATTAAAAGGTAAATAAGAAACGACCGCTGGAATTTCTCAAGATCAAACAATGAACTTGAAAAGCGTATAAAAAGATGCGCACTAGGAGGCCATTGCAAATATTTCGTTGCAGGAGTTCACACCAGCGAATTTTTTCAAACTTTTGTTAAGAACATTTCAAAAAGCGTTGAAAATAACTGTTTTTATTTAATTAAAAAAAAATGGGTTCCGGAAAAATAGATGCTTTCAAGGAGTTAGGACTCTCAGGCCGAGAAATTGCAAGGAGGCTAAATAGAAGTAAGACTGCTGTAAGCAGCTATCTGGCGGATCCACAACACTATGGGAAAAATCAAAATGGACGCACGGCAGAAACAACAACATTGCGAGAAAAGCGGGTTATTCTACGGCTTCAAATTCTACTTTACCAGTGACTAAAATAAGAGCCAACAGCGGAGTATCAGCCGGCATAGCAACGGTCCGAAGGATAATACGAAAAAGTGGTACTATACGGTACACAAGGAGCATCGAATGAATTTTGCAAGAGAACATGTCGCTTAGAGCAGTGAATGAAAACGCGTTGTCTTTTCGCATGAAGAAAAGTTTAACCTTGACGACACCGATGGTAACAACTACTATTTCTATGATCTAAGAAAGGAGGAGCTTATTTTGGCAAGACATCACAGCCGTACATCAGGTGTAATGCTGTGTGGCGCTATAACCCACTATGGCACAATCGAGTTGGAGTTTTTGTTCACAACAATGAACGGACACAACTACAAATTTTTGCTGGAACGGTCATTTCCAAAAGTGAAAAACATTTTCGTACCCCTGTCTTGGATATTCCAACAAGACAATGCCCTTATCCATACTTCCAGGGTTGTTAGAAGTTGGATTCAATCAGAAGACGTGGAACCTTTGCCATGGCCGATTCACCGGACTTAAACATAATCGAAAATGTTTGGGCATGGTTATCTCGTAAAGTTTATGAAGGCGGCAGACAATTTGGAGACAATGACACCTTAATCGAAGCTATTTGTGATGCCTGGGCCCAAATTTGTCTTTAATTATTTGAAAAAAAAACTGTATGATTCCAAATCGTCTAATAGAAGTCACATCGAAAAATGGCGGGCATACTCATTATTAATGTAGAAAAACATAATAAATAAATGTTTTAAAACCATAAAATGTAAACATTTTATTCATTTTTTCCTTTCTTTCTAAGAATTTTGGTGGCCTCATCCTAGTGCGCTTCTTTTTATACGCTTTTCAAATAGTTCATTGCTTGATCTTCGAAAATTCAAGCGATCGTTTCTTATTTACCCTTTAATTTTATGATTTACTGTTGGGAAAATATTTACCTGTTCACAGGTAGTAAAAGTTTCAGGGTATACAATTTGCAACAGGTATAGACTGAAAATCGATTGCAAAATATATGGCCTCATATTGTGATCGCCAGTGTATGTTCTTAGATAAGCATTGAGTATCATCACAAATTCCTCGAAACAATTCGAAGCCCCTTCGCGGCTTCTGAGTAAGTGAATAACCTACCATCGTTAATCAACCACAAATATAACGATATCTTCTGTAACGTTTTAGCCCCTAGTAACTTTATCAAGTGACATACAACGTTGACAACAAACCGAGAAATTCGTCTCGAATTAGCTAAGGCGAGGTGATTTCTGTTATCGGTTCGTTACGAAATCAGCAGGTAACCGATATGGCAAAGTGTTGCTTTCCCTTCGGTTTGCGCTACCCCTTCCCTATCCGGTATTCGAAGCTAAACAAACTTAATATTCACCTTTTTTTGTTCACGCATGGAAGTATGCGGCCGGCATTAATTAGTTTTTGTTTATTAATTTCTGAATACAGGCACACGCCAATCGCTCGATTATTCGCTTAATTTGTTTATTCGCTTCAATAGATAGGTTCAACACTTTTTTTTTGGATTTTTATCTACATTTTCCTATCTATAAACGACTTTTAATTCTTGAACTATGTGTGAAGAGCTTTCAGAATTATGATAATTGAATCTAATTGAAAGCTTGCGGATGTCGGAATTGAATATTCCCATTCCCCTTTTGAAAACTTTATCTGTACGGTGAGCTACGGGCGTGTAGGTATGTCTACCGTGAATGCAAAGTTTTCGAAATAATTATAACAGTATTTGGATGATGTTGCGATAAGCAATGAGAAGCACTTGACCTTTGTAGGGTTAAGAAGGTCGTTCATTCGAGGATAGGAGGAGTGGCACTATATTTACTATTTTGTTGATGGGTCATCGGTTATTGTGTTCCGAATACACCGCGGGTATTTACTGATTCCCAAGTGACACAGCTTTCTTACGAGATAATCAATGGCCTGATATAACAAGCTTGTTAATTACTTTCATTAGTCTTAAAGTGATAAGAAGGACGTTGTTGATGCGAGCTAATCGATTTTGTAAAGGCACATTTGATCTTGCACGTACGATTGGATTTAAATGATATCCCCATAAAATTCGATGCACTTGAAAATATATCTTTAAAAACGAAACAATCATCCCTATTGCGAGTGTCAGTTGACAATTGACTAATTTTAACGAGTGCAATTGTGAGCCGAAGATTTCGAGGAAGATTTTCATTGATAATTTTGTCAATCGCAATTTTTTACTTGACTGCGATTAACAACATCTTTTGGAATCGTTTGTTCACAATATCACACTTTGAAAATAGTCAATTATCAATTGAAAATTGTTGCTCTCAATAGGGATGCATGTAATGTGTCAATCATTTCAATTTAACACGAGCTCCTCAGCAGGAGGATGTACGCAAGATGAATTCACGTGATTTGATCAACTGTATCGCCAACAATCAGCGTGGTAGATACCTTATATGAAGCGGATAATTGCTACCACTGAAACTCTCCTTGTTCCAAACACGTAAAAAGAATATAGTTATGACAGAGATACTAGCCTCGAAAATGGACCCACCTCATTCAAGACCACGAAACTGGACGAAGACGGACTATGAACTGAGAGTATGCATCTGGAACGTGGGAACATTGCACACTTCTGGTGCTGCTTAAGAACTTGCATCTGTCTTCGTGTGGTTTAAGACAGATATAACCGTGATTTAGGAGATGCGAAAGATAGATATCAAAGGAGACCCTCTAAACTGCGCCAATTATAGAGGCATAAGTCTCCTGAATACTACATAAGATCATGTCTGCTGTACTGTGTGAACGCCTGAAACCATTCGTCAACGACCTGATTGGTCCCTACCAGTGCGGTTTTAGGCCCGATAAGTCCACGGTCGATCAGATATTCACACTACGGCAGATCCTGA
Source organism: Portevinia maculata (assembly GCA_949715645.1). Classification (NCBI taxonomy): domain Eukaryota; kingdom Metazoa; phylum Arthropoda; class Insecta; order Diptera; family Syrphidae; genus Portevinia; species Portevinia maculata. The sequence continues at coordinate 35,990,607 of OX454526.1, read as the reverse complement.
AAACCCGAGAAGTCCAAATCGATACCCACCATCTTTTTATCGGTTTTAAGGCCGAATATGACAGCATCTATAGAGACGAGCTATAAAGAGCCATGCCTAGAATTGGTATCAGATTGTGCAGAATGACGATATGGAACGCCCGCTGCTCCATTAAGGTCAGAAACAATCTCACCAAGACCTTTGATGTCAAAAAAGGATTTAGACAAGATGATGCGCTGTCATGTGTCTTCTTCAACATCATACTTGAGAAAATTGTGCGAAACTCGCAAGCCAACACAAGAGGAACAATTTTCCAAAAGTCTGTGTAACTACATACTTGCATATGCTGACGACATTGACATAATCGGCAGGGGACAGCGAGCTGTCACTGGTGCGTTTGCAAGTACATATTAGCACAGAAGCGGCAAAAATTGGTTTAGTGGTGAATAAGGGCAAACCAAAGCATATGCTGTCAACAAGAAGGGACACACAACATCGACGAATCGGACAGAATTATAATTTTGAGGTTGTTAGGGAATTTGTCTACCCCGGCTCCGAAGAATAACACTTGCCAACCTCTGTTTCTTGGGCCTTAGAAGGCAATTGATTAGTAAGGCCTTGTCAAGAAAAACTAAGGAGACTCTATATCAGACCCTCATCATCCCAGTCCTGCTCTACGGCGCAGAAGCCAAAAGCGGATGAAGATCTTCTTGGTCGTTTCGAACGCAAAATTCTTCGAGTGATTTTGTTGAGGCTTTTGATTAAGGGATTTAACTCTACGAGCTGTACAGCGACATCGACCTGGTCAAAAAAGTGGGAATCAGTCGACTGAGATGGCTAACACATGTAGAGCGAATGGACACCAACGCTCCGGCCCGAAGAATCTTTGATTCTGACCCGGAGGGACAACGCAGTAGGGGAAAACCTCGCCTTAGGTGGCGCGCGCAAGTGGAAGCGGATCTCAACCAACTTGGATTTAGCAACTGGAGGCAATTGGAGAGGCGTATTGGTTGAGGCCCAGGTCCACCCCGGACTGTAGCGCCACCTAAGTAAGTAAGAAAGATAGGTATGCTTATTTTGAGATTCAAGATTTGAATTCGAATGGACCGAGTTCTATGACCTCCTGAAGGAACCTAAAAAGTGTGTCCAGACTACGTTGTAAATAAGGTATTAGAAGCATTCAATGCAAACATCTGTAAGAAAAAATATCTGGCGGATTAGTTGACAAGCATGGGCTCAACAGCACAACAACGGCTTCTGATTGACTTTGCAGCAACCCATTATACGGAGACAAGTCGCACTATCCCTGCGAATCCACAAAATAATCTGACGCCCTTCAGATAGTAGAACCAACAAATAAATCGACCATACGTATCGTACACATGTGCACACATTCCAAGGTGAGAAGGATAAAGGGTAACAATTCTTAAGATGGAGTCAAACTCATTATAAGTTGAGTGCCTGTCCAGATTTGGACTTCTGTAAAAGAAACAGTAGTGAATCAATCGCCTACGGATAGAGAATTTTAGCCAAATACAAATAAATTCGCGATCGGAACATTGGCCAAACTGCTTCCTCGTTACAGCCGAATTCACAGCTCGACTGCCCAACGAAAACCTGCAAACCGCAAAGTAAATAAATTCAACGTTTGACTTAGCAAAACTGGAGTAGACTTAGCATGACTGGATAATTCAGAGTCTACGTAATGCGCCCGATCGCTTCACCACTCACAAACACCCACAACATGTGGAACCGGTATAGCGACATTATCAAAGAGATAACCGAGAAGGGACCAACGTGATCCGCTTGGGCGAACTGTTGACTACCCTATTCTTATTCCTATTTTTTTTTTTTATATACACTATCAGTTCTGTGTTGTGGAGTGCTTAAAGCAAGCAACTATCACGAGCAGAAATTTGCGGGCACTGAAAGTGCTCCCACAGGCTCATCATTTAGTGCAGGTGTTAGTAAGGACAAAACAATTAAAAATACAATAATTATGTACCTATAAAATACTAACACAAACATAAATCATGCAAATAAATTAAGACATTAAGGTATTATTGCGCAAAATATTTTTCAGCTTAATTTTACTAACATGCAAGTCAATCACATGATCATTTCTATTATAGAATCTACTCAAGCGACTAATAGGCTCATGCCTCCCATAATTCGTTCTATGATGGGGGCTAAACAATAAATCAACACTACGTAAATTATGGGCACCACACCGAAAATTAAAGCCAATAGATGACAGCAAGTCAGGTGCATCTATTTGACCGGATATAAGCTGCTGTAAAAAAATGATATCGCTATTAAGCCTTCGTTGAGAAAGAGGTAACATTTGAAGAAGCTTAATACGCTGACTGTAAGGAGGAAGGTTAAAAGGATCATCCCATGGAAGTCCTCTAAGTGCAAATCGAATAAATTTACGTTGAATAGCCTCTATTCGATTTGAATGAATGTTGTAGAACGGCGTCCAAACTTGTGAAGCATACTCTAGAATCGGACGGACAAAACAATTGTACAATGACATAGTAACGTATGGATCATTAAATTCTTTCGCCCACCTTTTTACGAAGCCCAGCATAGAATTAGATTTATTAACAATAAAATTGATATGCTTGGCAAAAACCAGTTTGGGATCGAAATAAACCCCAAGATCCTTAAAATTATCAACATTACAAAGAATATGTTGAGACAAAGAATATTGAAAGGTGGAAGGTATATTCTTACTAGAGAATGTCATATGTTGACATTTAGTAGGGTTCAGGGATAAACCGCTTTTATCACACCAATTGGCGAAGCTATTAATGTCAGATTGAAGAAAAATTCTATCTTGCTGACTAGTGATAGATTTAAATATTTTCATAACATCAGGGTAGATCAGGATATTACTGTGATTTATACATGCCTTAACATCATTAATGGCTAGTATAAATAGAATTGGTTCGAGGTGACTACCTTGGGGAACTCCAGACTCAGCTGTAAAAGATACAGATAGCGATCCTCTAAATTTGACTTGATAAACCCTTGATCTAAGGTATGAATTAACCCATTTTATGAAACTTGGTGGGAAACCAAAAGCCCTGAGCTTAAACTCGAATATTTCAAGGGACAGCTGGTCGAAAGCTTTAGAGAAGTCAGTGTATATGCAATCCATTTCGTCCTTATTCTCTAAGGCATTAGAACAATCATGCAAGAAACTTAACAGATTAGTGACAGTGGATCTGTTTCTTACAAATCCATGCTGTTCATTACAAATTAAATTGCGATAAAGAAATATTAACTTTTCGCAAACAATTTGTTCAAAAAGCTTAGGGATACACGAAAGCTTTGAAATAGGCCTATAATTAGTGATATCACCACGTTCGCCTTTTTTAAATACAGGTGTGATAAAAGCACTTTTCCATACATAAGGGAATTTACCAGTACTAATGGACAATTCAAACAGATATTTAAGATATGGAGCAATTGCATGACTACATTTTTTAAGAACGATTGGTGCAATGCGATCAGGACCTGATGAATAATCATTCTTCAGAGAAGAAATAAATTTTAAAATTGTTTCCAAGTCAAATGAGAAGCTACTAAAACTTATTTGGGAACAGCTAGTTAGATAACTAAAATATTGCTCATCTATGTGAAGAGGGGTCACCCTAAACGACTTACTGAAATAATCTGCAAACATATTGCTTGCATCTAGCGAATCAGCAGTTGTAGAGCTATTGTAAGTAAGTTTCGATGGATAACCATCGGTTTTTTTCTTAGAATTAACAAATCCCCAAAAAAGTTTGGGGTCCAATTTTAGAGAGCATTCCATTTTACTTATATAGTCAATATATAAGTTGCAGGATAAAGATTTGAATTCGTTGAATAGTGTAGGATAGAGCTCAAGATCTAAATGGCGGAGACTTTTTAAATAGTTCTTCCAAGCCCTATTACGTCTGTTTCGTATTGATTTGAGCTTTTTAGTGTACCAAGGATGGGATTCAGATTCCTAGAGGATTTCACAGGAATCACTTTTTCATGCAGTTATCCATCAAAGAATAAAAGGAAACTACTGCATCTTCAATATTAGAAAACGCAGTAAGATTAAAATTAAAGCTGGAAATTTCATCAGAAAGCCTTTGAAAATTTGATTTCCGAAAGTCAAAAGATTGCGAACGATCATACGAATTACTATTTTCGTACAAATGTGCGCCTAATTCAATAAATACATCCAATGGTGGATGATTATTATCTATGTTAGTTATACTGAAGTGGGATTCCAGAACCACAGTACTAACAGAGTCAGAAGAAAAAACAAGATCGAGAGTTCGATTTTTGAAATTTTTTATACAGCTAGTTTGCTGTAAGTCAAAAGACAAGATGTTGTCCAGTAAAGCGAGCTCTTGTTGGGCAGGGTTGAGATGAGAATCATCCTCAGAAGGTACCCATCCAATATGTGGCAGATTGAAGTCGCCTATCAGTAAGACAGTGCTGTCACAACAAGATATGTCAAAAATATATATCGACGGTTAGTGGAAATGGAAAGTCAATCTTTCGTGACTCAAGGTTGGAACGAACAGCAATCAGGACACCTCCTCCAAGCGCTTTCAAGTCATTGTTATGACGTTCGTTTCTGAATACGGAGAACTCATGATTGAAGAGTTCCGTGTCTAAGATTCCGGCATTAAGCCATGTTTCCGTCAAGGAGAAGATATCATGAGAGAGGGCTTGGGAGTTTAAATATACTTCAGCGGTTTTTGCGCGGAGTCCCCTTACATTTTGATAGTAGAGGGACAGCCTACTGGGTTTTTTAACACTGACGGACAAACTTTCCTGCGACTTTTTGTCGACCGGGGAGTAGTGGGCGTGACAAAAGTCTAAGTATGGTTGAATTGTTAAGAACGCTCTACATATTTTGTATATAACATTTAAAGGATTTTATGGAAATCCTCCCATAGCTCAAACTTGGGTGTTTCAATAAAATTGTTTTATTTAATTGTGGGCGTGTCAGTAGGCGGATTTTAAAAAAATTAACACATGAGCATAAAGGGCCCCTAAAGAGTATATATTATAAATTGCCGCTCCCTAGCTCAAACTTTGAATTAAAAAGTTTTTTTTTTAAATTGTGGGCGTGTCAGTGGGCGGATTTTGAAAATATTTACACATGAGCACAAAGGGCCCCCTAGAGAGTATATATTATAAATTTCAGCTCCCTAGCTCAAATTTTGGTTTTTCAATAAAATTGTTTTATTTATTTGTGGGCGTGTCAGTGGGCGGATTTTGAAAATTTTATATCCCGAGCAGTTTTAGGAGTCATAGATCATATAAAAAAAAATCAGCTTTCTAGCTCAAAATTCGATTTTTTCCAAAATTTTGTTTTTTTGAGTTTGTGGGCGTGTCTGTGGGCGGATTTCAAAAATTCGTAAACTTGATTATTTCGGGACCCTAGAGAGTATATGGTTAAAATTTCAGCTCTCTAGGCCCAGTTTAAAGGCCTAATATTTGCCGACGGACGGACGGACGGACGGACATGGCTAGATCGACATTACTGTCGATGCTGATCATAAATATACTCGTAGTAACTTTTACGGGTCTACGGGCAATATTAAGGTATGTTACAAACTATGCGTCAAAATTAATACCTATACCCTTAGAATAGGGTATAAAAAACATGGTGATCCTCGTGGGTTTTTTCTGAAGCCGCACGGTTACATGTGAGTTGCAGAACGGCTAAGGACATTACGTTGGATCTTGGATATAATCTTATATATCTGACATTTCAGCAAGACAAAGGATTGTCGTTTTTATATATTGAGCATATATAGGTGATAGTTCAGTTCATTGGTCATGCTTTCAATTCAATTCAATTTATTTCAACATAACGTACAAGTAAGACATAGTCTTTTATAGTACATACATTTTTTATAGTACATACATACGAATTCAGACAGAGTTATTGAGTATAAATTAAAGGATATAAAACAAGTTACAAAATAGATACTTCAAGTACAATATAAGCTAAATTTACTTAGCAGCAAAAGGCAAAAAAGGATACAAAAAGGTGTGGGGGGGGGGGGGGTAAAAATTAGAGAAAAGTAGATTAGATACATTGATACACTATTCGCAAAATATTTGAAAGCAGCTTTTTTAAAATTCGTGACCTCAACAATCTGTTTAATTGCAGGGGAGAGAGTATTCCAAAGTCTGATAGCATGGCCAAAGAAAAGCCACGAGGAGTTCAAATAGTTTGAGTAGGGAGTTATTAAATTAAACGTTCTGTCTGATTGAGCAAACTGAAGATTTTCAAAAAGATATAGCGGGGATCTATTTTGGATAATTTTATGCAAGAAAACACAACACCTAAAGTCCATGAACTGCTGAAGTGTGCAGCCAAGGATCGCTTTGTGGTGGTTTGAAATGTGATCATATCTGCGTAGTCCAAACACATACCTAACCATATCGTTGAAAGCAACGACTAATTTATGTTGGGATAGGGAATCTAGTTTGCAATAAACGACAAGAGCATAATCAATAACTGGCACGAGCAGAGTTTTAACGAGTCTTAGTCGCGTGTGAATTGGCGTAAAACTTGAGAGAAGTCAGAGTTTACGTAGTCCGGCATAAATTCGGCCAATAGTGTAATTGATATGATTGACGGCAGATAGTGAGCGATTTAACTTATAGCCAAGGTTGGTAACCACGTCTGCAAATATAAGTGGGAGTTATTCAGATAAATAGGCGGTAACTCTGCGGGGTCATAAAGTTTTTTTGGAGATTAAGATCAACTGCGATTTGGCTGGATTGAGGCTAACTCCATTGCAACGAGTCCAGTCGTATATATTCTCAAGATCTTCGTTGAATCGGCAAACGAGATCCTCAGTAAGGAAAATTGGTCTGGAAAGATAAATCTGCGCATCATCAGTCAATGAGTACACAAAACAAAATAGGACCTAAGATTAAACCCTGCGGTACTCCTGCCATTAATGCTTGTGATTCTGAAGATTTTCGCCCAACTACTACCCTTTGGGAACGCTTACACAAATAATCTTTTATCAGACGCACCGATCTTTCACTGAAGGCAAAGTACAACTTCAGTTTCTTACACAGAATGTCATGATCCACACTGTCAAAGGCCTTAGAGAAATCAAGCAAACAGAGCACCGTTATATAGTCTAAGTCATAGTTAACCCGTACATCATTAGTGATCCGTACATCAGCAGTGAGGACCTCAGTTGTGAACCAAGGGCAATTCCTATTATGCACTGTAACAGTCTTTAAAGGGACATGCTTGTTAAAAAGGTCGAATAATAGGGATTGCATATGGTTTACTTTTTCATTCACATCTCAGACGAATTAACAATAGTGCCATGGGAGAAGGCTAGCATCCAATTGCAAGGCGTTATTGTCGACAGAGGCGAAGTCTCGAAATTCAAAAGATAACGGTATAGTGGAACGAGATAAGTCAATATTCTTCCACCCATACTTGGCTATTAATTTTGGCACGCGCCCTACCGAAAAATCACTTTCGAATTGAAGAATTCCGATGATAAGCCAGCCGGTGACCTTATTGTTCTTCTTTTTTTTTTGTATAGCTAAGACAATTTGTAGTGAACCTAACCGAAAACATAAACAATCATCAATAAATCAAAACATAAACAATCAACATAAGCACTTCATACATTGCATCGCACACATTGCATACAATGTATCGGGTTCTATTTCACAAGTGCCACACTGACTCATTAAAACGCCACTCGAGAAGGGACGGAAACATCGTCACTGCACTGATTCATAAACGATCATACATTGTGTACGAGTGCAGCTGACCAATGTTCTGCATATCGAATGTCAGACATTGTAACCGAATTTGATGGCACGCGACCCACTTAGTATCAAGATACATTGGGAATACTGCTAGGGAATTAGTATATAAGGCCAAGTATTTTGGAAATAAAATTAGATTCAATTTAGCTCCTAAACTGGTTGTTTCTCACTTTTGGCAGACCCCTACGGCATTCGTGCCCTGCCCTTCGATACACTTCTTCGTTGTTAAATATTCCTTGGGAAGTTTTTCAAAATAACCTCTTTACAGCATTGAAAACTAAAGGAATAGAAGCAACCTTACAAATTTCTTCTATTCTGAGGTGGAATCGGCTCTTCGTTGACAGGAAATGGTTTTTTTTCTTGCCCTGCATTCTCTATTCATAATGCCCTTAAAACTGTTGTGGAAATGCTGTTTGAACACATCTTTTCTACCAAAATAACACAAGATAAATTTGTTGAAGGAAACAGGGGCTTTTCTATAGCCCGAACTACCATGGATAAATTACTGTATTTTAACCAGTTCCTCTCAATTTCTTTGGGCTATTTTTTCTTATTATATAGGATTTATGTGACCAATTAAAATTGTAATCATGTAGTGTTGAGGACAAATTAATCCTCGTCGGCTTTGTTGATCAAGTTGGTCTTGCAATGAAACTAGTTATTTCATTTACTTCCCGACGTTTCGACAGGGGTTGCTGTCTTCTTCAGGGGATCTTTATTGATTGAAAACATATAATAACAAAATATGTATCGGTTGAAGCAAGAAGGCAGGAAAGACAGTGCTTGCCAGTCATATAGTTGAGAGTGGACACCAAGCAGATTTCGACAATATCCAAATCCTACAAACGGAGAGGCACATGTCAAAGAGGTACACTCTGGAAACCCTGCACATAATCAACAACCGCAACAATATGAACAGAAAGCAAGACACCCAAAACATCTCGGCGGTATATAGCTCTCTCGTTTCGGCGAGGAAATTTTGAATTCTGTCCGTCACTCCACGACTAAACTTCACAAGAAGTGGTTAATTAAAAATTTTTTTTTTTTTTTGTGTAATCCTGTACATTCAAATAAAATTAGTTTCTCCTCTAAATGTAAAAATAATAATAATTCACTTTTTTATCTATGTAAGTTTGTTTCACCATATAATATAGTTTATTATTATATACATATTTTGTTATTATATGTTTTCAATCAATAAAGATCCCCTGAAGAAGACAGCAACCCCTGTCGAAACGTGGGGAAGTAAATGAAATAACTAGTTTCATTGCAAGACCAACTTGATCAACAAAGCCGACGAGGATTAATTTGTCCTCAACACTACATGATTTTTTCTTATACAATAAATATCTTAATTCGAGCCAGAAACATGAAGAGAAACATTTACATTATTCGCCGACCCTTGGATAATGTATTCTAATTTCACCGTTAAAAACTCTGCTAGAATTCCATAAATTTCCATGCAACATGGAAATCAGCGGTAAATGAATCGTTAACTAAACAAGGTATTAACTACCATTCATGTGCATCACTTACGATTTTCTTAATGAAAATAAAAAATAGGAATGGACAACAATGAATGACAACAACAAAAACTACATATAAATATTTATTATGTTCTCTGCTTCAAACGCATTTCCAGACACAAATTCACAACTCAATTAGTTACAGCGATTTAATTTGCCGACATATAATTGCTTTTTTGCTTGTTTCTGTTCGAGGAGACAAACAATCATTTAGGTCTTGGAGTAGTAGAAAAATAAAAATAATTATGAGGCATTAACGGCCCATAGGTACTTGTGCGAAGTGGAAGGGACCTACAATTTTAAGCCGAATCCGAACGGCAAATTTGAGAAGGTTCTCATGAAACCTGATATGTACTTGCAATTAAGGAGGCATGTAGACTGCTCCTCAACATAGTGACACCCAGAAAAAAAATAGGCATCTTCGTCGACAGTCAGGCCGCGATTAAGACTGTCGGTTCAACTAAGTCCACTTGTTGTGGAATGCAGGGAGACACTGAACAGCGTGGCTCTGCTCTGTGCGCGTGTCTCATGCGAAGGAAGTCTTCCCTCCGCTGGGATATGTAAAGAGAGAAATCCTCCTGCACTTCACCTCAAGGGCTGAGACTAAATGGATGAACCTGACGAACTGTGTCATTTCAAGGAAGATCTGGCCAACCTACGATGATGCCAGAACAAACAACCTCTTAGCCAGAACGCGTGTAAATGTCGCCAGACTAACGGCAATTAGTACGGGCCATTGGCCCTTAGGAACTCACGCAGCCAAGCTTGGCATTCCCCCTAAAACACCCACTGCCGTAGCTGCGCTGACACAAACAAGAGTGAAACAGTGTTCCATCTACTTTGTGAGTGTCTGGCGCTAGCCAAAACGCAGTAGGTACACTAGATCATCCCTTTTACGATGACCTATCGGTCATCCAAAGCGTCCATTTCAACAAGATCATCAAATTTCTCAACTCCACAGGCTGGCTTTGAGCTCCCTTTACGTCCTTCTCCCCGCTTAATTTCAGGTTCCGTTAGTTGTGGTATCAAAACGGCGCTCAATGCGTTATTTGTGTATTTCCCTCGTCAGGAAACGGATAATATAGCCACTTAAACCAACCAACCAAACCTGATATGTATGCCACCAAATCGTCAGCATATACGCTATAGCATGTCTGAGTGAGCTTACCAGATCACTCGTGTTAATATTCTCTATTGCTCTATTGACAACCTTTACAAAGACCTTGCTTATATTCAGAAGCAAACTATTCGACCGGATTGGCAGGGTTCGTCCTATCTTTGCCCTTTTCGGGATATGGTGTACCACAGCTACCTTTCCATGCGCCGGACAATGTGCATTATTCAGCGCATTGTTAAACAGGGTGGTAAAAATGTCTACAGCCTTCAGGGGCAAGTGTCTCAATAAGACGTTTTGGAAACCATCCGCCTCCGCCGACTTTTTATTCTTTATTGAATCGAAGATGCGCAGAAGATCATCCTTCGACACGAACAAGTACGATGCACCTCGGCCATTGGCGACAACTGCATAAGCATGGTTTTCATCGTTGAATACGGTGAGTCCGTTATTTTTAGATCGCCAATTCTCAAGTTCGGTGCGTAAATAGAAGTGGCTCCCCAGATTCTCAATGTCGTGGTAACGGCGAACAGGATTGTTCACCGTATACACGGCCTCGAAACAAGCGCCTAGCAAATCCACTTTCTCGTGTGGGACTTCGACCACGAAAAAACCCTCATTTGAAGCGACACATTCCGGAGTTATTCCAGCAGTCAGTACTGTATGTCTGTCTCTGTTGTCTGGGAGATCCAGACCCAAGGAATATCATTGTGATCTCTCCTTCTGAACAACTTATTTATCTGTGGGAATATATTCGGGCTACAGGTTTTAATAGCCCGACTTTTAGTGTCCCAATGCAGACTTACAGATTTTCTGTTTTCTTTAATAAGCTGCTTCAGGATTCGGATCTCTGACTTCAGCATCCTTACCTTAAATTGTCTGTGCAGCCGTTTAATCCTCGAGAGCATTCTACTTTTCTGTCGGTAGTCCAACACAGTTGGCTCTGCGCTAGGGCACCCACCTTGGAGTAATAGATAAGATATTAATTGCATCCTGTATCACACTTCTTGTTTTTTTAATGAACTTGGAGATTTGAACGCACGACCTTCCATTCAGTAAGCGAATACACTACTACTGCCCCGTTGCCACCCGCAACGTATCGCACTTCTGTCTAGCAAATGGAAAAAATTATACCGTGACCAATTTTTGCACTATTGTCCGAAAGCGAGTACAAATTGCAAATTTGGACAGATTAGATAAAATTGAATTCAATTGGGGAAATCACCTATTAAGCCGTTAGATATGTTATGCTAAACCATTCATATAGAACAAGCACGGACACAAAAACAATCACTTTGACGGCAAGTGAAATATTTATCTAATCAGAATCAAATTATTAAGTTATATTCGCGGATAAAAAAGAAACAACAACCTCAATAAAAATTAATGAAATTTAATGTAAAAGCTTTTGTCACAGTGTACATCGTAGTGTGGAGGTATATTAAAAGAAACCCTTAATTCGAGCTAGAAAACTGGCGAGACGCCCATATTTTTGTCGCGTTTTTCTTACAAAAACATTGTTTTTCGATAAAATCCCCTAAAAACGTAAAAAAACACTTTCGTTAACGAAACGAAATATGCAGACAATAGCCGTGTTTCTTTGCACGCGGATATAGGCATGGCATCAGAAAACGACCATCGCCGCTTAAGAATTCATCAAAAAAAAACTTGGCAGCACACATGCACCTATGACATGCACCGTGACACAGCTGTAAGAAATTTGTATTGAAAATCCTGAAATTGAAAAATATATACAAGGTGGCGCAAAAGTTGTCACCCGATGTTCTTTCGCTGTAATTTTTTTTATGAATGAAAAACTTTGCTTTTGGATTATGTTAATTGGTATCTTAAGTTTTTTCTGTATAGTTAACTTGACAAATGTCAAAGTAGAATTTACATTTGCCGCCATTTGCAAAAATTATAGCTTTTTCCGATAGGATGACTTTTGCGCCACCTTGTACTTCCGCCAATTGAAATTGATGCCAAGCATATTCTAAAATTATGAAAAACAATTTCACATTAACAGATTTGCTAAATTCAATTACCTTTATAATGAAGTTTGAAAAAAAATAATAATAAAATCACGAACAAAGTATTCGGCGGGATGTGTTAGTGGTCGGAGGGATGTCAAACTTTGACATTTCCTGAAAAATTCATCGCATCGGTTCATCAGAAACGAAGAAAATTGGTTTTGGAAGCACTGTTTATCCCCGCTAACTGACTTGGCGGCGATAGCTATCCCCGTTATAGGATAAGTTGTATATAGGATAAGTTGTTGTTGTATTTTACATGCAAATTTCAAATTATCCCTATATCCGCGTGCAAAGAAACACGGCTAATATCCTTTATTTGTTATAATCGCTCGTCCATAGTTTGCGGGTGGCAATGGTGCAGTAGTAGTGTATTCGCTTACGGAATGGAAGGTCGTGCGTTCGAATCCCGGCCAAGTCCATTACTTTATACCAAATACATGAAATCGTAATCTCCCTAAGTAACTTAGACACCACCCGTGGAGAAAAACCCTACAACTGCACCCAAACACTTCTTTCCTATCTCTCTATCCTTTCTAAACCCAAGTAGCTTACACTGTGTTCTTAGCATTATAACGGTACTGTAACAACAGAAAAAATCCCTTTAGTGTAAGCAAATTATAAAAAAAAAAAAATACCTACTAGTTTTTTGCAATGCCCACTTTTTCGGGGATAGGAATAGAAATAGGGTATCGCCAAATCGGACTGTAGCCTTTCCTTATGTTAGTTAGTTACCCGTTCTATTCTATTTCGAAGTTGCGTGTGGCCAAACAATAGCAGAGCTACCAGTGAGCAGTGGCGGGTCGCGGCGAGTATTGCTACAAGGGAGAGGACGAAAGCTATTATCCTGTCCTTTTCTCCTTTCAAAGCTTCTGGACCTGATGGCATCTATCCCATACTCTTGCAAAAGGGTATAGAGATTTTGCTCACACTGCTAACTAGAATTTATAGAGCTAGCGTGGCTCTGCGACATATTCCTTTGGCCTGAGAAGAGCTAGGGCGGTTTTCATTCCCAAACCGGGAAAGGCCGCCTATGATCTCCCCAAAAGCTTCAGGACTATTAGCCTTTCATCATTTCTGTTAAAGGGCCTTGAAAAATTGATTGACGTACGGCTTAAGAGCATTCCAGCTTCGCTGGGTATTCATGATAGCCAACACGCCTATCAAAAAGGCAAGTCCACTGAGACGGCATTAACGGACCTGACGGCCAGAGTGCGCAGGGCGCTCGCACGCAAGATCTGTGCTCTTGCTGTCTTCATGGATATTGAGGGTACCTTTGACAACCCCACCTTTTGCAGAATTGAGTCTGCCTTAACACTGAAGGGCGTCTATTCTACAACTGTGGAATGGATCCTGGAAATGCTTAGGAGCAGAGAAGTTACAGCTGCTGTTGGCGGCTGTGTCAGAACTGTGCGCGCTGTTAAAGGCTTTGCGCAGGGCGGTGTACTCTCCACTACATTGTGGAACCTTTTGGTCGACTCCTTGCTGAGAAGACTTGATGGGGAAGGTCACCCTGTTATTGGGTACGCTGCCGATGTGTGTATCATTGTCAGCGGCAGGAGTTTACCAACTCTTTGCGAGCGGATGGAAACAGCGCTCAATAGTGTTGGGAGTTGGTGCCGCGAGCAGGCTCTGTCAGTCAACCCCGCGAAGACTGAGAAGGTCAATACCTCAAGTGAGGTGGTCTTACTTCCAGGGCTCTCAACTAAAGCTATCAAGCAAGGTTAAGTATCTGGGTATTGTTCTAGACCCAAAGCTTAACTTTTCTGAACATTTGGTTGCTAGAATTTCGAAGACAACTAACATTCTCTGGCAGTGCCATAGGATGTTCAGCAGAACCTGGGGACTTAGTCCCACGCTGGTTCACTGGATTTACACGTGCATCGTTAGGCCATACCTTATGTATGGTGCGATTGTATGGTGGACTAGAGCTCACATCCTCAAACGTCAACTGACAAAGCTACAGCACCTTGCGTGCTTATGCATTACAGGTGCGACCAGAGGAACTCCCACTGCTGCTATGGAAGTGTTGCTCTGTTTACCTCCATTGCAGGTCCTTGCTGAGAGTGAGGCCAGAAAATCACTATACCGTATGTGTGTACTGTGTAGTACTTGGACGGCAGATCTACCTCGGCGATGGGGCCAGAGGTGTTAGGTGCAGAGCTCTCTATGACAGCTTACCTGGCCATCGGGGAGGAGCGCTTGACACTGTGTGCACGAAGCAAGTCTTTGAGCGCCGTTTTCAGGTCATCCTTCTTGAACGGTAGGAATGGAACAGTGAGGGGTAGAATGGCTTTAGGCCGGGTGATGTCATTGTCTATACGGATGGCTCATACTCATTGACGGTATCTCCGGAGCCGGGGTCCGGAGATACCGTCTAGAGACTGTCGGATAAATCTATCTGCAGTCTTGGGTAGACAAACAACTGTTTTTCAGGCAGAAATCTTTGCGATTGCCACTGCCGCCAATATCCTGTTAAGGAGAAGGATTAAGGGTAAAACCTTATACATCTGCTCAGATAGCCAAGCCGATATCAAAGCCTGTTCGGCTGGCTCTCTCAACTCAAAAATAGTTGAGGAAACCATGGATAAGCTTAACCGTCTGGGAAGATGTAACTCGGTATCGCTTGCCTGGGTTCCTGGGCACACAGGTATCCAGGGTAATGAAAGAGCGGATGCTCTGGCCAGGTAGGGTTCTTCAACAGCCTAATTGGCTCACAACCATCAATAGGATGCTGCTCATCCGTCCACAAACGTGAAATGGCTGTGGCTCTACGCCAACAACATTTCGAATACTGGCATGACCTGGTCTCATGCAGGTATTCGAAGAAGCTAGTGGACGGTCCAAAAATCGGCAGAACGAAGTTTTTGCTTGGACTAAATAGGAATGACTTGAGATCCTTGATTGGTCTCGTCACTGGTTTCAGTCCTCTTAACGAGCACCTCAAAACCATCCACATTAGGAGCTCGGGCCTATGTGAGTGCTGCCTGGAGGCGGATGAAACGGTATCTCACTTCATCTGTGAATGTCCTGCTTTCGCCAGAACCAGGCTCAACACTATAGGTAAACAATTCGTCAACGAAGATGAGATGGGGGACATTGAACTTGCTAATATCCTTCGATTTGCCAAGGCTACTGGCAGGTTCTCCCTCACTGACTCTATTACTAATCGCCAATAAGCAGCGAGCGGGCAGCTATGCTGAAGTACAATGGACCAATATGTCTAAGTGCTTGTCATCCACTGATCTATGTGCTCATGCCATGCGAGTACCTCAACATAATTAAGTAATTTTTTTTTAGTTACCTTACATATTTGCGGGCAAGGAGAAGTATCCACACATATTTTCACTTTTTGAATTGAAGGTTATTTGTTTCGCTTTTTCGCGATCTAAATAGTTGTTTGCCTTTTTAACTAACCAAGCGTACACACTACGATGTACATACATAGGTATACACTGTGGCAAAAGCTTTTACAACAAATTTCATTATTTTTTATTGCTTCTTTTTATCCCCGAAAATAACTTAATAATTCGATTAAATGATTAGATAAATATTTTATTAGCAGTCAAGGTGGGTGTATTTGTATTTGTGGCGCGTGCTCGTTCTATATGAATGGTTAAGCATAACCTATCTAACGGCTTAATAGGTGATTTGCCGAATTGTATTCAATTTTATCTAATCTGTCCAAATTTGCAATTCGTACTCGCTTTCGGACATTAATGCAAAAATTGGTCACGGTATGTTCCATCATTCCATTAATGCCTTATCTAATACTCCAAGCCCTAAATGATTGTTTGCCTATTCGAACAGAAAAAAACAAAAAAGCAATTATATATGTCGGCAAACATCGCTGCAACTAATTAAGTTGCGAATTTGTGTCTGGAAAGGCGATTGCAGCGGATTACATAATAATTATATATACATATTTTGTGGTTGTCATTCATTGTTTTCCATTCACACTTTTAATTTAGAATATCGTAAGTGATGAACTAGAATGGTAATTAATACCTTTTCTGTTAATTAGCTTTCGTATTGTGCTAAAATTGGTGACGGATGAACGGACAGACTTGGCTAGATCGACATTACTTTTGATGCTGATCAGATATATAGAAACTTTTAGGGGTCTACGAGCAATATTAAGGTATGTTACATACAGTGGGTGATCAAATTATTACGGCCACAGGGAAAAATATCTCTTTTTGAAAGATAGACCAACAAAACTTTTGTGTTTTGTATTTTTTTATTTATTTATTCATATTAGAAGTGACTTATAAACTAATAAAATAACGTAGTTTTATTAAGAAAGAGAACAGTAAAACTGAACAAAATTAGTACAAGGTGGCGCAAAAGTCATCATCCTATCGGAAGAAGCTATAATTTTTGCAAATGGCGGCAAATGTAAATTCTACTTCGACATTTGTGAAGTTAACTATACAGAAAAAACTTAAGACACCAATTTACATAATCCAAAAGCAGAACCAAAGTTTTTCAATCATAAAAAAAATTACAGCGAAATAACATCGGGTGACAACTTTTGCGCCACCTGACAACTTTTGCGCCACCTTGTATTTTGTTACATTGCCTTTTGCTGCTATAACAGCCTTAACCCTTTTTAACATACTTTCGATGCATTTAAAGCAATTAGTTTTAATATTTTTGCTCCTATGGCATACTTTGATAAGGCGTTCGATCAATGCTCGCTTATTTGTAATTGTTTCCTTGCCTATTTCTCTCTTCATCAGTTCCTAAAGATTTTCTATGGGGTTAAGGTCGGGAGAGTTTCCCGGCCATTCCAGAACCTCGACATTTTTTTGCCAGTCACTCTTTTTACCTTGTGGCAAGGTGCAGAGTCATGCATAAAAACAAAATTGCCATTTGGGAACCATTCCTGCACTTGTGGCAACATTTTCGATGATAAGACCTGAATGTACTGGCCTTGACGCATGGTTCCTTCAACAATGTAGAGACGCCCAGTTCCTTGCCCACTGATGATTGACCAAACCATAATGCTTAGGGGATGTTTCACACGTTCTACTATGCATTCCCTTTTATATTTTTCGTTTGCCGTCCTCCTAACAAACTCCGACTTATCCGACAAAATCTGAACCGTTGATTCATCGGAAAAGCAGCATAACCAGTCTTCGGATGTCCAGTCCTTATGAGCCTTAGCCCATTTAAGGCGTTTTTCCACCATCGAAAAACTTATATTTTTAAGGTGGCCGTAATAATTTGATCACGCACTTACTATGATTCAAAATTTTAGTAACCTTTGAATAAGGTATAATCAATGTGTATGTAATTGGAATGGTTCGGAATAACAGGAGACATGCCCTAAGACATTGTCTCTCCAAAACCCGAATCTTTTCATATAACTTGGCGCTATATTAAACCACAATGGGCAACCATAAGCTATCATCGACTGCTATGAAACAGTCTCCTTGTAAGAGCATAAGCCTTCTTGGCCTCAGCAAGACAAGCCACTATATGTCTACGGAAATACAGATAATGGTCGAGCCAGATGCAAAAGAATGTAAATGACCCCGATTTTGGGACCTGATCTCTATGCCATCAAATTGTCGGCATACCTATAGCGTATGTCTGAGTGAACACACCAGACCACTCGTGTAAATGTTAAACAGGATCGGAGAATTTACCGCCCACTGGTGTAAACCGTTTTTAATTTTAAAGACTCTGCTCGAAGTCACATTGCCACATTTGACAACGAACTTATTTCCCCATACGTATATGTATTATAAATTACATATAGCAACGGTTTGTGCATCCCCCGCCTGGTCAACTTGTAGAAAAGTCCCTCTAACCATACGGTGTCGAAAGCCTTCTCAAAATCAACCAGACAAGCACATGTGCATTGGTTCTTGCATTTATTCCACTGAATATTTCGACGCGGCATGAATGGTATCATGCACCATCCTGAAGCCAAACTGGTTGTGCGGAATCAAGTTATTGTCCTCGACCCACTTCAAGAGGGCTCTATTGACAACATTTTCAAAGACTGCTAATATTCAGAAGCAAACTAATCGACCGGAGATTTTCAGGGTTCTTCCTATATTTACCCTTTTTCTGGATAGGGTATACCATACCTACCTTTCAATGCGCCGGATAATGTGCATTATTCAGCGCATTGTTAAACAGCGTGGTAAAAATATCTACAGCCTCCAGAGGCAGGTTTCTAAATACGACCATGGACCATCCATCCCCGCCGACTTTTTATTCTTTAGTGACTAGAAGATGCACAGACGATCATCCTTCGACACGAACAAGTGCGATGAATCTCGGCCTTTGGCAACAACTACATTAGCATGGTTTTCATCATGGAATACGGTGATTCCGCTATTCTCAGATCGCCAATTCTCAAGTTCGGTGTGCAGATAGAAGTGGCTCACCAGAGCCCTATTCTCAATGTCGTGGTGACGGCGAACAGGATTGTTCACCGTATACAGATTACAGCGTTTCAGATTACAGATTTTCTGTAATTTTCTTTTATCAGCTGCTTCAGGATTCGGAACTCTGACTTCAGCATCCTTACCTCCGGTTCGCTGCGGTCAGTAATTTGTCTGTACAGCCGTTTAAGCATCGAGAGCAGTCTGCTTTTCTGTTGGTACTCGTATAGAGCGTCGATAGTAGGGTTTCTGTATTTGTCTGTCTGGTCGTCACCAAAACGTCCTAACCGAGGAATAGTTCGTTCCATCGTTCGTTTGATGGCGTCGTTCATTTGCAATAAATGCCGATCAATGTCATCGTTTGTCATGTTACTGTTTGTCGGTGGGTCGATCCCACTTGAACGTATATCCCGCTTTAACAATCTAGAGAAGCGCCACCATTGTGCTCTTCGATAATCGAATGAACACACTGCTTCGTACTCCTCCAGCAGCGTTTGCTCTTTCGGGAGCGAGTCCGTAGTGGTCACTATCGTACTCAAACGCACGCAAACAGTTCCGCGTGTTATGATCTATGTTCGTCAGTCGAAGTCTTGGGTCTGCTAAGACCAAGTCCAAGAAAGCACCGCTTCTTGGGAAAGAAGGGATATCCGTCTCGTATAACTCGAGTTTGTACTCAATCATATCGAGGCGCCACCAATCGTGAAGCTGGTTGACCCTAGGATTGGCAGTAACATTCCCCCATGCCGCATGTTTGGCATTGATATCTCCGGCCAAGAAGTAATAATTCTCCTCCTCCTACACCAAAAGGAGGATTTCTGCCTGGTAGTACAATGGAACGTTACCGAGTCTGAGTGCTCTGGGATTTGGATTTCCTTTCTTTAAAAAAAAAAAAAAAAAAAAAAAATCTCCTCCGAATTCAGCTGCAGACTAAAAAGTGTCTCGAGCTCTGTTATAAATTGGTTGGGTGGAGGTGCTGCAGGTGCGTAAAGCGACACCACATACATTGGAACACATTGTTGGAAGCATATGATGCTTGTGCAGATATTACGACTATGACTAAGAGAGTCAAGCAATTTCGTGATATCTCGATCGCCAGTTAGTTTGATTGGACATAAATCGAATGCTTTGACATTGCATTTTTTTAAATGTGGTAAATCATCTTCCGAGAAATAGAATACGTTTCTTTTTTGTAAAAAAATAAATGAAATCTATTAGCTTCACTGGAAATGGGGTCATAGATACACTATCAGATCTATCTCCTGAAGTTCTTAAAGCAAACAACTATCAGGCGGAGTAATTTGCCGGCATATAAAGTGCTCTCACAATTTCATCATTTAGATCAGGTTTTAGTAAATACATAGATATACAGTATATACCTACATAGTAAACATGTAGAAAAACAAACTCAATAATAATTAAGTACCTATACAATACTAACACAGACACAAATAATGCAAATAAGTTAAGCCACTAAGGCATTATTACGCAAAATATTTGCAAACTTAAATTTACTAACATGCAAGTCAATCACATGATCATTTAATTGATAGATTCTACTCATGCGACTAATCGGCCTTGCCTGCCATAATTCGATCTATGACGAGGGCTAAACAATAAGTCAACCACGGAAATCAAAGCCAATAGAAGTAAGCAAATCATGCGCATCTATAAAAACGGATTATGCGAACTCTTGGATACCCTATACCTATCCCTCATAAAGTGGGCGTGACAAAAATGTAGGTATGGGTGAATTGTTAAGAGCGATCTACATATCTTCTTCTATATATATAAAAATGGTGTGAAAAATGTATAGTAATTAATCAATTAAGAACGGCTGGGCCGATTTGGCTCAATTTTTTTTTTTCAGTTGTTCGTAATTGCCAGGAGAAGGTTTTTCGGAAAACCCTCCGAAAAATTCAGGAAATTGGAAAAATCGAAAATTGCTAATTGGACGAATATACACAGATCATCCACGCCAAGATGAATGCTTCTATCTCACTTGCTTTTGGTGAACACTAGAGGCCCCACATCCTTCGATTCCCTGCGTACTATGGATGGCGTGCTGTGCGCCACTTTTGAATTTGCTCGAAAACGATACACGTTCTGCCTCAACGCTGGCCGACGCAACTGTTTCTGCGCCAGCGAATCAAATTCGTACATTGTTTGCGATCATCCCGAACCACCGCATTGTGGGACAAATACAAGGACGAGATGGCTGACGACATTTTGCACAGAGTTCGCACGATAACTTCGAATTTCGATCTTGAAATTAACGACGGAGCCGGGGTCCGGAGATACCGTCTAGAGACTGTCGGATAAATCTATCTGCAGTCTTGGGTAGACAAACAACTGTTTTTCAGGCAGAAATCTTTGCGATTGCCACTGCCGCCAATATCCTGTTAAGGAGAAGGATTAAGGGTAAAACCTTATACATCTGCTCAGATAGCCAAGCCGATATCAAAGCCTGTTCGGCTGGCTCTCTCAACTCAAAAATAGTTGAGGAAACCATGGATAAGCTTAACCGTCTGGGAAGATGTAACTCGGTATCGCTTGCCTGGGTTCCTGGGCACACAGGTATCCAGGGTAATGAAAGAGCGGATGCTCTGGCCAGGTAGGGTTCTTCAACAGCCTAATTGGCTCACAACCATCAATAGGATGCTGCTCATCCGTCCACAAACGTGAAATGGCTGTGGCTCTACGCCAACAACATTTCGAATACTGGCATGACCTGGTCTCATGCAGGTATTCGAAGAAGCTAGTGGACGGTCCAAAAATCGGCAGAACGAAGTTTTTGCTTGGACTAAATAGGAATGACTTGAGATCCTTGATTGGTCTCGTCACTGGTTTCAGTCCTCTTAACGAGCACCTCAAAACCATCCACATTAGGAGCTCGGGCCTATGTGAGTGCTGCCTGGAGGCGGATGAAACGGTATCTCACTTCATCTGTGAATGTCCTGCTTTCGCCAGAACCAGGCTCAACACTATAGGTAAACAATTCGTCAACGAAGATGAGATGGGGGACATTGAACTTGCTAATATCCTTCGATTTGCCAAGGCTACTGGCAGGTTCTCCCTCACTGACTCTATTACTAATCGCCAATAAGCAGCGAGCGGGCAGCTATGCTGAAGTACAATGGACCAATATGTCTAAGTGCTTGTCATCCACTGATCTATGTGCTCATGCCATGCGAGTACCTCAACATAATTAAGTAATTTTTTTTTAGTTACCTTACATATTTGCGGGCAAGGAGAAGTATCCACACATATTTTCACTTTTTGAATTGAAGGTTATTTGTTTCGCTTTTTCGCGATCTAAATAGTTGTTTGCCTTTTTAACTAACCAAGCGTACACACTACGATGTACATACATAGGTATACACTGTGGCAAAAGCTTTTACAACAAATTTCATTATTTTTTATTGCTTCTTTTTATCCCCGAAAATAACTTAATAATTCGATTAAATGATTAGATAAATATTTTATTAGCAGTCAAGGTGGGTGTATTTGTATTTGTGGCGCGTGCTCGTTCTATATGAATGGTTAAGCATAACCTATCTAACGGCTTAATAGGTGATTTGCCGAATTGTATTCAATTTTATCTAATCTGTCCAAATTTGCAATTCGTACTCGCTTTCGGACATTAATGCAAAAATTGGTCACGGTATGTTCCATCATTCCATTAATGCCTTATCTAATACTCCAAGCCCTAAATGATTGTTTGCCTATTCGAACAGAAAAAAACAAAAAAGCAATTATATATGTCGGCAAACATCGCTGCAACTAATTAAGTTGCGAATTTGTGTCTGGAAAGGCGATTGCAGCGGATTACATAATAATTATATATACATATTTTGTGGTTGTCATTCATTGTTTTCCATTCACACTTTTAATTTAGAATATCGTAAGTGATGAACTAGAATGGTAATTAATACCTTTTCTGTTAATTAGCTTTCGTATTGTGCTAAAATTGGTGACGGATGAACGGACAGACTTGGCTAGATCGACATTACTTTTGATGCTGATCAGATATATAGAAACTTTTAGGGGTCTACGAGCAATATTAAGGTATGTTACATACAGTGGGTGATCAAATTATTACGGCCACAGGGAAAAATATCTCTTTTTGAAAGATAGACCAACAAAACTTTTGTGTTTTGTATTTTTTAAGCTTTATTTATTTATTCATATTAGAAGTGACTTATAAACTAATAAAATAACGTAGTTTTATTAAGAAAGAGAACAGTAAAACTGAACAAAATTAGTACAAGGTGGCGCAAAAGTCATCATCCTATCGGAAGAAGCTATAATTTTTGCAAATGGCGGCAAATGTAAATTCTACTTCGACATTTGTGAAGTTAACTATACAGAAAAAACTTAAGACACCAATTTACATAATCCAAAAGCAGAACCAAAGTTTTTCAATCATAAAAAAAATTACAGCGAAATAACATCGGGTGACAACTTTTGCGCCACCTGACAACTTTTGCGCCACCTTGTATTTTGTTACATTGCCTTTTGCTGCTATAACAGCCTTAACCCTTTTTAACATACTTTCGATGCATTTAAAGCAATTAGTTTTAATATTTTTGCTCCTATGGCATACTTTGATAAGGCGTTCGATCAATGCTCGCTTATTTGTAATTGTTTCCTTGCCTATTTCTCTCTTCATCAGTTCCTAAAGATTTTCTATGGGGTTAAGGTCGGGAGAGTTTCCCGGCCATTCCAGAACCTCGACATTTTTTTCCCAGTCACTCTTTTTACCTTGTGGCAAGGTGCAGAGTCATGCATAAAAACAAAATTGCCATTTGGGAACCATTCCTGCACTTGTGGCAACATTTTCGATGATAAGACCTGAATGTACTGGCCTTGACGCATGGTTCCTTCAACAATGTAGAGACGTCCAGTTCCTTGCCCACTGATGATTGACCAAACCATAATGCTTAGAGGATGTTTCACACGTTCTACTATGCATTCCCTTTTATATTTTTCGTTTGCCGTCCTCCTAACAAACTCCGACTTATCCGACAAAATCTGAACCGTTGATTCATCGGAAAAGCAGCATAACCAGTCTTCGGATGTCCAGTCCTTATGAGCCTTAGCCCATTTAAGGCGTTTTTCCACCATCGAAAAACTTATATTTTTAAGGTGGCCGTAATAATTTGATCACGCACTTACTATGATTCAAAATTTTAGTAACCTTTGAATAAGGTATAATCAATGTGTATGTAATTGGAACGGTTCGGAATAACAGGAGACATGCCCTAAGACATTGTCTCTCCAAAACCCGAATCTTTTCATATAACTTGGCGCTATATTAAACCACAATGGGCAACCATAAGCTATCATCGACTGCTATGAAACAGTCTCCTTGTAAGAGCATAAGCCTTCTTGGCCTCAGCAAGACAAGCCACTATATGTCTACGGAAATACAGATAATGGTCGAGCCAGATGCAAAAGAATGTAAATGACCCCGATTTTGGGACCTGATCTCTATGCCATCAAATTGTCGGCATACCTATAGCGTATGTCTGAGTGAACACACCAGACCACTCGTGTAAATGTTAAACAGGATCGGAGAATTTACCGCCCACTGGTGTAAACCGTTTTTAATTTTAAAGACTCTGCTCGAAGTCACATTGCCACATTTGACAACGAACTTATTTCCCCATACGTATATGTATTATAAATTACATATAGCAACGGTTTGTGCATCCCCCGCCTGGTCAACTTGTAGAAAAGTCCCTCTAACCATACGGTGTCGAAAGCCTTCTCAAAATCAACCAGACAAGCACATGTGCATTGGTTCTTGCATTTATTCCACTGAATATTTCGACGCGGCATGAATGGTATCATGCACCATCCTGAAGCCAAACTGGTTGTGCGGAATCAAGTTATTGTCCTCGACCCACTTCAAGAGGGCTCTATTGACAACATTTTCAAAGACTGCTAATATTCAGAAGCAAACTAATCGACCGGAGATTTTCAGGGTTCTTCCTATATTTACCCTTTTTCTGGATAGGGTATACCATACCTACCTTTCAATGCGCCGGATAATGTGCATTATTCAGCGCATTGTTAAACAGCGTGGTAAAAATATCTACAGCCTCCAGAGGCAGGTTTCTAAATACGACCATGGACCATTCATCCCCGCCGACTTTTTATTCTTTAGTGACTAGAAGATGCACAGACGATCATCCTTCGACACGAACAAGTGCGATGAATCTCGGCCTTTGGCAACAACTACATTAGCATGGTTTTCATCATGGAATACGGTGATTCCGCTATTCTCAGATCGCCAATTCTCAAGTTCGGTGTGCAGATAGAAGTGGCTCACCAGAGCCCTATTCTCAATGTCGTGGTGACGGCGAACAGGATTGTTCACCGTATACAGATTACAGCGTTTCAGATTACAGATTTTCTGTAATTTTCTTTTATCAGCTGCTTCAGGATTCGGAACTCTGACTTCAGCATCCTTACCTCCGGTTCGCTGCGGTCAGTAATTTGTCTGTACAGCCGTTTAAGCATCGAGAGCAGTCTGCTTTTCTGTTGGTACTCGTATAGAGCGTCGATAGTAGGGTTTCTGTATTTGTCTGTCTGGTCGTCACCAAAACGTCCTAACCGAGGAATAGTTCGTTCCATCGTTCGTTTGATGGCGTCGTTCATTTGCAATAAATGCCGATCAATGTCATCGTTTGTCATGTTACTGTTTGTCGGTGGGTCGA
Organism: Portevinia maculata; assembly: GCA_949715645.1. Classification (NCBI taxonomy): domain Eukaryota; kingdom Metazoa; phylum Arthropoda; class Insecta; order Diptera; family Syrphidae; genus Portevinia; species Portevinia maculata. The sequence continues at coordinate 35,965,020 of OX454526.1, read as the reverse complement.
TCCCACTTGAACGTATATCCCGCTTTAACAATCTAGAGAAGCGCCACCATTGTGCTCTTCGATAATCGAATGAACACACTGCTTCGTACTCCTCCAGCAGCGTTTGCTCTTTCGGGAGCGAGTTCGTAGTGGTCACTATCGTACTCAAACGCACGCAAACAGTTCCGCGTGTTATGATCTATGTTCGTCAGTCGAAGTCTTGGGTCTGCTAAGACCAAGTCCAAGAAAGCACCGCTTCTTGGGAAAGAAGGGATATCCGTCTCGTATAACTCGAGTTTGTACTCAATCATATCGAGGCGCCACCAATCGTGAAGCTGGTTGACCCTAGGATTGGCAGTAACATTCCCCCATGCCGCATGTTTGGCATTGATATCTCCGGCCAAGAAGTAATAATTCTCCTCCTCCTACACCAAAAGGAGGATTTCTGCCTGGTAGTACAATGGAACGTTACCGAGTCTGAGTGCTCTGGGATTTGGATTTCCTTTCTTTAAAAAAAAAAAAAAAAAAAAAAAATCTCCTCCGAATTCAGCTGCAGACTAAAAAGTGTCTCGAGCTCTGTTATAAATTGGTTGGGTGGAGGTGCTGCAGGTGCGTAAAGCGACACCACATACATTGGAACACATTGTTGGAAGCATATGATGCTTGTGCAGATATTACGACTATGACTAAGAGAGTCAAGCAATTTCGTGATATCTCGATCGCCAGTTAGTTTGATTGGACATAAATCGAATGCTTTGACATTGCATTTTTTTAAATGTGGTAAATCATCTTCCGAGAAATAGAATACGTTTCTTTTTTGTAAAAAAATAAATGAAATCTATTAGCTTCACTGGAAATGGGGTCATAGATACACTATCAGATCTATCTCCTGAAGTTCTTAAAGCAAACAACTATCAGGCGGAGTAATTTGCCGGCATATAAAGTGCTCTCACAATTTCATCATTTAGATCAGGTTTTAGTAAATACATAGATATACAGTATATACCTACATAGTAAACATGTAGAAAAACAAACTCAATAATAATTAAGTACCTATACAATACTAACACAGACACAAATAATGCAAATAAGTTAAGCCACTAAGGCATTATTACGCAAAATATTTGCAAACTTAAATTTACTAACATGCAAGTCAATCACATGATCATTTAATTGATAGATTCTACTCATGCGACTAATCGGCCTTGCCTGCCATAATTCGATCTATGACGAGGGCTAAACAATAAGTCAACCACGGAAATCAAAGCCAATAGAAGTAAGCAAATCATGCGCATCTATAAAAACGGATTATGCGAACTCTTGGATACCCTATACCTATCCCTCATAAAGTGGGCGTGACAAAAATGTAGGTATGGGTGAATTGTTAAGAGCGATCTACATATCTTCTTCTATATATATAAAAATGGTGTGAAAAATGTATAGTAATTAATCAATTAAGAACGGCTGGGCCGATTTGGCTCAATTTTTTTTTTTCAGTTGTTCGTAATTGCCAGGAGAAGGTTTTTCGGAAAACCCTCCGAAAAATTCAGGAAATTGGAAAAATCGAAAATTGCTAATTGGAGAATATACCCAGATCATCCACGCCAAGACGAATGCTTCTATCTCACTTGCTTTTGGTGAACACTAGAGGCCCCACATCCACTTTTGAATTTGGTCGAAAACGATACACGTTGGGACTCAACGCTGGCCGACACAACGGGTTCTGCAGCAAATCAAATTCGTACATTGTTTGTGATCATCCCGAACCACCGCATTGTGGGACAAATACAATGACGAGATGGCTGACGACATTTTGCACAGAGTTCGCACGACAACTTCGAATTTCGATCTTGAAATTAACGACGAGATGCGCAACGAAGCGTTAGTTCTGATCGAAGACAAGTGCGTGCTCATGTGCGGCAGTCTGCTGTCGACATTGGGAATGCCAGCGTCAAATCGTTCGATGCACGATGCATTCAATAGCGAATTGCAACAGGAGTAAGGCTATCATCGAGATGAACTGGCCGAAAGAGTCCGAACAAAAGTGCCGCTGTTGAATGCCGAGCAGAAGAACGTGTACGATTCGCTGATGAAGGTTGTTGACGATGGAACGGGAGGCATTTACTTTATCGATGCTCCCGGTGGGACAGGCAAGACCTTCATCATTTCATTGATATTGGCAACAATTCGGTCAAGATTTCAAATTGCGTTGGCTATTGAATCCTCCGGCATTGCTGCCATATTGTTGGAAGGCGGTCGAACTGCACATTCCGCTTGGAAGCTGCCGATGAATCTTTCACGGTTGACAAGCCAATGTGCACAGTGGCCAAGAATACGACAACAGCTAAATTGATGCAACAATACAAAATCATCCTTTGGGCTGAATGCACGACATCGCATAAAAGAGCTTTGGAGGCTGTTGACCGAAAGATGTTGGGGCTATGATAGTGCTTTGCGGATATTTTCGTCAAACGCTTCCCGTCATCCCGAAATCTACTGCTGTCGACGAACTTAATGCATGCCTGAAATCGTTGTCGTTGTAGCGGCATGTCAAGAAGTTGAAATTGACCACGAACATGAGAGTCGCATTGTAGAACGACCCATCGGAATTCTCGAGACAACTGCTGGCCACTGCCAAGCAACCAATTGGTGTTTCGATTGGATTGATATCGTTGTCGGCAAATTTTTGCGAGTTCACATCGTCGAAGGAGGAACTCATCTTAAAAGTGTTTCCTGGCATTGCACAAAATTATAAAAATCTCGATTGGATTAGCCAACGGGCAATACTAGCAGCGAGAATAAGGAACTCGCTGGAGAACTGCATTCGTACAAATTCGTTCACAGTGTGACCGACGAGGTTGAAGCAACCAACTATCCGGCGGAATTTTTGAACTCGCTTGATGTGCCAGGAACTCCGCCGCATAATTTACAGCTGAAGGTGGGTGATTGTGATTCCTTTAAATCCAAATTCGAATAAATGCATTCGAATGATAATTAATATATTTAAAGGTTGCAGTCTCAAACAGTGGGATCGATCGTAATCATGTTACGGAACCTGAAACATCCGAAATTGAGCAATGGTACCCGGTTGTCCGTAAAGAAACTGATGAACAATGTGAGTCAAGAAACTGATTAACAATGTGAGTCAAGAAACTGATGAACAATGTGAGTCAAGTGACGATCATCAAGGGCAAATTCAAAGGAGAGGAAGTCCTTATCCCAAGAATTTCGATTATTCCAACTGATCTTCCATTCCAATTCAAGCGGATTCAGTTCCCCATTTGATTGGCTTTTTCCTGTTTTTCGCACGTGCGTCGGCTGTACGTTGCCTGTTTGCTTTGGCAAACCGTCTTCGTTGTTTGTTTTTGGGCCGGAAAACAAATCTAAAAACATTGTTTCTCATATCGCTCTCTACTGATTTCGATTCCATTCAAATAATATCACATTGAAATTTGAACTCTCTGTGTCTTATTATCACTCTGGAGTTTATCTGAAGGCTTTAAATTGGGGTGAGACAAAGTTGGCAAATTTCAGCGACCTAGCTCAAACTTTGACTTTTCGATATAACTGTTTTTTTTTTTTTAAATGTGCATTTCGGGCCCCATAGACGATTACATTAAAAATTGCACTTTACAAGCTCAAAATTCGATAAATCTTTTTTTTGAAATTGTTTGGATTGGATTGGATTTTAAAAATTCTGCAACTTGATTATTTCGGGTCCCGAGAGAGTATATGGTCAAATTTCTGTTTTTTTTTTTTTTTTTTTTTTTTTTTAAAGAGAAAAGAAAATCCCAAAGCAATCAGACTCGGTAACGGTTCATTGTAGAATTTTAGCTTTCTAACTCGAGTTTTACGGCTTAATTTGTGCCGACGGACGGACGGACATGGATAGATCGACATTTCAACCGATGCTGATAACGAATATTGTAACTTTTAGAGAACTACGGGCAATATTAAGGCATGTTACAAATAGAGTCAAAATTAATATACCATTAGAAAAGTGTAGGTATACAAATCATATCCTATTGGCATTTTTTGAGAAAGACGTATCATTTGAAGAAGCTTGATTCGTCGACTGTAAGGTACAAAGTGACATGGATCATCCCATGGAAGTCCTCTTAGGGCAAATCGAATAAATTTGTTTTGAATAGCCTCGATTCGATTTGAATGATTGTTGTAGAACGGCGTGAAATTTGTGAAACATACTCTAACCTTAGACAAACACGTCATTGTACAATCATATAGAAACGCAGGGGTCGTCAAATTCTGAAGACCACATTTTTACAAAGCATAGCACAGAATTGGACTTATACAGACTTTGGACTGCTTGAGATCGAAATAAACTCTAAGGTTCTTACAACTATCAACATGACAAAGAGTATGTTGAGATAATAAATATTGAAAGGTGGACGGGGTATTGTTTCCAGAAAATGTCGGTGGAGTGTCAAAGTCCACAAATCAATTGTGAATTTATAACGCAATCGGGTGGGCCCTAAGTCCACACGAAACTCCTGTGGACTTATGATCCATCGAGTGTTATGACACACAAAGGTGGAATCAAACCGTGTTTGGGTGGCCCGCTTAGAGGGGAAAATGGATTCTTCGTCTTTGAGGCGATTTGACTTCGTCAAATGCTAACTCAGGAGTTATTAGGCTTGATTTTTGTTGTTGACGTTCTCGATTTTGACGTTTTCCTTAACAACAACGGCGATCTGATCTCCAATCGTGTCAACCCACGGTTTTGTATACACACTTGCGGTACAGTCTTAAGATGTTAATTGTATTTCTTGGCTCACCCGAATGTTAAAATTGCGTAGATTGGATTTCTCCCATTAGTTGCCTTATTCGCTTTTTGTGGAGGGCGCTGCAGTGATATTTTTAGCCTGTCCCTGCACTGGTCGCCAGTAAATCAAGAGCACTAAGGGAACAAATACCTAATAGATAAAAGAATTGCTCTGCCGATAGGCATTCCCGAACAAAAGCCATCCATTTTACTTCTACTGCATTTGAAGAACCTGCAATTAAAAAAGCCGGAATTTTTTTCGGATCAAGAGCCCGCAATATTGAATTAACGTAGCATCGTGTGTATGTGTTTAAAGTCAGTCAGACGCGAAAAAGAAACTTAATGCTTATAGCCACAAACCAATATTTATAAAGCCCAAGTCGCACTTAAATGATGATCAGATTTGCCCGGTTTTGACGAAACATCTGTTCTCTACAACACGTGCATAGAAGCTTAATCCGGTTCAAACAGAAACTTTAATTATTTGGTGCTTAATTAATAAAATACCGCATTTAATTCGATTGCGAAAAACCTTCAAAATTTGTTCGTTTTATTACAGTCGGTTCTTATGGCGCGCAAAACGAGAGTAGCTACTGCGAAGTGGAGTGTGTTCGATATACTTTACACTTTAATGGTGTTTGTAGAACAAGCAATACATCGATGTTGAATAACTGGTCGTGCTTGAGAGATTGTAAGAATAAATGCAACGATAACGCCAATATTAGAGGATCAAAATTGTGCACTGAGAAACCCATCCTCAGATCCTACATCCTAGTGGTTGTAAAGCAGCGAAGACCAAAGAAAAAATGCTTAAACTGCCCTCATAATTGTAAGAGAACAGAAACTTACTTGGAAATTGATAGAATTTCATTGTGACGATACCTAAATGATTACACTACATCTCATTGACTCACGCTGCCGACTTCCTTGTACGTAAAACAGCTTAATTAGCGCATGTGCTGCTTCTGAATGGAATATCCAAGAGGGAGTATTCCTTATCCCCTCTTCACCTCGTAAATTATTGTCTTTCAACGAAAACGACATGCTCTCAAATTTGAACGCATTTTTACAGCGCAGCCAAACAAACCCAAAATAAAAATACAAAAACATGAACAACTCCCAGAATCTGTACAGCTGCTATTGGCACAGATGCTTCTTCAATGTGAAGGTTGTTCATTGAACTTTTTTTTTGTGCTGCTTTCATTACCACTCCGCAAGTAGTATTCTTATTATTTTCTTTGATCACTTATAATCGTTTGTACTTACCGCGGCGAGTTCCTTTTCGATTTCTCCAGCACGGATGACCAGAGGGCCACGGACAGCATATTCCATAGAAATAAAGTTCGGATTGATGTTGTGGATGTGGAGACATTTCGTCGACATTTTGCGTTTTAATTCAAGTTTAACTGGGGTTTTTGAATGTTGTCTGACACCTGGAAGTGTATGATGCCTTCTGGAACTTGAAAATGAACCAAATAATGGAAACAATGGCGTAGTAGATGACAAAAGGCGCGATGTTGAAACTGACGAACCCGCGTCCGATACACCACACACAATAGCAGTTCCTGTTTGACTGGCAAGAGTTTGCCGCTGCTGTCTTATATGATAAAGTGAGCTTTTCCAGCGGCGTACAGCATTGTTGGCGGCTGTGGTTGCCGTGGGGGTTGACTTCTGTAGGAATAGACGACTCGTCATCGTGCCGCTCTGATTTTTCTCTTCGATCAAATAAAGAGACAGAAATGTAATTTGGAAACTGGTTCGTGAATAAGTGACTACTTTTCAAGAAATTTACTTTGGCGTTCGGTGGTTAATTGGCGAGGAAACCGGGGTTTTGCAATAAAAACCCTTTTTGTTGTTCACTTTGAATATTGATTAAAGCGCTGGAAAAGGAAAAGAAAAAAAGAGAAATTAGCTTATGGTTCTAATACCTATAGGTATACACGCAAAGATTAAGTAAGGAAAAGTTCAATATGTATATCTTACTCCCGATGATTTGGCGAGTATGATAACAAACAAGTCGTTATGATAACAAGACAAGGAGGTAAAAGAGAAAAAAGCTTTTCAATTTCGTTTGGTTACGTAACAAAGTAAATTTGACACCAATCGATCTGGAAATAGTTTTTGAAATATATCTACGGTAAAGGCAATAGTATTCGGACAGTTTATAAAGGGTATTTCATTTGCGACTTGACAACTTCAAACTTTCAGTGTGAACGCACCATAAAACGATTACCAAATTGTCAATGTCAAAATATTCAGTACATAAAATCAATATTTTCATCATGGTGAAGTAGGTACCTACACGAAGGAACAAATAATTAAAATTTACTACCGAAATTCCGAGTCGGTGGTCGCAACTGAGCGTTAACGCCAATTTTCGGCCGTAATTGTCGTCGCTGCTTGATGTTGCCGTGCCAATGAGACTACGTTTTGCCCGAAGTGTGGAGAATATTGCTGGCGTAGAGGCGTTCGTCGCATATCAGCCAAATCAGTCAATTTCACGGCGTTCTCAAGAATTGGGCCTCTCCCAGACCACAATATCTTGGATCTTGGCCTACACTAGATCAATTTTACTCAAGAACTAAAGCCACTTGATCATATGAAGCGACGTACGTTCTCGAATTGGGCTCTGGACATGATGGAAGAAAATGAAGAATTTCATCGCAAAATCATCTTCAGCGATGAAGCTCATTTTTGGTTAAGCGGCTTTGTCAATAAGCAAAACATGCGTTACTGGACAGGTGAGAACCCTCATGTGCTTCATGAAACAGCACTTCATCCGCAAAAATTCACTGTTTTATGCGGTTTATGCCGGTGGCGTCATTGGGCTGTTTTTTTTTTCGTCGACGAAAATGTACGTCACGTTACGGCAAATGGTACTCGCTACAGAGACATGTTGGAACGTTATTTCTTTGAGCAATTGCATGAATTGAACATCAGTGATATGTGCTTCCAACAAGACGGTGCCACAAGCCACACAGCAGATGCAACAATCGAGTTATTGAAGTCTCAGTTCGGTGAACGTGTTATCTCGAGAAACGGACCCGTCTATTGACGCCAATATCGTGTGATTTAACGCCTCTAAACTGTGCCAACAAGCCGGCGAGTTTGGACGAGCTCAGAGCCAATATTGAACAAGAAGATAAATGTTTTGATAGTAATTAAATTTTAAAGGAAGATCTCAACGAGTTAAGCTTGAAGGAGTTTTTAGTAGTGCTGTTGAAATATGTACTGGTGTACCACAGGGGTCAGTTTTGGGTCCCATTTTGTTTCTGATATATGTGAACTCAATTTTTCTTCAAAAGTTTGGTAGCAACTTTACAGCTTTTGCCGATGACTTGGCGTTCACATATTCAAATAAGTCCATATGTCAATCTGTAGTTAAATTGCAAACTGACCTGCAAATCTTAAGACAATGGTTCGCAAAGCATCAGCTTTTGCTGAGCGAAAAAACTAAGCTTATGTTTTGTAGCTTAAAGTCTACTGAGTCTATTGAATGTCATATACCCTTCCATTCAACTGAATGCGAGCAACTTTTCTTGGCTTCTCACACTTGTGGTAAAAACAATTACAACTCAAAAATTCCGTGTACTGCCAACTGTTTTAAAATAGAATCAGTTGATAGTTTTAAATATTTAGGAGTTTTAATTGACAAAAATATGAATTGGAAGGCACATACAACAGAATTAAAAAAATATATGATGTCCGTAACGCGAAACATGTACATGCTACGTCCATATTGTTCGAAAAAACTTTTATTAATAATATACTACGGGCTTATAAAATCAAAATTTCAGTATGGTTTGTCAAGTTGGGGAGGGGCCTATAATATAACCCTTGAACCTATAATGTTAGCACAGAAGCATGTTATCAGGATTATTTTAAATAAAAATAGGTTAAGCAGTAGTTGGCCTCTGTTTCAGTGTCTTTGTGTTTTGCCTTTAAGGCATCTTTATGTTTATTATAAGGCCCTCAAGGTGTTCTTTATGCGCAGTGGTTATTCCTCTAACTTCAGAAGCTCAACTGTGTATAGTTTAAGGGTAAATAATAAGTCTCTAGTCAATGTGCCAACTTCAAATAAAACTCACTATTCGAACTTTTTTACTGTCTCAGCTCCAAAGCTTTTTAATAAATTGCCGCAAAACATACGAATTTTAAATGTACCTACGTAATCTATTCCTAACTTAAGTTAAAAAATGGCTTTTAACCATGGATAGCTCACTCGTCAAAAACTTACTGCTTTATTAGTTAAATTCACACTTTGTTTAAATGATATTTATACCGAAATTGTTGTACTACTTACCCCACAATTAATCATTATTATTTTTTTGAAGGGTCATTCGCGTCTAGTCACCTCTTGGCTACAGATTGACCCGTTCTTATTCTCTAATGAAAGTATTTAATGTATTATATATTATATGTATATCTTTTTTTTCAAAAAAGAAGAAAGAACTTGTTCATATTAAAAAAAAAAAAAAAAAAATTTTTCAGATATCTCAAGTAGTTTTATTTAAAAAAAAGTTGTCAAGTCCTTAATGAAAGACCCTTTATATCTACAGTAAAGACAATAGTTATTCGGACTGTTTATGAATTTCTCGACGCAGAAGAAGGTAAAATTCATTTGATCACCTGGAAATGGAAAGGTTATGGCTACACTCTATCCAACAAAAATTGTCAGTACAGGCCTTATGGAGGAGCTTTTTTTCTACCAGTGGTGCCTGTAGATACTCTCAAGGCACTCAAACGCAAGAATTGCCACTGAAATTAAAACCAAACCACAGTCATACCAAGGAATTGTAGTTGTAATTTTCCTAAAATTCGCATACAACCACCAAAACCAGTCTCCCACACAGCCGAATGGGAATGAGCATGATCGTCTTGTGTTCGCTTGCTATTATCATCCACCAAAATAAGCAGAGTGTGTGACTGAAGCACATTAGAAGAGTATTACCATCTCTACAATGAAGCATATCATTAAGGGTTTTTCTATGGATTTTGTCAAAGAACTTTCGGTTTTGATGCTTTTGAGAACGAATTATTACGTGGGGTGTTGCCATTCGGTTTTAATTTGATTGTATTTGTATTGTACAGCTGCACAAGTGCAGTTTTTTTTACCATCTGTTTAGGTATATGACATTGCGTCGTGGTTATATAATTTTGTATTCTAATTGCCTGATTCTACCTTTCACAATATACATATAGCGGAAAGGACTGGGAAATGTTTTTAGAAAATCTTGCTGATTGAGTTTATGTCGCAAACTGTTTAAATAAAAAAAAAACATAAATACATCCTTTCATCTCATTATGTACCTGTTTGTATGATGTATTTGTTTTTCCGATGAATGACGCCTGTTTTGCCAATGAATACGGGAATTCCCAAAAGGAAGATCTCAAGTTAGGTAGGGATGCTATCATGCAATGGGTTGCTTGAAATCGTTAAACGTTGCAAAGCCAAGTATGTAACATACGTCGTGGATGAAATAGCTCAAAATGCGGGACATAAAGTGCTTCTCTTGCCGCCTTATCACTGTGACCTTAATCCAATAGAATTGGTTTGGGCTCAAGTGAAAGGGTTTGTAGCAAGCCAAAACAAGTATTTAAAATGGCTGAAATAAGAGACTTACTAACGACAGCATTTACAAGGGATGTGCCCAACATGTTGAACAGGGCTGGAATTGGCTAAGGTGATAGTTGATTGTCGCTTTTTGATTGTCGTTTTTGATTATCAACTCCTCTTTGCTCTGCGTAAAGCGATCACTAAAAAATGATTGATTATTGGCAGCACTTAGAGTTTTAAACGTCACTTCCTTGCCGACGCTGTCATTCCGAGCAGCTAATGTGTGTTTATTTTTCATGATTTATATTTCAAATATGATTTTGTTGAGTCCTTAGGCAAAAACTTTATCATAAATGGACAAAGTATTGACTGCATTTTTTTAATGACTGCAGCAGTAATTTCAGCCACCGTACTTTGACCGATTGGTGCAGCCCAGTCAAGAAGATTTTAAGTTGCAGCCAATTGAAGGATGGGTGGAACATGCGTTGACCTTATTCCAGTTGGTAAATCAAGTAGTCCCAAAACAAACACAAACGCTTCTTTTGATAAGCGAAAGTTTTTTTTAAAAATCTAAAATACACAATAATAAATGATAGCAATCAACAATGAATATTTATAATTCTATGAATTCTTTCATCGGGTTTGAAAGTTCCAAGATATTTGCTTTGTTTCTCATTTTTCTTCTTAATAGGACATTTGTGTAAATATTTTCTTCATTTGTGTAGAAAAGTTCTAATGAAGTAAAAATTGCACTTCACGAATTTTCCAACTTCACTTTTTTATTTGAATTTATATATGTATATTCTTTTTTCACTAAAGCATTTAATTTATTTGGAGTTGAAGCCGAGGTGCATACCTATGATGAAAATAACAAAAATGTGTGAAAGCGACACCTAAATAGCTGTCACATGAAATTGATTGCAAAAAGGTGATTGTCAATTTGATAATCACCTTACGTGGACGTAAAGGTATGATTTTGATTGTCAACTATCAACTATCACCTTAGCCGATTCCACCCCAGGTTGTTGAGCCAAATATGTGGGAAATGGACGCTTTTGCCGAGGAAGCAGTTGAAAGGTTAATAATAGACCTAAATAACGAGAGCAGTAGCAGTATTTACTCATCGGATAAGTTGAGTAGTGATATTAGAAATTAGTATTTTATGTTTTACAATATTTATAATGAATAAATTGGATTACAGTGATATATTTTTCCTTGTGATTTTTTTTTTTTGTGTTACGAAATTTATATATTTTGTTGGTCTACTGAAGATACCCTTAAAAAACGCGCCTATTATTATCTTACCAGAAAAGATAAACTGAATTTATTTCGTTCCGCAATATTTTTATTTTAAATTGGAAGATGGTAACCCTGATAGAATTGCTCTCTGAGTTATGGCGAATTATCATACACACTACGTTAACCCTGTGAGAGCTTTAAAGAGGGACCGATTTATGTAAGTCATTGCAACCAGACTCAGAGACAAACATCCTAACTTCCCTGTACTGACAATTTTTGTTGGATGGAATATAAAGTTTCCTGGGATACAAGGGAAAACAATAAACTTATTAGACCGTTTCAACGAAGATGTATGTAGGTACCTACAGATAACAAATGATCACATTTGGCAAACTGCAGTCATGATGACTCCTCTCGTAAAGGGATGGGATTCTGCAAGGCGAAAACGTATGTAAATGTGTTTGCTTTGTTAATTCGCTCAAATTCGAAAGGTTTTCGGTTAGATTTTTACAGAATCATACGATTGATCATAACCTTGCCGTAAAAAGAAAATGTATACATACCTATGTGCACATCCCTCTTGAAACATATACCTTTGTAGGTACATGTAGTAGGTAGATATAGTCTGTCCAATATCAAGAAACACAGTTTTACATATAAAAACTGGTTTTCTTATGGAGCTTTGGTTTAACTGAGTTTGGACGGACTATACCGTCTTCTTTCCTTTACGAAGAAGTTATGAAAGGGATCATAATCCTTCCACTTCGACCTCAATGATCGTTTTTAGGGCGGCCTCTTCTACGACTTCGACACGTGCATGCTTTCATTATTGATTATTGTTTGATCGAGCTTAACCCTATTTCTGTCACGCTGTGACTGTAAGTCACTATTTTATTTTAAACCAATTATACATTTTTTTTTTAAATTTAACGCAAAATCGGTGTAATGTATTTTATTATTGGTCACCACGTTACTGTTATATACAATAATTTGGTTTTTTTTTTATGTTTCGATAATGTTTAATTAATTCATAAAATACCTATTTAAAAATAACATAAAATGTTAGATAGTGACTCTAAGACACTACAACGACGTTGAATTTATAGTTCGTTTACAGCTGAATAAATGGAACAGTATATTGTTTATTCATGTTAGAAACTGATTTCTTGCAAAATAGAATATTTGCTGCATTTTGTTGCGAATATTTTAGTAGTTTTTTATCCGTGAACCAATTTGGATGTGATTTTGGAGGTAAATAAAACTATTGACGTACATATAGCATAGGTACACTTACACAGCTACACAGGTAATGCAATAGTCATTATCAGAACGAAGTTTATGAAACTATGATTTTCACTAACAATATGTCTGGGCCTAGAATGACGAAAGTGTAGTAGACACTGCTGAATTCTTCATCGAAAAAGATGGAACCGATTGGTCTTCAATACAACCAAACTTCCAAGGCCGACCTTCAGCTCATAACATCATCCGAGGCACAGTAGGCAACATATGGAAGATGACCGATATTGTGGAAATTCGAGCTCGCATAGGACTATTGACCGATGCTGGATTACGCAGGCAAGGTGTCACGTCCTATAGAGTTTTGGGATCCTATACATATTCGGAAGTCCAATTTATCGGGGTTGTATGTCAAACATAGATTCATTGCACTATTGCGTCATTTGCGTTTTGATGACGAATCCACACGATCAGAGCTCAAGATAAATTCGCGCCAATTAGAGATATTTGGAATAATATCAACAGAGAATTGCGGAAACATTACAAGCCGGGTAGTAACTTAACAATAGATGAACAACTAGTGCCCTTCAGAGGTAGACTATCATTCCGTCAATATATGCCTTCTAAACCGGATAAATATGGAATGAAAATTTGGTGGATAAGCGATTCCAGCACCAGTTATCCGCTATATATGGCATTCCGTACCTCCGAAAAGAAGGGGCGAGCCGCGCAATCAATCTCTACTCAAATTGTTAAGATGTTATGAGAATATTTTGAAAGGACAAACAGGAACGCGACGTTTGAAAATTATTTTACTACGAGTATCTTTGAGCTAGCACAAACATTAGCCATGTTTCTTTGCACGTGGATATAGGGATAATTTAAAATTTCCATGTAAAATACAACAACAAATTATCCTATATACGCTAACTTTAGCGGGGATAGCTGCTGTCGCCGCTAAGTCCTTTAGCGGGGATAAACAGTGCTTATAAAACCCATTTTCTTCGTTTCTGATGAATCGTTGCGATGAATTCTTCAGGAAATGTCAAAGTTTGGTATCCCGCCGATCACTGGCACATCCCGCCGAATATTTTGTTCGGGATTTTATTATTTTTTTTTTTTTCAAAATTTAGTAAATCTGTCAATGTGAAACGGTTTTTATAATTTTAGAATATGTTTGGCATTAATTTCAACTGTCGGAAATTAATATTTTTGAATTTCACGATTTTCAATACAAATTTCTTAACTCAACTTCCAGCTGTGTCACTAATAAACGTCATAGGTGCATGTGTTTTTTTAATGAATTCTTAGCGGCGATGGTCGTTTTGCCTATATCCGCGTGCAAAGAAACACGGCTATAGGGATCCGCACTTTTTTGACAGATGCCAAATCGAATGTAAACAACAATTTGTAGGGTAAACAAACAAAATAATTATCAGCGATAGGCGGGAAAATACTAGGAATTAGCAAACAAAAGTAAGTTTTTTATTAATAATCAATAGTTTCTCGATATATTTTCAGGAAAATGGATTCATTTAAATATGCAAAGAAGTTGGAAGCAGTAAATAGAAAGAACTGTACTGCAAAGTTTGCTTTCTTTGCAAACTTTCAGTTGATGGCGAAGACGGAGCTGAGGTTTCGTGTGAATAAAGTGTTAAAGGCAGTCTTCTTGAAGATTTAATCCAAATACCAAAACAGAGAGAAAATTCTCATCATTTTACAAACGGCTGGTCAATGAACTTGACAAAGACCTATATGGACCCGATAATGATCTCGTAGATTGACATCGAAGGTATTTTACTCAAGAAACTGATGCCGTACAAATGAAACAACCTGGTGATATAAACGTTCATTGTATAATTCGCTTTCTATATGCCATTGCATTTCAATGTGGACCCTAGTTCGGCGCGTTTGCTGGGAGTGCATACTCAGACTCGTCCAGTAATCACATCAGGCCTTTGGCAATTTATTAAGACATATAAATTATAAGATGCACACGAGCGTCAATAAATAAACTGTGACAAATATCTGGAGCAAATATTTGGTTATCCACGAATGAAGTTTGCTGATCGCCGAAGCGTTTAAACTCACTGTTTCATCCCCAGATATAGTTGGGATCAATAAGTTGAATGATTCACGCTCGTATGCAGTGATTACTGGACGAGTCTGAGTATGCACTCCCAGCAAACGCGCCAAACTTGGGTCCACATTGAAATGAGAAAGCGAATTATACAATGAACGTTTATATCACCAGGTTGTTTCACTTGGACGGCATCAGTTTCTTGAGTAAAATACCTTCGATGTCAATCTACGAGATCATTATCGGGTCCATATAGGTCTTTGTCAAGTTCATTGACCAGCCGTTTGTAAAATGATGAGAATTTTCTCACTGTTTTGGTATTTGGATTAAATTTATCTTCAAGAAGACTGCCTTTAACACTTTATTCACACGAAACCACAGCTCCGTCTTCGCCATCACCTGAAAGTTTGCAAAGAAAGCAAACTTTGCAGTACAGTTCTTTCTATTTACTGCTTCCAACTTCTTTGCATATTTAAATGAATCCATTTTCCTGAAAACATATCGAGAAACTATTGATTATTAATAAAAAAACTTACTTTTGTTTGCTGATTCCTATTATTTTCCCGCCTATCGCTGATAATTATTTTGTTTGTTTACCCTCCAAATTTTTGTTTACATTCGATTTGGCATCGATTTGGCACCTGTCAAAAAAGTCGGCATCCCTATAGGGCTTGTCACGACAATGTCAGTGTCAAAAGAGAGAAAAAAAACGACAATAGGCGTTTTTCTTTTTTAGCTCCGAGCGGGGCACTGAGCTGTCAAAAAAAGAACTGTGTTACTTTTTTAACTCGAAGCTCTCTGAGCACAAAATTTGTATTTCTTTTTTATCTCTGGCCTTTATCTTATCAGGCCTCGCTCGATGAGCTCGATTGAAAATGACCGAGCACATCGAGCGAAAAGCTGAGCGCGGCTGACTTCATTCATTATTTGTGCTTTTTCCATAGTTTATTTACTAGAAATTATAATTTAAATGGAATAATCCTTGACAAACACCAATTTCAGAAGCAAACCTGACTATTTTGAAAATTAAGAGAAAAAAAAAACATCTAATGACAGTTCAGTGCCCAATTCTGTTTCTTAATTAGCTCGGAGCGCTCAGGTTATGTTCAGCTCGGAGCGAGCTCTTATCGCTCGGGCCCCGCTCTGTTCCCCGCTCGGGGCTAAAAAAGAAAAACGCCTAATGTCTGTGTCAAAAATAAAAAAACAAACAAACAGCTGAATGAAATGAATGAAAACAATGGCGAATTTGCATGGCGGGAAATAAGTTCTTCGCGAATAGTTACTAAAAGATTATAACAAAGCCAATTTTAACAAAAAAAATATTTACGGAACTAAGAAGTAGTATCCAAACCACGTTTTGGATAATTAAAAAGTTAACATTATAATGTGATTGTGTTCAAAAAGTAAAAGTGGAAAAGTGAGAATATCGTAGTTGTGCCAAAAAATGTTTTTGTTGCAAAGATCTCGTAATAATTTTATATTAAAGTGAATTATAACAAAAACAAATTTCCAGAACTAAAAAGGAGTATCCAAACACTATTTTGGAATACTCAAAAGATAACAATACATTAAGATTCTGTACAAAAATGTAACGGAATGCTACAGCGCGGACCAACAATGTGAGGGCCATGATATATTTTTTTTTCCCTATGGCTTACTTGCCCCACGTTGGCCGCCCTCTGTAACAATAAAACGAGTATGCCCTACGTTGCATTGCCATCTATAACGACCGCATGCAAAGCCAATGCATACTCCCCCCTCCTCTGTCTGGTTGGCATCGGCATACGAAAAGAAAAAAAACCCACACACGCTGCCATCCCTGAAGTGTGCACAGCTGGCATCCTGCTGGCACGGAAGGTATCAGGCAACGCTTGTCGCTCGCCTAGTACGTCGACGGCTCTGGCCTACAGACTGCCAAGAGTCCGCCGTCGTCAACGGATTAATAAGAGAGAGGGGTTGTTCGACCACTCATAGCCAGGCATGGCCGCCCCGTGCTAGCTCGTCGGCGGGAGCGGGAACTTGCTATAGAGCTCGAACTGGGGTTACCTCGTTATTTACATGCCTGAAATTGTCGTGGTGGACTAGACCTCGGACGACACGATGAACCGTCGCCGGTACCAAAAGAGTCCTAGTCCACCCTCCACTATCCCAAAGGATAGCCTCTCCGGCCCGAAGAAGACGCGACTTGAAAATTTTGTAGGGGCTGACCTGGACCCCCAGGTCTATAAAAGAAGAATACAAGAAAGTTGGGACTTTTGCCGAATGTAAGAGAAGAAGATGTGGTATTTCTTCCAAGCTGGCCCACCCCGCCGCAATAAGGATAAGTATTGCGGACACCTTTGGCCACCGCATCGCTTCACTCGCGATGGCCCCTGCTCCGAAAAGGAGTGAGGTCCCCTAAAGGTTTTAGGACACCTTACCCCATGTGAATATCCACACCGCTATGGGTGGAGGACTACCTCGACTTCCCTCCGTCGACCGCCACTGGATCTAAACCATGACGTGTAAGGCCGACGATGCTCCGAGCGAAAAGAAAAATATTAATGTAGGCGATGGACGCTTCATTGCGTTAGGGACATTTATTCATCTTAAGAACTAGTCTTACGATATCTAATCCTTATAAACTAAAAAAAAAAATACGGGGAAGAATAAAATAAAAACAATGTAAAGAAAACCTAGGGCACTAAATATTCTAGAACTACGAAGAAATCCAGAAACTCTGAATGCTCCCGGACTGGAATATATGGATATTGAATCTTAGCACTACTTAGGTGGCGTTCGGTCCATTTACAAAATATAAGCTCGGAAATTGAACTTGACTGTCAGATGGACCGAGGTCACGACAACCCTGCTACTACTACTAATCTTATGGTAAACGAACTTAGTGGTAAGAAAAGAAAGGATTATTAATAGATATCTTACTGTAAAAAAAATAAAGGTTTAATGCTAAGAGACCGTTTGTACTAACACTAAAACTGTAGCTAGGGCTTCACCGCAAAAATTTAACGCGATCGGCGAATACGCTCTGAGACTACTCGGAATGACGAGCGACGTTCACAACAAAAAGAAACACGAAACACGAAGAAACTCGACTGACGATTGGCTTCAGGACTATTATCAGCCCTGTACAGACATTCTACCATCATCCTTTCATATGCCTAGGAGGTATACGGGTATATCTGTATCTATATTTATAAATGTATAGGTATATATCTAAATTTATATATACGCTTCGACCCTCCTGCGAAAGAAACCGTCGCGACTCATTCCCGTAGTGGCACGGAGGCTGTCCCGCAATAAAGTAACGAAACTACTACGCGCGCGTAATGGGTGCTTCGAGGTCACTGACCTGTGCTACGAAAGTAGGTCACGATCCTACTTCGAGTTGGGATGTCTACTCGGATGCAAAATGTACTGCAGCGTGCTTAGGTACTGAGGGTCACTGCATGGACGTTCTTTCCTTTTTCTTTTGTTGCGTTTTTATTCTTATGTATAGGCCGACATATCGGTGTAGGCCTCAATATATATATATATATGTATGTATTATGGTTTTCAATATATTATAAATATAAAAATGCGATCACAATCCGAAAGGTAATATAGTATATAACGACTTACGTGAGGTTGCTTCCAGCCGATGTGCGCACATTGACGATCCACCCTGTTTGTTAACCTGTTAAATTGCATAGATGTTGTCTCTAGTATATATATATATAAAAAAAAAGAAAAGACACTTCCAAGAGAGTATCCCTAGCGTTGAGGGTACCCTACGGATGCACTGGTTCCGGGTTCTACCGATTGTTCGCGTACTGACTTACTGTTTACCGCTTGTATTTCAGCGGAGGCAATAGAATATCTAAGCAATACTAAAAAAAAGATTTACTCGCGCGAGCGGTTCGGATTAAAAATTACCGATTCTTCTAAGAAATTAACTTAGCAATGCATTCGCGTCAATGCAGGAAATGCCCTGTGGCCTTCGATGACATGGATCGACAAGAAAACTTTAACTCGCTTCGCGACGTTGCGCGGATTAGTGTGCGGCCTTGAAAAAAGCCGATTGGAAAAGAATAGAATTTATAACCGCGAGATAACTCGCCTCGATATGCGGATCGAGGGTTGAAAAACGACGACTATCGATTTGTCTTTCGTATACCTAACGACACTGAGATCGCGAACACGCCTTTTCCTATCTTCGAGGTTCGTGATTGAGCCACTCGCTAAATTCATACAGATAAGATGGAGTATCTAAATGCAAATGAGAATAAGTCTCTCTGAATTTCTTTAATGCACGATCTAATTTCTAATGATAAACTTAGGTACATAACGTGGCTAATCCACGCCCCTTTCCCTTCTGCTGCTGTTGTCACGTGCTGCTGCGGATGGCGGTGCGCTGCTGGTGTATAGCTTTCAGCTGCTGATGACTGTCGTACTGCTGGTAGCGGGGAGATTGTGGATCTCTCGACCCCTTCGTGGAGCCGCCTGCGGCGTCGTACCTGTATCACTAGGAGAGAAATTTTCGGTAAGTACAGCGCGTTGTAGAGGTGACCTGGGCAATATAGCTCGGCCGGCGAAGACTTACCTAGCCTCCGCGGTCCGAGGATATGATTCGGCGCCTCGTGCGCGCTCTGCCTGAGTGTTTGCGTCACCTTCCCACGAGGCTCGACCGCCTATGGCTGACGAGTTCTCGGGTACTCGACTGCTTGCGTCGCTAACGCGACCGCTTGACTTCGAGGACGAGATTAAGTGCGCCTCGATGGTGCTTCCCTGGCTTCGATGTTGTGCCGTGTGGTGTATGGTCAACGATGACGCTGGGAATAGACGAGTGGGGACGTAGAAGGGCGTCCTGCGCTCAGCCGCATGTGCTACGCGAGTCGCAGGGCGTCTCTACTCGCTTGTTTCTTCTTTCGTCGGAGTTGCGTGGGTGCTTAATCCCTTAATCCTTTGCAAAATCTTACGGGCGCGTGCGGTGCACGACGCGATATCCGATTAGACGGATTCGTCGCTTGTATATATATTTTGTTTCGATTTACGCTTTTACAAATAATTTTTTTCTCTTTTTACTTCTTTATTTTTTTTTGTTTTTATTTCAGCTGCGAATTATCTCTTTGGTTTTTATTTTATTATTTTTGTTACCTTTTCCGCCGTTTGAACGCGATTTGCCTCTTACTGGGGCGAGAATCTACGGTGAGAAAATGGTGTCTGCTAACTGCGAGTGATTTTGTGAAAAAGGAATTAGGTTTCACATTTTACAATAGGAACGGGCAGCCTTTTGCCAAAGGTAGCGTTCAGCCGTCGAAATTGGACGTCGTTAAGAATATGCTGTTTCGCCGCTGTTTACACTGCGAAGTGGTAAATATTTTCAAAGCATGCTTTGGATTGTCAGACTAAGGTCATGGTGGATATAAATAAATTATTGGTGGTGGTGGTTTGTTACACACCTCGAGGTTTTCACGAGTATCGGGAGCGAAAAAATTGAGGACACAACCATCCCCTGTTCGGCCTCTGCCTGCCTGACGGTTAGACGGAGTGTATTCTTTGTCGTCGAGTCTCGTGCGCAGGCTGGGCTATCCGGGCCTTGCACTCGTATGTTCGTCGTTAATAGATGTTGACGACGTCTTGTAATTTTCAGATGATTCTCGAGTAATGTTCGAGGGGTTTTTTTTTTTTTTTTTTTTTTTTTTTTTTTTATATTTGTTAAATCGTAAATTTTTAAAGGCGTGGGAGGTTGGGATGAAATCGGTTTGTTTGGGGGATGGGATAAAGGTGGGATATGAAATTAGAAGATAGAGTTGTATTTCCCGTAGTCGTTCCCTTCTGGGATTAGCGTCTTATGTCCTTTGAGTGGACTAGACCTAAGTCCGTTCCTTTCTCATCTACCAAGTGGTACAAATCTCCCTGAGCTTTAACGACTCTGGCCTTAATAAACTTTCGGGCGAATTTTGCGTTAAAGCCTCTTTCGAAATTGCTGAGCGCATGGTTACGCTTGTACACACAATCACCTTCTTTAAACTTTCTCGGGGCACTTCTAATGTTATATCTCTTTTCATATTTGTCGTGAGATTTGCTTAGCGATTCCTTCACGAAGGAGCCTTCGGGATCAGATCCATTTCTGAATTATTAAGCCCGTTCAAATCTCTTAGCAACTGGTATCCGCTTCCGTGTTCGATCATGCTTTGCCCGAATACCGCCTCGTACGGGGACATTCCTAGGGCCGAGTGAATCGCGGTCCTTAGGGAGCAAGTTATTGCGCTCAAGTGTGCATCCCACGTCGAGTGATCGGGACTGATGTATGCCCTAATGGCGGTTATGATCGAGCGGTTGACTCGCTCGCTGGCGTTAGCTTGCGGCGAGTACGATGCTGTTTTTAGATGTCGTATGCCGAAAGACGATGCGAACGAGGCAAATTCTTTGCTGACGAATTGTTTGCCATTGTCAGACAGCAAGGATTCTGGGACTCCAAAGATCGAGAAGATCTCGTCTCGAAGGAACTTGATCGTTGCTTCCGAAGTTGCTCGTCGTATTGCTTTTGCAAATATGAATTTTGAAAATTGGTCGAGGGCGAGAATCACGTGAGTGTTTCCGAGTTTCGACCTAGGGTATGGACCTAGAAAGTCTAAATATAGATGTTGGAAAGGCCTGTCAACTACAAAGGCTTTTCCCATTTTAGTTCGCAGAATGGTGTTCGGCGCTTTAATGGTTTTGCACACTTCGCATTCTCCGATAAATTTCTGGACTTGAGTGGCCATGTTAGGCCAATAGAATTGCGCACGTAAACGGTCCAATGTCTTGGCTATACCGCCATGCGCGGCTTTCGCAGGGCAATGAGCTAGCTTGGTCAGGTGGTCGGTTAGCTCTGCCGGAACCCAAAGCTTCCAGGCGTTGTCGTCTCTCAGGGGGTTTCCTGTGCTACGCGGGATCCTCTTGAACAGGAAATTGTTCCGTGCTTGGAGGTCCGGTAGCTGGTCTTTGTTGTTTTCGACGCTGTCAATGATCCGACGGTAGGGTTCCGAGTGGAAGCTCGGATCCGCCAGATCGATGTGCAACACGTCGGAAACGAGGTTTGGCGCCGAGTCGCCGCAATGGAGAGCTTCAATCTCGTGCACGCGTGATAACGCGTCTGGCACGACATTGAGACTTCCCTTCCGGTGCTCGATGCCAAACGAGTACCCCTGAAGCTCCAAGCTCCAGCGAGCCAATCTGCCCTTGAGTTCTCGCTTGCTCATTAACCACTGCAGGCTTGCATGGTCAGTAATAATCTTGAATCGGTACCCTTCGATGTAGGGCCGAAATTTGGCGATGCCCATGAGGGCTGCCAAGCATTCTTGCTCCGTCACGGTGTAATTTCGCTGCGCTGAGTTCAGTTTATGGGAATAGTAGTAAATGGGACGCTCGTTCCCTTCCTCGTCTTTCTGACTCAGTACGGCGCCTATGCCGGTGGAACTGGCATCACATGAAATTATGAAGTCCCTTTTAAAATCGGGATTCACCAAAACTGGTGCTCTCGATAGCATGTCTTTTATAGCCTTAAAAGATGAGGCTGCTTTGTCTGTGAAGTTAAAGGTTTTCCCCTTTTTGAGTGTGTCCGATAGGTCTCCAGCCAAGGTTGAAAAATCTGGCACGAATCGTCGGTACCAGCCCGCCATTCCCAGGAATCTTCGGACTTGCCGTGCATTCGCTGGTATGGGGAAGTTCCTGATTGAATCTACTTTACTCGGGTCTACTTTGAGCACACCATTTCCGACTATGAATCCTAGGTATCTGAGCTCTTTGTAACAAAATTTCGATTTCTCTAGGTTGATCGTTAACCCTGCGGATTTGAGTTTCTCCGCTACTCCTGCCAATAATTCGAGGTGTTCCTGCAAAGTGCTCGATATGATGAGTAAATCATCGAGGTACACAAACACTTTGTGTCGCCATTCAACGGGAATGACTTGATCCATCAGTCGACAAAGGCGCTGGGGCGCGTTGCACAACCCAAACGGCATGACCTTAAATTGGTAGAGTGGTCTACCAGGGACGGTAAATGCTGTCTTCTCGCGGCTCTGCTCATCCAGCGGTATTTGCCAGAACGCGTCCTTCAAGTCCACGCTGGACATGAAGTACGTGTCCGGAAGGCGAGCTAGCAACCCCTCTATATTCTGCAGCGGATATGCGTCTTTTTTCGTGACACGATTTAGCTCCCGGACGTCCAGGCATAATCGGTGCTTATCTCCGCGTCTGACTAAGACGACGGGAGAGCTCCATGCACTGGGACTGATTTCGATCACGTCCATTGCTAGCATACGGTCCAATTGCTCATACAGAAGGGCCTCCACCGCTGGAGAGACAGGGTAATGCCGTCGCTTGATTGGTTCAGCATCGCCTGTGTCAATCACATGCGTTGTGAGGTGCGTGCGTCCTAAGCCTAAGTTGGCGAAAGATGGCAACAATGCCAATGTATCGTCTAGGAGTTGTCGTTCCATAGGCGTTAACAAATGAGCTTGGGAGAGGACTTCGGCTTTTGGTATCGAGTCGCCCGTCATATCGATGCCCACCGCGAGGCTACTCACGGCGAAGGCTTTGAACGTTGTGTCGGGTATGACGTTCGGTGCTAATTCGAAGGCCTTCCCGAAGTCCACGCCCAAGATCAAATCTTGTGCTATGGTCGGAACGATGTACAGAGTGATGTCTTCTGTACGGTCATTGAAAGAAATTTTGGTGGAAACGATTCCCACAATAGATTGAGCTCTGCCGTCAGCTGTTGTGACTGCGGCTGAAAACGGATTCCAAGGGATACGGTTGCCTTTAAGGTATTCTACGCCCGCCCGTCCGATGACACTAATGCACGCTCCCGTATCGAGGAGTCCTGACCAAGATCGGTCAAACAGGTTAACGACCGCGTAGGGACGCGGGTCTCCGTCTGTACGTGGTTTGGCATGTAGAGTCGTCGCGGCTATCGCGGCGTAAGTCTTCCTTTTTCCCTGAAATCGCTTTCGTAAATTCTGAATTCGGGGAGATGGAATGGTTTTGCCGAAGATGCGTCTTCGGGCTTCCTGGTATTCAGACAATCGCTGGTCGAGTGACTTGTGGTGGTGAGATAACTTGACTGGGGTGTCAGGTTTAAAAATGGATGGCTCAGACGCTACTCTATCGGGTTCTGTCTGGGGTTCTGTCTGGGGTTTTGTCGGGGTTTCTATCCGACTTGGTACGTCTGGTGTTCTCTGATTTGCGGTATAAGGTGGTGGAGATCTGTCTAGTGTTGTGGGGCCGGTCTGAATATTGTCGAACTGCTCTCTCCGGTTCGAGAGTAGTTCGCCCTCGGGTTTTCCCGACATCTAGGACAGTTTGGCGTGTAAACATCCTCGTTGCCGCAACGAAGACAGAAAGGTTTCTGCGGGAGCTTGAGGCACTCGTACATCGAGTGTCCCGGTTCTCTGCAGATCCAACAAATCAGGGTGCTCCGGTCTCGCTGGCGAAAGGCTAGGCCCTCCATGCTTGCGTCTGCGGAGCCGGTCTCTTGCAATTCCGAATCGGTGAGCTCGCTGACTGTTCGACGAAACGGTACGCCTGTCGTAAATCGGGGCTTGCTCGAGTGGCTACCTTGAGCTTCCGCGAGGAAACGCTCAATGCTACGACAGACATAGACAAGTTCTGCCATGTCCGACGTGTAGAAGGTAAGCAAATATTGCCCGATCTGTCTCTTGACATTCCGCTTCACGATCTCGATGAGCTCGCGATTCGCTTTGGGATACTTTAATTTGGCGTTCAGCCTTAACAGGTTCCCATAATAGGCATCAAAGGTCTCTTGCTCGCCTTGAAGTCTAGCCGACATCTGTCGGAAAATATCGAAATCCGACTCGAGGCTGCGGTATTGTTCCAAAAGGGCTAAGCGTAAAGCTTCCCATGAGGCGTGTGGATTCTTCTTTATCCAGCCCCAAAACCATACCTTGGGCTGTCCTCGCACCAAATGATGAAAATTGAGGACGACGTCTGCCCACGTCGCGTTACACGATTCCCTTTGTCGCTCCACTTGTAGCAGGAAATCGTCGACTGAAAGTTCCTCGTTGTCGAAATGAAGATCCCACTTGGGGATATTGTGATATCGCGGGAACGAACTCGCATGCGAGGGTCCCTGCGATGAAATAGGTTGCGCTACTGCTTGACGTGGCGTTGAATCGTCGAGATTCATATGACTCAATTGAGCCAGGAAATTGTCCACGTTTGCGCCTCTGGCCATGTGTACGGGGTACACTTGCCGATTGACGTTAGAAGCTACTCTTGGAGGCGTGCTCGCTCCTAGAATATATTCCGGACGACTGTCCGAATGGTCTCCGCCTGCTGTATGCGGTTGCGGGTTTCGTAGGGGTGGAGAAGATGAAGGTTGGCCGACTTGCTGAGGGTGAGTCGGGTCAGGTCCGTAAGGATCACGAATGCGCAGTGCATTTGGTCCCATGACTGCTTCTCGAAGAACCACGGCTATGTCTTGCCTCATAACGGCACGACTACGGTCTAGCTCTTCGCGGATGAAGCGCAGTTCATTGGCTCTCCTTGCTCCTACTGTTGCTGCTACGACCTGTTGAACGTACTGTTCGAAGTTGTCGCTTTCGTTCGGGTCGTCTTGTAAAGAAACGAATCCGGCGGCGCCATCTCCCGTGCAGGGGTTTGGTCCCGCCTCTGGGTGTGAGTGAATTACTGCCGCGGTCGAGGGACCTGCGGACAGACTATCGGTATCCCCGGAGGGATGAGTAGTAATTGGAAATGGACCCAGCCTCTCGGAAAGAGGTGCTGGTCCAGTGACTTTAGCTGGTAGTTGAGGGTTGCTGGTGAGGGTTCTTTGTGGATCAAGAGATCCTCTCGGTTGGTCTGAAGGTTCGATCATCCTGATGATAGGAGCACCTGAATGTTCGGGCCGTGGCGTGGTTGACGCACGGTTCGAAGCTGAGACTTCCCTTCCCAGTCCTCTTGCAACTCGGCGTGGCTGTTTCCACGACTTGTCGAGCTGTCCGCCGTTAGACGGATTTGACATAGCCGGTTGGGTGAATGTCCGGTTCGACTTCCTTTGATTGGAGGTCGTTGACTAGCGTTCCGTCCGGGAACGCGTAGTACTTATAGAAATTATATATAATTCCGGTAGGCAACTCACGAAACGGTAAGCTCCTGCCTTCTTAGAATTAGAAATTAGCTCTTAAAACCTAAGCTGAAAAAGATATTTATATGTGTTCTTAACTCTACAAAAAAAAAGAAAAGGTCGTGGCGAACTGGTCCTTATTTAGGGTGACCGCTGCTTCCACGAACCAAAAATAAAAATTCACAAATGGTTTGTTTGATAGTGTTAATAAGCTTAAAGTAATATGTCTAAGCTTATGATTATACGATGGAAATAGAAGTACCTAATACTAATACTGTCTTAAGAAAACGAAAATGGTAATACTAATAAGAAAAGATGATATGGAAAATACTGCTTAATGGAAAAAAATTACTTTTGTTGGTCGGAAGAGAAGTCGAGTCTCCACGGTGTGGAAATCGATTCTATTCGGTCAGTCTACCTTCTTGTTCTTCGCCTTCCTCAAAACTGGGTTATCTCAATCAACGTAAGGTGTATCTTTCGTAAAGACACTGAGAGGGTCGCGCGACTCTGTCGTCATGTAGCATCAGACGTGCTCGGGGAACAACTTCACCCAGGCACCGGCCTACGTGAACGTCAGAACGTTGCTAACCTCGAAATCGAGGGGTCTGTCCCTTGCTCTACGAAGCCTAACTTCGCCGAACTGGGATAGAGAGGAAACCCTGCGGCAGACGACTCAAGCAAACCTCTTGCTAGAAGTCCGGTCAAGGCTCCAACTCCTCTCCGTGGATGTGCGTAGATGACTCCACTCCTTCAGCATCCGCATCAGACGATCGCAGCGAACTACTCCTTCCACGATCCGGTCAGAGCTGAAGTTGCGAAGGCGGATGGATTCGGTCGCACAGCGAACCGATCACACGACCTGTTAATACCAGGTTCGATCCCGGAGGTCGAAATCGTTGCATCCATACAAAAGTTGCGTTAAAAGGTGATGATAACGTTGAGCTATCCCCGGAGAATAAATTCTCAGAGAAAACTCTAAAAAAAAATTTAAATTTTTTGATGAAAAATGAAATTTTGAAGAAAAATTTCCAAAAACAAAGCTGTTGAGAACCTACAATAAGCATTCTCAAGGCACTACTTTGCTTCTTCGGGCCCCACGTTGGGCGCCATCTGTAACGGAATGCTACAGCGCGGACCAACAATGTGAGGGCCATGATATATTTTTTTTTCCCTATGGCTTACTTGCCCCACGTTGGCCGCCCTCTGTAACAATAAAACGAGTATGCCCTACGTTGCATTGCCATCTATAACGACCGCATGCAAAGCCAATGCATACTCCCCCCTCCTCTGTCTGGTTGGCATCGGCATACGAAAAGAAAAAAAACCCACACACGCTGCCATCCCTGAAGTGTGCACAGCTGGCATCCTGCTGGCACGGAAGGTATCAGGCAACGCTTGTCGCTCGCCTAGTACGTCGACGGCTCTGGCCTACAGACTGCCAAGAGTCCGCCGTCGTCAACGGATTAATAAGAGAGAGGGGTTGTTCGACCACTCATAGCCAGGCATGGCCGCCCCGTGCTAGCTCGTCGGCGGGAGCGGGAACTTGCTATAGAGCTCGAACTGGGGTTACCTCGTTATTTACATGCCTGAAATTGTCGTGGTGGACTAGACCTCGGACGACACGATGAACCGTCGCCGGTACCAAAAGAGTCCTAGTCCACCCTCCACTATCCCAAAGGATAGCCTCTCCGGCCCGAAGAAGACGCGACTTGAAAATTTTGTAGGGGCTGACCTGGACCCCCAGGTCTATAAAAGAAGAATACAAGAAAGTTGGGACTTTTGCCGAATGTAAGAGAAGAAGATGTGGTATTTCTTCCAAGCTGGCCCACCCCGCCGCAATAAGGATAAGTATTGCGGACACCTTTGGCCACCGCATCGCTTCACTCGCGATGGCCCCTGCTCCGAAAAGGAGTGAGGTCCCCTAAAGGTTTTAGGACACCTTACCCCATGTGAATATCCACACCGCTATGGGTGGAGGACTACCTCGACTTCCCTCCGTCGACCGCCACTGGATCTAAACCATGACGTGTAAGGCCGACGATGCTCCGAGCGAAAAGAAAAATATTAATGTAGGCGATGGACGCTTCATTGCGTTAGGGACATTTATTCATCTTAAGAACTAGTCTTACGATATCTAATCCTTATAAACTAAAAAAAAAAATACGGGGAAGAATAAAATAAAAACAATGTAAAGAAAACCTAGGGCACTAAATATTCTAGAACTACGAAGAAATCCAGAAACTCTGAATGCTCCCGGACTGGAATATATGGATATTGAATCTTAGCACTACTTAGGTGGCGTTCGGTCCATTTACAAAATATAAGCTCGGAAATTGAACTTGACTGTCAGATGGACCGAGGTCACGACAACCCTGCTACTACTACTAATCTTATGGTAAACGAACTTAGTGGTAAGAAAAGAAAGGATTATTAATAGATATCTTACTGTAAAAAAAATAAAGGTTTAATGCTAAGAGACCGTTTGTACTAACACTAAAACTGTAGCTAGGGCTTCACCGCAAAAATTTAACGCGATCGGCGAATACGCTCTGAGACTACTCGGAATGACGAGCGACGTTCACAACAAAAAGAAACACGAAACACGAAGAAACTCGACTGACGATTGGCTTCAGGACTATTATCAGCCCTGTACAGACATTCTACCATCATCCTTTCATATGCCTAGGAGGTATACGGGTATATCTGTATCTATATTTATAAATGTATAGGTATATATCTAAATTTATATATACGCTTCGACCCTCCTGCGAAAGAAACCGTCGCGACTCATTCCCGTAGTGGCACGGAGGCTGTCCCGCAATAAAGTAACGAAACTACTACGCGCGCGTAATGGGTGCTTCGAGGTCACTGACCTGTGCTACGAAAGTAGGTCACGATCCTACTTCGAGTTGGGATGTCTACTCGGATGCAAAATGTACTGCAGCGTGCTTAGGTACTGAGGGTCACTGCATGGACGTTCTTTCCTTTTTCTTTTGTTGCGTTTTTATTCTTATGTATAGGCCGACATATCGGTGTAGGCCTCAATATATATATATATATGTATGTATTATGGTTTTCAATATATTATAAATATAAAAATGCGATCACAATCCGAAAGGTAATATAGTATATAACGACTTACGTGAGGTTGCTTCCAGCCGATGTGCGCACATTGACGATCCACCCTGTTTGTTAACCTGTTAAATTGCATAGATGTTGTCTCTAGTATATATATATATAAAAAAAAAGAAAAGACACTTCCAAGAGAGTATCCCTAGCGTTGAGGGTACCCTACGGATGCACTGGTTCCGGGTTCTACCGATTGTTCGCGTACTGACTTACTGTTTACCGCTTGTATTTCAGCGGAGGCAATAGAATATCTAAGCAATACTAAAAAAAAGATTTACTCGCGCGAGCGGTTCGGATTAAAAATTACCGATTCTTCTAAGAAATTAACTTAGCAATGCATTCGCGTCAATGCAGGAAATGCCCTGTGGCCTTCGATGACATGGATCGACAAGAAAACTTTAACTCGCTTCGCGACGTTGCGCGGATTAGTGTGCGGCCTTGAAAAAAGCCGATTGGAAAAGAATAGAATTTATAACCGCGAGATAACTCGCCTCGATATGCGGATCGAGGGTTGAAAAACGACGACTATCGATTTGTCTTTCGTATACCTAACGACACTGAGATCGCGAACACGCCTTTTCCTATCTTCGAGGTTCGTGATTGAGCCACTCGCTAAATTCATACAGATAAGATGGAGTATCTAAATGCAAATGAGAATAAGTCTCTCTGAATTTCTTTAATGCACGATCTAATTTCTAATGATAAACTTAGGTACATAACGTGGCTAATCCACGCCCCTTTCCCTTCTGCTGCTGTTGTCACGTGCTGCTGCGGATGGCGGTGCGCTGCTGGTGTATAGCTTTCAGCTGCTGATGACTGTCGTACTGCTGGTAGCGGGGAGATTGTGGATCTCTCGACCCCTTCGTGGAGCCGCCTGCGGCGTCGTACCTGTATCACTAGGAGAGAAATTTTCGGTAAGTACAGCGCGTTGTAGAGGTGACCTGGGCAATATAGCTCGGCCGGCGAAGACTTACCTAGCCTCCGCGGTCCGAGGATATGATTCGGCGCCTCGTGCGCGCTCTGCCTGAGTGTTTGCGTCACCTTCCCACGAGGCTCGACCGCCTATGGCTGACGAGTTCTCGGGTACTCGACTGCTTGCGTCGCTAACGCGACCGCTTGACTTCGAGGACGAGATTAAGTGCGCCTCGATGGTGCTTCCCTGGCTTCGATGTTGTGCCGTGTGGTGTATGGTCAACGATGACGCTGGGAATAGACGAGTGGGGACGTAGAAGGGCGTCCTGCGCTCAGCCGCATGTGCTACGCGAGTCGCAGGGCGTCTCTACTCGCTTGTTTCTTCTTTCGTCGGAGTTGCGTGGGTGCTTAATCCCTTAATCCTTTGCAAAATCTTACGGGCGCGTGCGGTGCACGACGCGATATCCGATTAGACGGATTCGTCGCTTGTATATATATTTTGTTTCGATTTACGCTTTTACAAATAATTTTTTTCTCTTTTTACTTCTTTATTTTTTTTTGTTTTTATTTCAGCTGCGAATTATCTCTTTGGTTTTTATTTTATTATTTTTGTTACCTTTTCCGCCGTTTGAACGCGATTTGCCTCTTACTGGGGCGAGAATCTACGGTGAGAAAATGGTGTCTGCTAACTGCGAGTGATTTTGTGAAAAAGGAATTAGGTTTCACATTTTACAATAGGAACGGGCAGCCTTTTGCCAAAGGTAGCGTTCAGCCGTCGAAATTGGACGTCGTTAAGAATATGCTGTTTCGCCGCTGTTTACACTGCGAAGTGGTAAATATTTTCAAAGCATGCTTTGGATTGTCAGACTAAGGTCATGGTGGATATAAATAAATTATTGGTGGTGGTGGTTTGTTACAAAAAATAAAAGTGAAACCGTGACAATAGCCTTGTGGCAAAAAAATATTTCTGTTTCGAAGCAACTTTTTACTTTAATTTACTTTCTCACGTATTTTCTCTATAAGGTGGTACTTTTTAATCTTCAATTGGTTCTGTTTTCACTTAACTATACACTTTATTAACAATCACAATGATTATTCATTTCATTCAGCTGTTTGTTTGTTTTTTTTTTTTGCTCTTTTGATACTGACATTGTTTTCATTCAATTTGCTTTTGACGTTTGACGTTTAAGAAAGGGATGCGGCACTTCAGAAAGAGATAGCTTGGTGAAAAACCCTATTGTTATCAAAGGGATTAACATGTGTCGGCACATTGCGAAAAAATTGAAGATGCATTCCAGCAAATTTCCAACTCATAAAGCAAGGGAGATTGAAAGCAACGTGTTTGACTTTCGTCGAAATATGACAATCGTTAGCTATGTACCCAAGAAAGCCGTTATACTTCTGTCAACGATGCATCATACCAATGCCAATGCAATAGATGTCCAAAATAAAAAAAAAATCAGAAATAAATGTGTACCTACTATAACCGTACAAAGGGAGGAGTAGACACACAGTAGATGGTCTCAAGCACAATTTTATACCATCCTCAAAGAATTCCGATACAATTCCTTTGGAGCTATTGTACTTACGGTTGAAGAAATGTTGAGCATTTTAAATGGTAACCGAGGCTGGAAACCATTATACAACTTCTTGCGCACTACATTACAGACAACCAGTGGCGGATCTAGGATCTCGACGAGGGGGGGGGGTCCACAAAATGTATGCTGTCATGACCTAACTTAACCTCATTTTCTCATTCTTTTGCTACATTTTTGCATGAAACTACGATAGTGCCGCTTGTGTGGACACACGGTTACCACTGCAAACAATTTTAATTCGGAACATATACTTCGCGACAGTGTCGATAATTTTTTGATACACAGATATATATAAGCACCAACCAGTTATGAGTGGCGAAGTAAACGGAGTACAAGCCCATATCAGGTCTCATTTTCCTCTTGCAATCTACGTTCATTGTGCCGCGCACAGCTTCAGTTTGGTTATCAATGGCGCTTGCGGTGTATCGGGTATAAAAAATGCGTTAGGAACTATCGGAGCAATCGAAGCATTTTTCCACTGGCCGTAGACAAAGCATTTTAAAGGAAGAAATTTTGAAATTGCCGAAAAAGAGTGACCGGAGAAAAGAAAAATTGAATTCTTTCGCTATTACAAGATGGGCTCAGTCTCATGAAGCAGTTTCAACTTACCTAGAACTTCAACCGGCCATTATAGAAGCTTTGGAAGAAATAAAAAAGTGGAAAGATCGAGAGAATTCACAAAAGGCTTCTCAGCTTTTGACCGCGATTTTGACAATCGAATTTCAAATCTCCTGCCATATAATGGAATCGATCAATTCTATCGTCTTGCCTCTGAGTCGGGAATTGCAGACGAAAAATCAAGATCTAGGAGAAGCCAGAAAGTTAGCTGATGATGCTACGAATGATATCAAGGAAAAGCGGGAAAACGTTGATTCAAATTGTCGTATCATTTACGACAATGTTGCTGAAATCTGTTCCGAATACGAAATTAATATGAAAGTGCCTCGTCGTTGCAGTCAACAGAAAAACCGTTGCAACGTTGAAACACAAAATGTCGAAGATTATTACGGAATTGCCCTTTACATTCCTTGATACTTACATTTTTCATCTCCAAAGTCGGTTCGAAAAACACAAATCGATCTTCCACAGTTTCGGAAAACTATTTCCTTCCAAGCAGGAATTTGATGAGGAAAAATGCGCAGATCTTTACAAGTTTTATGACGAAATATTGGACTGTTCAGAAAGGAATTTTATCTCAGGGATCAGAATGTGGAGGCAACGGATCTTCGATCAAGATATTCAAAATGCGCTCGATGCACTATCAGCGAGTAACTTCAGATCGGAATGTTTACTTCCAGAATCAGTTTCTATAACCCATCGAATACTTAACTTTTACGTTATTTTTTAGGTTATCAATGAAAAATATTTCAAAAACGTGAACACGATCTTACGAGTATTGGCAGTGTTACCCGTAACAACAGCAACTCCAGAACGATAATTTTCGACCCTAAGAAGAATAAAAAACTATCTTAGAAGTACAATGGGACGGGAGCGCCTAAATGGACTCGCTTCTTTGAGGATCCATTCTGAAATTGGACTAACGGAAGACGAAATTCTGCAAGAATTCTTCAAAAAACCGCAGAATTTTAAAAACGATTGAGATTTTCTATAGATTTCGCACTATTGCTAATATGTTGCAGTAACATGAATTGAATAATAATATTATGCATGACAAAATATGAGAAATCATTTATTTGCACATTACAATCTTTTTTGGATTTTCGAATCGTAAAATAGAATATGCAAATTTTCGGCGACAGAATACCAACATTTCAGATTCAGGTCGGTTCGGACCCACCTGGGGGCGGGTCTGGACCCGATAACCCCCCCCCCCCTGGATCCACCACTGCAGACAACGTATCATAGACGAAAACTTTTAGTTATACAAACAACTTGAAATCTGTTAAATTTATATACATACATTAACGGAACAGAACATTTTTATACCCTATTCTAAGGGTATATTAATTTTGACGCATAGTTTGTAACATACCTTAATATTGCCCGTAGACCCCTAAAAGTTATTATATTTATGATCAGCATCGATAGTAATGTCGATCTAGCCATGTCCGTCCGTCCGTCCGTCCGTCTGTCGGCAAATATTAGGCCTTTAAACTCGACCTAGAGAGCTGAAATTTTAACCATATACTCTCTAGGGTCCCGAAATAATCAAGTTTACGAATTTTTGAAATCCGCCCACAGACACGCCCACAAACTAAAAAATACAAAATTTTGGGAAAAATCGAATTTTGAGCTAGAAAGCTGAAATTTTTTATATATGATCTATGACTCCTAAAACTGCTCAGATAAAAAAATTTCAAAATCCGTCCACAAATAAATAAAACAATTTTTTTGAAAATCCAAAGTTTGAGCTAGGGAGCTGAAATTTATAATATACACTCTCTATGGGCCCTTTATGCTCATGTGTAAATATTTTCAAAATCCGCCCACTGACACGCCCACAATTAATTTTTTTTTTTTATAATTTATAATTTATAATATATACTCTCTAGGGGCCCTTTATTCTCATGTGTTAATTTTTTTTTAAATCCGCCTACTGACACGCCCACAATTAATTAAAACAATTTTATTGAAACACCCAAGTTTGCGCTAGGGAGCGTTTTTTTTTTTGATAAAATCCTTTAAATGTTATATAACAAAATATGTAGAGCGTTCTTAACAATTCAACCATACTTAGACTTTTGTCACGCCCACATAATATGTGGGATAGGAATAAGAATGGGTATCCAACAGTTCGCCCAAGCGGACTGTAGCCCGTCCCTATGTTTTATATTGTCAATCTGGTAGACGGCCGTAAGTCAAACCAAAATAGACTAAGAATGTAAAATTGTTAACAAGTTATTTTTATGAAATAAATAGTCAATTAAACTAACTAAACTAACTATTGCAAAAAAAGTTATTTGACTGAATTTATACCCTGGTTTCGTTGACAGCATATACTTCGTTTTGTCCTCATTCCAAATATACAGCGTCGAAGTAAGCTATTTCTGTCAATGTCAAACGTTGCTGAGCTGTAGGTCCGTTCGCGTACTTTATGGGTAGAAAAATGAAAAGTGTCAAATCTTCAAAATCGAGAGAGAATCCTCTCATTTCTAAGAAAAGTACGCGAACGCTTTTGTGTAAAAAGGTGAAAAACATCTTAGTTTGGCTTGAAAAGAAGCAACACCTGTTTTTTTGCTGGCAAACTCATAGCATTTCATCATTTGACAGTTTTCATTTTCTTACCTTCTGTGAAGAAAAATGAACGAAAGTACATTTTTCTTTCGTTCATCTTTTTACCATTTTCTCAGTACGCGAACGCGTTTGTGTAGTTTTGCACAAAAGTTTATATAAATTTACGTTTGCATATTAGTTCGCGAATGGACCTTGTATCAGCAGTACAATCAAATAAGAGACGACGTTGTTACTGCTGCCCTTATAAAAAAGGACGACCTTCTAAGCTATGCTGTGGTATTTTTCAG
The DNA here is from genome assembly GCA_949715645.1 of Portevinia maculata. Taxonomy (NCBI): domain Eukaryota; kingdom Metazoa; phylum Arthropoda; class Insecta; order Diptera; family Syrphidae; genus Portevinia; species Portevinia maculata. The sequence continues at coordinate 35,929,915 of OX454526.1, read as the reverse complement.
AAACCCGTGTTTAATGAGCATTCGCAGAAAACTGTTGTTCGCCTTACATGTCAAAATAAATAGTAAAATAAGTTAAATAATAAATCGCTAAATTATTTGTATTTAATTTCCCTTTTTTTCCAATAAAATAAATGAATTCTCTATGTATTTTGTATTGGTGTCTATAAGTCACTCCCTCGCAGCAAACGTTAGTCAAATGACATGACAGTAATAGGGTTAAAGATATTAAATGTGACGCTAGGCTTAACTGTAGGTATGTTAAAATTGCATAGATGTGATTTCTCCCCTTAGTCGCCTTTTACGACAACCGCTGATTTATATACATATTCTTAGCCCGTCCCTGCACAGGTTAAAAAGCATATAGTAGGTACGTATTTTATCTAACATCACACGAGAGCGTGCGTTTAATAGGCAATCAACCCGTGAAAAGATTATATTAAAAATAAAAATCACCCGCATATACCAACAATTCGCGAAAGAGCATAATGTTCTCATTTTAATTCAAGAATTTCAAGTTTCAACACAGAAATAAAATGATTCATACAACCAAGTGTGTTGGTTAGGTATGTGGCTTTTAACTTCAGACATAGGTCCCTATGTTCTTAATTCCCTTTATTAATTTGCGTCTTAGTCTCGGTCTATAAATTTTTTTTTCAAGTGTATCCCTTTACTTTCCAGACCAACATCATCCACGCAATAAGAAAATCGGGATATTTTATTCCAGCAATTTTACCGAGAGGATTCATAATACAAATAACAAAATGAGAACATTAAATGAGAATTAAGCTATTTTTAATCGAAGAGAATAAAGCTTTTTATTTCTATAAGAATTTATTATAAGATCTCCAGGAAAGTATGTACACAAACCACTTGCTATCGTGTACACTTTACAGAAAGCACAAAGTTCTATGCAAAATTTGAAGAGCTGTGTTGATTGTAGACACAGTGGCACTTTTTTTTGTTTGAAAAAGATAAATGGTTGGCAGCAGTTCAAGAAATTTGTTTTGATTATAGAATGCGATAGTGCTAAAAACAGGTTACTGTGCGCAAACAAATTTATTTTAAGAGTTCAAGCATCATTTATATGAAAAATAATTTGATCCATGTTTTCGGAATGTTGCATCGTAAGAAACTGCACCGGTATATATTTAGTTCTTTCCAATTACTAACTCAACCCCATCTAATAATCATCTTCGTGCAAGTAGGTATTGTCCTTTGCACCTCATCCTCTGTCATATGTATGAAATAGCTCTAGGAGCCTTCAAACTGAAATTTGCAACAAACGTATAGGAATAGGGTCTCAAACCTCCCCCCAAAATGTTACTAAAATAGCAAATATACCTAGGCACATTGGGTTTGGCTAAAAAAAAATCTCCACAGGGGCATTCATGTTCTTTTGAAATTTCTTGTTTGGAGTTAAAGGAACCACAAACTTAACTTTCACGTTTAATTTGGTATTGGTACGATGCTCTGCTTTTTATATGTTTCATTTAGAGGGGTGCACAAAAATATAATTATTCTCTGGCAGTTTTGGGCTGGACGTCTGTTTATAAACATTTTGTTTAAAAGTAATTATTTAATTTTGTGGGCTTTAAAAAAGTAAATAACAGATAGCGTTCTAATAATAACGGTGCACTTATATACTTATCTAAGATAATGCACTTATCTTTGAATTTGCGCTCACAGATTTATCGCTTGTATGGCTAATTTTATAAAAATACTAGCTGTCCCGTGCTCGCCTTGCTTCGCCAGTCTGCCACTTCTCAAATTTAAAACAAAATACTTGCTAATAAGAACTGATAAAGAAAACGTCGAGAGTGTCCCTACTCATTATATGGATATACTCTGAGTGTGACTCCCTCTCAATCTCATTTACATTTCATACCCTATCTTTCTCAATCCCATAGCCTTGCGCCATAAAAAAACAACACAAACTGCAAAAGGTGCATAAAAAAAAGAAAAAAAAAACACATTGCACAAAAGGTGCAGGTAGAGAAACAGATTTGTGCCGCACACACACACAAATTTTCCTCCACTGAACGCTGGAAAAATCCAACGATCTAGCTTAAATCGAACATTTTACTTTTTTGAATTGTAGCAGGTGGCAATGGTGCGATGGTAGTGTATTCACTAAGTGATTGGCAGGTCGTGCGTTCGAATCCCGACCAGGGGCCCAATTCCGCAAGAGTGAGTTTTCTTGTGTACCCGAAAAAAAGTATACACTGGCTTGATCTGATTCCGCAAGAGTGTAAGTAGGCTTTTTTGACAGTTTTCGTGCACACAATTCAAAAAATGTATTCACTCTGTTTTCGACTGGGAGTTGAGGAATTTAAGCAAAATGGGCGAACCGAAGCCAATGAAAAAAGCGAGTGACGAACAAAAAGAATATTTATTGGTCTTCATGGAGGAAAACGTAGATTTCGCTCACGACAGGTTTGTTTATTTGCCTAATATTATATTTTCTTATACCTACACAAATACAATTTAAATGCAATTGGAGGTGCGAAGAAAGACGTTAACCAATGGCGAAAGTATTGGAGGGATCAAAAGTAAGTAAATCAAACCGTTTAATTTATTTGATAAATTAGTTTCTGTACTTTCGTTTAGACTTCATGCTAAAGAACGAGAAGCGCTAATAAAAGCGTCTTTTCAAATCAGTGGTGTGAACGGCGCAAAGAAGGTTAAGCAGCTAAGTCCATTTGAAGAGCGTATAGTTGCACTATTAGCTCCCGCTTCAATAAGCGGTGCAAATGTTCCGGAGCTGTTTGTCTTACCGCAATGTCAAGTCAATATGGTAAGACAATGCAAAACTAATTTAACTTTTCGAATGGTTTATTTTGTGATTTTTTTTTACAAATTCAGATATCGGTATCTATTCACAGTTAGCCGTCACATAAAGCTCCTGAGGATGATGAGAATTTGCCATGGGTTGTGGAAGCCTTAGACAACCCTTTAGAGGAAAAAATCGTGCAAGAAATGCCAGTTACAGTCGTGGCACGGCCGTCTTTTGCAGCTAATGCAAGACCAACACATCGCAAAAGAAAAGGGCTCCATCGGGGAAGCATTCAGAGGTGTCCTCCTTTGAGGAAAACATGGAAAAAATTGAAGCCGAAAAATTAGTTTACATCAAAAGAAGCTTTGAAGTGCAGGAGCAATCTTTTCATTGGAGAAAGGAATATGAAGGAAAGCTTCTTGAGTTAAGAGAAAGAGAGGTATTCCTTCAAGAAAAAGAATATCAGTTCAAAACAAAGCAATAATATAATATATTTTTTTAATACATGGACAAAAAATCAAGAAAAGTTTGTTTCAATTATATTCTGTCTTTTGTCCTCGTCTTAAAGTATTAGTGTCGTCCAAATTGGAAAATTGAACATCGTTGCTTGGTGTTTCGGGTTCTTCGTTTGTGGTTAAGCTGATAGGTATGTTTGCTTTTGGAGACGAGTAGTAACACTTATTGAAGATTGACGTTCAATTTTTAAAAAAAGATGTTGAATTTTTCCCAAAAATTCCAAACACAAATTCTTTGGGAACCGATACAAATCGATAAACTGCTGTTCTGTTGCTTCTTCAAAGGGATCCCGAGAGTTTCTAATATTTCTTCTTATAATAATTAATTTTCTCCTGCGAAAATATAAACGATAATACATAAAATAAGTTAACTAGAAACAATTTAATATACCAACATACCGATTTTGTCGTCTTGTGTGTCTTACCATCGCGTTAATTTTCCTTCTTTTTTTTAAACAAAAATTCTGTCAAACAGAATTCAGCTCAGTCGGCTGACAACAAATGTTTCACTCAGCACATTCAAACTCACAGCGCGTTGCGGAATCGCGTGAACTGTGTTTGGTGTACATGGGCAGTGAATCTGAGTTTCGTTAAGCGTGTGCACGGGCAAAAAACTCACTCTTGCGGAATTGGGCCACAGGGCCATGACACAACAAAAAACTGATCTCCCTAAAGCAATTTAGGCGCCACCTGTTGAGAAAAAAAAATCCCATCGCACCAAACTTCTTTCCTATCCTTCTATTCTTTCAGTAAGTAGCACCCAAAAATAGGCAATGAATTGCTGGGAGCTACTTGCCCAACAAACTAAAATGCCTGCGCTGTGGTTTTACCATTATAAGGGTACTGTGTCACTACAGAAAAAGAAATCCCTTTAGCGCACGCAAATTATAAAAAAAAAAAAAAAAAAATTATAGTTTATTGCTTATTGTTTAACTTCAGGATAACCTACAAAGATGATTTACATCTTAAAATCGTTGTACATAATTGAACTTTATATTAAAAAAAAATCCTATTTCATTTGAATGAGTCATTGCAAAGCTAGGAGCCAGAAAGCATTCGAGAGTTACAACTTTTCTTAGATATCAGCTTAGATCTCCGATACTGGACAGCGGATGAAGGATTTACCCAAGGAAAAAGTATGTCCATTCTCAGCCTCTAGACTATCTGTGTACAAAATTTCATTTAAATCGGTTCAGTAGTTTTGGCGTTAAATCGAGACAGACAGAGTTACTTTCGCATTTATAATATTAATATGGATGTTTACTGAAGATAAAATCTGTTAAAATTTTTTTGGTAAACGGAATTTGCAATTGAAAAAAATGCTACAACGTAACAAAAATAATTCAGTTCTATCCACCGCCATGGTTTATCCAACCGTGTTACATTCTTTGACATAAATGTGGAAAAAGCAAGCGAATCGGCTATTTTGCTAATTTCAATTATTTTAAAATTTATCCATTTTTTAATTATTAATATAGGGCTATCCAACGAGCGGTGTCATTTTACATTTTTGCGCCATTGTTGAACGATGAACATTCAACGGTCAGCTGAAAATATCACCGCCGTAGCTGGGTGTGTGACGACCACAGGAGTCGGGCCTATCCGCAAACGCTTGCATTACAGTTTCTTCAAGATCTACTAAATGCTTAAAAGGTCTAGTTCCTATTGATACAAGCCAGCTGAAGAAGCTGGATTCTGGAAATCAATTAACAACATAATGATGTTTTTAACAAAATTATTAAAGTGATAAGGCTCATTTCTGTTTGGTGCGGTATGCGCTATGGAACGCTAGGGATCTCAACGAACGACTTCTGTAGAGGCTGCAGAAATAAGGAGGAATTACTGTGGAACATCTCTTGTGGCACCGCCCAACTCTCCAGAAACGATGAATAACCTGCATGGGAGCACGGTTCTTTGGGCGACTTAGCAGGGACGCCTCTTTCAGACATTAAAGGATTTATTAACAGATCTAACTGGCTTTGTTAGTTACATGTCCTGCTAGGTACTCAAATTATACAATGGACCTCTTTAAGCTTCTCGGTGATACTCCCACAATGTGCATACACCTCTTCTTCCTAAACCTAACTTAACCTACCGTTTCGTTTGATGCCGATAGCACCGTAACAACCATTGATAGGGGCATACAAACATATACTTCACTTATTATCAAAGGTACATACCTTCCACAAGTTAAGAAGTAAATTCTCAATGTTCACAGAACAGTACCTACACTAAGTTCAAGGACCTGCCTCAATAATTCTTCAATTGCGCAACGAGCTTCAATCATCCCCCCTATTTCTCGTGTTTCAAAACAATCACCCCAGACCACGTTCATCAAGTCTCTCTGCCCTTCTCTATTTCAGTTTAATTAGCTTTTTTCTTATACGTTTTTCTGACTTCGATTGCGCTTGTTTTTTTAACACATTCATTCAAGTGCCTAGCGTGCCAGTTGACATTCAATTGTTATGAATAGAATTGATGTCCCGCCAGAATGAACTAGTGATTCAATTAATTTACTCTTCTGCAGGCGAACGGCATACCTACCTAAACAAATTAATATTGTTTACGACAGTCAAATTTGTGTGCATTAGCGTGAAGTAGTTAAGGTTTTATTGGGCCATATCACAGGATAATGAACTTTTTATTACTTAGATATATATAACTTTTTATTTATAAGATAAAAAAATTAATGTTATGTACTCGTACCTTTCGCAATTCGATAAGGTATCACCTGAGTAAATAAATTTGTATAGGCGGTCGTTGTTCGTATGCATATTTATACTCTATCCAACAAAAATTGTCAGTACAGGCCTTATGGAGGAGCTTTTTTTCTACCACTGGTGCCTGTACTACTCTTACGGCACTCAAACGCAAGAATTGCCACTGAAATAAGAACCAAACCACTGTCATACCAAGGAATTGTTGTTGTAATTTTCCTAAAATTCGCATACAACCACCACAACCAGTCTCCCACACAGCCGAATGGGAATGAGCATGATCGTCTTGTGTTCGCTTGCTATTATCATCCACCAAAATAAGCAGTGTGCATGACTGAAGCACTTTAGAAGAGTATTACCATCTCTACAATGAAGCATATCATTAAGGGTTTTTCTATGGATTTTGTCAAAGAACTTTCGGTTTCGGTGCTTTTGAGAACGATTTATTACGTGGGGTGTTGCCATTCGGTTTTAATTTGATTGTATTTGTATTCTACAGCTGCACAAGTCCAGTTTTTTTACCATCTGTTTAGGTATATGACATTGCGTCGTGGTTATATAATTTTGTATTCTAATTGCCTGATTGTGTCTACATATAGCGGAAAGGACTGGGAAATGTTTTTAGAAAATCTTGCTGATTGAGTTTATGTCGCAAACTGTTTAAATAAAAAAAAAACATAAATACATCCTTTCATTTCATTATGTACCTGTTTGTAGGATGTCTTTGTTTTTCCAATGAATGACGCCTGTTTTGCCAATGAATACGGGAATTCCCAAAAGGAAGATCTCAAGTTAGGTAGGGATGCAATCATACAATGGGTTGCTTGAAATCGTTAAACGTTACAAAGCCAAGTATGAAACATACGTCGTGTATGAAATGGCTCAAAATGCGGGACATAAAGTGTTTCGCTTGCGCCTTATCACTGTGACATTAATCCATTAGAATTGGTTTGGGCTCAAGTGAAAGGGTTTGTAGCAAGCCAAAACAAGTCATTTAAAATTACTGAAATAAGAGACTTACTAACGACAGCATTTACAAGAGTTGACAAGCAAAAATGACATCGATGTGCCCAACACGTTGAACAGGTTGTTGAGCCAAATATGTGAGAAATGGACGTTTTTGCCGAGGAAGCAGTTGAAAGGTTAATAATAGACCTAAATAACGAGAGCAGTAGCAGTAATTACTCATCGGATTAGTTGAGTAGTGATATTAGAAATTAGTATTTTATGTTTTACAACATTTATAATGAATAAATTGGATTACAGTGATATATTTTCCGTTTTGATTTTTTTTGTGTTACGAAATTTATATATTTTGTTGGTCTACTGTAGATACCCTTAAAAAAACGCGCCTATTATTATCTTACCAGAAATGCAAAAAGATAAACGGAATTTATTTCGTTCAGCAATATTTTTGTTTTAAATTGGAAGATGGTAACCCTAATATAATTGCTCTCTGAGTTATGGCGATTTATCATACACACTACGGCAACCCTGTGAGAGCTTTAAAGAGGAACCGATTTATGTAAGTCATTGCAACCAGACTGAGAGACAAACATCCTATCTTCCCTGTACTGACAATTTTTGTTGGATAGAGTATAGAAACATCAAACGTTTTTAATGTAGATCACCTAAAGAGGACAGTCAATCACTGTCGAATAGAACAAATCAATGGTACTTTGTACTTTTTTTCATTGCCACTACCAGTGACCAAAAATTCCAATGGAAGAACTATGTTCTAATTAATCGAATAATATTATGAACAAACTTAAATAAAAACAATAGGCTTCAACGGCTCAATAGGGTATAAAGTCTAGCTTCTCCAGACATTCATGCGTGCGAAGTAATATATTTGGCACGAGTGAAAGGGACATACTTACACCGATTCCAAACAAGAATTTAAAAACCTCCTTATGACAATTTATACTCTTCTCAGACTTTTGTAGCTCCTTTAAATGTTCTATAATAAAATATAAAGGTCCTTAACAACTCAATTTTCGTCACGCCCACTTAACGATATATAGAAAAAGGAATAGGGTATCCAACAGTTCACCCAAGCGGACCGTAGCCTTTCCCTATGTTTGTTAAACGTTTTCAGGCTTCAATCACATTTCTAAGTTCAATTTCAATTGATAATAATCCAAACGGCAATGTCAGACAATGCGCGTAATAGTCCCTTATCTTCGCAATGAGAATGGAATCTTACGAAACAGAATAAAACACAGATTACACTCGTACTTACGTAACTGTTTTGTTTTCAGAAAACTTAATATAGCCCCGGGGAAACGAAGGGCGACACGGGTAAATATTTTTACTACGGTCGCGTTCTATAGTACCTACGTTGACACCGACCCGAAATTCAACATTTCGCGACAAAATGTTATTTCATCGTTCCCAGTGAACGTAGAAAATTTCAAAATTTCATTTGACATCTACAGTCAAAACTTGGTTGGGCGCGTTTTTTTCTTTTGAAATTAAAGTTTCTAGTTTTTTCTTGTACGAAAGCGCAGAAATGGGCTTGCAGTAACACCTCTTAAAACAGATATTATTCTCTTTACAAGAAGGACTACGTTAGCCGGCTTACCTCAACATATAACATTACCGCTTTCAAGGGAAACTGAACGTATGGGAATCATCTTCGGTAGCTGCCTTGGACTAATCATGTTAAGATAAGCATTGACGCATACAGTGGAGTACAAGTGTGCTCTGGGCAGACAATGAGGTTTTTTCGCCGAAAACTGATTAATGGATTTATACGTTAAATAAGAAATAAGCTTTACCGAAATTACATTAAACCGATCCGGGCGAAGTATCTGCCTGCAAGCTGCCTGCAAAACTGTACTGTAGATAGTGCTTCAATTTATAAACGATCTAAATTCGTTGGGAAGACTGAACAAACTGACTATTGGTGCGGGCTATACTGGAAACACTTCAAATGAGATATCCGATGAACTTACTCTTCAAGGCCCGAAGGAAGTTTTCTCAGGACCGGGTCATGAGCTGGGTTTGCCGACATCGCTTGTAAAGGCTTCCAGATGATGGGCCGGGGGACAAGATTAGATTCATATCAAACGGGGAGATCATCACATTACTGTAACAAATGTTACTTTTGAAAGAGTTGAAGGAATCATATTTTTTGGAAATCTTTCCCATGACTTAAACGTTTGCGAGACATTGGGGGGTATCCACTTTAACGCCTTCCACTATGAACTTTAAAGCTTAAACTATTGGTTCGCTGAGCCTCAAAATCAGAAATCTGTAAATCTGTTACCCAAAGTCGCACAACTAGAGGCATACGTATCATCAGAGATGCGGACAAAACCCTGGCTGCTGTATTGTGCAACCGCGTAGGCTATGCTGAAACTATCTGATTAGCTTCAGAACGATCAGTTTTAGACGCGACAAGCAGTTCCTAAAGAAAATCTAAGAAACCCAGATCGATATTCAACATTTTTTTTACTGATTTAAAGGCCGCATAGCGACGAGCTATGCAGACATTTCTAGTTTCGGCATCCCTGCCATGCTCGTCAGATTGAACAGAATAACAATAGGGAAATCTCGTCCTCCCTAAAGATAGCAAAAAATCTCACCAAAACATATGGTATCAAAAGGATCAAGACAAGATTATGCGCTGCGTTGTGACTTGGTCAACATCTCATCTTCTTCCTTAACGACAAATCCAGGATCAGAATTAAAGTGATCAAAGCCCTCCAACATTACTACCTCTTTACTCGTACGCCTGTTAGGTTTGCCGGTTTGACCTCAATGAATATTGGCAGACCTCGTCGTTTCGTATCATTTCATAACTGAGGCCAATCAAACGCATTGCATTTGTTTGATCCACGAGTTTATGGCCCTCCTATTTTTTTTTTACAATTTCGACATTTAAAAGATCCTATTATTTTACGACACCGGTCCATATCTCCAGTCGTTTCAACCCACAGATTTGCATGCACACTTGCGGAACAGTTTCAAGATGTGGCTCAGCTCAAGGCCCAACCCATACACTCCGTCTATCCGCCCGATCCGTTGATTCAACGGAGAACAATATAGAATACATGCATTCTTTTGGAAGGTGGCCAATAACCAACAGATCCACGAACTTCAAAGGATAAAGTCTGGTAGCCCTACTTTCTACTTTTCTGTCCTTCGGACTATGCATAGATACATACGAAAATTGCTCTTCACACATTCTAGAATTGAGGAATGGAATCAGTAAAGAAAAGTTATTTTTTTATTAATAATCAAGTTTCTCGATTTATTTTTAGGAAAATGGATTCATTTAAATATGCCAAGTTGGATGCAGCAACTAGAAAGAACTGTACTGCAAAGTTATCTTTATGTGCAAACTTTCAGGTGATGGCGAAGTAGGAGCTATGGCTTCGTGGGAGTAAAATTATTAAAGGCAGGCTTCTTGAACATAAAGGTAATCCAAATACCAAAATAAAGAGAACATTTTCATCATTTTTCAAACTTTTCAGTAAAACTTCTTTCATAACTAGATTGATTGATTCCATTACATTATTTCTTTGACAGAAGTTCCACAAAGGTCCATAAAAAAAATATCATTTGAAGTTCATGGATCCGTTAGTTATGGGCCACCTTGCATAAGAATACCTGTTTTCTGTATTGCTTTCCTTTCAATCAACGGATCTGTTGGATTGAAGGCTTCTATGGGTTGGGCCCTTTAGGGCTGATTTCTTTCACTTTCTCAAAGGGGAGATTTTCAGTGAACAGCTGATATGCACAAGTGATATTCGTTCAACGAGAGAGGCTAAATTAGTCGAGACTCGTAGTTGCCTTGCAAGTTGAACGCGCCCACTACAAAGTGAACCTCCATGAAGAACAAATTATTGAAAAGATATTAAATAGTTTTATTTTGTGAATTGGAACCGACTGTTAACGTTGCCTTTTACAACAAGCCTTGTTTTTATTTTTGCCTCTGCAAACCCACCTCTATGAGAACCTAGTCTAATCTAAAATTCTGCGAAACTAGAAAGCCAACACAAGAAATACAACTAATACTAGCATATCCCGATCGAAAGAACTAAGAACCACAGTTATGATAAAGAGCGCGCAACATCGGGGTCTGGGCCAGAACACCACAATGGAAGAGTATTACTTCGAGGAAGTAAAAGAATTTATCATTCTGTACTTAAGTGAACTCCAGCAATGAAATCGTGTGCGGATCAAAGGTTTTATTTTAACAATCTTTGTTTGTACAGAAGGTACCTATGTATCAAACCGTCCCCCAAACAACAAGTCCGTATACACAGGACTCTTACCATCAGTCTTGAAAAAAATACATTTTGTTATTGACGTGTCTCTTGAAACAATCAGCTTACACTATTTAGGGCCTCCGATATTGAATTTCTTGTATCCGCACAACCATCAAATTGACACCACCTTTAATTGATAGAATCCACGATAGGTACATTTCTGAATGAAAATCGTGTCTGAGGTTTTATCAAGTTGCTTGCGGACGACAAAAAATGCAAGCACTATAGATTTTCCAACAAACAAGAACCTTTACCTCCCCCCCCCCCCCCCCCCAAAACACGTCTACGACAGTACGAAAATCAATACGGACGTGGCAATTATGTGTTTACAATTCCGGGCAGACAAGATGATTTCAGTTGGATTCATTCCGATGTCGCCAACGGCACATACGGCTTCGTCGTACCGTGATTTATCCCATATGTTAGCGAGCTATTTTTAGACATTTTAACCATTAACAAAAAATAATATACCCTCTCGGTTATTTGCAAAGTAAAAGTCGTTGCATTTATCCATTTCAGCTCGAGTTTGGGTCACATTCCGATAAACAAATCAATTCAAAATGCATGGCCGCGAGGCTTACAAATTATAACTTGCGGTTATGTCATAGAAGCAACCGCAACGTACATATGTACATGTTTTGTTTTCCAATTTGTTATGGGCCGACGAGATTGTGGTCTCATTTCACGAGAAACTATTCTAATTATCTGTTTCCAAATTTATGTGTTACCTCGTTGGAACCGAGACTGTGTAAGCAAATAACACTAGATACTTCCGGGATTGACCCACAAATGTCAAGACTAGATTAGCCAGACACAGACACAGAAAATATCGATATTCGTTGCAATGGGTCAAGTTCCACTTACTTGGTGAAATGATTAATCCAAAGTTCAATTCAATCGATGGGGAATGGTGTAAACTACACCGCAAATGGCTAGGAAGCACGTCAATATTCCGAATTGCAAGAGTTTCTTTGACGGAACACAACAATCCACGGCGAGAGTTAAGAGAAACTGACTGAGATTCTAATCGAGGGGCCGGCGATTTTTGTAGCTTTTTTCCTATTTATTGAAGGAGGTGTGTGAGTTGGAAATAGAATTGCGCTGCGCAAGCAAATGAAAGTTGGTTATTTCTTATTTGGTGTTGGCTGTTGGGTAGTGTTTGCATATTTGCATGCAAATCGAATGGGAACAAGCTTGCACACAGATAGGATATTTAGCGGGGTCAGGTGTGAAGTTGGGAGCAAATAAAAAATGTCGAACTCTCTCAAAATGATGGAAAATGCGCTGTGTTAACAAACCGACTTCGTTTCGATGTGGATTTGTAGAATTTTAATAGAGTACCTACCTGCAAACTCATTTTTTATTTTTGTTCGTCTCCGGTTGTGTTTTGAATTTGAAATGAAAAGATATTCAGTTTTTGTTGAATGATACTTTATTAATGTTTTTCTTTTTAATTTTCACAACTTTTGTATTAAATTTCTATTATCGCGACGCGTTTCGAAGATTTTTCTTCATCATCGGGCGACTTGAGTTCGTTACTGAGTTACTGAATTACTGAGTAACGAACTCAAGTCGCCCGATGATGAAGAAAAATCTTCGAAACGCGTCGCGATAATAGAAATTAAATACAAAAGTTGTGAAAATTAAAAAGAAAAACATTAATAAAGTATCTTTCAACAAAAATTGAATATCTTTTCATTTAAAAACCTGCAAGCTTCTTCGTTCCGTGGTGAATTAGTAATATGTGTAAAATATAGTATAAATTGTACATAATAATGTTTTAAATCATTTATAATCCTTTATTAGAGAAATAATAATTAAAAAACTTAAATATAAATCACAGCATAAACGAAAATAGTTTAATTTTGTCTGCTATGTACCCCCTAAATCAATAGCAAGTAGGATCGTTTGTCGTATATAGGTCGAATATATATAAAAGTTTGTACTGGCTGCTCCTATGTTCGCAACCCCACAAAATAATGTAACGAAGTGGCAGCACTCATCTTATATATATCAAATTCATGTATCTATTTGGCTCTCGCCATTTTGAATTAAAAGAGTCTTTGTTCTATTTTCAACATACATGGTCTTGTGTTTTTCATTGTTCAAAGTGAATGCTTATATTCTTTTATTTTAGTGGATTCCAAGATCCAACAGTGGCGACGAGGATGGGATAATCCTGTAAAGTGCAGTGCCCACAAAAGAAAATTAAAATTTAATCGACAAAGAACAATTTTTGTAAAGTAAAAAAAAATAAAAATGGACGCATTAAATGAAAATCTAATGGAGTTTATGAAACCTCAGCAAGAGCAGATGAACTAACAAAAAGTAAGCATGGCTGAATCACAGCTGGAATTCCTGCTACAATTAGCAACAATGCTGAGTGCCGGTGGTGGAACTTCCAATACAAATCAAATACCAACCGCACATGCGGACAGCGAGTTTCGTATGGAAATCTTAGGGCAAAGTATTGCTGAATTTGATTTCGCGCCCGAAAGCAATATAACCTTCGAAGCATGGTACATGCGCTATAAAAGCCTTTTACAGAAGACCCAGTTAATCTGTCAGATCAGAAATAAACGCGTCTGTTGCTAAGGAAACTGAACACACGATGTCATCAATTTTACACTAACACGATTATCCCGCAGACTTCCAAAGACATTTCGTTCATCGACACCGTAAAGCGCCTCAAAAGTATTTTCGGCAGACATGAATCATTGTTTAGCGTACGCTACTGGTGCTTACAATTGAACAAGTCTGATCTGGAGGACTTCAACGAGTATGCAGCGAATGTTAACAAGCACTGCGAGGAATTCAAGTTACCAGACCTGACATCGGACCAGTTCAAGTGTCTTGTGTTCATATGTGGGCTTCAGTCGCACCAGTATGCTGACATCTGAACGAAGCTGCTTTCCACCATCGATGGACCAAATGCAGCCAACACCACTCTCCAGAGCTTGGTGACCGAATGTCATCGCATACTCAGCCTCAAAAGCGACACCGAACTAATTGAGGTTAACAACGTCAACGCGGTCCAGCAAAAACATCGTTCGGCATCTACACAGAATCAAACACACCAGAAACATCAACAGCAGCAAGACACATCAAGGCATAAGAACTTCCAGAAGAAACCGAAAGTGTTACCAAAAACCCCTTGCTGGTTCTGCGGCGTAATGCACTATTCAAGAGATTGCACGTTTAAAACAAGTCGCAAGTCATTTGCACACAAACGACAGTCGCAAGTACATCAATTTACTCATCAACAATATCGAGTGTAACTTGCAAATTGACACCGGTTCCGATATCACTCTGATCACTGAGAAATTGTGAAGGCAGATTGGAAAACCAAAACGTCAACCAAGCAGCCAAGCAGTTCGAAACGCATCCGGACACGTCCCCTGGAAATCAACTTCGAGTTGCAGTGCTCCGTCCAGTTCGGCCAGCGATCGTTCACAGGTACCTACCTGCTACCAATTAAAAATCTTAATCTTCTCGGTATCGATTGGATTAATCTACTTGGAATTTGGGAGGTGCCAATCAACTCGATTTGTAATGCAGTCAACACAGCAGCTGTTCTAACCGAAAGCCAACGAATCGCCGACAGTATCATGTCTCGATTCCCAGCGGTTTTCCGTTCCAGCCCAGGAGAAGTTGAACTTCGAGTAGAGCCTGGTTCACAGTCAGTGTTCCGGCCCAAACGACCAGTAGCGTATGCAGTAGTAGCCGACATTGACAGAGAGCTCGAACGACTCCAAGAGCTAGGAATCATCCACGCCGTTGATTATTCCCAATGGGCTGCACCCATAGTTGCACTTCGAAAAACAAACGGTTCAACGCGCATTTGCGCAGATTTTTCAACTGGACTAAATGACGTCTTGCAGCCATATCCTTACTTGCTGACCACACCGGACGAAATTTTCTCCAGGTTATCCATTTCTCAGTTCTTTAGTCTTGTCGATCTATCCGATGCTTTCTTTCAGGTCCAGGTGCATGCAAATTCCCGTGAGTTCCTGACGATAAACACATACCGAGCTTTGTTCCGGTATAATCATCTTCCATTTGGCGTCAAAGTTGCACCAGGCACATTCCAGCAACTCATCGACATGATGATTGCAGGGCTCTCGGGAACATCGGCATACCTGGACGACATCCTTATGACAAGCATCGAAGATCACAACAATAATCTGACACGGTTATTTGAGCGCATCCAACTTTTCGGATTCACCATCAAGACCGAAAAGTGCACCTTTGCAAAACTTTAATCCAGCTCTTAAAATAATCGTCGCTGGTGATGCATCTAACAGCGGCATTGGTGCATGTATTCTTCACCGATTCAAGGATGGGTCTATCAAGGCCATATACCACGCATCAAGGACACTCACCAGCGTCGAACAAAATTACAGCCAGATCGAAAAGGAAGGGCTCGCCCTTATTTTCGCTGTAACCAAATTTCATCGGATGGTGTACGGACGGCAGTTTGTGCTCCAGACTAATCACAAACCATTATTGGCGATTTTCGGATCGAAAAAAGGCATTCCAGTCTACACAGCCAACCGGCTTCAACGCTGGGCTTTAACGTTGAAGGCCTACGACTTTCAAATCGAATATGTTCAAACCGACCAATTCGGACACGCGGACATACTATCAAGGCTGATCAACACGCATGCAACGAGTAAGGAAGACATCGTTGTCACATCCCTCATAACTGAGGAAGACACTTCCATTGACGCACGCTGATATGATACGTGAAACACAGCGATCAACAACACTTCAGCTTGTCATCAAATATTTGACAAATGGTTGGCCAATTAAAGCTGAGATAAGTACAGAAATCGCACCATACTGCTCTCGCCAATCATCACTCTCAGTTTCCAACCAGTGCCTCATGTTCGGCGAACGAATTGTCGTTCCAGAGGGTTTTCGACAACAAATACTCGCACGCCTTCACCAAGACCATCCTGGACAGTTCCGCATGAATAGGCTTGCCAGAAGTTTCGTTTACTGACCAAACATAGACAGTCAAATCGAGGAGTACGTACGGCATTGTACCAAATGCACTGAAGTCAGCAAATCACCAATACGTGTGCCTCTTCATCCATGGCCAAAACCAGATGGACCATGGACACGTCGGTAAAGGGCAGAGTCTACATCATCATCGTAGACGCCTATTCCAAATGGCTAGAAGTACTTACCACCAGTACAATCACCACTACGTACACAACCGAAATATTATCCAGTCTGTTTTCGCGGTTTGGAAACCCTGAAATCATTGTCAGCGACAACGGTACGCAGTTTACAAGCGCACAATTCCAGCAATTCTACAATGAACGTGGGATTAAACATATCCGCACAGCACCGTACCACCCAGAATCGAACGGGCAGGCGGAACGGTTCGTGGATACATTCAAATGAGCGCTTAAAAAACTAAGGGGGAGAAACACCACAGAAAACACAACTGGAATCCTTTATTTCAACGTATCGAGCAACACCAAACCGCAACACATTCGATGGGAAGTCTCCATCAGAACTTTTTATCGGACGTTGATTACGTACGACACTCCATCAACTACTTCCATCGAACTGCTCATCGCCTCGCAAAGGAACCAGCTCTCAGCAGCAGTATGCTGAGCTCCAATACAATCGCAAGCATGAAGTAAAGAGAAAGTGTTATGGTCACCTGGGATTAATAAAATAAAACCACATTTCCACGAGAATTACCTCTTGCTGTCACTCTGTGTTTCCCTTTTTGTATTGTCATATTACCTGTCAGGCAGCGCATTATGAATGTCCCCTATGTTAGTCCGATGGTTTGTGTCCTTGTCGTTATAATTGCTTCGGTGTGTGCTTTAATACCAGAGGCACAAACCCACGCCTTTTTGCAATTGTGAGTGCACCACTCACTAGAGATTAGCGGACTGCAAGTACATAAAACCAATCATACGATATGTATATACGATGTGGGACCCGGTACTGCGAAACGGATTTCTCGATTACTATAATTGTGAAAGTCAGCCGAGACACATCGAGGCTAAAGTGGTATAAGCGCAGTAGTGCGAAGTTGTGCAGTTTTTGAATAAAATCCTTAAAACAAGTAGTGGCAGTTATTGCAAAGATATTCAAATATGTATGTAATCAAACAAAAATCCTAAAAAGGGGTAAGTGCCTTAATTAGAAATTGGTTAACGTTTGACTATATTCAGCCCTTTGTTAGGACGATACATCCCAAGGGCAATTGGCGGTCACCGACAATGCAATAGTCGTGGCCGCCGAAAATTTATTTGGACGCCCAAAAACAAAATTAAATCGGTAAAATTAAATAACAAATATGTGCAATTACTTGCCTATTACGAGTACTAAAGTGCAGTCACACTCCCACGTGAAACTCGCCCAAAGCGGCATTGCAGGCGCTCCATCATCGCATCCAGAAAGTGAATTTTATGTTTCATCTACAACTTGTTAAAATAATAACTGCCAGTAGAACAGTATAACAGCAAAAAGTACACCCTTACAAAGTAATAGTACGCTTATAAATATACAAAAAAAGGGGATATAGCAGTTTGTTAGTTTTAAGACTAGATTTTTTGTGACGAATAGATAATTAAATCGTTTCAATGATCCATTTAAGTATCCAGTTGGTTACTCCGTTACCTTTTTTTTTAACGTCGTTCTTGTTGATTGTAGACCTATGTATCCATAAGTAGTGTTAAGTTTTTTTTTGTAATGATTTGTTTTTTTTTGTAGTTCTAAGTATTTAATATTCATTAAACTAGCTCGTAAGTTAGTTATAATTGAGTTTATCCTTAAATCTTATTTCTTTTTTTTGTAAGAATCGAGTTTTCTCCGTCGTCCCTTGTTTTGTGTTGATTCCGCGTCGGCTTTTAAGCGGTTAAGCCCCCACCACCTAAAGCGAGCTCTCTTTCTGTAGGTACGTTCTTTTGGTATTAGTGTCTAACTGCATGGTGAATACCTTCATGCGTTCGGGTAGGACGGTGGAATCGAAGATTCACAAGTTAGAGTTTGAATCCTTTTTTTTTGTAAATTTAATTTGTTTTATTGCAAGTTATTGATTATATATATAAATATACATAGTGATAAAAGCATAAAATAATGAATTTTATGGTTTTTTTTTTGTCAGGCACATAAGCGCCTGATGTGCATGTAAGAAGATTTTTCAGGGGGGTGCGGTAGGGTGCGCTACAGACCATTCGGAGGGAATGGTCTGATCGTTGAGCAGCATCCATCATTGGGGAAATCCAATATCTGGCCACCGGATTTCCAGGTTGGGAGGGTAATGGCTACACTGCATCGTCACCAGCAGCGTCCTTCAGTGTGGTGGACGTCCGTCCGATTTTTGGTGAAAAAGTAAGTACCTTTCTGGCATGATATGTGTTTTGTGGTAGGTTTGGTTGAGTGTGGGGGCAAGATCCACCCCATTCCGGCGAGCGCAGTCGAGCATCGCAAGCATGCCGCGTCCCTTTCACTTAACTACTCAATGTTCCCTTCTTGTCCCATTCCCATCCTAAGGTCCCATCCACATCCTAGTTTCCATACCCTTACCAAATCCTAACTCCCTCTACATACCCCAATATAGACCTATTACAAAAGGCATTCCAGGCTGGCGACCATGTGTATGTGCGGGTTCATAACTCGAGCAGGAAATCTGAGTGGACACCCGGCACAGTCATCAATTGTGTTGGCAATGTGATGTACAACATCTGCATCGTAAGCCAGACACGACGTCGAAAAGAACTCATCCGCACACACGTCGACCAAATGCTGCACAGGGCTACGGACGAACAGATTACTACATACCTGACGGCCTACGAGCTACGAGGGCGGGTCAATAAGTCCGTGACTTTTGGAATAAAACACAGATTTTTTGATAAAAAAAAAAAATTATTTTTCAACGTAGTCTCCCTTGAGCTC
This sequence comes from Portevinia maculata, assembly GCA_949715645.1. Taxonomy (NCBI): domain Eukaryota; kingdom Metazoa; phylum Arthropoda; class Insecta; order Diptera; family Syrphidae; genus Portevinia; species Portevinia maculata. The sequence continues at coordinate 35,910,705 of OX454526.1, read as the reverse complement.
TATAAACTTTGTCCAACGCTTCTCCAATTTGTTTATCCCTTCCAAAAAAAATGATTTGTCGAGGTCCTCAAAATAGGCCTTTATTTGCGAGATGACTTAATCATTGGAGTCAAATCTTTTTCCACCAAGCCATTTCTTCAGGTTTGGGAACAAGAAGTAGTCGCTTGGAGCCAAATCTGGAGAATAGGGTGGATGAGGGAGCAATTCATAGCCCAATTCATGGTTTTTTGCCATGGCAACTGCACATGTGTGCACCCTTGCATTGTCTTGGTGGAAAAGAACTTTTTTCTTGGCCAAATGAGGTCGGTTTTTTTTTCAAATCGTCATTGAATCGGTCCAATAAGTTGGCATAATATTCCCCATTGATTGTTCTTCCCTTTTGAAGGTAGTCAATGTGGATTATCCCGCGTGCATCCCAAAAAACAGTCGCCATAACTTTATTGGCTGACAAACCCACCTTGGCCTTCTTTGGCGCCGATTCACCCTTAGAAACCCACTGTTTTGACTGTTGTTTGGTCTCTGGTGTGTTGTGATGGATCCATGTTTCGTCCACGGTTACAAAACGGCGCAAAAACTCCTCCATATTGCGATTAAACAACGCCAAACCTTCCTGTGAAGTTGTTACACGATTGCGTTTGTGGTCGACTGTGAGCAAACGCGGCACCCATCTTGCGGAAAGCTTTCTCATGCCCAAGTGATCATTCAAAATTGAAACCACTGAGCCATGCGAGATCCCTACGGCTTCCACAATCTCTCGCACTTTCAATCTTCGGTCGGCCAACACCATATCGTGAATTTTTTCGATTGTTTCGGGTGTAGAGACCTCAACTGGGCGTCCAGGACGTTCGGCATCTTCAGTGCTTGTACGGCCACAACGAAATTCAGTAAACCACTTTTTTACCATTGAAATCGATGGTGCAGAGTCCCCATAGTATTTTTCAAGCTTAGCCTTGGTCTCGGTAATGGTTTTTTTTCGCAAGAAATAATGCTTACTAAGCACACGAAATTCACTTTTTTCCATTTTCTCCTCAAATTAGTGAGTAGTCTGATAAAAATAGCTGTCAAACACAAACTAACTGACGCAGCAAGTTTAAATTTTGACAGGAGTCAACTGACAGATGCCTGTTGACAGGAGCAGTGTTGCCGTTTCAGTAAAGAGGTCAGAAATTCAAAAAGTCACGGACTTATTGACCCGCCCTCGTATTTTGAGGGGGGATATGTTGGCAACCCCACAAAATGATGTAACGAAGTGGCAACACTCATCTTATATATATCATATTCATGTATCTATTTGGCTCTCACCATTTTGAATTAAAAGAGTCTTCGTCGACTTTCAACATACATGGTCTTGTGTTTTTCATTGTTCAAAGTGAATGCTTATATTCTTTTATTTTAGTGGATTCCAAGATCCAACATCATACATGGTCAAAAATAATGTTGTTATTAGTAATGATGAAACTCTTCACTCACCACGGTCATTACTAAAGCCTGATTACTTAATAACAAAATTATTATTTTCAGTAATTCGTACGAAATGAGTTTTATGTGTCCGAACATCTGAAATAAGTTTGTCATTACTTATCTTTTCGTTACAGGTTACACCAACACTATACTCGTAAATGACAATGACACTATAAATGCAGGCCATATGATCAGTGAAAATGATTTTCAATTTATGGCTTACAATAATTGGATAGTTAGTGTGTGTTGATTGACGTTCGTATATATAAAAGTGAAAAAATCGGCAATGAAAACATTTCGAGCCCTTTTTATTTTGTTTATGATTTTGTTGAAACATATGAGTGTGACACAATTAATGATCATAACAGAGTAAAAAACAACCTATGTCAAATATTACAAAACACACAAGTCCTAATCCAAGAAAAAGTTTGACAGTCAATACTATTCTCTGCCTTCGCGTTGACATACAACGCTTGACAGCAACATTAAAAAACATAATGTTTTGGTTTTACGAATACCATTTGTAAATTGAAGTAGAACGCAGCATTACTCTTGATGCGTCTTTCAACGCGACTGTTTCAACATAAGCCGTCTTAAAATTTATTTATTTTGAATTATTCTCGTCGTGATGTGAAAAGATAGGCAAAAAAATAACTATAAATTTGTTTAAACAAGTTTTGTCATTTTTATTTCATTGCTTTCCTAACTTTCAACGAAATTTATCTTTCAACACGACACTTCAAAGTGTGATTTCATAAGTCGGCTTAAGCTGTTCTGAATTTATGTTAAATTGAATGTTATTCTCAATATTCCAAATGCTCCAAATGTATTCACTATTTATTTGTTATATCATCTTGTCACTTAAGATACAGAGTTAACTTTTACACATCCTTAGCTAAACCTATTTCGTCGTACCAAAAACTTGAATTTATTGTCACAGATTCATAAACTAATTTATCATAGTAAGCATAGAATAGTAAAATGCGCAATTTTTTTTTCATAAATTCATTAAAAGTGCAAAAAAAAAGGTTTTTGTTCGTTTGAGGTCAACAACTTGTGTGTAAAAATTATTTTCAAACAAAATAAGAACAATTAACAAAGAAATGATAAAACATAAGTCAAATGTTTCAGTAAAACAGATTACCACACTTTTGCAATAATTTTTATTTGTTCCATTGGCTATTTGTTTTTCCAAAATTACCACATTTACTGAAAACCCTGCAAACACACCCATTCTCACCACGACACAAAATCAATACTTTGGCAAACGTCAAACAGAAATCGTCATGCCAAGAATTTGTTTACTTTTAGAATTTGTAGACATGTTTTGGCAAACGCTATTGACTCGCAATAAGAAATTCCCTTTAGGTATACAGAATCATTTTTATTTTCAACCATTACAATAGCCAAAAATTGTGATATTTGCTTTCAGATATTATACCACCCGGAGCAAGTGGAGAGAACAAGGAATGTGCATGCAGCCGGTATAGAACTCGGCAGTATAGGAGCATTTGCAGTTTTTAGCCAGGTTTTTATTATCATCTAATAATATAACTACGAATTTATGCTACGAGAATTCCTTCCTTAAGGTTTACCGATGAATCTTATGGTGGACTTACGCTATGCAAAGTACTTGGCACGTAAGTACGCCAATAATACCAGTTCATCACATGGAAGCTCATGCCTTAGCAGTGCGAGATTATTAAAAGCAGCAACCAGACATTTATCTAATCGCATACAACGCGCGCTGGAACTTTGCATACGAAAGGGACTTTTCGATAATGTAAGGCCGACTGTAGTTATCTCTGGTGGTGTTGCAAACAACGACTACATTTTCGAAAACATAGTAAACATGTCTAGGATATATGACGCGGAAACATTTCGTCACTCTAAATGCCCTTTTAGACGATCAGTTATCAGTTCAGTTAAAAAAGGCAGTGCGTTTAGACGTCAGTCAGGTGTTGAGTTGAGCTTTCATTTTACTTGTGAGCAGTCGAAAGTCAGAAGAAATACATTGCGTAATGGACGATGAAAGCCGATAAATTTTAATGAAATCGACCATATTATCACTCCGTTTCGACATGTTGAAAAAAAACAGGAACTCTAAAATGTTTATGCACCGCCAACTGCAATTGAAATAACAAATGAACTGACAAGTGAACTGAAACGTATTTCCACATCAGTTTAACTGATAACTGAACTGACAACTTATGGGATTCCATCAGTTTCAGTTAAACGCTTCAATTTTTGCATTTAGACATCAGTTTAACTGATAGCTCAACTGAAACTGAAATGATTGTCTAAATGGGCCTTAAACGGTTTTACTCAGACAATGGAGCTATGATTGCTTGGAATAGTATTGAAAGGTTATTGGAGAATCCATCTAGAAGATAGATTGGCTTTTAGTTAAATTTTTAATTAAATAATATATTTTATCGGCTAGAAGTAAACATATTGCAGTTGGATCACCTACTTTGACCACGAAAACTGCTCATATTCTTCCTTTTCTCATAGCTTCACTGTTTACAAGGGAAAGTATATTGTGCAATCAATACCCGCTGAATTAAGGTTAGACGAAGCCTCGCTACTTACTGCCGCTTCAAGTACTGATCAAGGATTCATAACCATCCAACTGCTTGTTGACCAATTGGGGTAAGAGCGAAGTTTATTGATATTACTTGCGAAGTTATTTTTCATTTTTTCTTCCTTCAGGTGGACTGAGTATCGTGTTAAGCAATGCGTTGAAAAGGTCCTAAGTGCAGGGTTATGTTGGATAGATGAACAGGATAAAGAAACAAGTTATTGGTTTCCCAGCCTGTTTCCCGGACGAACAACACCTTGATTTCGAAGTTATTTTTAAAATTGTTTATTATTAAAATTAAGCACAATAAATCTTGACAAAAATAATGCAAAACAGCCGAGTCTACATGTTCACTTTTTGCCGTTTTGATTGAATTTCGGCTTTGAGATTTGAATTCTCCTTTCACATCTTCAATGGTAAGCTTTCATCTAAAAGATGTTGTCTGAGATTCGATATTGCATCGTTAGTCAGCTGTTCATGGTCATGAAGCTTCTAGATAAATCAATTTTTCTATAACAACAACATTAAATTTGAATCATGGCATAGGTACTTACTTCTCAGACTACAACAATGTATCTGTGATAGTTAAACCAAAAGCTTTTGATTAATTTACACATAATTAATTTTTCGTTCACTTTTGATTCAATTTGTAAACAAATTCGTAGGGTAGGTATTCCCAAAAAGGTCCAGTAAATATTTATATTTCTGAGTGAATAGAAGTTCTGTTTTATGTTATGGCAACAAGCGTCTCTATGGATAAATTGAATGTAACTAGGAAACAAGAATATTGTGTATGTATTTTTAAGCCTCTCAGAAATAGCTTGTATAATAAATTAAACACTTTATGATTTATTCTTTAAAAGTCCGAGAAAGTTTAATAATTTTTTTTGTGAAAAAATATTTTGTCAATAATGCTATATATTTCAAAATGCCTCTTTTTAATAAGAAATTCTAGTCTAAACCCATTCCTGCGAGGACAGGTCGATGTAATATAGGATGTCCACCTATAAGCGAAGATTTAAACGAATATAATAATGTTTCCCTGGTCCTGAGCACAGACTACCTATACTATAATAATAGATAATGTCCTGATGAAGCGGTTTCAGTGCTTAGGAGTAAAGAGGAACTTTGTAGAACTAAAGAATAGAAATGATTATTTATTATCAGTCTTTTCCAGACAAAAAATACTTACTTATTATTACCATATCGCTGGAAATGCATTGCGTGAAAAGTAGGTCACCAGCTAGTTCGTCATAGTTGGTTTTCGCTGTGTGAATGTGTTTGTGAAGGTAGTTTCTTAGCAGATTGTAAGTTGGTGGTTTTAGTTAATGCGAAAATGTACAGATTATCTATTTAAAAGGAAAAAATTAAATTACATGAAAAACAAGATATGAAAATAAATACTTACACAATTTGTTTTACAATGTAGTCCATCATGAGTGAAATAGGTTGACCCTCGGCCGGAGAATGTTCATAGCTATATCCATGGAATACGATTCGACTGACAAATAACTGCAAAAATAAATTTATCGACAGTTTGTCGTTTACCACCGCACTTCTTGAACACACAGCCAAGAATTAATTACTATAACTTTTTTTTTTCATTTGCACTCGGATCGTAACATACTTCGTCCAATGAGATGTTGATTAGTGATTTTTGGCTCTCCTCTACCAACTCTTAGTTTCATTTTACGGCTTGTAACTCCTTGTTCAAAGACAATGTCCCGATGGAGGGGTTTCAGTGCTTGAGAGCAAACAGGAATTTTGTAGAACAATAGAATATAAATTATTATTTTTACTATTATCTTTGTATATACATTCCTATAGTAGCGCCAAGAAATCGGATAACAATGTTGTACCAGTATCCCGCAAAAGCTTTGGCGCTTCAATCGATCAATAATGAAAACTGGTTTGTGTCCTTAATTAATTTAGATGGAGCTTTAAGTTTTTATGAAAGTTTTCGTCAGAACGAAAGCTTTATTAAACGAAAGTAATTGATGTGATGAACAAAACAAAAGTAAAATTTTTCCGACCAGCGCCGTTATATTTGAAGATTTTCATAAGTGTGTAGTTTGTCGTTTGTTTATTGAATTTTTTTTTACTTCTCGTGATTGGGATATGATGTGAGAGGGTGAGTGGGGTGCGGTATATGGTTTATAAATTATTTGTTGTTTTCAATGGAAGTCTGCGAATATAAGCAGAATTTTTTCATTTGGTTTTTCACAAACAACTGGTTTGGGACTTTAATCGACACAGAGATTGCATAACTTGCATGTTTTGGATATCTACTGAATACGGATTTTTGCATAAAGGCTGGGAAAATATTTAAACATTGCATAAGAAGGTATGCAATCATTTCGAGATGTTAAAGCGAATTCTATTGAAGAATGCTCTAAGTTGTTTGCGTTGATGTGTGTGTGGAGTAGGTTGGCAACTTAAACTCCAAAAATTAGTAATAATTACTATAGTTTATATTCTTTTTTATAATATCCACGGTTGAAATATCACACTTTCAGAATATCCTTTTTTGTGAGTGGAAGAGGTGTCCAGAGCAGTTGGGCCGGATAAGAAACCCTCTGAGTTCTGGAAAAAGATGGCAGACATCGGGTCCAAATGGCTCATAATTCTTATCTCCAAACTAATAAGAGGCGATCAAATGCCTAAAAATTGGAGGGAAAGTTGTCTACTTCTTTTGTAAGCGAGACAGATAAAACGGCTATCTGAAAACCGCTAGGCTCACCTGGATGTTTAAATTGCATAGACGTGATTTCCCCCCTTAGTACCTATACTTTTACGACAAACGCTGTTTGAACGGCGCTGCAGTGATTTTCTAAGCTGGTCCCTGCATGGGCAGATGCACTTTTCGTCCCTTCCATCATCCCCCTCTCATCATACATGCTATTTGCCGAGGATGCTAGTTGACTCCCACAGCATTTTGGGCGCCTTAAGACAATATATTCAACATTTCAGCTTTCTACCTCACAAATTTATTCTTTTAAATTTGGGGGCGTTTATTATTTCGGGCCCCTACATTGTTAAAATTTCAGTTTTCTAGCTAAAGTGTAAAGGTATTAATTTTTGCCGACGGGTGGACGGACATAGTAGATACACATTACTATCGATGCTGACCACGAATATATTACAAAAAAACTGCAAAATTTCAGGTGTCCTGCCTCAATATTAATGTATGTCATCAATTCGCTAATAGATATATACACCTATCCAACGACTATTTCCTTGAATAACGGCTGATACAACACAAATTGAATATTTCCGAATCAAATACTGAAAAAATGATATAAATCGGTACATTGGACGAGATACAGCGAAAATAGCTAAAGTCTAAAAATCCATAAATTCATAATTCAAATACCTACCGAAATCAGCTTTTATTCAATTTTTCTTTTCAAACGAATCGCCTCTTCCATCATACATTCTACCTTTGTATATACATTCCTGTATATACAAAGATTCTACTCGCAGAAGACAAAGCCAGATTTCTAATTTTTCCATGATCTCCCTCTATCCATCCTACATACTACCTATTTGTCGAAGCGACGCAACAACGCAAATCTTCAAAAAGTATTTGGCTCTTACAAAGAAAAATAAATACTTAAATAATATGAGAATGATTCGATAAGGAGAGACAAACCAGTTTATTTCTTCGTTTCTTTCTTCTTTCTTTCTCTTTTCTCTTCGACGAACGACGAACTATATATTGAATGAATGAACGAACAAAAATCTCAACGAATGTTTTTTTATTAGGAATAAAATTATCAAAGGCATAAAAGCTCTCAGCCAACTAATTCTCGATTTGGTATGAGTAGCGACACCTATTAGGATACTGGTACTACTGGATTGGCGCTACTATAGGAATGTATATACAAAGCTATTATTTATGATTATTTATTATCAGTCCTTTTCAGAAGACAAATACTTACTTATCACAATCGAACTCATATTAAAGAGCCATTTAGACAAAACTGTTAGGACTGAGTTTCTGCTGTTTAAAGAAAGCCTTTGCAATATCTCTGGAAATGCATTCAATCAGTTAAGGTTGGTTTTCTCCACAGCTGGAGAGGAGTTTGCAGGTCGTTTCTTAGCGATTGTAAGTTTGTGGCTTAAGTGCCTTCAAAAATGTACAGATCATATATTTAAAAGAGAAAAATTAAATTACACGAAAAGAAAGATATGAAAATAAATACTTACGCAATTGCTTTTACAATGTAGTCCATCATGAGTGCAATAGGTTGACTCTCGGCCGGAGAATGTTCATAGCTATATCCATGGAATTCAATTCGACTGACAAATAACTGGAGAAATAAATTTTAACTAACAGTTTGTAAACTTTAGAAAGAAGTTTCTTACTTGAATAATAACTAGAACAATTTTTTCATTTGCACTTTTATTGTTTGCTGCTGAATTTAAGTTGTAAATGTGTTATGTACTCCAGTAGAGCAAGCTAAAGTTATTTTCATTTTGTGTGCTTATAATCACAAAGTTCTGTCAAATGACACAAAATTAAACTCACCACAAAATCTTGTCATATTTGACAATCGACACTAAGAATAAAATTCCCCCGGGGGCTAACTTCATTTTTATTGATTCACATAAAATATTCACCGATAGGACATTTTGAGAGAGGATTCCGCTGCTATTAATTGTGGGTTCATGTGTTAACTAGACTATGAGCATTATTACGAAAATCAATCGACAATTGATAATAATTGACTATTTTCAATGTGTGCTATTGTGAACGATCGAATCGAAACAGGATTGACTTAATTGAATTCGCATTAAGGATACTATCCTTTAGAGGCAGTCGTGTTGTAAAATCGCAAGTAGATCCCATAAACAGTGCAATGTGTATGGGAGGGCATGCTGCTCCCCTGCAACCACTCTGCTTGGGTTCACAGTTAGCGTTGGGATAGGTGCGATGCCCATTCTGAAATCACAAATATATCCCATAAACTGAACAATGTGCATGCTTGGGTTCACTGTTTGTTTTGGGATAGGTGCGAAGTACGTTGTGAAATCACAAGTAGATTCCATAAACAGTACAATGTGATCCCCAAAACATAATAATCAACAACAAACCCCATTTGCATTTTTGTTATCAATTATATATACAGTCCCCGGCCAAATTAATAGACGCAATGCAGTTTTTTAATATTTTTATGTGTTGCACGAGTTTATATGCAATATTGTTATATTTAAAGGTACATATAATGTGTTTTTATTTAGGAGATCTTGTATATGATTCCATTTTGTATTTATTTTTAACATGTTGCACTGCAGTGTGAACCAATTGATACGCGAAAATAAACAAGTACAAACAAAGTACATAGAACTTTACAGTGCGTATAATAAATTGGCCAGGAACTGTATATATATAGATATAATATATATGTATAGGTACATATATATACATATGTAATAAACATAACATTTTCATGCTCGAGTGTGAACGCTTCCACTCAAATAGTTTCTTATCAAATGCACCTATCATATACACCCACCCATGCAACCATTTTGAGATTTTGTCAGTGATGAATTAAATAAATTTGTATGGAAAAACCTTAAATTTGCAAATATTAGTTTCCTTGAGTAAAAATTGATGCAGAACATATTCTAAAATTATTACAAACATTTCCACATCAACAGTTTTTCGAAATTCGAAATCCGATTTGCGAAACCAAAGCCTTTCCGGGCATATAATGTATCTAAACACAAAACCATTTCTAGCAGGAATGAGTAGCAAAGAAAAATTACAAGTTTGTTCAAATGGGTGCTTTCAGTCATGAAATGGTCATTTTGAAAGATGTAGTGGTCATATATTTTTGGTCATACAAATGACAACATGGCACAGTCTTATTTTCGCTTTACACTTCGAACAAGTCCCTCCGCAGCACTTCACATTCCGCCTTATCTTGACTTATGTACAGGGTCTTTCATTAAGGACTTTCTTTTTTGAATAAAATGATACTTGAGATATATCAATTATATTGGCATGAATTTAAAACACTTATGAATGGAACTTTGTTCATATGTCCGGGAACGTAGGCAGCGGTCGATACGTTGAACCCAATTTTCGATAACTCGGCCGCACATTTCGACTGATACGGCCGCTATTTCTCGTCTAATATTGGCTCTTAGCTCATCTTACGTCGCCGGCTTGTTGGCCAATGATTTAATGTAGCCCATAAAAAAAGTCTAGAGGCGTTAAATCACACGAGATAACGAGTTCACCGAACTGAGACTTCAATTACTCGATTGTTGCACCCGCTGTGTGGCTTGTGGCACCGTCTTGTTGCAACTGTTGCGGTATAATTATACCACAACAAGTACCACTCTACGTCCCTGACCCACCCTACCAAATTCCTTCTCTTTATCGGTTTGCGCGCTGAAGATCTGAAGAGGTTTAGGGGCAGCCATGGTGCCATCAGCCCACTTCCCTTGACCCTCAGGGTAAAAGCTACCACAGGCTACTTGGGCATGGACAGGCGGTTCAACACTGGTGAACCAGCTCGGCAGGTGGTCGACGAATCGATAAAAATGCACCTCGTAACAGATGGACGGTCTGTGCAACGGAGCAAGGTGTGTGATCCCAGATGTCCGGATGGTGAGCCTGACAAGGACCGCCAGGAGACTCCAAACGGACCAACGCACTTCCTTACAGACGGACAGTCTGCAACACCTTTACGTCAAGGACAGACGGACGGTCTGTAGGCGCAAAATGCGACAGCAAACCCAGACGGACGGTCTGCGACGGCGGAGTTGTGTACGCATCCTCAGACACACTCCAAACAGACGGGCGGTCTGTAAAATGCAGTGGTCGACGTTAATAACACTGTTACAACCAGATGATCGGTCTGAGATAGCAATTGGGGAGGGCGAGCGGACGGCCCCTTCTACAGACAATTGCGAAAGAAGTACCACTGTCACGGTACTGAGCCACGCGCGATGGGGGAAGATGACGCTCTGTCCTTCAACTCCGTCGTGGGAGCACCGTAGGAGCAGCAGTGAGTGTGGGCGGACGGCCACGTATAAACACACTCCCATTGACCAAACATAACACTACGGACACGAGTCGCGACGAAGAACTAAACCAGTGATACCGTCGATAAACACAACAACTGCAGAAGGGGAGCAAAACACATGACCAACAACACAACGATGTAACATATAAAACATCAAACAAAAATGTAAGAACTGGCACAAGATCTATAGTCCCTTTCGACCCCAAATCTGCGCGCCACCCCACCGAGAGATTTAGGGAAATACTTAATAACGCGAGAATTATACACAAGTTATTCCACTCACTTCACTTTCCTGCATTTCTTCTTCACAAATGGTTTCAGTTGGGACCTGGTTCTAGGGATTCTCGAATCCAATCCCTCACAGGTGTAATCTTCTTCGGGCTGCATACTTGGGATTTTAAAATTTATTTCCAAAGATTAGTCTATTTTAAAGGAATAAACAATTTAATTTTCCGATTATTTTCTTCTTGAATGTTTTGATCGCGAACTGTCAGACGTGTAATGGTTGGGAGGTCCAGGGTCGGCTAGAGGATTCGCTGTTGCTGAATGTTGCTCAGTGATGGGCGAATTCAAAGGTATGAGAAATGAGAGGCGTGAGAGCATTAGCGGAACCATGTCAGCGCACTTTTGTAACATCCAACAGCCTGGCAATGCTGCCCCTAAAGGGAATATCGGAAAAGGACAGGAATATGAATATCGAAGTGGAACAGAGCAAGGGAACAGACCAGAGCGGATCGACGAATAAGGGGCATTCCAGTGGTAGCGACTAAGGTGAAAGGTATTCGAAGAAGCTTCGGTTAGCAACGCCATAAATCTTAAAATCAATAAGAAGTATTAAATAAAGCTACAGTGCATATCCGAAGGATTGTGTTTGATTCCAAAGGGTTAAAGATCAGAAGTGGGATCAGGATCGTAAAAGTTAAGTGTTTTTTTTGTCGTGTTGTTTAGATCAGTTTTAAATATTCGTAGAAAATTATTGATATACCTAACGTATGCTATGTTCGGGGCATTATGTGGTGTAGCATTAGTTGAGTTGAGAAGGAAATACGCACACTTAGTTTATTGTTGAAAACCCAATCAAAAATAATGAAAAGTCGATACGCAATATTGTGACCGCCAGACAGGCGACGGGTGAAAGATAGCCGCCAGACAGGCGACGAGCGATCAACCAGATAGCGGTGAACGACAGTACCGACGGCGCGTCCTCAGTTTATGGGGAAGTGTTGTTGCACTGTTTTGGACAATAGCAGAAAATCTTGTGTGACGAAAAGAGAAAAGGAAATTAGAAGGCATGAGCAACATGCATTTTTGAATACAGAAAAGCTTCGTTGCGTTATGTGTATCTCATGACTGAATTTTGTGTAAAGTGAAGGATTAATGTTTAGTGGTACGAGGAACGATCGAAATGTCACGTCGTAATGTGCACAAGAAGTAGTTAAGGCAGAGACACCGTTTCGTTTTCGGTATACGAAAATGTAGCTGGCTGTTACTGTCCTCTAGTGCCGGCAAGAGAAGTACCGACATATAGTCGCATTGTAAATTATTTTGGTAATTAGATATTCTGTTGCGAATGGAGTTTGTAAGAAAGTAGAAACTCTTGGTTTTTTTTTGTTGGAACGCTACAGATTTGCTTAAAAAAAGAATGTAGCGAACGGGAAGTTGGTTGGTATGCGTTGGGTTAGTAGTGTGCGACACATGTTATGCCCGAAGGAGTGCCATACGTTTTAGAAACCAATTTGGTATTGGTTGAGATCAAGAGGGGTTGAATGGTCGCTATATTTTGACTCTGACAAGAATGTTGTTAGGCTGATATACTTACTGTAAGTACTGAGTTATCTCACATAATTCTTTTTGGTCTTCCTGCATTAGATCGCCTGATGGAAAACCTGAGCGTGAAGCAGCTTCAGGCAGAACTGAAGACCAGGGGTCTTGCTGTGACCGGAACTAAGCGAATCTTGATCAGGAGGATTGAAGACTTCGATGCTGAGCAAACGAGCGCAGACATCACCACCCCAGTGGACTCACAGCCTAGACACAGCAGCGAGGCCTCCGTGACTTGCGAGGATGACGTAGAGGATGACGTAGTGCCGTCGGCAGAAATCCAAAACCTGACTTCAAGCTCTGCTGTAACGTCCGTGAACGATGAAGCTATTAGAGCCAGAGAATGGGACATCATTCGCCGTGAAAAGGAATTGATCGAGAAGGAACGTGTTATGATGTCAAAGGAGCGGGAGCTAATGGACAAGATCAGGGCTCTGGCAGAAAAAAGTGCACCGAGCGTCGAGGAAAGGCGAAATCGTCGAATTAATTGCAGCATACGTGAAATCTCCGAAGTCTTGCCCACATTTTCACCGGGGAATATTTCGTCTATGACGGCCGAAGGTTGGGTAAACCGAGTCGTGGGACTGATGACGATATATGAATGGGACGAGCGAGCACTCCTGATGGCAGCTGCGTCGAAAATGGAAGGTCCTGCTAGATTCTGGTGGGATACGTCCAGTGCCATCTGCACCACCTGGGAACATTTTGCAACTGGATTGAAGGACAATTTTCCCCATGAACACAGCGAGGTGGAGATACACCAACAGTTGGTCCGGCGGACAAGAAAACCCAACGAGTCAGTTGAATCTTACTGTTTCAAAATGAATATGTTGGGGAAGAGAATCAACCTAGCTGATAGAACGATAATTCAGTACATTCTCACGGGCCTAAATGACCAGCAATTAGGCTCCAGTCTTGCAACAGGAAATTACAAAAGTATCGCCGACTTAAGCGAAAAAATTAAATGGTGCGAGACTATTCGCGGACAGCTACAGCGAACAGGCTTTGCAAACTCTGCTGAAGCTCCACCAAGGTTGGTTAGCTCAAGCAGGCCGCCTCTTGGGAGTGTGCACCCTAACGGACGATCACGACCACCGATGAGCAGGCCGATCGGGTGGCAAGGACAGCCTCGCCAACAATTTGCATCAACATCTTCAGCTACGTGCTACAACTGTCACCAGGTGGGGTATCTGTCCAGACAGTGCACAGAATCGCGGAAGAGGCCTCTGCCTAACTCTGGGGGACATCCTCGTGCCATAAAGACGGATAGGCAGACCAAGGAAAACTATCGAGTGGATATCGTCAGCAGCAAGCAGGAACAAGACTGTTACATGAAAGATGTTGTAGTGCATGGAAAGAAATACGCCGCTCTGCTAGACTCTGGGAGCGAGCAGACGATTATCTCCAACACAGTGGCGTCGGAAATAGCAACAAGCATGAACGAAAGCGATGCTACCCTGCATGGTTTCGGCGGCGGAAGATGTCGGGCCCTTGGTAAGGTACCATGCCTGGTTAAAGTAGACGAGGCCGAATTCTTGGTTCAGGCTGTGGTGGTAGAGGACGAATGGCTAACGAAACCTGTGCTCATCGGAAAGGACATCCTCAATAATCCTGATTGCGATATTTTTAAGCAGGGGGACACATTGATACTGCGTAAGAGAGAAGTCGGCGTAGAAAATGGAAACCAAATCACTGCTTCTAATATCCAGATTGGTGAAGATGCCGATCAAGGTGCTCTGCTCTTGCTCCTTAATGAGTTTCGAAGCTGCATTGCACTTAATGCCACGGAATTGGGTCGAACGCAGCTGGCAGAAATGGAAATTGAACTGCTGAAGAAAGATCCAGTCTTGCATCGGCCATACAAAGTGCCATTCGCCAAACGACAGGTACTGACGTCGATGATTGCCGAATTGATTAAGTGTGGAGTGGTTGTAGAATCGAAATTCGAATATGCATCGCCAGTGATCCTCGTGAAAAAGAAAAATGGTGAGGACAGAATGTGCGTGGATTATAGAAAATTGAACTCCGTCACGAAAAAACTTCCATGTTCCATGCCATTGATCGAAGAACTTTTTAACGATTTGGAAGGCAGTGAGTATTACATCGTTCTTGACCTAGCCTCTGGGTACTACCAAATCCCAATCAAAAATGAGCACACACACTATACAGCTTTTATAACTCCGGACGGGTTATTTGAATTTAGGACGATGCCGTTCGGCTTAGTTAACGCGCCGGCCACCTTTCAGAAACTGATGAAGAAAATATCTCAAAAGATGTTGCCAAAGAAAATTGTTAACTATGTCGATGATATCGTGATCCCATGCTCATCAGTCAAAGACGGAATGGAGAAGTTAAGAAGATTTTTGAATATATTGAGAGATGCCAAACTAACCCTCAATCTCAAAAAGTGTGATTTCTTTAAAAGAATGATAGAATTCCTGGGACATGTGGTCGACAAGGGAACAATTCAACCCGGCAAGGCTAAGACACGGGCAGTGGACAATTTTGAAACACCAAAAAATGAGCACGAAGTTCGCCAATTCATCGGACTCACAAGTTTCTTCCGGAAGTTTATAAGAAACTTCTCCCTTATCGCATTACCTCTTACCAACCTAACGAAGAAAGATTGTTCATTCGTGTGGGGACCAAAAGAGCAGGATGCCTTCGATAAACTAAAGAAATGCCTCTCGGACGCGCCAGTACTCGACTTATACAACCCAAGAAATGAGCATGAACTACACACGGATGCTAGCTCCCATGGAACAGCAGGGGTACTTTTGCAGTGCGTCGATAAGTCACTACGTCCGGTTGCGTACTATAGTCGCAAGACAACGAAGGAAGAGAGCATCTACCATAGTTATGAACTTGAGGCACTGGCTGTGGTAGAATCCACTCACCGGTTCCGACAGTATCTTCTGGGTAAGCACTTCAAAATATTTACAGATTGCCAAGCTCTGAAAACGGCAATGACAAAAAAAGAACTCATGCCCAGAATCGCGCGATGGTGGCTAAAGCTATCAGAATACGACTACGAGATTAATCATCGACCGGGGAGGTTAATGACCCACGTAGACGCATTGTCTAGGAAGCCATGTGAGGAGGCGCATGAAACTGACGTGGTCGAAATGGGCATACTCAAAGTGAACATCGATGCGTCAGACTGGCTGTATTCGTTGCAGCTACAGGACAAAGAAATATCTGCTATCGCCCAGTGTCTCAGCAACAGTCCTAGTACTAACGCCGAAAAACAAATACATGCGGACTACGCGATGAAGGATGGCAGAGTGGTCAGGCGGATTGACAATGAGTTTAGACTGTATGTACCAAAGGGAGTGCGGAATCGTGTGTTGAGGAGTAGCCATGACCTCATGGGACACTTTTCTGAAAAGAAAACAATGGAACACTTAAGCTGCCGCTACTGGTTCCCTCGAATGACTCAAGTGGTCAATAAATATTTGCGAAGCTGTGTGGAGTGCGCTTATAATAAAAATGAGGTTCAACCTCGCGGAGAGCTGCATTTAATTGAGAAGATAAATGTTCCGTTTGACACAGTGCACATTGATCATCTTGGACCGTTTGTGAAATCCAGTAAGGGAAATATCCATTTAATCGTTCTGGTGGACGGATTTACAAAATACACCATCGTGAAGGCTCTTCCAAGCACAAAGACGAAACCAGTGCTTGGATTCTTAACTGATGTGTTCTACTCTTTTGGAGCACCTCGCCGGATCGTATCAGACAAGGGACCATCTTTCACATCAAAGGAATTCGACAACTTCACCAAGTCGTTCGGAATAATCCATGTGCAGAACGCTACCAGGACGCCTAGAGCCAATGGTCAAGTCGAGCGTTACAACCGCACCATATTACAACCTTTAATTGCAACGGTGGAAGATGAGCGCCATTGGGATAGAGCAATCAAACCGGTGCAATGGGCTTAGAACAACACCTTTAATGAGTCGATCGGCAAAACAGCTCACCAAATGATGATGGGCTACATACCGCGTGATCCCTGGCCGGATGTTCTGGGACAAGCTACGGATGCGAATCAACAAAGCCAACGCATTGACGAGATAAGATCGGATGGGCTGGAACAAATAACTAAAATCCAGTCACGACAGAAAGCTCGGCATGATGACAAGCACGGGCGTGCAAAGGTGTACGACGTGGGAGAACTGGCCATGTTGAAAAATGATGCTGTCAGCTCAACTGGAACTTCCCGCAAGTTGGAAGCCAAATATCGTGGGCCTTACGTTGTGGTTGCGGTTCTACCTCATGATCGTTACCAAGTGGCCGATATGCCGTTTGCTCAGCGCTGTCAAAAGCCCTACTCAGGAGTATGGTCGGCGGACAGAATGAAGCGTTGGATAGCATTCGATGAGGAGCTCGACGAGGGCGTCGATGAAGTCAGGACGGCCGAAACTGTAACATCCAACAGCCTGGCAATGCTGCCTCTAAAGGAAATATCGGAAAGGGACAGGAATATGAATATCGAAGTGGAACAGAGCAAGGGAACAGACCAGAGCGGATCGACGAATAAGGGGCATTCCAGTGGTAGCGACTAAGGTGAAAGGTATTCGAAGAAGTTTCGGTTAGCAATGCCATAAATCTTAAAATCAATAAGAAGTATTAAATAAAGCTGCAGTGCATATCCGAAGGATTGTGTTTGATTCCAAAGGGTTAAACTTTTGTAACGAATACAAAGTGTAGCGGAAAACGGCAGGGTTCAGCGAAATGTTCGAGTGTGCGTGAGAGAATGGGGAAGAAACAGCGGTTGATAATCTCAGAGTGACAGCTGAATTATCGAGTTGGAGCCCCTGAGTCCACTGCCCTAGTATGTGTGTAGATGGGGGAGTACGAAACAGTTGACAACTTCAGCGCCACAGCTGAATTGTCGTGTTGGAACTGTCGTTGGATCTGCTTCCCCATGAATGTATGGAATTGTGAGTGGGAACGCTGGCCGGGCGAATGGACAAAGGATTTTGGAAATCACTTCTTGGTTGCCCAGAAAAGAGAAAAGACGTGGAAATTAAATCGGGGAGTTTTGTGTTTTTTGATAAAAAGTGCTAGAACATTAAAAAATAAAGAAGAAAATCGGAGAACTCCGCGACACACAAAAAAAATATAACAAACAGATAAGTAGGAGGAAGATTGCAACTCGAGGAAGGTCAACATAGAGGCGGGACCAGTTTCAAACGATTCCAGGCGGGAATCAGGAAGACAGGAAAAACAGATAAGTAGAGTGCTAGTGTTCGTATAGGTAGCTGTTAGTTTTTTTCAAAGAAGAGAAATCTCCGTAGGGCCGTGCTCCGAAAAATCCCGGGAAAAGACGGGACCCTCGACCCCAGTAAACGACTTTTGTCCCATTTCGGGAATCTTCGAACTTGTGCCATTTCGACGGCAATTCCGCTAGTCTTAATTGTGCAACCGTTTCTTTCAAGTAAAAATAAAATTGCCGTACTCCAACAGAGGTACGTAGTGAAAAAAAAATATTTCATTTTATTTCTTTTTTGGTTTTTCCTTTTTCGCTCGTTTGCTTCTTGGTTTCACAATTATCCTTAAAATTGTGTGGTGCCCATTTTTTTTATTTTTATTCCAGGTACTCGGTCTACCCGGAACAATAAAATCCTTTCAATCGAAGAACCACAGTAAGTACCTAACCATAGCAACGGTTTCCTTTGGTACGAATTATAAAAATACATATTTTCATTACCTGAACCCACCCCGTGCTGAGAGAGAACTGAAATTGACTGACTTGGCTGGTTTGCGACGGACGCCTCTACGGCAGCAATATTCTCCACACTTCGGGCAAAACGTAGTCTCACTGCCGTTGCCGTGCCACATCAAGAAGCAATATTCTGACTCAAATCTTTTCACTAGACTATGAATTGCTTGTCTACGGCCGAAAATTGACTTTAACACTCTTAAAGTTGCGACCATTGACTCAGAATCGGTAGTAAATTAAATTTATTTGTAAACGTTGCTCCTTCGTGTACTTCACCATGATGAAAATGTTGATTTTGCTGAATATTTTGACATTGACAGTTCGGTAATCGGCTTATGTGTGCGGTCACACTGAAAGTCAAGTCGCCAATGAAATACCCTTTATTTAGCAGGCAAATATCTGCCAATTCGGCTCACGGTGGATCAATAAGAAAATTAGCCGCTCCATTATTCCGAACTCATTTAGTTCTCTATCATGTATCATAGACAACACCATACCTCAATTAGAATTTGGAAGGACAGATTTATCAAAAACTAGGGATGTGGTAGATAGGTGGAGGCGTTTTCTCAAACAGACAAATCTTAACATCTCCTTCCGTCCTCCTAATCACTGTAGCGTGTTCCAGGCGGAAATCATCTAAATACACACCCTGCTCTCTCCCATAAAATAAGTCTCTCTCTGGGAGCCTTCTACTGAACGATTTAAACGACTTAGCTTACACTTTTGTTAGCAATCTATCACGCCTCATCAGAAGCTGTAAATGGCTTAACGAGTAGGGTGACAAGTTCCCCTAGATGCACAAACGAACGACCATACCACGTCGATTTAATTGGTTCTCGTCAGATCACCGAAATTAAACGACGTTGGGCGCGGTTAGTACGTAGATGGGGGACCGTTTGTTTGAGAACAACCGCGTGTCGTTGGCCAGTCCCATCTACAGAGTTGAGGTAGATAATTATACGTGGTATCACAATGGACCTAAATTGGTCTAAGTGTGTCGGTTTCTGCCGACAGCCACCTAAACCTAACCTAACCTAACCTAGATGCACATGGTATCACAATGGACCTCATATTGATCTAAGCGTGTTGGCTTTTCCTTTTGCTGACATCCACCTTAACCTAACGGAACATAGCATATAAATTTGAATTTTTTATTTCGGATTGGTGTTGGGCGGGACAGTTATGATGAAAGCGGGACTGCGTGGCAATTGTTTCTCGGCAGGACAATGCCGCCAAAACCGGAAAGGCTGGAAGCCTTATCAAAGAGAGTGCGAATGCGAGAGTAAGAAACTTCTCCATGGTGTAATTTTAGCCCAAGACATTTCTTTGGGCTGATTTATTAACTCTATCCAATACTTGTGGTTACTTTGGTGTGCGTTCTGCGTTGTTGCCTTGTGTCTTTGGTTATGTTTCCTTCTCTCTCTGTCTTGTAAACAGTTTTGACGTAGGTATGAAAATTGGGTTTTTGTTATTAAACGCGATCGCCGACTTTTTCTGCTTTTAAGAGAATTCTATCTCCATTCTTTGAAATTTGATATTTGACGAATTTCGGTGCCAAAAGTAATTTGAAACAAGTTTGTGACTCTATGAGAGAGATTTTGAATTTGTTTGGTTTTACACATTTTGAGACAAAATGCTCGCAAAACTTAAATGCAACGTATAAAAGTAATACGCCACGAAACATTGAACCTTAGTTTTCTGGAAAGCGAGGCAGAGGCAATCAAAAGACCGTGCTTTATGCAGAACGGTTCGATTTAAAACTCTATTTGAGCAAAAAGGTCGATAAGAACCTTACTGTCCTAAGGTCGTGGAAGCTACACCCTACAATTTAAAAGTAAAATCCCGTCGAAACAATTTGTATGGACAGATACTTATGTACGTTCGTAAATCTTGAGTTTTATGTGTCAATTTCCCAAGCCCTAAAAATAGATTCGTTAGCTCATAGCAAAAGCATATCGCGTCCGGTCTCAGCCGCCCCCTACACTAAACCCATTTGTATCTGCTATTCCAATGTCTCAAATTCAATTTCCTTTCGCAGTGGAAAATCGTCCTTCAAAAGTGAATTTTTATATTCATTCTCCACTCCATCATCGTATCGTAATGCAACACGTTGCGAATAAAATAAGAAGGACAAAACGGAAAAGTCAGTCCTTAGTCGCTTCAGAATTTATAGGAGCATCTTTGCAAAATGGAAAAAGAAAAAGATTGTGTTTTTTTTTAAATACACCCTCCCGCTGATAAGAGCCAACTATTCCCGGTACATTTACTCCACTTAGCAGGGTGCAGCCATTGGTCCTCAATATAGAAAATAGATTTTCACAAGCTTGTCACTGATGGGGTTACTCCTATCCTGGGCCTGTGATGATGCTGTTGCTGTTGATGCCGCTGCGGCGCTGCCATTGGCGATATTGCTTCTTCGCCCAAGGAGTTCGCTGTAGTAATGGGCTTACCGTATTTTAAACTGGCTTTAAAATTGAGTCGTAAATATTTAGTGCATTCGGTTATCTACATAATAAAAAGATCATAAAATTCTGATATTTTTTCAGTGCTCCTCTTTCCTCGACTTCGATTTGTGTATCTTCTTTTTGTGATTTTCTTGTGCTTGTTTTTGCACTTTGAGTTTGAGTTTGGTGATGGTAGTGGGTGGTATTGTACTTACGATACGTTTTGTTCCCGTTTGGAATAATTCCGATTCAAGGAGTTGGCAACGACAACATGTGAAATGCTTGCTTTGGTCCCTGTGGTGTGGTATGATACTTGGCTAAAGGAAAAACAACGAATCTATGGGAAGATAACATTGTAAATGTAGAGAATAACATTTCGTCATTAAATTAGATGAAGCGACATCTATTCGGCTGGGATGCCTAAAAGTGGTAGACAAATCAAAAAAGACAATTGAGAATGAGGAGAATCATTGAAAATAAATGGTTCAGGTTCTGATATTGATTTTGCCTCATAGTAGACAAATTCGGTGTTCACTTTCTAAAGTTGGAGTTTAGCTTATACATACTTTTAAAAAAGCAAATAGTCTTCACTAAGGCTGAAAACACACCGGATAAAGCAAAACGTTTTTTTTTTGTTTCGTGAAACAAGAGAACATTGTTTCTTATGAGAGCGCACACACCAAAGAAAACGAAACAAAAAACAGGTTTTTGTTTCGAAGTGTTTCGATGGTGGTTGTCGAAAATACATGCCATTGTATACGAGCAACACACACCGAATGCAACAAATCTGTTTCGACCCAGCGTCGTTGACGATAATTGCCTACTTTCTTATGGGGCAACACACACCAAATGAAACGAAACATAAACATAGGGACGGGCTTTGGTTTTTCAATAAAATTGTTTTATTTAAATTGGGGGCGTGTCAGTAGGCGGATTTAAAAAAAATTAGCACATGAGCATAAAGGGCCCCTAGGGAGTACATATATATTATATATTTCAGCTCCCTAGCTCAAACTTTGGATTTTCAAAAAAAGTTTTTTTTTAAAATTGTGGGCGTGTCAGTAGGCGGATTTTGAAAATATTTACACACGATTTTGAAAATGTTATCTCCCGAGCAGTTTTAGGAGTCATAGATCATATATACAAAATTTCAGCTTTCTAGCTCAAAATTCGATTTTTTCGAAAAATTTGTTTTTTTGGGTTTGTAGGCGTGTCTGGGCGGATTTCAAAAATTCGTAAACTTGATTATTTCGGGAACCTAGAGAGTATATGGTTAAAATTTCTGCTCTCTAGGCCCAGTTAAAAGGCCTAATTTTTGCTGACAAGACGGACGGACATGGCTAGATCGACATTACTATCGATGCTGATCATAAATATAGTAACAAACTATGCGTCAAAATTAATATACCCTTTAAATAGGGTATAAAAACAAAAGTAAAACAAGAAAACGTGCTTCGTTGCCGATAGCTGACCTGTTGTTTTCTGCAAAACATTGTGGGGTTTTTCTTAATACTTTTTTAAAGACGCATGACTTGATCCTTTTCACTACGTGCTGTGGTACCTGATTTATTTTTAAAATGGTTTATAGCTGGTTTTTCTGATTATTTTTTTTAATGATTACACCTAATTATGAACCTCTACAATAACCCTTCAGTCAAAAATATGAGAGTGTTCCTACTCATTATACGGATATACTCTGGTTTACTCTGTGTGCACATTTTAACAAATATGGACGTAGATGGAGAAAAATTTATTTTTTTAATTGAGGCAAGAAGCCCTATCTATAATTATAAAGATAAGGAACATGCTAATAAAGTTACTATTGATAAGCTGTGGATAGAAATAGTCTGAGCCCGACCACATGTTAAACAACACTAAAAGCAAGTCGCGAATTCAATTTTGTTTTCTTTCAACACACACAAAATGAAGCAAGAAAACAAAACGTTTTTTTTTGTTGAATTCTGTTTCGCTTGGTGTGTGTTGAAATAAAAAATGTTTTTTTTGACTATTGAATCAAAAACGTTTTGCTTTATCCGGTGTGTTTTAAGCCTAAGGTAACCGGCAAGCAATCTTTCTTATCCATTCGCCCATACAATATTTTTTGCAACGCCAACCTTTTACGCCAACCTTTTAAACATACATAAGTTTACAAGTAACGATAGGTATACCATTCGCCCATACAATATTTTTTGCAACGCCAACCTTTTACGCCAACCTTTTAAACATACATAAGTTTACAAGTAACGATAGGTATACCTAGAAAACCTTGTTAGTTTAAGCTTATAAAATGAAAAAAAAAAAAGAATGAAATCAGATTTTAAACTATAACTAAAAACTTTATCAGGTAGAAGAGGTAATGCAGTTCCTTTTTTGACGAGGTCATCTGCCCTACAATTCCCTGGAATGTCTCTATGCCCCGGCATCCAACAAAGGTGAATGTTGAACTGCTCTGCCATCTCCTCAAGAGATGAACGGCAGTCTAGGGCTACGATGGAGTTTGAAGAGACTGAGTCCAGGGACCTCAGCGCAGCTTGCTGTCTGAGAATATACGGATATCCTTAGAGGATATCACATTTCTCTTCAGCCACGATAAGACTTCCTTTCGCCATGATTTCCGCCTAGAACACGCTACAATGATCAGGAAGGAAGGTTTAATAGATAGTAACAGATTAATGATAGACATTTTCGATCGCATTGCGATTTTGAACAAGGAACTGCAAAAGTCCGATGTCTGTGTTATGGAATCTTATTGATTGATCAATTATTATAGTCACAGCAGATATCTATGTTATTGTAATATTGACATATTCTTAAAACTTTTTACTACACAAATTGGGCGTGTAAAACCCTTGAGGAAAATTGTAAAATGTTTGCAAATATACGAATGGTGTATAGGGATATTTACAGATTTCGAGGTTTCATGCTATTTCTAATTCAATGGATCAATGTTTCAATGTTTTTATTCAATGTATGCCTAAACATTAAGAAGATACATATTATAACTAAGTGTAAGGCTAATTATTTCAGTGGGATATGTTCTCGATTAATGGGCCATTTACACTGTCACACATTCCTAACATGTAAGATTAAAGGGATGCTAAATACTAAATATCCGTGTGACTGAAAGGGACAGCATTACCTAACATGCAAAAAAACGTGACACGTATTCAGGTCGGCCATCTTGTTTACGTGTAGGAATTATGGGAAAGCTATGCATGTTGATATTTTTTGGCTTACGAAATTTCGATTTCCTATAAAACAAAATGGGCGCTGCTATCATATGTTTTAATCGCCATAATACATTTTTGACATTTCTCTGCTTCACATCGCCGATTGTACCTACTCAAGATGGAAAACACTATTAATACGGCAGCCTTTACGAGATCCATGTTTTTATTTATTTTTTAATTCTACTACAACAAAACCGATGAAAATAAATTTGTTTGTTTACATGTGATCTGTCAAATCTCCATAATAATGTTATAGCAAGTTAAAGTAAGTGATCTCACTCATACACCTTATTAGCATTGACTGCGGATAAACGGATCTCTCTTTTCGGTTTTGTTGCAAAAATGCGCGTGCGTGATGGTGTAAATCCACCATACATGTGATCTGTCAAATCTCCATAATAATGTTATAGCAAGTTAAATTCAACTGCTAGGTAAGTGATCTCACTCTTACACCTTATTAGCATTGACTGCGGATAAACCGATCTCTCTTTTCGGTTTTGTTGCAAAAATGCTATAAAGCAGAAGAAAAGTTACTATGATAAGACGTGTTCCACGTTACAAAGCGAACTTCATATTTAACATCAAATTCCATATATTGTACAAGAGAAATAATAAACAATAATCAAATAAAAAAAATAAATTAGCATAATGGAGCATAATGAAGATGAATATATTAAATATTTGATAAAATAAAACAGGAGATGATCAAAATTAATTTGAAAAGTAAATAGTTAGCTTTCTTAAAAACGCTCGAATTAAAACTTATTTAAGATCAACATTGCTCCATGATCGGCTAAATAATATTGCTATATTACATTTTTATCCCGACATTACCGACACAATAGATATAGACTAATTATGAATTATTTTTTTTTTCATTGAAAAACCAAGCGATTTTGTAATACAGTGGGGCACCAAATGTGTTGCAATGAGAGATTCAAATAACTTTTTTTTTAATCATTTAATTTTTTTTATTGTATAGAAAATTCAATTCATTTTATATAACTATTTAATTGTTTTTGAAGATGATAGACCATAAATGAAAATTAGAAAATTATTTATTGCAGCCTGACGGGTTGAAGTCGGGATGGCCTCAATTATTGTTTAAATGGACTGCTTCAGTTCAGTTAAATTCCTTGGTTTCGTTTTGTACACCTCTTTCTTGACATAACCCCATAAAAAAAGTCTGGTACAGTCAGTTCAGATGACCTTGGGGGCCAGCGGAAAGTGGGGTTTCTGGATATTAATGTCTTTGGAAATTTTCGTTGGAGCTCCACTATGGCTATGTGTGCAGTTGCTTCATCTTGCTGGAACCAAATGCTGTTGAAACGGATACTTTTTCGGCGCTGTTCTGGGTAAACAACTCCTTTAACATTTTTAAATAACGGTCCCCATTGACAGTTACTGTTACACCGTTTTCTTCAAAGAGGTATGGCCCCACAATGCAGCATGGAACCCATATGCTTTGCACTGTTTATGGGATTAGTTGCGAAATCGCAAGTAGTTTTCATAAACAGTGCAATGCCTATGAGGGGACATGCTGCCCTCCTGCAACCCCCCTGCGAGGGGTCATTGTTTGATTTGGAGTAGGTGCGAGGTACGGTTCTTGAATTATCATAAAATTTTAAGAGAAATTATTTCCCACAAAAAAGTGAAGATATTGCTCACCTAATGTGGGCAATAACTTCACAAAAAAAGTGAAGTTATTTCCCACTCGAGGTGAAGTTATTGCCTATGTGAAGTTGTTGCCCGGGAAGGTATTTCCCGGCACCCTTGCGATCGCGTAGAGCGACGCGAATGCGTTTAGCCATAAAAGGAAAAGTCTGTCTAAGTTTGAAAAACCACTTTTTGCAGTTCCATGTATTTACATACATTTTTAAATGCTGGCTTTCCTTCAAAATGTTGGACGCTCTTTAGATTTACCTAAAATTGCACAATATCTTAATTAAAATATTCCTTTAAAAGTTCTTCTGAGCCCAACACCACTTCAAGTCTGCAACTCACCAAATAAATGCTCGTGTTCCCAAGGCTCCGTTCTGTCCCCGACTCTCTTTCTCATTTTTATAAATGATCTCCTGTCTGTTACTTCTAACCCAATCCATTCCTTTGCTGATGACAGTACCCTCAGCTTTTCATACTCGTTTCTTGGGTCACGCCCCTCTTCTTCGGGTGTGGAACTGGAACGGCAACGTATGTTAAGCTCATTAAATTCCGATCTTAACAGCATAACTCAGTGGGGTACAACCAATAGAGTGGAATTTAATGCTTCTAAAACACAATGCTGTCTCCTGTCATTAAACCAAAACCCGCACACACACTGGCATTATCCATGAATGGCACTTGCATCGCTGAAACCGAAAGACTTTCCATACTCGGTATTTGCGTCTATGGCAACCTTCGTTGGAATGACCACATATTCGATGTCGCCAAGAACGCTGCGAAATGTCTAGGCTTCCTTAAGCGATGTAAGAAATATTTCATCCCTTCTGATCTGGCTACAATTTATAAGGCGTTTATTCGCCCGAAACTCGAGTACAACGCTCATATCTGGTCTGGCGCACCAATAACATATTTGGAGCTACTTGACAGGATCCAAAAACGAGCGATAAAACTCATTGGCGACCCAGATATAGCGAGATCGATTGACTCTCTTAGTCATCGTCGCAATGTCTCCTGTCTTTCGTTATTTTCTCGTTATTTCGATCATAAGTGCTCTAACGAAATAGCCAGTTGCATTCTACCCCTTGAACATTTCAACTGCAATACCCGCCATGCAAGGAATACCCATCAGTTCACCCTCAAGCCTGTATTCGGACGTGCAGTGAAGTACAAAGAATATTTCCTCTGCCGTACAACACGAATGTAGAATGCTCTTCCACGCTATATTTTTCCTCTACATTATAACCTACAAACATTTAAAACCAACGTGCATCGGCAACTCTCCCTTTCTTCTAATCCTAATTTCCCTAACGCCCGGTGTAGCCAATCCATGATAAGGGTACTAAAAAAATCCCTTTAGTGCGCGCAAAATATAAAAAAAAAAAATTGTGAAATTGTAGTAATTTGTGAATATTTAACAATTGTACGAAAATGTAGCAAAAACGCTACAATTCTAGCAGGGGCAACGCTGAACACCACTTTAAAAAAAGTAAACACCAACAGTGAACTATTACTATTCGTATTGCAACGCTAGCTCAAATTCAAGGGGAACTGCATTCGTTTGGTGCTTGCCTAAAGTCGCAATCTGTAAACTCATTACCTGTGCTTTATTACAGCTACAAGCTACAATTTCCAGCGCTCGGTTTGCAGCTTGAAATCTAAGCAATTGTAGGCTCCAGCTTCGAGAGACCCCCAGCCTAGTGCATTTCAATCTGACCAAAGTACAAAGAACCCAGAATCAAAAACGATGTCTCAAGGAATGACTTTAAAATACTTTTAATAAATTTCACGTACGTAGTTCAATTTTCCATTTGAGCATTGAAAACAAAATGCCTCTGATCACATCCACTGAACTGCGACAAAAATGTATGGAAAACGGAAGCAAGTGTGGCACACTAAAATCTTTATCACAGCATAATAAAAATCGATTTATTTTGTTTGCTATTTCTCCGGAGACTTGTAAAATTAAATTTTCATAAGAAAAATCTACAGACATTCTCAGAATGAAAATAGACTGAGTGCTTTTGAGACGCCTTCACCGTAACGGTTGCCATTTTGAGAAAATGGTTTCCTTGGTAAGAAACCACTTTGTGGTAGATGACACATTTTTCTTTTTTTTTTTGAGGGAGGCATGCGAATTCCAAGTCAATTCCATTTCGTCGAGAATTTAACAATTAGCGTGATTATTCCAGTGCCAATTAAACCGATACACAATAAGGACGCGCGGCAGTTTTATGCCCCCGATTAGTAATGGACCTATTCATTTATTCTATACATAAAATCAAGTCGCCAAATTTAAAAGATGCTTTTCAAAGGATTTCTAAGATCTTGCTATTGCGGATTCCTGCGAACAAGGACGAGCGAATTGAGCCACTGGTATCTATTAACTCACTTCGAGACTTTGTATAATCAATTTATCTAAAGAGTGCCATTGATTCCATTGGCACTTTCAATAAATTTAATTTAACGAGGAAGCGTCTACACAGTTGATGAACCAAGGTCTTTCGTTTCTCTTAGGCGGTTATATGGACTCAGTGGGCGGTATTTGGGTATTTTATTTCGTTTTGTTCAGTTGATATTATTTGCTTGAGAAGGAAATGAAGGAATAGCGTTAGTAGTAGGATCGAATCAGTCACTGGAAACAGGTAAATAGCTTTTAAGTGTAAGAAATATCCTTAAATATGTTGATCTATACGGGGCTAAAGCTGTTTGAAGTATTAGAAACTTATTTTGGTAATAGAACCGAAAACGATATGTATACACAGCTTTGATGCGAAATTTTAGAGAAATGTGTTTAGTAGAACTGTGTTGAAATCTCGTTTGCTATTTAGGCAGTAAGTGTGCAATGCAGGCAGGTAGGGTGTTGTATCAGCTAAATAATGAAATTTACATAGCATTCGCAGATGCCGCTAATAATTTCCCCTTATACTAGCCGTGTTTCTTTGCACGCGGATATAGGCATGGCATTAAAAAACTACCATCGACGCTTAAGAATTCATCAAAAAAAACTTGGCAGCACACATGCACCTATGACGTTTATTAGTGACATAGCTGTAGGTTAAAAAAATTGTATTGAAAATCGTGAAATTCAAAAATATTAATTTCCGACAGTTGAAATTAACGCCAAACATATTCTAAAATTATAAAAAAACAGTTTCGCATTAACAGATTTACTAAATTTTGAAAAAAAAAATAACAAGTTAGTTAGTTAGTTATTTGACTATTTATTTTATAAAAAAAGAAATTGTTAACAATTGTGAATGCTTAGTCTATATGTTTGGCTTAGAGCCGTCTGACATTTAAAATGAATTAAAAATAATTTGGTGCTACCTATGTTTAATACATTATGTACGTATACATATAATAATTTATGAAAAGAAAAAAGTATAGTATGCGCAAACGTTTAAAAATTTCCCTCGATTATGTAATTGCTGTAGCGCAATGCGTTCACTGCGTAGTTATAGAGTAGGTCGCAACCTCTGCCACCATTCAAAATATCGATTGCATCCTCCATCCCAAGTGATTGAGTACCGAAAAAGTTACTGCGGAAATCTTTAAGAATGGGGCATTTCGCAATGAAGTGCAACACATCCTCTCGTTCCCTGAGATTGCACAGGTCGCAATAAATTGGAAGCTCAGGGCGGTGCGGTATACAATTAAGTTTTAAAAGTTCGCCTCTTATTTTAAAGATGGTACTGATTTTATCCACCGGGTAGCTGTTCGAAAAATACGTACTTTCCTGTAGATCATGAACCATCTTGCTGTAGTAAGCTCTGTATTGAGATGACTGAGCTTCATTTACAAATTTGTCATAAATTCTGTGACTGGTTTTTTGAAATAGCATGTAACAATTTTGTTTTAGTGAATCCTGTTGCTCGCTTGGTGTGAAAATAAAGTTGTAACCGCACTCCGCTCCCAGTATTTCCCACTGCCTTACACATTTTACCTTGTACCTTATCATTTGAGCGAGTACCAACCTCGGAATGCTTTCCTCGCTCATCGCATTAACTTTGAGAACATAATCCAAGTGCATTTTAAAAGTATTCAGGAACAAAGGTGCCACTCCAGTCTCCAAGTGCAGCATGTAATTGGGCGAACTACTCGGGAGACTAAAAATCCTATTCAGAAAATAGCGGAGAAACTTTTCCACAGCTTCGAAAGCGCAGTAGCCCCAGACTTGCGTTGCATACAGTAGGATGGAAGAGGATGTAGCGCGGAATATTTTCATTTTCGATGTATGAGATATGTGTGTGTTCTTGATGCAGTTTCCCCAAACGGAACAGATCGCCCTTTTAGCTTCTGCAAGCTTAATTTTAAAATGCTTGTTCATGTTAAGGTTCGGTGTGATTAACCCTGCAGTCGTCGCGCGGATTACTATTGTAATCCACCAATGCAAAATTGAGAATTTCTGGAAAACTAGAAGTGGGTTTTTTTTTGTATCTTCTAGTACTTACAGTTAAATGGAGCTTTGAGCTTTGAACTGTGCGGACGTGTTTAGAAGTTAATCCTAAAATAGTTTTAAATTTTGAATTTAAATCAACTATATAGTGCGAATATGGAAGAAAATTGTAAAAAGTGTAGTGAAAAACTGAATAAAAACAAAAGGGAAAGTAAAATTAATTGCAGTGGATTGTGCAAGGGAATATTTCACGAGAAGTGTACGGGATTGCCTGAATATGATGCTAACGCAGTGAGATCAAATAAAAATATTGTGTTCATCTGCGATGAATGTTTGGAGAAAAAAACGATCATTAATTTGGACAATGAAAGTGATATCTATAAGCGATTAGAAGATGTTCTTAAATCAGTGGAATTAAGTAAAGCATTTATTGAGAAGCAAGGAAAAGTGGCTTGTGAAATCTTTGATAAACTGAAATCGTTGAAGACAAGTGAACGTGAAATTGAAAACGTCAAACATAAAGAAACATATGCGAGCCAACTAAGCAATCGCTCTAAAATCATACTGAAACCTAAAACAAAACAAAGCAGTGATAAAACAAAAGAAGATCTAAAAAATAATGTCGATCCGTCAAATTTAAAAATTACTGATGTAGCAGCACAAAACAACGGAATTGTTACAATTGTATGTGAAAGTGAAAGAGAAAGAGATGTTGTCAAAAGTGTGGTTGAAAATAAGCTGAATGCAGCATATGATATAAAAGTACCGGTGATAAGAAAACCAAGGCTATTTATTACGGGTATGAGTGAAGAAAAAAATCAAAAGCAAATTGAGAAAAGTTTAACGGCACAGAACCAAGCGCTGAATGAGAGTGATATAAAATGTATTCGCATTATGAAAATGGAAAAGAGTAGTGGTAAACAAAGTTATTCGTATTGGAACACTGTGGTGGAATTGGATCCTAAAAGCTTTCATGCAGTCTTGGATGTGGGCAAAGTAAATATTGGTTGGGACAGGTGCAAGGTCTTTGAAGAAATAAAAATAAAACGGTGTTATAAGTGCTTGGGATTTAACCATGAATCCAAAGAATGCAAAAATAAACAAACCTGCAGAAACTGTGGTGGGGAACATGAATCGAAAACGTGTAGTGAATCTAAAACAAGTAGTTGTGTGAATTGTGCTATGACAAATATAAGATTGGGTCTGAATTTAGATACCAACCATAATACCATGGACTTTAATTGCCCTATATACCTTAAGAAAGTAGATGCGAAAAGAAGTAGGATTTCTTATTAGCAATTCAAGCAAAAGTGTGATGAAAAACATCTTGATTACCTATCAGGTGTATGTTTAAAAGTGCAGGGAATATCCGGTAATTTCGAGTTGGTTGAAGATGTTGCTTGTGAAAATAATTTAGATTTTTTGCTGTTAACTGAAACACATCACACTGATAATCAAGAAAGATGTGAGCTTTCCTTAAATGGTTATAATAAGAAATATGATGACTGTGTTTCCGTCTCTAGACATACAGGTGGAGTGTTAATTTATGTGAAAGAAGGCCTAAGATCGTCTGAAAAAAAATTTCTAGCGCGTGGAAAAGAAATCTGGATCTCATCGGTAACAATTACGCATAAACGAGAAATATGGAATTTAATTGTTTTATATAGATCAAGTACACTTACGGTGAGTGCATTTTTTGACATTTTAAATGAATGGGTGCCAGCCAATATTAACGAAAACGAAAACGTTATTATAGCAGGTGATTTTAATATAGATTACTGTAGTGTTAATAATTATGAACTTAATTATTTGAATTCATTTCTGTGCAACGTTGGTCTTAAGCAAATAGTAGAAGAGCCAACGAGAATTACAAAAACTACAAGCACTCTAATTGATTACGTGCTGACTGATTATACCACAAGGACTGATGTAAAGGTAAGAAGAGACTTAAAAATCTCGGACCATGAAACATTATGTATTAAGTTGTTTACTAAACAGTGCAAGTCCCACAAACCAAATACAATTAAATATATAAAATACGACAAACACCGCTTTCTTCGTGAATATAGAAATATATTAGGAACTTCGTTTACCAACGACAACATCGATTACTGTGCGAAAGATTTTGAAATCGCAATAAAGAATTCCTTATTAAAACTAAAAAAAACTGTTGTAATAAATAAAAAGTGTGCAGAGTGGTTTAATTCAGAACTGACAAATCTTAAGAGTGATAAAATTTATCTGTATAATAAAGCTGTACATACCAACTGTTTAGGTGATTGGAATAGTTACAAAAGGGCCAGGAACCTATATAAGCAGAAGTGTATTAAGACCAAAAATAAATACATCGAAACGAAAATATGTGAAAAGGCGGGTGACCAAAAAGGTCTATGGAAAACTTTAAAACAACAAATTTTTAAAACAGAACAAAGTGCTTTCGATAATATTAAAATAAATGGTGTTGAATTAAGATCTGACTTAGACATTGCGGAAGCGTTTAATACATTTTTTGTTAATAGTATTAAGGACATAAACCGTAGTATTCCAACAGTTCCATACTCCGATAATATTAGCATAAATGAAAGTGAGTTTAAGTTTCAGTTCATTGATGAAGAAGCGTTAGAAGGAACTATTAAAACAATGAACAAAAAAAGTGATTGTTTCGGCCTAAATGGTAAAATAATTCTGGACTGTAAGGATGAAATCATACCCCCATTAGTTAAAATCATTAATTTTTCACTTGCCAATGGTGTGTTCCCTGAGAGCTGGAAAAACTCTGATATTGTTCCTGTGGAAAAGGTAAGGAATGCTACGAGCCCAGACCAGTGGAGACCCATAAACATGTTGCCGGTTTATGAAAAGATATTGGAGGTCATTGTTTGTAAACAACTTACCATCTTTTTCGAGGAAAAGCGACTTCTTTGCGTTGAACAATCAGGATTCAGGCGTGGACACTCTTGTGAAACATCTTTGAGTTGGGTAATACATGAATGGGAAAAGGAGATGGAAAAAGGCAACATCGTTTTGGCGATTTTTCTGGATTTACAAAGAGCATTTGAAACCATAGATAGAAACATATTAACACGAAAACTTTACAAATATGGCGTCAGAGGAAAAGAACTAGACTGGTTTAATAGCTATTTGTTGATGCGAACATAGAGGGTTAAAATAAATGAAGTGTTTTAAAGTCCGCAGGAAATACCTATTGGAGTTCCCCAAGGATCGGTATTGGGTGTATTGCTTTTCCTAATTTATATAAATGATTGTGGTGAAGCTCTATCGACTTGCAAGATTTGCCTTTTTGCTGATGATACCCTCATATACATCAGTGGCAAGGACATTAACGTCTTAGAGACTCAATTACAAAGTGAAATGGAAGGAATATACAATTGGCAATGTAAAAACAGACTGAAACTAAATGTTACAAAAACTAAGTGCATGTGTGTTAGCCGTAATGATTTAAGTGTAAATGTTACAATAAATGGAGTAAATATCGAATGTGTAAAAGAAATTAAATATTTGGGTGTCTATATTGACAATAAATTAAAATTCGGATTTCATGTAACGAAATTATGTGCGAAAATATCAAAAAAGCTAGGGTTTCTTAGACGAATTCGAAAGTGCATCTCAATGAACTGTGCAATAACAATCTATAATACAATTATACTCCCTCATTTTAATTACTGCTCATCTATAATTTACATGTGTACCGATGAGAACCAAAGAAAGATACAAATCCTCCAAAACAGAGCGATGAGAACTATTTTGAGATGCAACCGGTATGCCCCAATAAATGATATGCTACGTATATTAGGATGGTTAAGTGTTATCCAAAGACTTAAATTGAATGTGCTTGTAATGATTTTTAAAATTAAACAAAATTTGTACCCGGAATATTTACAGAAAAATGTGGAGTATATAACCAATGAGAGGTATCAACTAAGGAATGCTGGTGACTTCCGTTTACCCCTATATAGAAGGGCACATACACAAAACAACATTTTCTATAAAGGCCTTCAACTTTTTAATAAACTTCCAAGCGATATTAAGAATTTGTCTAACTTAAATATTTTTAAATCAAGATTAAACTTCTTATTAATACACAATTTTTTGTAAACATAATTTGTAATTACGAACTTTAAGAGTTTTTATAAACTAATAAAACCATTATAATAATAATAATAATAAATAGCTTGTGCGTGCGCTCACGCTCAGTGAATCGCGAGTCCCGCTCGTGTGTGGTTGTTTCACGAGAGCGTTGTGAAGTTAAGTGGAATACTATTGTAATCCGCGCGACGACTGATGTAAGTATTTTTGTCAAACTGTTTTTTTTTTTTTGTTTTTTCATAATTTCGAGTTATAATATAATGTCATATCATCATGTCATGTATATGTTTTTTATGAAATAAGGTACTTGAGTATTAGTTTAGATGACATAAATTTACATTCTGGATGTATATTTTATATAAATATGGTTTTTTAGGAACATCATGGATAAAATACGGGTTGATCAGATCAGTGCTTGGCTGACGAGATTTTGACAACGATGATTCAACCTCGAATGATGAAGAAGATATTCTTGAGGAACCAAACCATGAAACTGAATCTGAGCAGGAGAATGAAATGACGGACGAGGAAATTTCCGACGACGAGGAATCAGGACAAAGGAGAGGCAATGTATTTTATGTTGGTGTGGATTATACTCGCTGGTCAAAGACTAAACCACCATAATATAGAGGAACGACTCGAAGACATGATATAGTTTTTGTGCCTCCTGGACCCAAAGGAGTGGCTAGATAGAAAACGACAATTGAAGACTGTTTATCTCTATACCTATATATTCAGCGAACAAAAACTTTGAAAATATTATTCGCCGGGAATTTCTCATTTCCCTTTCCCTAGCATGGATGAAACCACTTGCTCAGCGTCGAATTGCCTAGGGCTCTAGCATTCAAGATAAAAGACTTTCTAGACATTCCTCAAGCAAATATTCTGCCGTCAAGCTCAGCATCACCACGAAAAAGTTCTTTGGGTCGCTGATATGAATGCGGAAGAGCACGCCGATCATGTACCGCAAGTCAAAAATTCGTTTGTCCTGACCATTCCAAGTATGTACATATGTTCATCATGCTTGGAAACAAGTAATTAGTTTATAGATTTTTAGTTTATTTAAGAACAGACCAGAATTTGAAACTAAAGTTAATTTTTTTCTACAAGAAATCCGATTTTTTTTTTAATTTTTTTTTTTTTTTGTATTATGAAGTAATAATTTATATTTTTTATCTTTAAGTAATATGTAATTGCATTTTGCAGCAAAATAAATTTGAAAAAATTAAAGCATACGGGTTTTACTTGAATTTTAAAATAGATTACATAGTAATCCGCGCGACGACTGGTGTGACTTTTTGGTGCGCGACGACTGCAGGGTTAACACTCCAAGATACTTATACTGCTTAACTATATCAATCTGGTTACTTTGTAACCTCCATTTCTCATTTCGAGCATACCTTACTCCACCATCTCTAAAGACCATCATCTTTGATTTTTCCAGATTTACTGTCAGATTCCACATTTTGCAGTAGGTATCTAGCCTGTTGATCACTGCATGGTATCTATTGTATCGGCGAAAAAAAACGATATCATCTGCAAACATTAGCGCCGGAATATTGATTCCACAGAGATCTATTGCACCCCTAACTTCGTCCGTTATGTCATTTATATACAGGGCAAACAGCAATGTGCTAAGCCCGCAACCTTGTTTGACACCAATCGAGACTTCAAATTCTTCCGATAGATGGACACCATCCCAGACACATGACTTATTATTGCAGTACATAGCTCTTAAAACATTAACGACTTGTGACGAAATTCCGTACCTATATAGTTTATAGAATTGCATTTCTCGCGGGATGGAGTCAAAGGCTGCATGAAAATCCACGAAGAAAGCGTACAGTTTTTTGCGCTTTTCTTTGTATATCTCCGCAATGCTAACCAGTGAGAATATTTGGTCTATTGTAGAGTAGTTTCTTCGCAAACCGGCTTGGAATTCTTTTAAAACTTTCTTAGTTTTCACCCACTTCGTAATTCTATTGAAGAGCAAACTAGCAAACAATTTAGCAGATGTGTTTAAAAAAGAAATTCATCTGTAGTTTGCTGGGCAACCGAAAAATTATCGCTCTCTGAAAGAATAATAATAAAATCACGAACAAAATATTCGGCGGGATGTTTAGTGGTCGATGATGCTTAGATGTCAAACTTTGACATTTCCTGAAAAATTCATCGCAACAGTTCATCAGAAACGAAGAAAATGGGTTTTGGAAGCACTGTTTATCCCCGCTAAAGGACTTAGCGGCGATAGCTATCCCCGCTAAAGTTAGCGTATATAGGATAAGTTGTTGTTGTATTTTACATGCAAATTTCAAATTATCCCTATTATCCACGTGCAAAGAAATACGGCTACGATTGGTATGTTTGAAACCTTACTTCCTCAGACTTGGGGGAAGAGTACCAGCCGGAGAGAGATTAAAATTAAAAGTCTTATATATTATTGTTTTTGATTTTTATTTGCTAGAAAGGCCCGCTGTCTAGGCTGGGCTGCGACCTTTGCTAGTTATATATTATTGTATTATTATTGAATACTAGAAAGGCCCACTGTTTAGGCTGGGCTGCGACCTTTGCTAGTAAGTTTATTAGGTTTACGCAGTTGAATCTACTCTGCCTTGTCCCTAAAATTCCTAGTCCTTTTATATGCTAAATGATAGTTAATTTCTGGTTGATTCGCATTCCCCTCAAACACGCACACTCTTCCGCAACTTCTTGTGGAGCGTTGCTCAACCCCGCTGATGCAGTCGTTATTGTTCCTCAATAACCCAAAATACGAGGGGCGTTCAATATATTCTCGGTATCGGGGTGAAGCTGTGGTTGTATATATAAATTGACTTATTTATCAAGTAATACTATAATTTTTGTGCATTCATGTAAAATTTCATATAAATGTGATTATTAATTCTCGTTTTATCGCGAGCATCGCGCTGTAATTAAATTTCTCACTAAGCAAGGAAAAAGTCAAAAAACTATTCATGAAGAGATGGTGGCTGTTTAATAGGGTTCCGCACCTTCATTATCAACTGTGCAAAAGTGGTCAAGTGAGTTCAAGAGAGGCAGAGAGAGCATTGAAGACGACCCCCGCTCCGGCTACTGCTTGTACGGGAGAAAGCATCAAAGAAGTCGAAAAACTTGTTCTTGAGGATGCCCGAATAAAGGTGAAAATGATGGCAGAGATCACCAAGCTTTTAATTGGTACGATTCACACTATTATTCATGACCATCTTAACCTTTCAAAGGTCAGTGCAAGGTGGTTGCCACGAATGCTCACAGCGCCTCAGAAAAAAGTGAGAATCGCATGCTGTAGAGAGCTTTTGGAGATGTGTAGTGAGAACGCGGACGGTGTTATGGATCGAATTGTTACTGGGGACGAAACATGGGTCCACCACTATGACCCTGAAAGCAAACAAGAGTCCATGCAGTGGCATAAAAAAGGAACAGACCACCCGAAGAAGTTCAAAGTCACTCCGTCTGCCGGGAAGCTCATGGCCACAGTTTTTTGGGACTCAAAGGGAATCTTGCTCATTGAGTACAAAAAAAAGGTGAAACCATCAACGCCACATCCTACGCTTCCACTTTGCATAATTTGGGGGAGGAAATTAAAAAGAAAAGACGGTGTGTTGCTTCTTCATGACAACGCTCCTGTTCACACGGCGCGAGTTTCCAAGGCTGCTGCGCGAGATTGTGGTTTCGAAGAACTCAAGTCGGCAATAAATGGGTATTTTGCAGAGAAAGAGCAAATTTATTTTTTTGAGGGTTTAAAAAAGCTTATCTTAAGATGTAACAAATGCATTGATGTTAGGGGAATTTATATTGAAAAATAAAGACACTTTAAATTGAATTCGCATTTTCCTTCATATCGATACCGAGAATATATTGAACGCCCCTCGTATCATCGATATCGCATCAAGTCATTGGCGCTCGCCCTAGCTATGCGTAGTGCATTATCAGCATAGGAACTTAATTGGTATCAATATGTCATTCACACTTGCACCGACCACACATAGTGCTGTATCAGCATGTGCACAGAACTTGTATACGGAGTTCCCTTTGACTGTTTCGTCAGTCGAGGGTATACCCATTATTCGACTTATTGGGAATATCGTATTGTTACATCCAGGCTAGGATTCGAAAAGATAAAACGTAATTCTATTTAATTAATCTTTATTAGTTCTCTATCAATGTCTTTTACTTCTTGATTATTATTCTAATAATTCACTTATTTAATTCAACTATTCACTTTCACAATTAATCACTTTAAATACACAAACACTTTTCTCTTACTGGATACTTATACTTTTTCTCTATACTTTTCACTACTGTCATCTATCGTACTTCTTTATCGCGGTTCACAACTAGAATGTCTTGGGTGCTCCTGCGACATCTATTTATATCTCCTAGTGACACCTCTCGAAATTTCCAGATTCGTTGAGAAGGTTCGTTAAGTTCAGAAGATTCGAGAGCAACATACCAAGTTATACCACAGCTACTCAAACTGCTATTCCAATGCTGCCAAAATCGGTAATATGGCCACTTTCTACTAGATGGCGTAGTTGACTAATTAATGCTGAATGACACAGTTCAAGCAAACATGCAACAGTATATTAGGCATATTATGTTATGATGTAATATGACGTGTGAGCAGATATGCAATGATATGCGGTTGGGTTGAAGAGTGCATATGGGAAGAAGTGGAATGTGAGGTGTATTTGGAATGATTTGTGTTTATGGGATGGATGCCAGATGTTGTAGATTCTACACTATTTGTATATTGCCCACCATTGTGATCAATATGGAAGCGGCCGGCGGTTGCCCATCTGCCTTCTTTACACTCTAACATTCCACTTACTAACTTCGCATAGAAAACTGTGATTTTACAAATATTATACAAGTACAGTGTCATCAAAGCCTCACCGAATACCCGATAGATTTCGTTAGACGTTTCAATCTCGTTTAGACTTGGTTCAACC
The DNA here is from genome assembly GCA_949715645.1 of Portevinia maculata. NCBI lineage: Eukaryota > Metazoa > Arthropoda > Insecta > Diptera > Syrphidae > Portevinia > Portevinia maculata. The sequence continues at coordinate 35,871,271 of OX454526.1, read as the reverse complement.
ACCTCCAACATGTTCAAGAAAAAAATGAAAACTATACCTAGACCAAGTTGTTTGTTTGTCGCCGCGATTATCTCAAGAACCAAAGATGATATTGACATGCGACCAGGTTTATTCGAAGCGCAATTACGTAACTCAGAACTCATTAAGTTTCCAGCGAAATCGGTCCAGCCGTTTTTCGTTAGTAAATAAATAACTAAAATAATTTGCCTTTATTTGTAATATTTATTGTCATTTGTTATTGAGCAAATCATTATTACATTGTGCTCCGTTATTTCGCATAAATATAAATTTACAGGTCTCCGTGTTCATAACAATGGTTGCATTAATATACGAGTATGTATGTATATAACACTTTGCTGTTATTAACAACATTTAATTTCCATGAACAATATTAAAGAGCATTTTTTAATACTAGGGGTCGCCCCGTGGTCGAAATTCGACCAATTTTTTCTATAAGTTCATTCCCTCTCTCTCTCTCTCCCACTCTCTCTCCCACATACCCTCAAGCACAAAACTTAAACTGTGCGCATATAAAGTCGTCGCTCGTGGTTGTTACTGCTCTGTGAACGGAGTTACTACAACAAATACATGCACATATGAAAACGCCCTTCGCGGCTAAGTCGCCTGTTCGCGAGTTTATTGACGTTTATTGACAAAGTTGCCTGTTTGTTTTTATACCCTATTCTAAGGGTATATTAATTTTGAAACATAGTTTGTAACATATCTTAATAATATTGCCCGTAGACCCTTAAAGTTACTATATTTATGATCAGCATCGATAGTAATGTCGATCTAGCCATGTCCGTCCGTCCGAACGTCGGCAAAAATTAGGCCTTTAAACTGGATCTAGAAATAATCAAGTTTACGAATTTTTGAAATCCGCCCACAGACACCCCACAAACTCAAAAAAACAAAATTTTCGAAAAAATCGAATTTTGAGCTAGAAAGCTGAAATTTTTTATATATGATGTATGAGTCCTAAAACTGATCGGTAAATAAAATTTTCCAAATCCGCCCACTGACACGCCCACAATTAAATAAAACAATTTTATTGAAAAACCAAAATTTGAGCTAGGGAGGTGAAATTTATAATATATACTCTCTAAGCGCCTTTCAAGCTCATGTCTAAATATTTTCAAAATCCGCCTACTGACACGCCCACAATTTAAAAAAAAAAAACTTTTTTTGAAAATCCAAAGTTAGAGCTAGGGAGCTGAAATTTATAATATATGCTCTTTACGCTCATGTGTTCATTTTTTTTAAATCCGCCTACGGACACGCCAACAATTGAATAAAACAATTTTATTGAAAAACCAAAGTTTGAGTTAGGAAGCGTTTTTTTACAAAAGCTTCGTTTTTTTTTTAATAAAATCCTTTAAATGTTATATAACAAAATATGTAGAGCGTTCCGCATAATTCAACCATACTTAGACTTTTGTCACGCACACTTATGAGGGATAGGAATAAGAATAGGGTATCCAACAGTTCGCCCAAGCGGACTGTAGCCCGTCCTTATGTTTTTTGTTTGGCAGATCACTATCTACCTAATACCTTTCAAATCCAGTTTGTTTGTGTTTCCTTCCTCACACACTAACAATTGACAATTGAGTGAGAATAAGGCAATAATAACCAAAATAGTTTACAATTTGTATTTGTTTTTTTATTTTTCATACATAAAACTTTTAATTAACAGTAAGTGATTCTATATGATATCCGATTCGTTACTACTAATTTAACTTAAAAAATCTTACTAATTGTAAAGTGATCAATGAACATTTAAAATTTCTCTATATACCTACTATGTTTTTTGTAAAAACTCTGTCATCTTTATAAAGTTTTCCCTGTCCATTTGCTTCATTAACGTAAATTGTTAAACCATTAAAAGACCTTACTCTACTACACGCAACATATAGCTGACCGTGTGAAAACACTGGTCGCCTCAACATTATTCCAATTTTATTAAAAGCTTGTCCTTGCGATTTGTTTATCGTCATGGCAAATGCAGGTATAACAGGGAATTGTGTTCTTTGAAATTGAAAGGGTAACACATTTCCCGAAAAAGTCAAATTAATTCTTGGTATCACAATTCGTTTTTTCACTGCTGTTCCCGTTAATACCTCACAATCTAAAGTATTGTGGTGCATGCGCTTAACCCTCAACCTTGTTCCATTAACTAAACATTGAGCTGTATTTAAATTACGTATTAACATAACAACGCAATTTTCTTTCAAAGTTAACTTATGTGGTGGCATCCCTCTTATTGTTAATAAATTTAAAAATTCTATTGGAAAATCATTTGTATTTATACCTTCGTTTTCCATTATTTTATCGTAACTGTTGTACGTTTTTTTTTGTCCATCGATACGGTTCAAAATATCACCATTAATGAGAAAGCAATCTTCATTCGGTGGTGCTAAAATTGCTCGCTTAAGCACTTCATCCGACAAAATTGTCTCTCTTATATCACCGTAAATGTCTTCAATGATATTATTCATATTTCCGATTGTACTGTGGTACTCGTATCTCAATGATATCTTCACCAAATAAATCATAAGTAGTCAAATGTCCATCTCCCATTTTTTTTAAAAGTTTTATAAAATCCACTTCTTCAGGAAGAGCTCGCATATTTTGATTCAACTTACCTTTATGGAATTTATGAAATTCCCCCCAACTTATAATATGATGCATGAGGTACAACGGGTAGAATTTGGAGTAAATCACCACATAATAAGACAGATTTGCCTCCAAATAATTTTTTTTTTCTTCACCTGAAGCTAAATCTCTCAATAACTTGTCTATTACTTTAAGTGCAATTTTCGGACACATTGAATATTCATCTATCAATATCAAAGATGCTGCACTTATAAAACGCCCTTGACTACTATTTGGTCGCACATTGGCTGAAGAATTTTCTAAAATAGGTATGGGCAATTTAAAAACATTGTGTAACGTACGACCATTTGTAAGTAAAGTTGATGCAATTCCACTGTATAAGCGGTAGCTATGCAACGTAAATTTAACGCATTCATTCTATGGATGATTGCAGTTTGCACAAATGTCCTTCCACATCCAGCATGCGCTGACAGACAAAAAACATTTGATCCAGTATCTTTGTATTGTACTTCACGCAAAACTTGATCAATTATATGTTTCTGTTAATTATTTGCATCATCATACATTTGCTCATAAATGAACTGTTCGTCAAATACGTCCACAGTATCTATATCATTGACTGACAAATTTCTTGGCACAGGTAAATTAAATGCTTCACAATTTAAGTTATGAATAACTAAAACCTCCTCAAGGCCACTGTATAATATGAACGCAGTCAAACTCCAAATGTACCCGTTCGAATGTGGCTACGGTTCTAAAAATCTAATGATGATAATTGAGATGACTGAATTTAAAAAAAAAAAAACATTTGTTTCTATTTATGCACTTACAATCTGAAATGTATTCACAATGAACAATAAATCAAAGCTTGTTTTCACAATTTTTTTGTTTAGTTTGTTATTTTTCACTTAAAAAAAAAGAAGAAAACTTAGGCCACTGTATAATATGAACGCAGTCAAACTCCCAATGTACCGGTTCAAATGTGAGTTTGTTATTTTTCACTTAAAAAAATAAAAAAGTTAGCAAAATGCATTTATTTGACCGTTTTTGGAGTAGAGAGCAGATTATTGCCCCACACAGCAATGTTGTTGTTTTGGTAATTTCATCAAATTCGCTTTATTTTACCTGCTGTATTTCATAATGTGTGTTATATATGTGGATGATTTTTGTATTGTGCACTTCTATGTATTTTTCCCTATCCAAATATGTAATATAGTGTTGGCATATGGCATATCTATGTTACGAATAATAGCAAAAATGGGTGGAAACACGTTATAGGCAACTCCGTATTAATATATAGATAGATTTTCAAGTAACTTCAAGTAATTTCAAGCATTTTCAAGTGCCTTCAAGCATTTTCAACTAACTTCAAGCATTTTCAAGTAACTTCATCACATGATATAAAATTTTTCCGTTCAGATTGGCAGATTATTGCCTCACACAGCAATGTTGTTGTTGTTGTAAATGTAATTTGATCCAATTCGCTACTTTTCACCTGCTGTAATTAATAATGTGTGTTATATATGTGGATAATTTTTTTTTGTGCACTTCTATGTACTGTCCCCTACCCAAATATATATAGTGTTGGCATATCTATGTGAAGTATTATAGCAAAAAAGGGGGGAAACACGTTATAGGCAACTCCGTATTAATATATAGATTAAATAATTCTTAACCATATCTTATGGTTAACCACATTTCAAAATTTCCCACTAATCGCATAAATCATATTGATCCCACTGGGAAGTTAGTCGTGTGGACCTTTCGGGTCGTACCCAGACCACTTTTTTTATACAACTAATTGCTTTTAAAGATGATAGTCCGGAAATGACCTCCATGCTCATCCACCCATATGCGACACCTGATCAGAAAATTATTCATTGTGGCCTGACGGTTGAAGTCGGGATCACCTCAATTATTGTTTTAAGGGACTGCTTCAATTCGGTCAAATTCCTTGGTATCGTTTTGTTCACCTCTTGCTTGACATAACACCATAAAAAAAAATTGGGTACAGTTACAGTCCCTGACCAAATTATTAGACGCACTGCAGTTTTTTAATAGTTTTATGTAGGTATTGCACGAGTTTATATGCAATATTTTTATATTACATACATAATAATGTGTTTTTATTTAGGAGATTTTAAATATGATTCCATTTTGTATTTATTTTAAACGTGTTGCATTACAGTGTTAAACAATTGATACGCGAACGTAAACAAGTACAAACAAAGTACACAGAACCTTACAGTGCGTCTAATAATTTGGCCAGGGACTGTAGGTCAGGTGACCTTGGGGGCCAGCGGAAAGGGGAGTTTCTGGATATTAATTTGTTTGGGAATTTTCGTTGGAGCTATGCCATAACCGGTCTGGCTATGTGTGAAGGTGCTCCATATTGCTGGAACCAAATGCTGTTGAAACGGATACCTACTTCTTCGGCGCAATTCTAGGTAAAAAAACTCCTTCAACATCTTTAAATTACGGTCCGCGTTGACAGTTACTATTACACCGTCTTCTTTCTTTGCCAATTATTGAAGAAAAAGTGTCTGACCCTCGTGCAGACCCTAAAGTGGATCAGTTATTCTTTGCTGATAATGTAGCAAACTCTTCAAAGCATTCATCACTATTCACTCAGGACCGTTGCTACAACTATTTGATTGTGCTTTTAAATTTATTTCGAATAAAATCAAATGATACAGGGTGGCGCATAGAGAAATCAATCCCGATTTTAGCTCTTAAACGATTTATTTAGTTAAAAAAAATATGTTCCGGAAAGACTTTGGCAGCGACAGAAAGACGAACAATATATGTTTTCAATGAGTTAGGACTCTCAGGCCGAGAAATTGCAAGGAGTCTAAGTAGAAGTAAGACTGTTGTAAATAGTTATCTTGCGGATCCACAACACTAAAAGGACGCACGGCAGAAGCAACAACATTGGCAGAAAAGCGAGTTATTCTACAGCTTGCCTCAAATTCTACTCCACGAGTGACTAAAATAAGGGCCAACAGCGGAGTATCAGCCAGCATAGCAACGAACGGTCCGAAGAAAAATACAAAAAAAATGGTACTACTTACAAGAGAACATGTCGCTTGGAGCAGTGAATGGAAACGCGTTGTCTTTTTGAATGAAAAAAAGTTTAACCTTGACGGCCCCGATGGTTACAACTTTTATCTAAGAAAGGAGGAGCTCGGGCCCCTGTCTTGGATATTCCAACAAGATAATGCCACTATCCACACTTCCAGGGTTGTTAGAAGTTGGATTCAATCAGAGGATGTGGGACTTTTGCCATGCCCGCCCTATCTACGAGTACCAGACTTAAGCATAATCGAAAATGTTTGGGCATAATTATCTTGTAAAGTGTATGACGTCGGCAGACATTTTGAAGCTATTCGTGATGCCTGGGCCCAAATTTACCATAATTATTTACAGAAAAAACTGTATGATTCTATTCCAAACCGTTTTATAGAGGTCATATCAAAAAATGGCGGGCATACTCATTATTAATGTAGAAAAACATAATAAATAAATGTTTTAAAACCATAAAATGTAAACATTTTATTAATTTTGTCCTTCCTTTCGAAGATTTTGCATTTGGCCTATTAGCTTTACTTTATCCAGTTTTTTTTTTTTTTTTTTTTATAATTTGCTTACGCTAAAGGGATTTTTCCTGTTGTTACAGTACCCTTATAATGCTAAGAACACAGTGTAAGCTACTTGGTTTTAGAAAGAATAGAGAGATAGGAAAGAAGTGTTTGGGTGCAGTTGTAGGGTTTTTCTCCACGGGTGGTGTCTAAGTTACTTAGGGAGATTACGATTTCATGTATTCGGTATAAAGTAATGGACTTGGCCGGGATTCGAACGCACGACCTTCCATTCCGTAAGCGAATACACTACTACTGCACCATTGCCACCCGCCATTTGGGTAAAGGCCATTTGGGTAAAGGCCATTTGGGTAAAGGCTCCACATTCAAATTATCAGTCAGTTTAAATCCAAGGTTTCCCAACCAAAACAGAACCGTTCGTCCCGTACCAACCCATCTGAACCATTTTTGAATACTAAAAACTACGTGTGAATAGTCATATTTCAATCCATGACTATGTCATCTGCGTAAAAAATAAAGATACCCCACCTGGCAATGCGTTTGTTATGTCATCAATTTAAAGGGAAAAAGGAAATGAGCTACGGCAACACCCTTGTCGAACTTCCTTGTCTACTTCGAATGTTTCGGAAATTTGGGCACCATCGAAAATTGCTGCGGAGGTATATAGTATGTATACTCGTTTTCTACATATTTTGCAAACTTATGTCGCTTTCCATTGCCAAGTTCAGATTTTGTTCTAAGATTGCAGATTTAAGATGCCCAATGGAAAGCGAACGAGATTGTTATTTGTGTTTATAGTCCGTGTGTTTCTTTATTTTTTCCGGATAAGGAATAGAAAAGATAGAATATTCGATTTTTTTATCCGGAATATCCAGAATGGAATGAATAAAGAAACAAAAATGGACCGAATAGACTGACAGCCATTTGTCTATTGACCAGCGCTGCCACTTAGTTCAAGAACAAGTACAACATTTACTTCTTACAATTAATATATTTTTTCTATTACTGAACTCACATATGAGGTAATACTCCACTACAGCACTAAAATAAAAACATATATAATAAAACAAATATGAGAAGAGAAACCTTAAGAAAATACAATTTAAGTTTACAAAAACAATAATCTCAGTAATACAAATTACATTAAATTAATTAAGGGTGTTTAATTATTATCGTTGTCAAAAATCAATTATTGATAAACGACAAAATTTATTAATTGATCAATATTTTGGTACTATGAATGTCAATCAACAAATTATTCATCCATTGTGAACACTGACAAGCAAAATGCGATAGAGCACGTGCGTAAAGCTATCTCTTTCTGAAGCGCCGCATTTCTTTCTTAAACGTCAAGAAAAAATTGAAGCATACTCGTACAATTTCAGTAATTTGCAGAAATTGTATGAAAAATTATTGCGATTGTTAATAAAGTGTATATTTAGGTGAAATCAAAGGGAAATTTTCTCCTTATTGAGGAAAAACCTGAAAAAGTATGTCAGGGCAAACAAAATATATAAAAATAGTGAACATGTTGACCAAAATGACTTGTGCAGCAATTTAAAGGCATTTTCATTTTTTTGTACAATTTTGTTATTAATTAATTGTTTTTGTTCGTTTATACTTAGTAGTATGAAAAATATGTAGGTACGAGTATATAGCAAATTCGTTCAACCTAATTTGTTTCAAAAAAAAAAACATTTTTGCCAAAAGTTCATTTTTATTTCTCGTACACAATTCTACAATATTTTTTACGTTTACTGTTCAAAAATAGTGTTTAGGTACTCCTTCTTAATTTTATAGCGCAAATAATTTGATTATTCAATTAATCAGCTGAGTACTACTATTGGGAAAACGTATTAAAATTTAATTTTATTTTGTTGTTAGTTGTTTTGTTTAAGCTCATGCTTTTATGACTGCTTTTTGCTCATAAGATTTATGGAAGTGAAGTTCCAGTGATTGTATGTATTCAATACATATTACTTTATTTTCCAAAAAAGCAATTCTACTCACATTTCGTTTTAAAAATGTTCTTTTACAAACAAAAACAGCGAATGAATTCTCTAAATTTATTTGTCAGTGACGAATTTGTGATTGACTGAACATTTTAATGCTATCAATATTTTTGACAACCAAAACAATATGTAGCGGAAAACGACTTGTCCCTATTTAAGTCTCCACAGCTGCGTTTCTTAACGAAGTACCCAATACAGTAATATACAACTTTCGCTCAGATAAAGCATAATATATTATTTATTACTAAGATATTGTTATTATTTTAATGAATAACATTATATTCTCGTGTTGTTATTATGTTAAATATGTTGAATCGAAGGAAAAAAGTAAAACATTAAATATGTAGTCCTTTCGAGTAAGGATTTAGTACAAGTTAAAAAAACATGCACCTTTTTATGTAGCATAAGTGGCAACACTGCTCATGAAATCATCTTGTCACCAACTACCAACATCTATGCGGCATTTCATGCATTCCATTTATTCCAGAATGAATAAAGAAACACCGAAATGGATTATCCGGAATATTCCATTGAATAAAGAAACGTTAATGGCTCACTCGGAATATTCCGAATATTCAGAATGAATAAAGAAACACACGGAGTGTGTCTCAGTTCCAGTTCCAAATGTCGAGCAAGCGTATAGATTTATGTGGTTCTACTCGACCAGATTTCTTACTATAGCACCAACCAATTCACCTGGCCAATCTACTGCGCAGCTCTCTTGAATTTTCTCTACGCATCTCTTTAATTTTCAAATATGCACAAAAAAATATGAAAATTGCTGATAAGAACATAAGAAAGATGTACATCCAAGCGTTGTTTCCATCATCGGAGCTCGATATCATATGACTGAGGGTGAGTTTTGTTTTTGTTTTCCATCAGAGTAAAATAGAGATAACATTCCAGGGATGGACTTTTTTCATCCGGTATGGCCACGGTTTATTATTCAGTTTTCAAAAAGAAGATCTTTAGATGTCAACTTTACTTCGCAAACATAAAATTCTGGGTTAAAGTTTTTTTTTATTACGGTTTACAAATTGCAGCTCACTTATAATTACAAAATTAAATCGTTTGTACAATGCAATGGGGTTAAGCATATAAAGCTACATGTGACCTAGGACTTGAGTTTGATTCTATTTTTTTTATGGTTTCATAGGTTGCGCACCAGGTACTTGCGGCGACATGTTTTCTATATATATTTCCTGTGGGTTTTTGGAAATACATTAATGGATGAATGCTTACAGGTTGTTGGGAATTCAGTTGATAATAACAGCATTGATGGAACGAAATTGAAAACAAATATTAGACATTTTCGTGGGTCATTAAGAAAAGGAAAATCATAGGAAGCCGGGTGCGCAAGATCGTTCTTCAAATATGTAACCAAAAATTGGAAGAGTTTATGTTTGGATAATCCTGGGAGTTACACAAACTCGCAGACCGAGGATCAATATGGAATTTCAGGCCGAACGATAGGAAGTATTGTTAAAGAATACCAAGACACATGAGTTTCCGATTAATCAAATAAAAAAGTAACTCATGAAAATGGAAAACTGGATTAGACGAATTTGACGTCACCGCTATTCGTCGTATCATGCACAACTTCTTCCAGGAGGAGAATATGATGATATCCCTGAAAATGTTCATAGAACGAGTCCAGGAATATCTGGAGTTCAGCCTAAGCATTACATTCTACATTCTTCATACAACAGAATTCTACTAAGAAATGGATTTTGCTACAAAAAAAACTCAAAACAACGGCAAACTTCATTGCGAAAGAAACAAAATCAAACTTTTGCTACTGAAGTATCTGAGGAAAATCCGGGAGTAAATATCAAAAGGATATGACATCATTTATTTTGACGAAAGCTTTATTCACAGCTCACATACAAGACCAAGGGCATGGACTGATGGCAGCAGCAGTGGATTGAAGGCGCCAGTTTCAAAAGATAGAGGCTGATAATGGGGCGTGCAAGTGTTAAAAAAGGCATTGCGGAAAACGCCTTATTCAAGCCTGGTACGAAAACATGAGACCATCAGGATAACATGCATTTTGAAAATTTCTGCCATTGGATGTAGCAATAATTTCTGAATAACCTGGAGGAGCTTTCAATAATTGTAATGAACAACGCCTCATACGACAATAAATGGAAAGACAAACAAATCATTTCTGCTAGCCAAAAATCCGAAATGATACCACGGCTGACCGATACGATGTACCACATAATCTGCAGATGCTCAAACTCGAACTTAATGAGGTTATAAAGTAACATAGAGCTATACAGAAGACAAATAAGATTGACGATATTATTCACCGAACGGGGCATGAGGTACTTTGTTTACCACCCTATAATCCAGACTTCAATTCGATTGACAATATTTGGGCAACTGTCAAGGAAAAACACAACATTCAAGTTATTTGATGTTCAAAAATTAGCAGAAGAAGACTTTTCAAAAATAACGGCTGAAGATTCTGGGAAAGTTAAGCAAAAGCTTTAAGGACTGATGAGGACAACTTTTCTCACGCGCTGATGTCTGTCACAATATCGGATTCAATTATCATTCATCCAGGTGATGATTCCTGAACCGATTATGAAAACAAAAGTTGTTCTAAAAAGTCTATGCAATATTAATTATTATATGGCATGGTAAAATAAATTAATGTAGGTAAATTATTATTTTTCGTTTCAATTTTGCAATATATATAAAAAAATCGTTTAAATGTGTTGGAATAACTTCTCTATGATACAAGAATTTCCTTCTTAAAAACTGATAGTGAAAACATTTTTAAAACCTGTAAGCAAAAGTTACCAGGTGCGATATAACAAATTATAAAACCATAAAAACAGAAACAAACAATAGTCATCAACTCTTTATTAATCACGTCCTAGGTCACAGGTAGCTTTATATAATTTACCCCATTCCATTGTGCACGATTATTTTTTTACTATAAGTTCGCCGAAATTTGTCAACCACATAATAAAAAATAAAGCTCATACATGTAATAGCATTTTAATTTAAAAGAAAAACAAAATTGAGTTAGGCATTGTAAAATTTAGGAGATGACCTCACTCATTTAATCTCTTCCGCACCATTTTTGTTCTCTTAAATCATCTCTCTGCGCAACCGACCGTTGGCCAAGTGATTTGGTTCAAGCTATACAATCATTTATTTAACTTGGTTTTGTATGTGGTAACTCACAATTTTCCCGTTTTTGGTTTTGTTTACATCAATTTCCTTTGCTGCGTTGTTTTTAATGAACAACCATAATTCTTAAAATTGCTACCACGTGAAGTGGACGGCTGGAGTTACAGCGCTGTTTCACGGTCTGCCACAACCGATCATCAGACTCCTTTTTCCCATGGTAATGGTCTGTGTTTTTTCCTTGTATCCCGAAAATCCATTTTTACTTCCACTGGGATTCGAAACTAGACCAGCTTCTTCTCAGGCGAGCACTCATCCACTCTGCCATTGAAGCCACGAGTTTCAGTTCATACAGTTTGTATTTTTTGATTTTTCTTTGGGCAGGCCAGCGCCTGTAAGTATATTATGTTATTTATTCAGGTTTTTCTTTCTATATTTTCTCTAATTATTCCACATTTTTTGACAAGCATAGTTGGACTGAAAATGGGATATAGAGAGGGTGAAAGACACATTGACATTGTGTTGTCAAGAAAAGGTTGTGGCAGACCGTGAAACAGCGCTGTAACTCCAGCCGTCCACTTCACGTGGTAGCAATTTTAAGAATTATGGTTGTTCATTAAAAACAACGCAAATTACGCTAGAGGTCTTGGGACATGTAATACAATAGGTACAATAAGTCTTGAAACAATGCTTGATCTATTGTAGCTAATCAAATGCTTATGTGCACTTTTTTATGTAACAAACCCGCAATTATTTTGCACAAATATTTTTATGAGAATTGCCACTCTTTGTATGGTTTTTGAAGTTATACTTCATTTAGCGCATTGGGGATATAATTGTCATTGTAACGGAAGTTGCGCACATAGCGGAAATGCGAGATGCGACACCATGAAGTTAGTTGTATACATACTTACTTTTTGGCGCATTTTACATTTTTATTGTTACTGGAGTAACGCATAAAAAATGTACACATATATAAAAGGTGCAGTTAAAAGTATTCTCCTTTTCCTTCACGGCAAGGTTTGAAGGCATCAGCGTTAAAAGGCATCGTAACAAGCACCAATCTTCTCTTCCACAGGAGCTTAATATGTTATTGTTTTTATCTTTTCAACAGAAGCAGAAATACCTACACAATATTATTCTTAAGTAATTGAACTTTCCGACGAACCAAGTAGGTAAGTAGCAAACCTTTAGAATGATAAATGTCAAATGTTTTGGTATTAGTGGAAAAGCGTTCTAAAGTCCTAAAAGATTACTTTTTTCTTACCAATGGAAAGCGAAAATTGATATCAGAGCAAAAAAAAGGATAATGTTATAAACTTTCATTGGCAAACAATTTATTTCAAACGTTTCGTTTGATTGGGTGGTATTAAGCTCCAAAGACAAGAAGAGACGGCGCAAATCGGCTGTCGGGCAGTGTATTTAATATCTAATGTATTTAATATTCACTGCCCAACATACTATCCCAATAGCCGAATACCAGAAAAGAGCATTTCACTGGAAATCAGGTCATCATTATATCGGAAAAATTCGAGTCACATTGAATTTTTTTTCTTTAACCAAAAATAATAAGTTTATTTCTTGCTGAGCAACTCTCTAAAAAAGTTTTTTGTTTTCATATTTTACTATAAAATTTAAAAACCCATATTGAACAACAACGCTATAAAAGAAAGGTTATTGCTTTCCGGAAATAATCCTCGACCAAAAAATAAACCACTTTCAGCTCGGAACAAACGACTAACATCAGACAGAACTAGGCTTAAGCTACAGATGCACACAAGTTCACCCCCCCTTTGATTGGGATAGATACAAAAAAATAGTTATCCATATTGACGGTCCTGTGTCTAGTTCTAGGATATCAACTTTTATGGTGCAAATATTCAAAACGAGTAATTCTAACCTCAATAGAATTATAAAAAAAATTCGTAGTTTGTTTTTTTTTGTGTTATCCTCTGCAACTAATATTTGTGTCTGAAGGCATGGTAATTTTTGTTTCTTCTTAATTCCCTTATGTGTGATCCCATGAAGGCTATGCAGCAAGTCGTGATACAACAAACCTCACTCCGGCATTCAGGCACATATATTCGAATACACATATTTATATAACATATTTCCTGTGCAATTTCAAAATGTTTTCGTCATTTTGTTTGCAGATATCCGCCGCAGACTGAAAAGTTTTCATTTTAGAAAAAAAAAAAATTAATAATATTGTCTATGCCAGATATTGTTCTAAAAAAAATATTTTTTTAACTTCACTTTTGTAGTACGTAAATATTCCAACGAACACACTTTTAAATCCCATAAGCGCTTTGGCCTAACAAAAACCAGCAATCACTACGTTGGTGTATGAAATCAATTGGAACATTTTCAATTTATTCCGCCTCAGCAAATAAAGAGAAGGAAAATAGGATTTGTTATGTCCAGTGGGATCCTTTTTGTCTTAGAATTAATATGTTTGTTGTGATTTTAATAGAGAAGAACAATAGAAAGAGTCTTCTTGGTGGCATTGATTAAATGTTGGTACTTTTGTGACTTGGGCAGGGGAACCACCTTATCATCGAACAAACATTCACACCGCGGTGGTTTTCTTGGACGAAATCCAGGAATTTCAAATCGATATCAAACGTTCATATCTTCACTTATTTTAAGGGCTGGTGGGGTATTAACCTGTTCATTGTTACAACTGCAAAATTTGTCTGCAGGACAAGGTTGGGAAAGACGTCGTCAATACATTTGATTTGAAGAAAGCAACACACGACGCACTGTCACGATGATTTTGTAATAATGTATTTCTGGAATGAATTAAGTAGAATTTGTACTATGTTACCGCTTTCGGCACAATGCTCAGTGGTTATTCGTTCGACTGAGGGGTCTTATATTAAAATCAAGCCGGGCCCATTAACACCTAACGTTTTTTCCACTGCCCAACTTATTGCGAAAGTCTTACAAACATCCAAGAGTATAAATTGTCATGAGAAGATTCTCAAATTTGCCATTCTGAGTCGACGTAAAATTGTAGGTACCATTCGAGCCACAAATATTACTTCGCACAAACAAATGTTTGGAGAAGCTAGGTTTTAGACCCTGTATGAGCCGTTAGTGCCTAACCTCCCTTCCGTGTATGCTATGCATCATCACGAAATTCCATCTGCACCCAGCAGCGTTTATAATTAATTTCTAAATTTAACTCCCAGTCGTCAAGTTTTATTATATAGGTTTCCTTTTCTTGTTGGGCGAAGTAATTACTTTATACCAACCAAATGCAGTTATCCTATTACAATACCTTCCCTCCCTTAAGAGCTTAATAGGTACAATAATATCCCTGGAGTACTTTTTAATGTATAAATCGCCCTACTTCAATCGTATACATACAAGGATCTCGTAAAGCCTGTCACCTAAACTATAACTACTTCAGAGTCATGAGAATGTACACTCGCGTTTCCCAGTAGTACTCGCGTAGGGTGGTGGTTTTCTAAATTTCCACTGGATTCTGTTCAGCAGTCAGTTTACACTGACGCCCATCATATCCCATTTTCACGCTTGTCGCCTCCGCATATGCAATGAACTACACTGAAGTACCTGAACTCCGCGTCGTCGTAGGATACGCTGGGAAGTTTTATTAAATTAATTTGAGGTTATGCACCAGTTGTTGGGCGCAGTACTGCGTCGGTCTCTGGTGTGAAATTTGCATTTCCATAGCAATTTAAAAGGACCTTAAAGAAAAATACGTATAATATGGGAACAGGAAGTGCTTTTCTTCCACACACGGCTTCCTTCCCGTTTGGTAATCGTAAATTACAATACAATACGATTTCCACTACAAAATGAGTTGCCTGCTATGCTAAAGAAGTTGGTCGGCTGCGCTGTCACAGCGAACTGTTATGAAGGATATCATTAAAGCGGTAAACTCTGCATTTCGTGCGTCCCTCGCCAGGAGCATTTTTTTTTTCATAAAATGTCCTATCGATATAATAAAAAATTCGTTGTCCTCGTGTCATCTTGCAACCAACTCCTGCACATTGTCGCCCGTCGTTTGCACGCAATAGTAAAATGGAAAAAAAATTACGACGATTTGGATCCTTAAATTTATGGAAACGGAACGTGGAATTCCGTGCTTGTTCCAATTAGTTGAATGTCATCTTGATTAAGGGTGAAGAAGGTGCAATGATTTACAGTTTGTTGAATAAGTGCACCAATAAAACTGTGTAAGAATTACAAGACTGCTTCTTTCTTCTACTCAGTTAAACTCGGCAGACTCGTAAACTTAATTTTTTAACAGTCGATGCTCTTTTCTTAGTCAAAAGTAAGGGGATTCTTTAGAATGCCTATAAAGCTCAGACAATGCATCTAATAATTTCGTATTGTATATCGGTATTGCATAGATATTCTATAGAATGTCTCACTGGTATCCGGTAATGTCTAAATAAGTAATTTGAAAAGCAATGCACCAAGGGTTCTTAATTGTTCAAATATATTATTTATTTTTGCCATGGAATGTAAAAATGAATACCTACGTTCTTATATGTGTTGATATTTTATTTGGGCTGCCCACGTCGTGGGTTAAAAGTCTTTGAAACTCTGAAAATCTCCTCCAGTCACACTCCAGCCGGGTTTCGGCCTAACATGCAGATACTGATGTTTTATTATAATGGTGTTTGTTTCCATTTATATTTGGAACTTAAGCCCACTAGGAAATGGTATTCCAAGCCATTTCAATTGTTTTGAAGAATGAATTCAGACCGCGATTGAAAATTGAAATTAGACCTTGCGCGGGGACGAAATTCATCGGATGATATGAATTAAGACAGATAGAATATCTGTGTGCAAAACACCAATTGTTGACAGATTTTTATTTGCGAAAAACTAAAACGAACGTTTTTGGTACGATTCTAAGCGCATATTAATTTTGACTCATAGTTTGTAACATATCTTAATATTGCCCCTTAGTCCGTCCGTCGGCAAAAAATTAGGTCTTTAAACTGGAGCTAGTAAGCTCAAATTTTAGACATATACTCTTTAGGAGACCGAAATAATCAAGTTTAAAAATTTTTAAAATCCGCAAACAGACAAAAACAAATTTATCCAAAAAAACGAATTTTGAGGTAGAAAGCTGAAATTTTTAATAAAGGGTCTTTCATTAAGGACTTGACATCTTCTTTTTTAAATACAATGTAAACTACTTAAGATATCTCAAAATTTTATTGCAATTACTATCAAAACATATATGAATGGAATTCGACTTCGTTCATATGTCCACCACTGGAACGTATGCAGGCCGGAGATATTAATGCCAAACAAGCGGCATGGGGAAATGTTACTGCAAATCCCAGGGGCAACCAGTTTCACGACTGGTGGCGCCTCAATATGATTGAGTACAACCTCGAGTTGTACGCGACGGATATCCCTTCTTTTCCAAGAAGCGGTGCTTTCCTGGACTTGGCCTTAACGGACGCAAGACTTCAACTGTCGAACATAGATCAAAACACGCGGAACTGTTTGCGTGCGTTTGAGTACGATAGTGACCACTACGGACTCGCCGCCGCAATACGGATCCCGAACGAGCAAACGCTGCTGGAGGAGTACGAAGCAGTGTGTTCATTCGATTATCGGAGGGCACAATGGTCGCGCTTCTCCAGATTTTTAAAGCGAGATATACGTTCGAGTGGGATCGACCCACCGACAAACAGTAACATGACAAATGATGACATTGATCGGCATTTATTGCAAATGAACGACGCCATCAAACGAACTATGGAACGAACTATTCCTCGGGTAGGACGTTCTGACGACGACGAGACAGAAAAGTACAGAAACCCTACAATCGACGCACTATACCGACAGAAAAGTAGACTGCTCTCGAGGCTTAAACGGCTGTACAGGCAATTTACTGATCGCGACGACCCGGAGGTAAGGATGCTGAAGTCAGAGATCCGAATCCTGAAACAGCTGATAAAAGAAAATTACAGAAAATCTGTAAGTCTGTATTGGGGCAATAAAATTCGGGCTATTAAAACCTGTAGTCCGAATATGTTCCCACAGATAAATAAGTTGTTCAGGAGGAAAGATCACAATGATATTCCTTGTGTTCGAATCTCCCAGACAGCAGAGAACAGACAGACAGTACTGACTGCTGGAATAAGTCCAGAAAGTGTCGCTTCAAACGACGATTTTTTCGTGGTCGAGGACCCACAGGAGAAAGTGGATTTGCTGGGCGCTTGTTTCGAGGCCGTGTATACGGTGAACAATCCTGTTCGCCGTAACCACGACATTGAGAATAGGGCTCTGGTGAGCCATTTCTATCTGCGCACCGAACTTGAGAATTGGCGATCTGAGAATAACGGTTTCACCGTGTTCACTGATGAAAACCATGCTAATGCAGTTGTCGCCAATGGCCGAGATGCATCGCACTTGTTCGTGTCGAAGAATGATCTTCTGTGCATCTTCGAGTCACTAAAGAATAAAAAGTCGGCGGGGATGGATGGTGTCCCAAACGTCGTATTGAGACACCTGCCTTTGGAGGCTGTAGATATTTTCACCACGCTGTTTAACAATGCGCTGAATAATGCACATTATCCGGCGCATTGAAAGGTAGCTGTGGTACACCCTATCCCGAAAAAATGTAAAGATAGGACGAACCCTGCCAATCTCCGGTCAATTAGCTTACTTCCGAATATTAGCAAGGTCTTTGAAAAGGTTGTCAATAGAGCCCTGTTAAAGTGGGTCGAGGACAAAAACATAATCCCGGACAACCAGTTTGGTTTCAGGGCGAGGCATGACACTATTCATGCCGCGTCGAAACTGGTTTCCGACATTCAGTGGAATAAATGCAAGAACCAATGCACGGGTGTTTGTCTGGTTGATTTTGAGAAGGCTTTCGACACCGTATGGTTAGAGGGACTTTTCTACAAGTTGACCAGGCGGGGGATGCACAAACCTTTGCTATATGTAATTTATAATATGCTTATGGGAAAGAAGTTCGTTGTCAAATGTGGCAACGTGACTTCGAGCAGAGTCTTTCAAATTAAAAATGGTTTACAGCAGGGGGCGGTCAATTCTCCGATCCTGTTTAACATTTACACGAGTGATCTGGTGGGTTCACTCAGACATGCTATAGCGTATGCCGACGATTTGGTGGCATACAGATCAGGTTCTAAAATCGAGGTCATTAATATCCTTCTGCAGCGTGACTTCGATCAAATTAAGCGATATTGCGACGACTGGAAGTTGAAAATCAACTTTCAGAAGACGGAAACAATCTTGTTCAGAACTCCATTGGCTGGGGCCTCTAGGGATACCAGAAAAAACTGGAAGAAATTGGCCATTATTGGACAAAATGGGCAGCCATTGGCGGTGAGAAGCGTAGTTAGATATCTGGGTATCTGGCTTGACCAGTATCTGTATTTCGATAGACATATAGTTGCTTGTCTTGCTGGGGCCAAGAAGGCTTATGCTCTGACAAGGAGACTGTTTCATAGCAGTCAACTTGACTCTAGAGTGAAGGTCATTTGCTACGTGGCCCTTATAAGGCCGATCATCGCTTATGGTTGTCCATTGTGGTTTAATATAGCGCCTAGTTATATGGAAAAGATTCGGGTTTTGGAGAGACAATGTCTTAGGACCTGTCTCCGGTTGTTCCGAACGCCCGAATCCAACTATATAAAATACTATCCCAACAAGGTCCTATACGATGAGGCTCAGTTGAATAGGATTGACAATTTCCTCATTAAGGTCACTCGAAGGCACGTTGCAAGGGCGATGGCCAGCGACAATAGTTTGATATTTGGGGCTTACTACCCCAATGAAATGTACATAGAGAGTACGCTCCGGTCTGGCTTTATCCCACCAGAGGCATTTATCCATATTGATTCAAAAGGGCTGGTACAGACGAGGGATGGTATCCCGGTCTTATACCATCGCTACCGCAGCGCGAGAGATAAGCGGCTCCTCCATGACGGGGACGTCGCCAATGCTCATGAGCTCCTCCGTTTTAGTACCGCAATATCGGAGAGGGATAGATTCGACACGGAAAAGCAATTCGCCGAATTTTGGTGGCTTGTTGAGGGGGGAGGGGTCAACATGCCCTCCCAGGACGGTGCGTTACTCTAGGTAACATCCTCTTAGCTTATAAGTTAGATTAAGTCAGCTAGGGCGTTTTTGGGAGAGGCCGGGCTCGCCAACGTGTGGTGGTGCTTCCGGGAGTTGACTGACGCTGTAAGGCTTCAGTCGGCTCACGGCGGCGCGTGTGCACGTTGACGACTGCCAGGCGCTCGGAAAGCAATTGGGATTTTGACCACTTATTGCGCCAGGCAACGAGTGCTCAGAATCCTAATTATAGTTAGAATACGTTAAGTAGTTTAAGTAAGTAGAATAGGTAGTTTGTAATTTGTTTTATATAAAATCTCAATAATGATACCGAGTTTTAGTAAATTTTCTCGAGGAATATATATGTAAGATTAGTTCGTAAAATAGTTCGTAGGCCGAAAGGCAATAATTCTAAGATATAGTTAAGTTTAGAGCGTTCGCATAAGGACCAATAAATAATAATAAGTATCCTGTTATTTTAAGTTAGGTTTAATCATTTTTGTCTAGTATGTAAGTAGATATTTATCAATGAATAAAAAAAATGAATTTCAAAGTCAAAAGGAACGTATGCAGGGGTCGATACCTTCAACCCAATTTTCGATGACTCGGCCGCACATTTCGACTTATACGGCCGCTATTTCTCGACGGGTCCGTTTCTCGAGATAACACGTTTACCGAACTGAGACTTCAATAACTCGATTGCTGCACCCGCTGTGTGGCTTCTGGCACCGTCTTGTTGGAACCACATATCACTGATGTGCAATTCATGCAATTGCTCAAAGAAATGACGTTGCAATATGTCTGTGTAGCGAATACCATTTACCATAACGTGACGGTCATTTTCATCGACGAAAAAACACGGCCCAATGACGCCACCGGCATGAAAACCGGACCAAAAAGTGACTTTTTGCAGATGAAGTGCTGTTTCATGAAGCACATGAGGGTTCTCATTTGTCCAGTAACTCATATTTTGCGTATTGACGAAGCCGTTTTACCAAAAATGCGCTTCAACGCGAAATTCTTCATTTTGTTCCATCATGTCCAGAGCCCAATTTAAGAACGTAAGTCGCCTCGTATGATCAATTGGCTTTACCTCTTGAGTCAGCTTGATCTTGTAAGGGTGTAGGCCAAGATCCTCACGCAAAATCGCCATAATGTGGTCTCGGAGAGGCCCAATTCTTTAGAACGCACTGAAATCGACTGATTTGACTGGTTTGCGACGGTTGCCTAGATAGCAGCAATGTTCTCCATGGTTAGGTTTAGGTGGCTGCCGGCAGACGCCGACACACTTAGACCAATTTAGGTTCATTGTGATACCACGTATGTATTATCTACCTCAACTCTGTAGATGGGACTGGCCAATGACACGCGGTTTGAGAACAACCGCGTGTCGTTGGCCAGTGGTATCACAATGGACCTAAATTGGTCTAAGTGTGTCGGCTTCTGTTCTCCATACTTCGGGCAAAACGTAGTCGCACTGGCATGGCAACATCATGCAGCAAATATTCTGACTCAAATTTGTTCACTGGACTATGAATTGCTTGTCTACCGGGACGAGAATTACGGCCGAAAATTGGCGGTAACGCTCTTAAAGTTGCGACCACCGAGTCGGAATTTCGGTAGCAAATTTTAATTATTTGTAAACGTTGCTCCTTCGTGTACATCAAAATGAAGAATGTTGATTTGACTGAATATTTTGACATTGACAGTTCGGTAATCGTTTTAAGGGTGCGTTCACACTGAAAGTTTGAAGTTGTCAAGTCGCTAATAAAATACCCTTTATATGGTCTCTAGTTTGAGCCCAGTATTCTCATTTGTAAATACATATGTTCAAATCCGCCCCCTAAACAAAAAACCGTTTTATTGCTGAAATCATTCGCAAAGTATGTAGTTAATATCGTTTTAAACAGTTCCTTTAAATAAAGTTTTCTGCCATGCCCACTTTTAAGTGGCGCTTTCTTTTTTACAAAAAACTTTGTTTTTTCCATAAATTACTGTAAATGTTGTATAAAAACATAGGGACGGGCTACAGTCCGCTTGGGCGAACTGTTGGATACCCTATTCTTATTCATATCCCTCATAAGTGGGCGTGACAAAAGTCTAAGTATGGTTGAATTGTTAAGAACGCTCTACATATTTTGTTATATAACATTTAAAGGATTTTATCAGAAAAAACGTTCCCTAGCTCAAACTTGGGTGTTTCAATAAAATTGTTTTATTTAATTGTGGGCGTGTCAGTAGGCGGATTTAAAAAAAATTACACATGAGCATAAAGCTCCCTAGCTCAAATTTGAATTTTCAAAAAAATTTTTTTTTTAAAATTGTGGGCGTGTCAGTGGGCGGATTTTGAAAATATTTACACATGGGAGTATATATTATAAATTTCAGCTCCCTAGCTCAAACTTTGGATTTTCAAAAAAAAAAAAAAATTAAATTGTGGGCGTATTAATTGGTATCTATAAGGCAAGATGTCGTTATAGGCGGATTTTGAAAATACTTCCACATGAGCTTAAAGGGCCCCTAGAGGGTATACTCGTATATTATAAATTTCAGCTCCCTAGCTCTAGCTCAAAATTCGATTTTTTCCAAAATTTTGTTTTTTGAGTTTGTGGGCGTGTCTGTGGGCGGATTTCAAAAATTCGTAAATTTGATTATTTCGGGACCCTAGAGAGTATATGGTTAAAATTCCAGCTTTCTAGGCCCAGTTTAAAGGCCTAATTTTTGCCGACGGACGGACGGACATGGCTAGATCGACATTACTATCGATGCTGATCATAAATATTGTTTTTTTTTAGGGGTCTACGGGCAATATTAAGGTATGTTACAAACTATGCGTCAAAATTAATATACCCTTAGAATAGGGTATACAAATATGGAGATCCGTCTGAACAATTCTCCCATACATATATATTTTTCACGCCCACTTAATTTTTTTTTTTTTTTTTTTTTTTTTTTTTTTTTTTATAATTTGCTTACGCTAAAGGGATTTTTTTTCTGTTGTTGCGGTACCCTTATAATGCTAAGAACACAGTGTAAGCTACTTGGTATTAGAAAGAATAGAGATATAGGAAAGAAGTGTTTGGGTGCAGTTGTAGGGTTTTTTCTCCACGGGTGGTGTCTAAGTTACTTAGGGAGATTACGATTTCATGTATTCGGTATAAAGTAATGGACTTGGCCGGGATTCGAACGCACGACCTTTCATTCCGTAAGCGAATACTCTACTACTGCACCATTGCCACCCGCAAATGAGGGTATCCAACAGTTCGCACAAGCGGACTGTATCTATTCCCTTTGATTATTTTTGATTTTCTTAGACATAAAAAGGGGGATTGAATTATAAAGATTGGATTGGGATATGTTATGGGTGGCGCTAAGACAACGAGAGCGCCTCATAACTACCTGAAAATCGGCAATAAATATTGCTGGATTAACATCGAAGATATTAATATTAATGTATTGTCGCAACTGTTCGTAGTACGTTTTTGTTCGCTTGCCCATAATAAAAAAATATATAGTAAACACCTTAAGGATAAATAATAATTAAGCTTTGACTATAAAAATATCCACATGTTACTTAACCCTTTCGACCCGGCTTTCGGGGAACCAATTTCAGACAAGTTTTGTGATTTACATCTAATCAAAACCTTCAGAAGAAATGATCCGGCACAAAAAAATTTCAGTAGGTTAGAGGGCGTGGCCGGTGGGCGTTGGTACAAAAATGTACCATCCGGGATGTTATGTGGTACAATATTGTACCAACCGTATTCTTTAGGCTATACTGAATAATAAGATCTACATTTTAGAAGTTCATTTTTATTTCAACAGAAAGTTTAAAAAATTACACAAACAATATTGAGCAAAAGAAATTTCATTAGCAAAAAAGCAATAAAAAATAAATAAGGAAAGTGAACATATATTTATGTATGATAGGGAGTGAAACCTATTTTACATAGCGGTACTCCGCATTCTTTACAAGCATTTTGGTGCGTGATTGTTTTTTTTGCTTGACTGGAACTTACGCACTGACGTCTAGTCGTTCCTTCTATTAGCCTCCCGTGGCTTACGTCCAGGCCTCAAGGACCTACGAACCGGATGCGATTTCAGACCTTCTACCAGGAGCTCAGCCAATGTTTGTTTCAGGCATTCAACCAAATCTTTTATATAATCTGTTTTGTCATCTATTGTCGTTTTTTCAGGTGGAGAAAAATACATTTTGGAAGTTATTAATTGCCGACCTGACTGACTTGTTGCCTAAGGAGTCATGAGTAGACCAACAATCCTTCTGGCATGGTAATCAGTTGTAGCACATGATAAAAATACATCCAACGATAACTTCTTTTCACCAGTTTTTGTTTTAGTTATCTTTTGACGTTTTTTTTTATTGCTCAAATATGTCAAGGCGTTCGTTTGTGCATTGTGCAATATATATGTACCTATACAGATTTCTGGAAAATGTCCATAATGGATAAGCTGCCGTTCAACTCTGACCATAGATTACATTGGTAAGGATCGCTCACCATTCTCTTAGGGATGCATTTTTTTCCAACTGACGTCCATAAAACTAAACCGTTATCTATCGGAACATCAGCTATATTACCTTCTCGAATATCAGCTACACTTTATTCTTCAGAATCGCCTAAGCTGGCATTTTCTTGACTAGAATCGTCATCCGAAGTAGATCCTTTATTTTCAGTATTTGAATTATTTGGTGCATAATCATCTCCGCTGCCTGAAGAAAAATCGTCAGTGTCGTCGTTATCACTAAACCCGTCGTTAATAATCTCTTCAATTTCATTTTGATTCAAACGATGCGACATTATCTAAATAAAACAAAGTAACACTCCTGGATAATATCTGCGTATACATGACTGTTGGTACACATGTGTACCACTAAAAAGGACGAATGGTACATATTTGTACCACTCGCCAAAAACCATGAATTTTTTAGTATTACAATAACAAATACTTCCGTTATAAAACAAATTTGCATGTATTCACTTGGTATTATAATATCCTGCTTGCTTCACCGCAAAAACTTTAAAAAAAACTGGAAAAATTAACCGAAACGTTAACACTCCACTAAATTATTACTTGAGCTGCCATCGAAAACATGCAAAACCAAACACGCATAAGCTTGTTCCAGCTGCATGTACATTTGGATACCGTCAACAGAACGTTGAAAGACGTTGTGGTACAGATTTCGACCAAATACAAGGTGGCGCAAAAGTTGTCATCTGTTTACTTCACAAATGTCAAAGTAAAATTGACATTTGCCGCCATTTGCAAAAATTATAGCATCTTCCGATAGGGTTTTCAGCCCTTGGGTGTGCCTTAGGCAATTCAGTGTGCCAATGTTCTAAATGATCCACGACGTTTGACATCTATCCTATGTAGTTTTCAGTCGGATTGGTGAACGCCACTGGGTGATGACTTTTGCGCCACCTAGTAGTATGAAATTTGTGACTTTCAGGTCTGTTTATACTTTTGGTGGTACATAAGTGTACCAGCCGGGTCGAAAGGGTTAAACAAGCTATAGGACGTGCAAATTTGCAACTGTTATATTATTGAAATAAAGCAAATTTGTATTCACTATTATCTTAAGCTGTAAATAAAAACTTAAAACAGCTAGCCTAGTGCACACTTTCTCAAATCAGTTAAAATTGTGCACTAAATTGCTTTAAAGTTTTAAGTGGAATTTTTGAGCATAAGGTATGTAAAATAATATTTAAAAATCGCGTGATTTTTCAAAACGGGATTATAAAAGCGGGATTTTAAAAGCCGGGATATCGTATACCCAACCCACGATTTCCACGTACAGCTTAAAATTAAAGTGAATGAAATTTTGTTTTCATTTGCTGAAATAATTAGGTATTGAAATTCGCTCTCATTTATATTCATCCACAAAAACCAATTTTTAATGAATATGTTAATATGGATTACCTCCTCAAAGTATTCCATCCAGGATGTTTTGTTTTACCAGTCTTCAGTCCTTAAGGATAAAAACAAAAAAAAAAATTCCTTCCTTCCTTTTTCGACGTGTAAAACTGTCTGAGATTTGCCTCATCTTTTGAGATGCCAAATGTGGTCCAAACGAATTCTAAATTAAATTCCTCAATGACATATGGAGGAGTTTCTGGTGACAAAACAAAGGTATTCTTAACCAAATATTGCAATCCGCTTCTAATTTTACTGCAGTCAATATTTTTGGTTTCTTCTTGATACCGTTTAATAAAATGAAACAAATTAAGTTAACTATGTATATGCATATACATATATGTATATGCACATACAATATATGTATATTGATATACATATATACATATATATATTCATGTGTAAATTAAAGCTTGTGTTTTATTACCTTTAGGTATAGAGGCGTACAACTTTGTTTTTAAATAAAACACATCAAATTTAATGGAATGACCAAATTTTTGCTTTATTGGCTCACAAATTTCATGGCATTTAATGTGAAAAAGTAATTTCTGGCATATGGCTTCCGCGACTGCGCCTTATGAACGCCATCCTGTCGGTCCAATTTCGCACCACTTTTGCGAGCATACCAGGTCTTATTTCGTCAATAGTGCGTCGAATGTTGGCTTCTTAGTGCTCAATCGTTGCTGGTTTATCAGCATAGACCAGAGATTTGACGTACCCCCACAGAAAGTAGTTCAAAGGTGTCAAATCACACGAACGAGGTGACCAACTCACAGGCCCATTTCCTGAGATGATTCGATCACCAAATGTTTGGCTCAACAAAGTCATGGTTGCACGCACTGTATGGCATGTTGCGCCGTCTTGTTGGAACCATTTCTCCTCCAAATGATTTCAAATAACATGAAAAATAAAAAAAACACAGATCATTTGCCTGTGGCGTTCGCCATTCACGGTAATGTTGGCACCGTTTTCGGATTTAAAGACAAATGGGCCGATGACGCCGTCGGCATGCAAACCACACCAAACAGTGATTCGGGATGTAATGGAGTCTCAAGAGTCTCATGAGGATTTTACTCACTCCAAAAACGATAATTCTGCTTATTTACAAACCCGTGAAGCCAGAAATGAGCCTCATCGCTGGTTCAACTTTCAGTTGATTCTCAGCCCATTCACAGAACACACGACGCAATTGATGGTCCAGTGGCTTTAATTCTTACACCAGTTCGATATTATATGGATGTAGGCCAAGATCGTTCCTCAAAATTTTCCAAGTGGTGGACGGGCAGAGACCGAGTTGCTGAGAACGGCGTCGGATCGATAAATTCGGGTTCTCTCTCACACTCACGTCTACAGCGACGATGGCTTCTTCTGTACGCACGGTATGAGCTCGATTTGGATAAATATTATCACAAAGAGTAAATCTGGTCAGGAATCGATCCATAGTATTGCATATTAGCTGCTCAGATGGACTATTATGCGCACCGTAAACTTGACGAAGTGCTTTATAAGTTTGGCGAACAGAGCACGAATTTCGGAAATAAATTTCCACGATTAGTAAACGTTGTTTTGGTGTTAGTCTTTCCATGGTAGCAAATCACCAAAGTGTACTGAAAAAAAGTCAAACACACTTTATTAGTATGACAGCTAGTTTGACAGTTATCCATATAAGAAGTTTTATACCATATACTACTCTCAGTGTTCCTGCCACATCTAGACAATCATCCTTAATTTCATTCAGAGTTTTGATTTCTTTTTATGATGCTTCGTCCGCCGAATGGTTGCGCTCCACATAATTTTTTTGATGTACACAAACACCGTCAGCCACACGATTCACCTTTGCCTTGCAGGAATCCCATTTCTTCAAAAATGTAAAAAAGATCGCCATTTCTACTTTCTGCCGAAAGCCTTTACATGGATAACTTCACTGCACAATATAAATTACCGAATTGATGTCCTCGCTATGAAAATAAATAAATATTGGGACAGTTGATAGAGACAAAAGAACGAAGGAGTGGGAACCCAAAAACAAAGCTAAGTAGAGTGATTTAATAAGTTGTGAATAGTATCGTGTCAACCAGTCTTCTGTATCTCGTGTTTCTCTTCAGTTTTTGCTCGTATTGCTATGTCTTCTACGGGAGTGTCTTTTTATAGTGGCCGTCCGCCTACACTCCTCTGTTGCTCCTCCGGTGCTCCTACGACGGAGTAGAAAGGAAGAGCGTCTTCTTCCCCCTCATCGAATTTAACACCCCACCGTGTCACTGGTGGCTCTGGTGCAGATGTAAATGTGTGGGCCGTCCACCCACACTTATCTGCTGCCTCTCCATATCGTTGGAGGGCACTCAGGCTAAGGCCCTTCACCTTGCCGCATTGCTATTTGCCATGCACGGTTACTTGTGCGGACAACGTTGGGCCCATTCTGCCGAGTTGATGTGTGGCAAGAAGGTTGGGCACTTTACTCCGGCTCTCGATCTGCCGGTGGGCGGTTCGCCTATACTGCACCCCCATGGGTACCTGTGGGGGTGGTACCTTCGAGATTCGGGGGAAGTGGCCAAAGGCTGATGGGACCTTGGTTGCCCTCCACTTTCCTATGACCTCGCAGATGCCACCCAATAGAAGAAGGGTACGGGGAGGGAAGAGAAGGAAAGCAGGTGAAACTTGTTGCGTGAAATTATTCCGCAACAAACTAAGATAAACGATTCTTGCTAGAGAAGCATTTTTACAATTACGATTGCGATTGTTTGCTTTCTTGCTTTTCAGAAAAATAACAAACGTGGAATAAGGCCCGAAAAATATTCTTTGGGTTTTATTTCGTTCTCAGAAATTTGAGCCTTATTTCATAATGAAGTAGCACCCCAATAATAAAAATGAAATTAAGCCCAAAAAAATGAAATGGCATCCAAAATATATCTTATTTTCCTTGTTGATCCACTGTGTACATACGAGTATATAATTGTTGGGCCTTTATTTTTTTTGCGTTATTTCCTTTGGCGTAACTTCACAGTGACGGTTCAGTTCAGAAAAAAGTCTCTTAAACGGCTTAATAAGCATCATTTTAGTGAAAAATATTAATTTTAAAAACAAAATTAGTAGGCACCGAATAGTTCTTTACATCCAAATAACAGGTATTGGAAATATAGGTTCAAGAAATTGTTAATCTTTGCGTAAGCATAGGGTGGATGAAGTGGCGGAAAAACTCTGCCATCTTCTGGGACCGAAAATACCCCGACGCTGAAAGGAAAGCTTTACCGACAGCAGTTGTGCGCTGGACGCTTATATACGGTTCACAATTTTCCACGGCCTACAAAAAGTATGAAGGCAAATTCACAATAGCTTAATAAAGATGCTTCGCATAACAGCAGGAATGACAATGCTTGGTCGAATCATAAGTTCCAAGATTCGAAGAGGCCATCGCGTCAAGGAACCTATCTCAAAGAAAATGGAGCGCGACCGGTTAGTTGGTACTGTCATGTTCAAAGGAGAGATTCTACGAACTCTCTCACGAAGGCAATGACATTAAACGTCCTTATACAATCGCCCAAACACTTCTGGATCACACAAATGCACCAACACCAGCATTCGATTGGTCTCAGCGATGAAGTGATCCGAAATCGGGAGGCCTGCCGATACTTTTTGAGGTCAAACCGCCGAACCCCGCAGGCAGACCTGTAAGGATGCAGTGAGGTGGAAGGGTTCTGATCCCTTGAGTTCAGATCAAAGCTTCGTCATAAAAGGAAAAGAAAATATATAAGATATCCGCAAATAAGTTCAATATTCGATTTGGTAAAAACCCTAACGTCCTCATTTATATGATTTTGACAGCTGCATTTTTTGTTTTTTTTATTGTTTTGTCGGGGTGCGAGACTTTCTACACTGGAGCACTCAGACTCAATACTGGTCCATTGTACTACCAATTCACAGCTGCAAGCTCCTGCACGCGTTTTTCATTGGGCTCCAAAAATCGATTTTTTTTGGTCTAGATCCGATTTTTTGATTTCGAAGCAAGATTAACACCTATTTGCACTTACATTAACATATTAGTCATTTGTCAGTTTGAAGTTTCTCGATAAATATTGCGACGCGTTTTTGTTTCTGGGGAGACAAAAATCATTCCAACAATAAATACCTGTATTTTATATTGTTCTGTGGAAAATAAAATTACTGAACAGTAATATACGTGTAATTTTGCTTCTGTCGGAAATAAATAAATAATAATATATTCTTGTTTCTGCTTGCAGCCTGGCAGAATTAATTTAGCTGATTGCTGAAAATCTGTAAAAAGATAAGATAAGATATTTTATTTCGTTTATAATTTACACTTTGTTATAGCACAATTTACATAACTTAAATACAGAGATATGACAAATTTATGTCTTTCTACTGAAAAAAGTTTACAAGTTACAAAAATTAAATTAAATTAGACAAATGTTTGCTTTTGAGGAAAAACAACGACTAAAAACCTCAAATGAAAGAGACAAAAAAAAGAAGATAATAATAATAAATAAAATATTCATGAATGCATAAATAAATAAGTAAATAAGTAAATAAATAAATAAATGAATAAATAAATAAATAAATAAATAAATAAATAAATAAATAAATAAATAAATAAATAAGTAAATAAACAAATAAATAAGTGAACAAATTAATAAATAAGTAAATAAACAAATAAACATAAATGAATTGACAAAGGAGATACATTTGAGTAAATAAATAGATAATACCAAATGGGCAAACAATATAGTAATGTAATATAAAGATAAATAAATAACAGACAAATAAATTAACAAAAAGTTGAATATTGCGTTTGTGATATTTAATATTTAATTGATTGCTAAAAGGATTCTCAGCGATATCACATCTGATCTTAAATTTTTCGATTAGTTTGCGTATTCTGAAGGAGATCATTTCTACATTTGCTCTTGCATGTAGATCTACCGTGGAATGATGCCATGGGAGGTTGAGCAACATTTTTAATAGTTTGTTCTGTGCGATTTGTAACTTTTCAATGTACCATTCAGCACAATGCCCCCAAACCGGGCAGCCGTGCAATAAGATTAATTGAAAAATTGTTTTATGAATTTATATATTTTGTTTTCATTTGAAAGTGATGATTTCCTATTTATAAATGGATATAATATTTGTATGCCAATATTTATTTTCTTAAGTGTTTGCATAGTGTGTTCTTTAAACGTCAGTTTTGAATCAAGATATACACCCAAGTATCTTACAGAAGGCTTCTATGCAATTGAATACCCATTGACAAGCAGTTGGTTTGGTGGAAGAAAACAAGGTCTTGTTTTTCGTGTGAAAAAGATAGCTTGTGTTTTTTCAGCATTTAGTTTTATTTTCCACTTTGTGTAGTAGTTTTGCAGCGTTTCAATCGATTTTTTAAGATTCGTCTCAATATTTAGACTGAACTCATGCGATGAAATTATAGCCGTGTCATCGGAATAAATTGCTGCTTCACATTGAAAGAGGAGAGGAAAGTCGGATGTGTACAGATTGTAAAGAACTGGCCCGAGAACTGAGCCTTGGGGCACACCTGTGTGAATGTTTATTACTTTTGATACACTACCATTCACATGCACAATAAAACGGCGATTTGCTACGAAACTTTGGATGATTTTACACAAGAACAAAGGAAAATTTAGGTTTATCATTTTGTATATAAGTCCATTGTGCCACACAGAATCAAAAGTTTTTTTCAATATCTAATAGGATCATACCAGTTGATCTTCCTATTGTACGGTTCATTTTAACAATATTGCACAATCTTAAAACTTGATGTGAGGTATCATGGCCACGCCTAAAACCAAACTGTTCATCGGGATATAGTTTATGATCCTCGATAATCTTGATCATTTTTTCTTTTAGGATTTTTTCATAGATCTTATTAACACTACTAAGTAAACTTATAGGTCTCTAACTTTGAGGTATATCAAGAGGCTTTCCCGCTTTTGATATTGGGACTACCTTTGCCAGTTTCCATTTATCAGGAAAGTACTGCGTTTTAAGGCACGCATTTATAATAAACGTCATAACTTTGATTTCCCTCTTTAGGAAATTTTTTTATTCACAAGTTATCTACAAAGTATTTTATATCTGTTTCCGATACGAATACCTCCAAAAGATTGTCAGGGTTATTTGCACTAAAGGCCTGTATAGTATTTTGGACAAGTGTTTCAGTGCTTGCATCTCCTAAATGCTGCGATACTGCATGATTTTCTGAGAAATTTGAGGTAAGTGACTCCGATTTCTCGGTGTCTGTATAAAAGGTAGTCAAACCATTTTTGAGACAGGGTATTTGTCTGTTTATATTTTTAACAATTTTAACTATGTTCCTGAAGGGCTTTGCAGACTTAAATAGTGAACTTAATTTATTGTTCCATTCTCCGTTTCGAAAAGCCTGAATACTTTTATTTATTAATTTATTAGTTTTTGACATTTGAATTCGGAAAATAGGTTGTCGGTATCTCTGCCAGTTTCTTCTTTGCATATTCCTTATTCTGATAAGCTCTAAGATGTGAGTTGGTAATTTTACACATTTAGGTTTTATCGGAACTTTGGGAATACAATTATTAGCAGAATTAATAATATGCTCAGAAAATGTATGAATTAGGTCGTCAACATCGTGGTTATTTGAGATATTTTCTATAACTGTAGAAATTGTTCTAAGGTTTCTAATTACTTCGGTTCGATAAGCGACCAGTTTGCATTTTTCAGGTCCTGATAATATTGCAATTTTTCGACACCCGACCGGTGAATATTACAAAGAACAGGATTGTAGTCAGAGCTAAGCTGATTTACAGAAATGGGCTGGGATATAAGACTTGACACGTTAGATACAAATAAATCGATAACGGAGGGGATACCGCGGGAACTATCTAGAACATAAGTCGGACTGGGCGGTTGCATAATGGACATTGGCAACATAACAGAAAGTTTGGACAAGACATTTCCCCAAGAATTAGCTCTAATGCAACCCCAGTCTCTGTGTCTGCAATTTAAATCACCTCCAATTAAGAAAGCACAATTTAGACTAAACAATTTTCTTAGGTCACTTTTAAATCGTTGTCTTTTTTCAACTGGTAATAAATCTGTAAAAAAAAATCAAGAAAATAAAAACAATTTTTCAAAATGAATTTTCTTTTTGTTTATTTAAAATTATTTAACAACAATAAATACTCATGAATGTTCTAATAATGTGTCTGTGAACAACAAGCGGGCTGTCAATTGTCACACTAATACCTAGTTTTTCAAATAAAAATCAATTTCGGTTTGTTTTCCATTGGGCGCTAAAAATTTGAGATTGAAAGCAAAATCTGAAAAGCCCAATGGAAATCGACATAAGATTTGTGACCCTCCTAACCGACTTTAAATTTAATCTAAAAAATCAATTATCGCCTTGCTTTTACAACAAGTTTAGTGTGCCTGTCCATGCTTGCACAAGCACTGATTGATGCGGCTCTAAAATTATTAACGCACCTGAATCCAATAAGGAGTCCATTTTCAACTGCAAATTGTATGTGACCTTACTCCCAGTTGACTTACTTTTTAGGCACTGGTCATAAATACATCTATGCGCTGCTTCAGGATTAAGCGCCAAAGCTTATTTGATTGTCCATTGCATCCTTCTCGAAATTGAGCTCTATTGTTCTTAAATTCACTCAGTCTCCGTGAATGTAAATTTAAAATCAATAAAAATCCTTAATGACTGTCGCCACAGAAGCTACACGTCTAAGGTCTTGTAATTACCATAGCTTTGCTTGTCATTAGCGGGAGTATATGCGTGTTTTGCATATGGAATAGACACTTAAATCCTTGGAGTGTAGAGCATAATCTTGATTTTACCGCTTTCGGCCCTAAAAACACAAACACACACACATCACCTGACAGGGTGTCACCCCCTCGAAGCAGATTAGTAATTTGCTCGCTTCATTCTACTTATTAGTGTGTAGAGGTTTAAGTGAAGCTATAATTAGTGCAGCAATGTTAACTGGAGGCGGGAGATTACAGCGAAGAAGTAAACATTAACATGAAAATGGCTGGGAACGAATAAAATGGAACGTGACTTTCGACGTTTTTATTGTTGCGAAATCCAGCTGCCACAACTATATCTAAATGGGTGTCCTTGGGTGGTATACATTTGAGTGTAGTAACAAAAATTAAATCAAGAAAACCTGACCTTCGTGTGAACGGAGAACTTGTGGAAAGGATATTGCCGGTAGCTGTAAAACTAATAATTAAGAACATAAAAAAGAAATGTGCCCATAATCGAATTTTTCTGTTTAGCAGTATAGCGCCCAAAAATGCCTGTAGTCATTCTTGGATTCCGTCCTTAAATTCTAGCGAATTGAATTAATTTTCCAATCTCTCTTCTAAGAGGGAATGCCAGAAGGACATGCAACATGATACTGTCATATTTCAAGGATAATAGCTCTAAATCCTCTGGAACAAATTTTGTGCATAGTTTAAACCATCATACGGTTTTGCTTTGTTGTATTTCCTGACACGTAAGAGTAAAAATGAGAGATATAACGGCCAAACTGGACTTGCAATGACATCATCAACAAGGCTGTACATTTTATTTATTATAAGGGGTGGGCCTTTGGGTATGACCCTAAGAATAATAGAATAAAAAATAATTGATGCGTTTTTGGGCATTCAAGATTTTGTTCATCAAGTTGCGAAAATGATATCGCTTAAGCGTCCGCCGCCATTGTTGATTATCACGTGGGCTGCTTTTCATAACTTCGGGGGATAGGTTCTCCACTTCTTGACGAATGTTATCCTTGAAGACGTGATTTTAAATAACCCCATAGAAATAAGTCTAGGGCGGTGAAATCGGCTGATCTTCCGGTTTAGTGCAAATCGCCAAAACTCGTTATCAGACACACCGTTAACGCCTGCTTCAGATTGTCTCGTGCACTATTTGTCGTTGCTCTGTCTTGCTGGAACCATATGTGTTCCAGTTCTTGAAAAAAAATCATTGTTCATGGTTCTGTAGCCCTCCTCATCTACAGTGACTGTTAAGCCGAAGCCATTTTCACAAAAAAAACAAATTGTGCAATGACTCACGCCAGTGGCGGATCTAGGATCTCGACTAGGGGGGGGAGGGGGGGTCCATAAAATTTATGCTGTCATGACCTAACTTAACCTCATTTTCTCATTCTTTTGATACATTTAGCATGAAACTACGATAGTGCCGCTTGTGTGGACACACGGTTACCACTGCAAACAATTTTAATTCGGAATATCTACTTTGCGACACAGTGTCGATAATTTTTGATACACAGATAAATATATGCACCAGTTATGAGTGGCGAAGTAAAAGGAGTACAAGCCCATATCAGATCTCATTTTCCTCTTGCAATCTACGTTCATTGTGCCGCGCATGGCTTCAGTTTGGTCATCAATGCAGCTTGCGGAGTTTCGGGTATAAAAAATGCTTTACGAACTATCGGAGCAATAGAAGCATTTTTCCACTGGCCGAAGAGACAATGCATTTTAAAGAAAGACATTTTGAAAATGCCGAAAAAGAGTTTCAACTTATCTCGAACTTCAACCGGCCGTTATAGAAGCTTTTAAAGAAATAAAAAAGTGGAAAGATCGAGAGACTTCACAAAAGGCTTCTCAGCTTTTGACCGCGATTTTGACAATCGAATTTCAAATCTTCTGTCATATAATGGAATCTATCAATTCTATCGTCATGCCTCTGAGTCGGGAATTGCAGACGAAAAATCAAGATCTAGGAGAGGCCACAAAGTTAGCTGATGATGCTACGAATGATATCAAGGAAAAGCGGGAAAACGTTGATTCAAATTTTTGTATCATTTACGACAATGTAGCTGAAATCTGTTCTTAATATGAAATTGCCTCGTCATTGCAGTCAACAGAAAAATCGTTGCAACGTTGAAACACAAAATGTCGAAGATTATTACAGAATTGCCTTCTACATTCCATTCCTTGATACTTACATTTTTCTTCTCCAAAGTCGGTTCGAAAAACAAAAATCGATCTTTCACAGTTTCGGACAACTATTTCCTTCCAAGCAGGAATTTGATGAGGGAAAATGCGCAGATCTTTACAAGTTTTATGACGAAATATTGGACTGTTCAGAAAGGAATTTTATCTCAGAGATCAGAATGTGGAGGCAACGGATCTTTGATCAAGATATTCAAAATGCGCTCGATGCACTGAGTAACTTCAGATCGGAATTTTTACTTCCACAATTACGTTACGTTATTTTTTAGGCTATCAATGAAAAATGTTTCAAAAACGTGAACACGATCTTACGAGTATTGGCAGTGTTACACGTAACAACAGCAGCTCCAGAACGATCATCTTCGACCCTAAGAAGAATAAAAAACTAGAAGTTACTTAGAAGTTCAATAGGACGGGGGCGCCTGAATGGACTCGCTTCTTTGAGTATCCATCCTGAAATTGGACTAACTAAAGACGAAATTCTGCAAGAATCCTTCAAAACTTTGTTTTTTCATGTATCTACTGAGGGGGATGTTGAATGGGCCTGCTCACTCATGATGATTTTTGACGCAAAGGTCGACATCCAGGAGATCGTGAGCGAATGCACGCAACAGCCATCAGCTGATGAACTCTTCTTCGAGATCCATTTCAACAATTTGAAGCCAGAAGAGGTTGTAAAATAATACCCTAACAAACACCGTTGAAGGTGACTGCATTGCCTACTCGAAGAAGATAATAGAAGAAGAACGGTCTAATCTCTCCGCCAGCCCAAAATACGCACTAAACAGTGCATGGTTGCCACTATTATTAAAAAAAAAATCCCTGACTTTCCCTGACCAGTTTTGAAGTTTTCCCTGACCAAATTTTGCAAATATAGCAAACATAAATGACGCATTTAAACACTCGTCCCAAATATTTAAAGAACAGAAAAATTGTATACTTCTAAACATTCCTTTTAAAAATATCAATGAAACAATCAGTTGAGAACAGGAAATACCTTATATTTTCAAAAGGGAGAGTTGATAATTTATTTTCTCTTCTTCAACCTTAGCTTGAATGGGAATTGTTGCTCTTTCCTTATGAAGCTTTTTATTTCTTCCTCCCTTTTTCTTGTTAATACGTTTACTCCATCTTTTTTTTTTTAATTTAAGTTTTTGTTCTATGTAGCTGCTGTGTATGTCGACTATGAGAGGATCGAACATTAAATATTAATTTTGAATTTATTTCCACTTTCGATACTCCCCCAGCCTCTTTCACGCCATCTAAGACTCTTCTCTGAGTGACTAGTGACTCCTCAACGAGGTTTTCGACCAAAAAAATTCTTGTTAATCGAGAAGCCACTCCCAACTGAGGCGTTTCCGTCCGATAAAATGCAACACATTTTCATAACTTGTTAAAGATACTTAAAATTTTCATTTTTGCCAAAAAGCTGAAAGTAAAACTCATTACCTCTACAAGTAGATTCTCCTAGGGCTGTCTTTGAATCTGTACATGTACTTATGTACTGCAATTTTGCCCTTTCCGCGCATGTATCAAACAATCGGTTGGCATTATATAAAATTTGAAGAAAATTTTTGAATCTTTTACTGTAGAGACCGTTGTTTTGCAAAATATTTCTAGGATTAAGACTGCTCACGTTTACAATCAAATCGTATTTTAATGGGCTTCGTTCTTCGATTTTTGATATTATGCTTATAATAATTTTGCGGCAATCCAGTTTAAATTTTAAAATATCTTTTTCGGAAAAATTGTCTTTTTGTTTTATTGCATTGAAGATTTTCGTCGCTTTGAAGCCAACGTCAACGTTTCTTATTTCCAGAAGATTAGATTCACTTGAAAGATCGATGGACAAAAGTTGAGATCCTATTGAGCATTCGCTGATATACTTTTTTTGACGATGCGATGCAATAAGTTTTTAACCATTATGAGGAGATCTTCATAAAGGTAAAATATCAATGGTTTCTCGCCTTGAAATTTTGATAAAAATGGTTCACAATCCGATGTAATTGTATGGAAAAATGCAAGTTTGGATTCTAACAATTTGTCTTACAAGTATTTTTTTACGTTTTCAATTGGCCTTGTTTTGGTAAATCTGAATTTGTCATAGAAAAAAAGTGCTTTAACTCATCAAAAATTTCAGGCATCTCTCTTAACAGATTTTGTTTTCGAGCCAAAGTACACCGCAATATTTCAGGGGAAATCGAGTACATTCATTTTTGGAGATAAATAAGCTTTTTTTTATAATAAGCGCGCCCTAAAGGGATTTGTTGGGACCCTTATAGTGCATTAGCTACACAGCGCGGGCGTTAAGGAAATTAGGGTGAGAAGAAAAGGAGAGATGCCGATGCACGTTGGTTTTGAATGTCTGTAGGTTATAATGTGTAGCAAAAATGAAGCGGGGAAGAGCATTCCACATTCGTGTTGTACGGCTGAGGAAAGATTCTTTGAACTTCACTGTACGTCCGAACACAGGCTTGAGGGTGACCTGATGAGCATTCCTTGCATGGCGGGTATTGCGGTTGAAATGTTCAGGGGGAGGAATGCAACTGGCTATTTCGTTTGAGCACTTATGGTGGAAATAACGATAAAATAACGACAGGCATGAGACATTACGACGATGACTAAGAGAGTCAATCGATCTCGCGATGTCTCGGTCGCCAATGAGTTTTATCGCGCGTTTTTGGATCCTGTCAAGTAGTTCCAAATAAGTTATTGGTGCACCGGACCAGATATGAGCGTTGTGCTCGAGTTTCGGGCGAATAAACGCCTTATAAATAGTAGCCAGATCAGAAGGGGTGAAATATTTCTTACAACGCTTAAGGAAGCCTAGACATTTCGCGGCGTTCTTGGCGACATCGAATATGTGGTCATTCCAACGAAGGTTGTCATTAACACACATACCGAGAATGGAAAGTCTTTCGGTTTCAGCGATGTAAGTGCCATTCATAGATAATGGCAGTGTGTGTGGGTTTTAGTTTAATGACAGGAGACAGCATTGAGTTTTGGAAGCATTAAATTCCACTCTATTGGTTTTACCCCACTGAGTTATGCTGTTAAGATCGGAATTTAATGAGCTTAACATAGGTTGCCGATTCAAGATATTTCATTAGCTTTTTTTTTTTTTTTTTTTTTTTATAATTTGCTTACGCTAAAGGGATTTTTTTCTGTTGTTACAGTACCTACCCTTATAATGCTAAGAACACAGTGTAAGCTACTTGGTATTAGAAAGAATAGAGAGATAGGAAAGAAGTGTTTGGGTGCAGCTGTAGGGTTTTTCTCCACGGGTGGTGTCTAAGTTACTTAGGGAGATTACGATTTCATGTATTCGGTATAAAGTAATGGACTTGGCCGGGATTCGAACGCACGACCTTCCATTCCGTAAGCGAATACACTACTAATGCACCATTGCCACCCCCAGCTGACGGTTTATCAGCGTTTCCATGACCTTAGAAAGAAGGGACGTAAGTGCAATTGGTCGGTAGGAGGAGGGAGAAGAAGATTCGCCTGTTTTTGGTACAGGCTGGACAAATGCTGTTTTCCATCTTCCCGGAAAGAGTCCTGAAGAATTGGACAGACGGAAAAGCTTACGCAATGGTTTTGCCAGCGAAGAAGAACACCTCTTCAGAACGATAGGGGAATGCCATCTGGACCAGCGGATTTGTGAACGTCAAGATCTTGAAGTACTCTAGCCACTGTACGAGTGCGAAAGTGGATTGGTCCCATGGAGAATTCTACACGCTCGAGTACAGGGGGAGACAAAGCACAATCTGGGAGCGTTGAGCTGACTGCAAAGTGAGCAGCAAGCAGATTGGCTTTATCTACAGAGCTGACAGCTGGAATGCCATTGTAAATGAGTGTCGGGACAGATGATGAGGTCGAATTCTTGATGTTTTTAACAAATGACCAAAAGTTTTTACTACCAGTGGGACTTTGTAGTATTTTTTGCCTCAACTTTGGTCATAGGAGAATTTGACACGATTAATGTGGGCATTGCAGTCATTTCTGGCTCGTTTAAACTTTTTACGGCTTTCCTCAGATGGGTTGGCTTTGAATAGCCGAAAACTTACCTCTTTTAACCTAATAGCCTCTTTGCAGCTCGAGTCACACCACGCGTTAACCTTGGGTTTGATACTTTTAATCCTGTTAGGGATAAAAGATTTCATGCCCAGGTGAATTATATTTGTGATCATATCAGCAGCAGCATCCACGTCGCTGTCGAGGAAGCACAGCGACCAATTAAAACTCTTAAAGAAACCGTTTAGTTTTTCCCAATTGGCTTTCTCGTATTGCCATACGGTTCTTTTTGGAGTTTGTTCTCTAACTATGTGGTTGGCCAGAATGGCCAGCCTGAATTGTGTATATTGAAATCGCCCGCAATAACGATTTCAGAACAAGGATGAAGGGTCACAATTCTTGTAATGGAATCGGACAGGGCATCAAACTCATTATAAGTTGAATGTCTGTCCAAGTTGGGGCTTCTGTAAATAAATATAACAGTAGTGGATTAATTGCCTACGGACATGAAATTTGAACCAAATGAAATTAAATTCCGGATTGGAACACTGACCATACTGGGGCTGAGGTTGGTAGGCTACGTCACTACGTATATAAACGGCGAGACCTCTGCAAGGTTTCCAAAACAAAACACCAAGTGAAAGTTGATAAGCAGGAAGGGAGACCTAGTACTAAGCTCATTCGAAAGAAAAAGTCTTCATATAATACTTGGTGTGAGGATAAATAGATGGAACGATACAACCGTGAAATCTATCAGCGAGTGTGGCGGGCATTCTTGCCCAGAAGAGTACGAGATGTGTAAGTCATCCCAAAACCTACTAAGAAATGAATGAATGAAATTAAAACTGCATAACCTAGAATTGACCTGACTTTTAATTCGTTTTTAAGGAAATAAATCAAATTTTTTTATGTTATTTTCAAAATCAGGTAGGTACCTATACCCAGTATTCACCCACTTTGAAAGTAAAGTACAACCGCCACATATATCTCAGCGCAAGTAACTAGGAAATCATTATTGCTTCTCTATGGTTCAAGATAACCATCTAACTAACAGTTTGCGCCACCTTAACACACAACTTGAGCTCGCAAGTTTATTTAAAAACTCGAACGGCACTCTGCCGAAATCCACTAAATCAGAGCCAACGCTAACCTGGGTTTCACTGAGTGCCAAAACAGCTGGTTTGTTATGAAAAACATGGGCGTATAATGAAAAAAAATGTTTCCTCAACCCACGAATGTTGCTGACATCCACAACGAAATTCCTACACATTACAAAATACAAACATAAAAGAAAACACAACTCCGACGCTAACTAAGCATAAGCCGTGAATTGAAAACATACGTTAGATTTCCAAAACAACCTACCGCAGGTGTTATCCCCGTACGGTAATTTGTTTTGGTCCACCAACAAAATCAACAACTCACGACCCCACTATACGCCCGATGCTGCCTTTACCCAAGCATTGCAAGTGCACAAACGATAATCGAACGACACATGCAATAGTCAAGAAAGAGCAACAGTGATAAAGTGGGATGGGGGACGGAGGGATACCCACGCTGTTGTTTTTTTTCGCCTTTGTTTTTGATTTTTTTGTTTGAGCACTGCCACCGCCACTGGCTCTATGTGGATTTATTATACCCTATTCTAAGGGTATATTAATTTTGACGCATAGTTTGTAACATACCTTAATATTGCCCGTAGACCCCTAAAAGTTACTATATTGATGATCAGCACCAATAGTAGTGTCGATCTAGCCATCCGTCCGTCCGTCTATCGGCCAAAATTAGGCCTTTAAACTGGAACTAGAATGCTGAAATTTTAACCATATACTCTCTAGGGTCCCGAAATAATCAAGTTTACGAATTTATGAAATCCGCCCACAGACACGCCCACAAACTCAAAAACAAAATTTCGGAAAAAATCGAATTTTGAGCTAGAAAGCTGAATTTTTTTATATATGATCTATGACTCCTAAAACTGCTCGGGAGATAAAATTTTCAAAATCCGCCCACTGACACGCCCACAAATAAATAAAACATTTTTTTTTGAAAATCCAAAGTTTGAGCTAGGGAGCTGAAATTTATAATATATACTCTCTATGGGCCCTTTATGCTCATGTGTAAATATTTTCAAAATCCGCCCACTGACACGCCCACAATTATTTTTTTTTTTTTTGAAAATTCAAAGTTTGAGCTAGTGAGCTGAGATTTACAATATATACTCTCTAGGGGCCCTTTATTCGCATGTGTTAATTTTTTTAAATCCGCCTACTGACACGCCCACAATTAAATAAAACAATTTTATTGAAACACCCAAGTTTGAGCTAGGGAGCGTTTTTTTTTATAAAATCCTTTAAATGTTATACGAACAAAATATGTAGAGCGTTCTGAACAATTCAACCATACTTAGACTTTTGTCATGTCCACTTATGAGGGATAGGAATAAGAATAGGGTATCCAACAGTTCGCCCAAGCGGACTGTAGCCCGTCCCTATGTTTTTTTTTTGTTTGTTCACACACTGCGCGATTTTTTTTTCGCGAACTATATTGGCCGGTATGCATATGTTTGACGATGTACTGGCACCGAAATTGCGATCAAAAACACGTCCGCAACACGACGGGGGGCAATCAGCTTCTTCTTGCAGGGCTGTCTTTGAAAACGTAATAAAGATGCCTTAGAAAAATATGCAGGTCCCATGAAATATTTGTAAGCCGGTTTTCATGGCTCCATATATTACATGTAGACCACACACACCACATTCTAGTAGCTGCGTACCATCCGGATCAATTTCATTTCGCTGTTCTAATTTCTTAAAAAAAAAAAAATTACGTTTGGGCAATCCATAGATACTTGAAGAAGTTTTTCTTTTTTCAAAAATCAGTTTCCATTGTCAAAATGTTTTCAAATGGCATCTGACTTTGAAGATCCCATGAACTCGCTTTCTAAGTACCTATTGCAAACAATTCCTTTTGACTCATCAAAAAAACGGACAACTAAATCCATTTGTCCTTTCTGAGCTGTTTTGTTTAGTGCTTCGTCAAAACTTATAACAAAGTCGTCACATTTGTTTACTTTATCCAAAAGATTGTTATGGAAATATGGGGAGATACCGTGGTTGATAACGTAGGAACTCTTAGTTCTTCCTAACTTTAAATTTTCAGCAATTAGGCTGTCTGGGAACATCAATCGAAAAAGATCACTAATTTCCACAGCCGAGTTCAAGGACGCTCTGGTGGAAATAATATACAGACACCACCTTATCTCTGCGAGAATGGAATCGGTCTTGTCGAAAGTGAAATATTTTGTTTGTGTATTTTGAGCGTTAATATTTTCTGGTGTATTTTGAGATGTTTTTGACTACTAGAGGCGACCAATGAATGAGACGCAGTGAAGAAAGTATCAATTTTTTGTGACGTCAAAGCTTTAGAATTTGACTTATGCGCTATTCCATTTTGATGCGACAACAAAGGTCTTTGGCCCATATTGCTTAGCTCAAATTCTTTTTTGTATAATTTGCATCTTGCTTTGCCGTTATTGCCTTAAAATAAAAACTATTCTATACAAAATCTTCCTTAGCAAAGGGAACAAATTTCGCTAAACAAAGTCAATTGAAATAGACTATTTTGATTTTTGATGTACCTACATACACATAAGTTTGCATGTCTTTTTTTCGGAAAGCATGAAGATGTGGTTTTCCATTTAAGCATTATCTTAGACTTTTCGTAGCACTTGGATATAAAAATAGGATTGATATGCTTTTCAATGCTACTTGGCATCTCCATTAGCTGTTTAGCGACTGCGTGCAAACGCTATACTTTCTCGAAACCAAAATCGTCTCAATCAATCAAATTAAAAAAAAATTTCCAGGGTACATACATTATTAGATAATAATGGTGGATTAGTGAAATGGTATAGGTATATCTCGAAAGATATCGAGATCTGCGAAATGTGATTCCAAAATAAGAAAAAAGGTGGATTCATGAAAAGTAATATTTTTGCTCCCCATGGAAAACCACATATATTTTATTCAAAAATATTGCACAGAACAGAAAAGATATAAAGTTGTCTCTCTTTCACAAATAAAATTTTCTGTGACTGCGAACATGTCGATGGTTCAGGCGCATTGATTTTTGCGTAAACGTGTGGGTAGACTTCAGAGCTCGACATAAACAACTTTTTTAATATTATTTTCCCTGACTGTTTTTGAAATTCCCTGACTTTCCCTGACATTCCCTGACCAAATGTTCGTTCCCTGACTTTCCAGTCCAGTGGCAACCATGCAGTGGCTCCTGTTGGATGCATGGAACGTTGAAGAATCTCTCTTCTCTTCTCAGCTCCCCAAGTCACGATTATCGGATATAATGTTCCATACATAACCACCATGTTATACACTCTTTATTTAAATAAAAACATCAGAACTTAAATAAATAAACACTGCGTTCTTTACTGAAATTTTAAATAGGCGGTCTTAATGGGACCATCACAGAAAATTTCAGTAGGTGTGTCTTCCTGGCAATACAATGGACCAGTATTGAGTTGGAGTGGCCGGTGGCCCAGTGTAGAAAGTCCCGCACCCCTGCAAAAAAATAGGACCATTACAGTCGTATTTGAATTGATATTTCAACCAGATTTTCTTTACGTTGGTAGATACTTCATTTATTTCCATATATTTAAAAAAAATTCCGTTATGGTTTTTGTATCTCGGGTCCACCATATCTTATGGGTTCTGGGGATGTTTCATCTGGTCCGGTGGCTTTTCCAAATTGTATAGTCTTTGTGATATACTGAACCTATTTTCTCTAAGTTTTCGTTCTGGTTCCGCCCTCGTCAAGCATCGTTTCATTTTTTTTAAATGTTCCATGAAAATACTTTCACCATAATTATATCAAGC
The DNA here is from genome assembly GCA_949715645.1 of Portevinia maculata. Lineage (NCBI taxonomy): Eukaryota > Metazoa > Arthropoda > Insecta > Diptera > Syrphidae > Portevinia > Portevinia maculata. The sequence continues at coordinate 35,827,000 of OX454526.1, read as the reverse complement.
ATTTCCATTTTAATAACCAGCTTGTGTCCATCTTTGATCGTTCTTGTTTACATTCCGTATTTTTCTCTCTGAAGCCTATGGCGCTCTTTTCTCTGGATATTTCATCAGCAGAGTTCCAAGTTCTATATTCTTTTTCCTGGTGTCGTATTTGACTTTCCTCAAACTTCCTCACCTGTTTTTGGTACGATTTCTCTTATTCTTCTCCACTCATCCTGTAGCCAGCGATGCCGTTTTTAAGGATTTTACCCATGTTTCGGGTATTTTCGACCATAACGGGAATAACGGGAAACCAATCCGGAAGGGGGGAATAATTGTCTACTCAAAATCTTTCATCATTTAATGCAATTTGTGCTTTCATTAAAACGTTCTCAAAAGTTTGCACTCAGCAAACGCAATCCTAAGTCTTGCCATGCGCTTGCGACATAATTATTACATTGGAAACCTCTGCAATTTAAAAAAAAATGTATTTGCAGTCTGTTTGCAAACATGCATCTGCTTTGGAATTGAAACTAGGACATTTCTTCATTGGTAGCTTGCGCTCTAATTAGATGTTCTCCGAAAACATTCAAGAATTTTGGAATGATATTTAGTTAATGACTTTTAAATGCATTTTTTTGATTGCTTATTAAATATCAACTTACATACTAGACAAAAATGATTAAATCTAACTTAAAATTAACAGGATACTTAATCTATATTAATTGTCCTTATGTGGACGTTCTAAACTTAATTATAACCTTGAAATTATTACATTTCGGCCTAAAAACTATTTTAGGGAGAAATCTTATATTTATCATTGACAAAGTTTTTATAAACTCGGCATCTCTATCAAAGCATACACTTTGATAGAGAAGCCGAGTTTTTTAAAACTTTCTGTACTTACTTAAACTACTTAACGTATTCTACCTATAATTAGGATTTTGAGCACTCGTTGCCTTGCGCAACAAGTGGTCAAAACCCCAGTAGCTTTCCGGGCGCCTGGCAGTCGTCAACGTGCACACCCGGCGCCGTGAGCCGACTGAAGCCCTACAGCGTCAGTGACCTCCCGGAAGCACCACCACATGTTGGCGAGCTCGGCCTCTCCCAGAAACGCCCTAGCTTACTTAATCTAACTTATACACTAAGAGTATGTTACCTAGAGTAACGCACTGTCCTGGGAGGGCATGTTGACCCCTCTTCCCTCAACAAGCCACCAAAATTCGGCGAATTGCTTTTCCGTGTCGAATTCATCCCTTTCCGCTATTGCGGTACTAAAACGTAGGAGCTCATGAGCATTAGCGACGTCTCTACCGTGGATGAGCTGCTTTTCTCTCGTTCTGCGGTAGTGGTTGTATAATACCGGGATACCATCCCTCGTCTGGACCAGCCCTTTAATATCAATATGGATAAATGCCTCCGGCGGGATAAAGCCAAGCCGGAGCGTACTCTCTGTACATTTCATTGGGATAGTAAGCCCCAAAGATCAGAGTATTGCTATTGCTGGCCATCGCCCTTGCAACGTACCTTCGAGTCACCTTAATGAGGAAATTGTCAATTCTATTTAACTGAGCCCCATCGTATAGGACATTGTTGCGATAGTATTTTATAAAGTTGGATTCAGGCATTCGGAACAACCGGAGACAGGCCCTAAGACATTGTCTCTCCAAAGCCGGAATCTTTTTCATATAACTACGCACTATATTAAATCAGAATAGAGAACCATAAGCGATGATCGGCCTTATAAGAGACACATAGCATATGACTTTCACTCTGGAATCAAGTTGACTGCTATGAAATAGTCTCCTTATCAGCGCATAAGCCTTCTTGGTCCCAGCAAGACAAGCAACCATATGTTTATCGAAATATAGATACCGGTCAAGCTAGATACCCAGATATCTAACTACGTTTCTTACCGCCAATGGTTGCCCATTTTGTCCAATAATAACCAATTTCTTCCTGTTTTTTCTGATACCCTAGAGGCCCCAGCCAATGGTGTTCTAAACAAGATTGTTTCCACGAAAAAAACTGAATTCAGAACAGAGAAAACAAATTAATATTTTTTGATAAAAAGAAAAATGTATTTACGTAAAAAAAGTCTTTCAACGCTGCCTCTAGGTCTATATCTCCAAGGTGCTCTTAAGGTTCCCTTACACGGTCAATCGGTCGATATCATGCATCGTGTTTGTGTGGATTGACGCTACCCCTTACACAGTTCAATCGATTGACGTGAAACTTTTAGTTTTTGTGAGTTTTCGTGGTGTACGGATGTGCGATGAGTGAAACGGACGATTGTATTGCATATATTGCTCTTGCAATATATTCTTGAATTGTATTACGAGATGAACACGGAGATCCGCTGTCTTTAATGAAACTAATTTCATTAAAATGCCAAAGAGTTGATTCACTGAAATTATCAACACCGGATTCGCTTTTGTTTAATTCATTTAAACGTTTTAGCTCGCGCCGAAAATTCGTTCTCAACGTATTTATTTTTCTGGTGACATCCGCTTTTTGTGCATCAGTAAAGTAGACCAACATTGAAAACTTATTATAGTCCGTACCAAAACAGTTGGCCAACGGTCGATTGCGCAGAGAGAGGATTTAAGAGAACAAAAATGACGCGAAAGAGATTTAATCACTAAGCGTTTTTGCCTGTAATTTACAATGTGTAACCCAACTTTACAGTGCTTAGAACTAAAATGCTGTTGAATATCTAAATAAACTTAATTTTTTATTATGAGGTCGACTTTTATACATTTCTACCTAGAAGTCCGATTGTATTTGAAAGGGTTCCCAACCCTTTTTATGGTTGAACATTTCGTGGTTTAGCGCTAGGTACCTGTATGGGTGGTGTGCTTGGTTAGAATAAATTTTATGATGTTTGATTTTACCTGTTTGACTTAAGTGTAAAAGTTTTACGACATGATTAGTGTTTGCATTTGGTTACCTGTAGGGGCAAGGAATAAATTTGTTGCTTGGTTTTTAGAGTTTTTTATTTTAAGATAACGCATATATATTATGGATTTCCTATTTGGAATTCACTTTCACGAAAACAAAAGCATTGCTAGGACATAAGTTTATTAAAATAAAATAAATTGTCATGGATCTTTCAAGAAAAGGAAAACCAATAGGAAGTCTAGGACGTAAGATCGTTGTTAGGATATATTACAAAAAAATTGAAGAAGCTAGGAATTTATGTATAGATAATCCCATCACCCTACGCAAATTCACAGACAGAGGAGTTTACGGGAATTTCGGCCCGAACAATAAGAAGGATAATTAAAGAATATGAGAAGAAAGGCGCTATTGAATCTCCAACTAAAAGAGTACCACATACAAAATGGAAAACTGGATTGGACGAATTTGGTATCACAGCTGTTCGGCGAATTATATACAACTTCCACATTGAAGAAAAAATGATGATAACATTAAAAATGTTAAGACAACGGGTGCAGGAAGATTTGGAGCTGAACCTAAGCAATATGTCGCTACATAGGATTTTAAAAAGAAATGGATTTTCTTATAGGAAAACGGAGAACAACCGTAAATTTCTTTGCGAAAGAAATGAAATCAAACTTTTACGAGTGAAATATCTGAGGAAGGTGCGGGAGTACAGGTCAGAAGGATATGAGATTATTTATTTGGACGAGAGCTATATTCACAGCTCTCACACAAGGCCAAGGGCATGGACTGACGGCACCAGTCAAGGTTTAAAGGCGCCAATTTCAAAAGGCCAAAGGCTGATAATGGCGCATGCTGGTGGAGCGAAGGGCTTCGTGAATAATGCCTTGCTTTTATTTAAATCTGGGTCGAAAACAGGAGATTATCACGATGAGATGAATTTTGAAAATTTCTCCAAATGGATGATCAAGTTTTAAATAACCTAGAGGAACCATCGGTTATTGTAATGGACAACGCATCATATCACAACAAATGGGAACACAAGCAAATCACTTCTGCTTCCGTTAAATCGGAGATGTTAGAATGGCTTTCCGTCAACAATATACCGCATTCTTCAAAAATGCTCAAAGTCGAACTTTATGACCTTATAAAGCGACATCGGACTAATCACCACCCCAAGCATAAGATTGACGATATGATTCACGGCGCGGGACACGAAGTACTACGATTGCCACCCTATCATCCAGATCTCAACCCTATTGAAAAGATCTGGGCAACAGTCAAGGGAAGAATCGGAAGCCGAAATACAACGTTTAGATTATCGGATGTTCAGAAACTAGCTGAAGAAGAATTTTCAAAAATAACAGTTGAAGATTGGCGCAAAGTTTGTGAAAAAATTATAAGGACAGAGGAGGAATACTTTTCACACGAGCAGATGTGGGACACAATGTCGGATGCAATAATTATCAATCCAGGAGATGATTCTTCAACCGATTATGAAGCTGACAGTTCTTCGAATTCAATTTAATATACATTAATATTAACTATTTCATATATAGGTAGCAAAATCAATAAATATTTTTATCTTAGTACTAAAACGTGTGTGTTTTTACTTCTTAATTCAAACCAAACCGAACCACCCATTTGGTATACTGGTGTTTTGTTTTGCTGCTCGCTGTAAATCTGTTTTATATTTGCAATTCATCGTCAATTTTATCTCGCTATAATTTACACTTTTAATCAAGGTTACAAATTTAAAAGTGGTGGGTAGCTCAAAAAGTTTTAAAAACTGCATTTCTTAAAAAAAATTATTGAAGAATCAAGAACGTTCACCATTTTGTCTTTAACGAACCGTTTAATACCCCATCCTCTTTTTTGTGACAGAAAATCGTGCCTATTGTTATTGGGCATAAAATCGTTTACGTTTCCAAAAAATTCCCAAATTGTAAATTTTTTATTAAATTTACCTACCTCGCCCAAATTCAATGATATAAACAAAAAAAATTTGGTGTGACACTGCAATTTACTTTACTTTGCGTGCCAATATCAGTACCTACATGATCAATATGCACGACACAATTAATAATAATCAACGAAAGCATAATGAGCAAATAGGGTTTAAATCTAAAACCGTACACCTTCATACAGACACAGTCACACAATCAATTCATGTGCAATGTTTTGCTTAATCTATCCGACCGTGATCACATCATACTCCTACAAAGAACCGACAAGACAAAAAACGAAACAATATATTTGCCTCCAAGTAAAGTTGACATATAATGGTCTATATTTTTCCTCCGCTCCTAATTTCAGTATAAAAGAAGGAAAATGAAGAAACCACCCTCAGTGAGATCGCGACAGCGATCTTGAACACAAGGCAGGGTATACGTCGTTTTTTATAATGGCTCCGCCCATTTTCGTCTCTTTATGCTTGTTTTTGCAATTTAAGAGATTGTAAAACACATTTTAAGAGACCTGCGCAGTAGAATGGCCAACTGTTTTGGTACGCACTATACCAAATCTCCACGCTACGTGATGGAATACGGGATTTTGCTGTGGTGTCATCTCACTCCAGACGCTGGCTCAGCAGCATGATTGTGGAGTGTGTTGGCAATTGTCATTGTGGTGTATCGAGTGTCCGCAATCCGTGGGAATGAAGTGACAATTTGTTCGTTGTTAACTTATATCCTGAGATAACATTGCTGGTTGATCCAGGATTGGTAAAACACTAACTATATACTGCAGGATCAAAAACTCCTCAGTCAAACAGTCGCAGATACTCGTAGTGGTGGACTCTATCAAATAAAAACAATTTCTCCACGTTCTTACGCACAAAGCAATAAAACCAAGGAAAAAAACTCGGTTTCAATGTAAATTTTAATTTTTAATTGTTTATTGCCGACTTGATTTGATAACTTGTAAATTTTGAATGGCTCTTAGTATTCGTCTTCGGCCAAAGGCAACCTCTGCATCCACCTGATTTGCCGTTGGTCCATTGCTTAAAAAAAAATGCAAAGGTTCCCGTATTTCGCCTGGTCTCCCAAGTTTGCCAATAATTTGGATAGTAACCATATAATGTCAAGAGAGTGCGGATTGTGGCCGTTATGTTATGGCGGGGGTAAACAGAAGCTTCCCGCAGGGCGGCGTTCTGTCTCCAGTGCTGTGGTGCATACTGGTCGATTCTCTGTTGAACGCACTCAACAGTTCTAACGTATACGCTCAGACGTACGCGAATGATGTTGCCATGCTTTCTGTGGGATCATGCCTATAGCGACTGTCTGCGGCAAGGTGCAGGCGAGAAATGGTGAACTGGGAATGGGCTTTCGGTCAATCCTCTTAAAACTGAGGTTGTTCTCTTTACGAGAAGGAGGAAGCTGTTCGGGTTGACTCAGCTAGTGCTAAAAGGCGTCACAATCCAACTTTCCAATGAAGCAAAGTATCTGGGAGTCATCCTGGATGGCAAACTTGTTTGGTCCAAGCATGTTGAGCTGGAGACTGCCAAGGCGCTGTACGTTTTCTGGCAGTGCAGTGAATAGAGTCCTATGGATTTATACGGCTATGATAAGATCATTTCTAGCATACGCATCGGTTGTTTGTTGGATGGTTACTACTGCTTTCCAAAGGAAGGTATGTCTCGGCTGCACGGGGGCCTTCCCCAGCACGCCTGGCTCCAGCGTGGATGCATTATTGAACCTCCCGCCCCATGATGTTTACATCATGGCTTGCATAATGAAAGCTATCTCACGTTTAAAAAGAGATATCTTTTGGTATAACTCGCACTGGAGTTTTGATGAACTTGCGCGGCGGTTGTCCTTCGACTCCTGTCTTATGGATATGGCGTCCGATGCAATGACACCGGAATTTGGCTGAAGCGCAACTACGAAATCGACTTTCCTCGTATTCCGGACTGGCTCTGGTCAGACTCTGAGCCAGGAAAGAAATGCAGTCAAATCTTCACGGAAGGTTCCAAAACCGGTCAAGGATCTGGTGCTGGTGTCTTCTTGGAGAGCGACAATATTAGACTTTTCTTTAGGTTAGGCAAACATGCGTCAGCCTTCCAAACAGAGACTTATGCTATCCTAATGGCCATGGACTATGTTGCGAAACAGGTGGAGGGGCAAAGTATCTGCGTCTGTAGCGACAGTCAGGCTGCGCTTAAGGCCTTGCTGAAACTCTTAACTCCGATGTGTGATTTGTTGACCAAATTAAATTTTAATGCTTTATTGTGTTCTTCGGCTGTTTGGTCATTTAGTTTTTTTGTAAAATGAAAGATTAATTCATTTACTTTCCCAACGTTTCGGCGGGGGTTGCCACCTTCCTCAGGGGAATCTTTATTACATACACAACAAATAAATAAATAAAAGTTAACATTAAGTCAACCAAACAACTATTGGTTATAGATAAAACTTACAAATTAAGTTTAAAAAAGAAATTAAATAAAATAAAATAAAATAAAACCGTCAGCTATATTATCACTTCGACTTGTTGAAGTTTTGTCCTTGGCTGTGTGTCCGTTATTGTTTTGGTATGAGGGAGCAGTAGACAGCGGAGATGTTCTGTGTGTCCTGTTTCCTGTTCATGTTGTTTTTGTTGTTTAAGATATGCAGGGTTTCCAGGGTGAGGCGTTTTGATTTGTGTTTTTCTGTTTGTAAAATTAGTGTGTTGTCGAAGTCCGGTCTATGGTTTGTGTCAATGGTATGGCTGGCTAACGCTGTTTTGTTGGGGTTGCCTGATTTAATGTCGGATTTGTGATTTGATATACGCTGTTTGAGGAATTGCTGTGTCGTCCCAACGTAGCATAGATTACAAGGTTCATAATCTTTTCCTTTGCAATTAATTTTGTATACTACGTCGGTCCGTTTTCCTTTTTCCGTTCTTACTGTAAGCTTGGAGAGACTTGTACGCCAAATTGATACCCTTAGTGGTGGCGATGATCTTTTTTAGACTCTCAGCAATTCTTGGGACATAGACTACTCCTCTGTATGTCCCAGATTCTCTCACGTTCTCTTCTTGCGGAACTGTTCTGCGGCGGTGTCGGAGGAACAGGCTCCGAATAACCTCTCCGGGAAAACTGTTGTCCTTCAAAATGCGTGTGACAATTTTTTCGTTTGCGTTGTGGAACTTTTCGTCACTCAGTGCAAAGACCTTTCTGATTAGGTTGCCAGCAGTGTTAATTATGACATGTTTCGGTTGATTTGACCGAAAGTTGACTAATCTTCCCGATGCTGTTTTTTTCCGGTACCAATTGAAGGAGAGATGTTCGTTTTCGCGATGAACTTTGACATCCAAAAACGCTAACGACCTGTTTGTTTCTTTTTCCACAGTGAATTGAATTCTGGGGTTGAATGCATTGAGGCATAGCAGCAGAGTGTCGATGTTACGGTAATCAATGACCGCGAAGAGGTCGTCCACGTACTTAACAATAAGCCGTGGTTTCGTAGTCAGTTTGAAACATTCATCTAACAGATGGTCCAAAACTAGATCGGCTATGGTTGGAGAAAGTGGATTGCCCATTGGTAAACCGTCGATCTGTCTATAAACCTTGTCCTTATGTTGCAGGTAGTTGCTTTCTTTAAGGCAAAAGTTTAAAATTTCCAGGAATTTATTTTGGCTGAGAGACGTGCTGTTCTTTATAATATCCCACTTCATTTTTATTGTGCTGACCGCTAGTTGGATGGGTACGTTGGTAAAAAGGGATACTACATCATATGACACTAAAACTTCATGCTCGCGAGTTTCGAAATTTTTGGCCTTTGCTACAAACTCTAAAGAATTTTTCACAGAGTATGTTGAATTTTGTGTCGCAGACTGTAGCAGCTTTCCAACATATTGACTAAGCTGGTAGCAAGCCAAGTTCATACAAGATGTGATCGGTCGGAGGGGAACCTCTGGCTTGTGGATCTTAGGAAGACCGTAGATTGATGGTATTTTAGCTGTGCAAGTTGTCATCTTCCCTTTCTCTCTGTCATCTATGAGTTTGTTGTTATGCAGCCATTTCACCAACGTATTATTTTTGGTTTGCAATGTTGTTGTTGGGTTGGTTCTTTCTTGTCGGTATGTAGAGCGGTCTGACAGTAGTTCAGTCATTTTAGCGTCGTATTCTTCCCTCTCCATTGCAATGGTAATATTTCCCTTGTCAGTCGGGAGAATTAGGACATCTTTGTTTTTCTTGAGGAAAGTTAGTGTTTCTTTGTGGACTTTTGTTATGTATTTGTCCAATTGTCCAACTCTTAACCACCTCCAAAATAGTTCGTGAATGCAAGATCTCTCCAAATTCGGTCGGAAGGCAGAATTCACTTAGACTTGTCTAGGTCCCGGGTCATAACGGGATCACGGGAAATGAGATCTACGATGAACTTGCTAGACAGGGCTCAGAGGAAGACTTCTCAGAACCTGAACCGGCGATATGTCTGCCTGCGTCCTCGGTCAGGACTTCCATTGACGGTTGGGTTTCATATGACCACAATCACCGCTGTCATGCCTCTCCAGGGTGCAGACAGACTAATTCTCCTCGACATCTGTAGGAAATCCTCGGCATTCTTGTTGTCTCTCAACAGAAAAGACTGCAGACAGACTACTGGCGTTCTTACGGGCCACTACGCTTTTGCCAAACACTTAAAGGTGCTAGGCCTAAGCGATATCACTGCGAAGCCTGTGAAGAAAGCGATGACACTGCGACACATTTCCTCTGTGATTGCCCTGCTTTTGCTCGTATCAGGTGGCAGGTATTTGTTGCGGATATGGTGGGTACTGTAAACCTAAGCTCCTTATCATTGAAGCGCCTTCTGGTTTTTCTTAGGAAAACGAGTAAATTTTCACAGTAAAAGTGGTGTGTCTTCCTGGTAGTACAATGGAACAGTATTGAGTCTGAGTGTTCCAGTGTAGAAAGTCTCGCACCTCGACAAAACAAAACAACAACAAAATTCGTCTTCGGCCAAAGGAAACCTCTGCATCCACCTGATTTGCCGTTGGTACATTGCTCCTGTTGACCCCCTTGATTTGCAGCAAAAATTGCGTGCAAAGGTTCCCGTATTTCGCCTCCCTAGTTTTCCAATAATTTTGATAGTATCCATTATGATGTCAAGAGAGTCTGGCACCATCGATCCAAATCAGTTCGATCGAACATTTGAATCGAAAACAGTAGTATAGTTTAAAGCCGGGACAGCAAAGAAACTTCGAGTCTATTGATGCTACTGAATCCTTCGCCTCAAGTATTACAAAAACTTTTCAAAACGTGTCAAATAAATTACTCTTAATTGCGATAAGCCGCATCCAAATATCCCACATCTGTGTCTAATCATTAAACCTTAAATACCTACGCTCGATTTGTATAATACAAATTAAAGCCCGCAATATTGGCCGCAGTTCATTTAACCCTTTCGATCCGGATGGGACATAGAACAAAGGTGTTTTTATACCTTGGATGTCCCATCCGGATCGAAAGGGTTAAACCCAATTTAATGCAGCACAACGTTTATCAGCCAAAAAAAAATACAATTAAATACTCAACATTTTTTTTTCTTTTATGTTTAAAAAGCAAATGGCATTTGATGGCGAAGTTTTACCAATTAAAGCATCACATCATCCGCATAATATACCTCAACACGTTTCCATTCGGGCAACAGGACTATTTCACTAGAAAAACAGGAAACGCAGTCGTGTAAACTCTGCACCGCATTATCAAACATTATCCATCCTGATTCATAAAGGGTGATTTTTTAAGAGCTTGAGAACTTTTTTTAAAAAAAAAACGCATAAAATTTGCAAAATCTCATCGATTCTTTATTTGAAACGTTAGATTGGTCCATGACATTTACTTTTTGAAGATAATTTCATTTAAATGTTGACCGCGGCTGCGTCTTAGGTGGTCCATTCGGAAAGTCCAATTTTGGGTAACTTTTTCGAGCATTTCGGCCGGAATAGCCCGAATTTCTTCGGAAATGTTGTCTTCCAAAGCTGGAATAGTTGCTGGCTTATTTGTGTAGACTTTAGACTTGACGTAGCCCCACAAAAAATAGTCTAAAGGCGTCAAATCGCATGATCTTGGTGGCCAACTTACCGGTCCATTCCTTGAGATGAATTGTTCTCCGAAGTTTTCCCTCAAAATGGCCATAGAATCGCGAGCTGTGTGGCATGTAGCGCCATCTTGTTGAAACCACATGTCAACCAAGTTCAGTTCTTCCATTTTTGGCAACAAAAAGTTTGTTAGCATTGAACGATAGCGATCGCCATTCACCGTAACGTTGCGTCCAACAGCATCTTTGAAAAAATACGGTCCAATGATTCCACCAGCGTACAAACCACACCAAACAGTGCATTTTTTGGGATGCATGGGCAGTTCTTGAACGGCTTCTGGTTGCTCTTCACTCCAAATGCGGCAATTGTGCTTATTTACGTAGCCATTCAACCAGAAATGAGCCTCATCGCTGAACAAAATTTGTCGATAAAAAAGCGGATTTTCTGCCAACTTTTCTAGGGCCCATTCACTGAATATTCAAGCGTTGCTCGTTAGTAAGTCTATTCATGATGAAATGTCAAAGCATACTGAGCATCTTTCTCTTTGACACCATGTCTGAAATCGCGCGTGATCTGTCAAATACTAATGCATGAAAATCCTAACCTTAAAAAAATCACCCTTTACTATTCGTGTATCGTGTGTCTAGTTCTGTATACATATTTCAGTGGACAAAGGACTTATGTCAGTTTCTGGAATGGTCAGGCTCGAGCGAGAAATGCATTTTGTTGTCCTCCAGTCCTCATAACTGAGGGAGGCGTTGTTTTCGGAGTAGCAAAGTCACTAGTCATACCAAACTACCATTCGAACATCATAATCGTGTCCGACATTCAGCTGTGTAGCGAGCAATCACGCAGAATTACGAACATCATTTCCAAGACCTGCGGTTCGTGTTGCAGGCATAAATGCGAATTATTTTCGATTTAGCGAATATTAGCTCATTCGCGTGCTAGCTGGAAAATTAAAATGCACACCAATGCGGAATATGGAAGGGCAGCGAAGCCATTATAGCGTAACCTAATCGAATGTGAAATTTCAGCCAGTAACGTACAGCAATTTATCGGTGACCTGGACTTGGTACACTGTTTAAGCACAATGAATCCATGAAATTACAGCCACCATGTGACATCCTTCATTGGTTGTTACATCATGTGAATTAATTAATGCACCCAAATGCAGTTATAATAACATCATTTCGGATGTTCATGTTAAGCCATCGATTGTAATTGTGGTTGATTGACAACAGATGTGTGCCTTTGTTATGAGGCAACCAATATGCCGTGAAATTTCAAAGTAGGTGGATACCGTTTTATAAATATTCACTAAATGCCCTCAGCAAGTTTGTGCTGGCTTTAGTGATTTCCCAGAGTACCGAACTTGTATTTCCCCAAATGCTTCAAGAAGCCAACAAAAATTGCAGAAAACCAGCGGCAACGGCCGGTGAGCTGTCAGAAAGCTATTAAAAGTACCTACAGCTGTCGATGTGATTATTTTCACAAGGCGCAAAGAAAAAACAAGGTGTGACTATAAATTCAGAAGAGTGCAATTAGGGGAAAAAGGCATAACCAGAGGCAATGGGTCATATGAATAAAACGTAGCAATTGCTTTTACTCAAGAGAAATGTAAAAATCAAGGCATTTGCTACGTTTCGTATGAATAAAAACCAATTTGATTTAGTTCCAACTTTTGACATGTTCGAAAAGCGGCGGCACTGAACTTTTACTCAGATCGGATCGGTATGAATAAGACTTATCAGACAATGCAAATATGTATGTCTATCTTTTAAGATTGACTCATTAATAACCTTTTTTTATGGTAATCAAATTTGTTGGTAATTAAGGCATTATTTGCGACGGAGTTTTATCAACATAATATTAATCCTTATTCAAATAAATATGCTTTTAATTACAAGTAATTAATTGTGAACAAAATTGTCCTTAAAATCATTTGATTTTAATCAACATCTTAGGAGATATCATAATTTTAAAATAACTCCGCAACAATTTTTTTTCCAGTTGTTAGTAATTGTCAGGAGAAGGTTTTACGAAATAAAATTTTGGGAAAAACCTCTAAAAAGTCGGGAATTCGGAAAAATCGAAAACTGATTTTTTGTATGGAATTTTGTGTGCAATTGTTCCGGAATAGCTTTTCGAAAAATAGAAAATTCTTAGTGGAAAACTCGGACAATTCCGAAAAAATGCACAGGTACACATTGGGACTCAACGCTCGCCGATGCAACTGTTTCTGCGCCAGCGAATCAGAATCGTACATTGTTTGCGATCATAGCCACATGTCATCCGTCGAACCCGACCGCATTGTGGGACAAATACAAGGACGAGATGGCTGACGACATTTTGCACAAAGTTCGCACGACAACTTCGAATTTCGATCTTGAAATTAACGATGAGATACGCAACGAAGCGTTAGTTCTAATCGAAGACATGCCAGCGCCAAATCGTTCGATGCACGATGCATTCAATCGCGAATTGCAACGAGAGCAAAACTATGATCGAGATGAGCTGGCCGAAAGAGTTCGAGCAAATGTGCCGCTGTTGAATGCCGAGCAGAAGAATGTGTACGATTCGCTGATTATGGTTGTTGACGATGGAACGGAAGGCATTTACTTTCTCGATGCTCCCGGTGGGACAGGCAAGGCATTCGTCATTTCGTTGATTCTGGCAACAATTCGGTCAAGATCTCAAATTGTGTTGGCTGTTGCATCCTCTGGCATTGCTGCCACATTGTTGGATGGCGGTCGAACTGCACATTCCGCTTTGAAGCGGCCGATGAATCTACTCACGGTTTGCAAGCCAACGTGCACAATGACCAAGAATTCGGCGACAGCGAAATTGATGCGAGAATGCAAAATCATCATTTGGGATGAATAAACGATGGCGCATAAACGAGCTTTGGAGGCAGTTGACCGAACGATGAAAGATTTACGAGGTGATTCGAGACGATTTGGTGGGGCTATGATATTGCTCTCCGGAGATTTTCGTCAAACGTTTCCCGTCATCCCGAAATCTACTGCTGCCGATAAACTAAATTCATCATCGTCGTCTTTGTGGCGGCATGTCAAGAAGTTCAAATTGACCCCGAACATGAGAGTCGCATTGCAGAACGACCCATCGGCTACTGAATTATCGAGATAACTGGATTGATATCGTTCCCGGCAAATTTTTGCGAGTTCACATCGTCGAAGGAGGAATTCATCACAAAAGTGTTCCCCGGCATTGCACAAAATTATAAAAATCTCAATTGGATTAGTGAACGCTCAATACTAGCAGCAAAGAATAAGGACGTCGATAGCTTGAATTTCATTATTCAAAGTCAAATCGCCGGAGAACTGCATTCGTACAAATTTGTTGACAGCGTGACCGACGAGGATGAAGCGACCAACTATCCAACAGAATTTTTAAACTCTGTTGGGATTTGGGATTGATCATAATCATGTTGCGGAATCTGAATCATCCGAAATTGTGCAACGGTACGCTGTTGTCCGTCAAGAAACGGATGAACAATGTGATTCAAGTGACGATCATCAAGGGCCAATTAATTCAAAGGGGAGGAAGTCCTTAACCAATTCAAGCGGTTCGATTGGCTTTTGCGATGAAAATCAATAAATCGCAAGGCCGATGGTTGGAAGTCTGTGGGATCGATCTCGAAACCATCTTCGTGGTTTGTTTTTGTGCCGAAAAACAAATTGAAAAACATTTCGCTCTGTACTGATTTCGATTCCATTCAAATAAATCACATTGAAATTTGAACTATCTGTGTTTTATTATCACTCAGGAGTTTATCTGAAGGCGTTAATTGACGAAGTTTACCGGGTCCTCTAGTAAATGATATAAATGAAATACAAAAGTTTAATGATCAACTTAATCTCCACAAATCTGTTTCTCATAGTTCAAATGTAGGTAGGTAGTTCGCAACATAAGTTGATGCAGCTTCCACGGAAAACAATGTTTTTCTTGTGGAGCTTGAATGAATTGTCAAGCAGCTGGAAAACGATTTTTGTTAATAATTATTTAATGATATAATAAAAAATATCTTACGGAGCTTTGTGTAAAATGATTTCAGATGAAATATACCGAAAGCCAAGCCTCAAATATAGGCAAACCTTGTCAGCCAGATATTTCAAACCCATCTCTCAGCTTTTGAAAGCCACAGTTACAAAAGTAATCAAACTGTCACTTTTTGTCCAAAACCATTATGAATAAATGCCCACATTTTTCACAAACCATAAATAAGTCTGTAACATATTTCCTTATTGCTGAAGAGATAGAAAAAAACTGCAACGTAGGTACCTATCCTGATTGTTTTGGGAACGCTTCGCCAACTACCTATTGGACATTTTATTCTAACAAAAACTATATCAAGCTATCTCTAACTCCATAAAATGGATAAGGGTTTTTGTAACGCTTTTCCATTCGCATTTGCACAAACACTAAATAAAAACCGAATCCTGAATATTTTTAACTAAAAGAGCATAGTACCAGAAAAATGCTCCTCTTTATAGCCATATTCCATTTAAGGTATTTTTTAAGTGAATTTATTTTTTTTTTAATAAAATTTCCATTTCGATGGTGCTTTCTATCGTTAGAGTGTTGTCACCTTGTTTTTTGTTAACTTTTTCCCATACATCCACTGGACTATGAAACTTAGAATAGATTTCGGGATGTCATATACCTTCATATGAAGAATAATTTTTGTTTGGTAAAACATTTGAATCCTAACAAATAACCCATTTCTGTGATACCTACATGCTTTAATAAAATTTAGAACTTTAATGTATTTGTCCTGGAAAAGTACGAAATGAGAAGAACAAAATATAGGTAGGCATACTCCTGGCAGTAAGATAGTTGTCGGTGCTTTGTCAAAACGAAACCACACACAGTTAACTATTTGGCAGGTCATAAATCTATTCAGGACACCGCTTCTCATGTCCTTGTCATTGTGATATGTATCCTGGATAAAAGTCAACTTGGGCAATCGGAAAAATTGAAAACTTTCAGACAACGGTGCAGTCAAACAAAGAACAAGAAACGAGCCAACAAAAAGTGTAAAAAAAGAAAACACTGAATAAAACACTCACTCACTCCATGTCCTTCATGATCTCAAATAAGAAACCTGTTTGTTCGAGGTTTACACATAGTTATTTGCACCGAATAGTGAGCACAGTGGCGCTAGAAAAGTAAGGGACAGTTAATAATAGGTAGAATTTTTGGTTTAACGAAAATATACATAGTTACTAATTGGATTGGAATGCTTTAATCCGGAGTATGAGTATCTACATATAAGTAAAAAAAGTCACATAGAACTCTGAACATATCTGTGCTTTATTATGCATATCCAAATCAAACTCGCAAAAGAGAAAAACACTTATAAATAAATTACTACGGAACATAGTCAACGCACCATGGTGTATAAAAAACGCCGATTTTTTTTTTATAGCTCCTGACCCGGATATACCTTGTCCAAGAAAAATTGTCAGTACAGAGAAGATAGGATGTTTGTCTCTCAGTCTGGTTGCAATGACTTACATAAATCGGTCCCTCTTTAAAGTTCTCACAGGGTTGCCGTAGTGTGTATGATAATTCGCCATAACTCAGAGAGCAATTCTGTTTGGGTACCATCTTCCAATTCAAAATAAAAATATTGCGGAACGAACTAAATTCCGTCTATATTTTTCCTTTTCTGGTAAGATAATAATAGACGCGTTTTTAAGGGTATCTCCAGTAGACCAACAAAATATATAAATTTCGTAACACAAAAAAAAAAAATCAAAACGTAAAATATATCACTGTAATCCAATTTATTCATTATAAATGTTGTAAAACATAAAATACTAATTTCTAATATCACTACTCAACTAATGAGTAATTACTGCTACTGCTGTCGTTATTTTTTTTCCACTGCTTCCTCGGCAAAAATGTCCATTTCCCACATATTTGGCTCAACAACATGTGCAACGTGTTGGACACATCGATGCCATTTTTCCTTGTCAACCCTTGTAAGTGCTGTCGTTACTAAGTCTCTTATTTCAGCCATTTTAAATGACTTGTTTTGGCTTGCTACAAACCCTTTCACTTGATCCCAAACCAATTCTATTGGATTAAGGTCACAGTGATAAGGCGGCAAGCGAAGCACTTTATGTCCCGCATTTTGAGCCATTTCATCCACGACGTATGTTTTATACTTGGCATTTAACGAGTTCAAGCAACCCATTGTATGATTGCATCCCTACCTAACTTGAGATCTTCCTTTTGGGAATTCCCGTATTCATTGACAAAACAGGCGTCATTCATCGGAAAAACAAAGACATCATACAAACAGGTACATAATGAGATGAAAGGATGTATTTATGTTTTTTTTATTTAAACAGTTTGCGACATAAACTCAATCAGCAAGATTTTCTAAAAACATTTCCCAGTCCTTCGCTATATGTATATTGTGAAAGGTAGACACAATCAGGCAATTAGAATACAAAATTGTATAACCACGACGCAATGTCATATACCTAAACAGATGGTAAAAAAACTGCACTTATGCAGCTGTACAATACAAATACTATCAAATTAAAACCGAATGGCAACACCCCACGTAATAATTCGTTCTCAAAAGCACCAAAACCGAAGTTCTTTGACAAAATCCATAGAAAAACTCTTGATGATATGCTTCATTCACACACACTGCTCATTTTGGTGGATGATAATAGCAAGCGAACACAAGACGATCATGCTCATTCCCATTCGGCTGTGTGGGAGACTGGTTGTGGTGGGTTGTATGCGAATTTTAGGAAAATTATAACACAAATTCCTTGGTATGCCAGTGGTTTTATTTCTGTGGCAATTCTTGCGTTTGAGTGCCGTGAGAGTATCTGCAGGCACCACTGGTAGAAAAAAAGCTCCTCCATAAGGCATGTACTGACAATTTTTGTTGGATAAAGTATAGGTGAAGAAATACGGTACGTCGACCTGAGTAGATCTATTGTACCATAGGTCAGAGAAGATTTTAGGCTAGTGCGTTTTCCACTTTTCTAGAAAAGGTAATAATGCTTCTAGCAGGGGATTTCTTCAAGCTTCTAGCAGGGGATTTCTTCATTGCTTAAGAGTTCTTTGAAGAAGATTCTCTTTCTGATTCCTTCAAAACCCTCATGACCAGGAATCCACCACAGTTTGGTTTTGTTTCTTTGGCTGATTTTCTGGAGGGTATTGAAGCAGTGTAGGACTGATTTGGAGTTAATTGTGTATGAGCTAAGGGCTTTTATAGCTGCTTGACTGTTCGTAAATATATGGATGTGAGCGCCTTTGAAACCATTGTTGAAGTTGTGGTTAGCGCATTCTTGAATGGCGAGGAGCTTCGCCTGGAATACACTAGGGCTTTTTCCCATTGGTATTGAGACGTTTAGATTTGGTCCGTGAAAACCATTTTAGAACCATCCGTATACCTAAAACGCCGATCTACATAGATGTTGAAAAAATTGAAGTTTCCAACGGCAAAAGAATCTTTGTCATTTCCAATATGCCAATTAAGAAATGACTCAAATACTAAATACTTAGAATCTGACTAAGCGATAGAGTGAAGGGTCAAGAATAAAAACTTTTGAATAAGTCAGCTAGTTAGAATAAAAAAAAATCAAAAACCATCGAGAATTCCTCAAAGCAAAATAAAAACATAGGGACGGGCTACAGTCCGCTTGGGCGAACTGTTGCATACCCTATTCTTATTCCTATCCCTCATAAGTGGGCGTGACAAAAGTCTAAGTATGGTTGAATTGTTAAGAACGCTCTACATATTTTGTTATATAACATTTAAAGGATTTTATCACAAAAAACGCTCCCTAGCTCAAACTTGGGTGTTTCAATAAAATTGTTTTATTTAATTGTGGGCGTGTCAGTAGGTGGATTTAAAAAAAATTAACACATGAGCTTAAAGGGCCCCTAGAGAGTATATATTAAAAATTTCAGCTCCCTAGCTCAAATTTTGGTTTTTCAATAAAATTGTTTTATTTTTTTGTGGGCGTGGCAGTGGGCGGATTTTGAAAATTTTATATCCCGAGCAGTTTTAGGAGTCATAGATCATACATAAAAAATTTCAGCTTCCTAGCTCAAAATTCGATTTTTTTCCAAAATTTTGTTTTTTTGAGTTTGTGGGCGTGTCTGTGGGCGGATTTCAAAAATTCGTAAACTTGATTATTTCGGGACCCTAGAGAGTATATGGTTAAAATTTCAGCTCTCTAGGTCCAGTTTAAAGGCCTAATTTTTGCCGACGGACGGACGGACGGACGGACGGACGGGCGGACATGGCTAGATCGACATTACTATCGATGCTGATCATAAATATAGTAACTTTTAGGGGTCTACGGGCAATATTAAGGTATGTTACAAACTATGCGTCAAAATTAATATACCCTTGGAATAGGGTATAAACGTACAGCCGAATTAAAAAAAATACTTAATTTGCCTCTAATTCTCAAAGAAACTAAAATGTGGATTCACAGTTAATTCACGGCGCATTAATAAAAAATCATGTCCATGCATTAGCTTATTGTCGTTAAGTAATAAATGGTATGGCAATTTGGAATCGTTAAGTAATAAATTGTCTGGAGATGCCACATCCAACACCCCATTAGGTACTATTTAATTCACCTACTGCGGCGAATAAGCTGTTTTCATGTTTATCAACGTCAATTAACTTCAAAAAAAATTGTTATTACGATTTCTAATTTAATTGATTGATTGAAGATAATTCAACCTTAATTTGCGTTTATTAATTCGACTGATAGAATCTACAAATATCGGTTCTTTATCTTCGTAATTCACCAAGGAATCCTTCACGTCAGAGAACCAATCGGAGAGACAATTAAGCGCGACCGGTTCAGTTGGCACTGTTATGTTAAAAGGAGATATCCTACGAACCCCGTCAAAAAGGCAATGCCAATCAACATTCCTTTACAATCGCGAAAGAGTGACAGGCTTTAAAACTCCTGAATCACACAACTGCATGAATACCAGCATTTAATTTGCTTTCGTCTCTAAAGAAGTGTGTTTTTTAATTCACATATTTGCCAAACTAAATTGCCGAGTAGTTCAACAACAGATGTCAGCCGTCGTAAGCTTTTTTTTTATAGGTCGGTTTGAAGTAACACACTATTGCAGGAGCAGCATTTTTTGGGTGCCGCCACTGCAATGTCTTTCTTTCGAGCGCACCTCCAAACTAATAAAAAAACATAGCGACGGGCTACAGTCCGCTTGGGCGAACTGTTGGATACCCTATTCCTATTCCTATCCCTCATAAGTAGGCGTGACAAAAGTCTAAGTATGGTTGAGTTGTTAAGAACGCTCTACATATTTTGGTATATAACATTTAAAGGATTTTATCGAAAAAAAGAAGCTTTTTTAAAAAATACGCTCCCTAGCTCAAACTTTCATCAAAGAAACTGGACTGGACGCTGTCCTCTAAGGAGTGTGATCTGCCAAGGATAAATCAGAGCAATACCTCGACACGCTTCACAAAGAAGTATCTAGAGAGGGCTCTGAACGAGGGCATGCACCTCTCCGAGGCACAAGGAAGGGGACACAATAGACCAATAGGTCGCAGTGTAATATACCCTGACCAAATATTATTATTATTAGCTCAAACTTTGGTTTTTCAATAAAATTGTTTTATTTAATTGTGGGCGTGTCAGTAAGCGGATTTAAAAAAAATTAACACATGAGCATAAAGGGCCCCTAGAGAGTATATATTTCAGCTCAGAGTATATGGTTAAAATTTCAGCTCTCTAGGCCCAGTTTAAAGGCCTAATTTTTGCCGATAGACGGATGGATGGACGGACATGGCCAGATCGACATTACTATCGATGCTGATCATAAATATAGTAACTTTTAGGGGTCTACGGGAAATATTAAGGTATGTTACAAACTATGCGTCAAAATTAATATACCCTTAGAATAGGGTATACAAACGTAAGGAAAGGCAAGATTCGTTTTAGTGTATTTAGGTCAGAAATGGACATTTGTACTGTACTGGTATCATTCAGTGGCAGAAGGTTATTAAAGGTAAGGCAAAAGGCATATTAAATGCGACCAATGTGTTATAGTCTGATAAAGTTGGCGACAGATTCCATGGGACAGTTCCTTCCGTTGAGTGCGTTAACGCTGACGGATGCGTCGAAATAACGGATGTCACGGATTGTATGGGATGGACCCTTAAAAGAGTCAAACGTTTACACGTTATCTCGATCGCCATTAAGTTTTATCGCGCGTTTTTGTATTCTGTCGAGTGGTAGTACATATATAGTATAACTGTCACCGACCCAGATATGAGCGCTGTACTTAAGTTTGGGGCAAATAAACGCCTTATCATTTTTGGAACGCTTGAGGAAGCCCAGACATTTCGCAGCATTATCGAACATGAAGTCATTTAAGACGAAGGTTGTCATTATAGACGGAGAGTCAGCGACAAAAATTGTAACGTCATTTCATGAAGAAAAGCATAGGGAAAGGCTACAGTCCGGTTGGGCGAACTGTTGGATACCCTATTCCTATCGCCCAAAAAGTGGACATTCCAAAAATCTTGTTGAGATGATACGAGTATCTCAGCCACAATGGCCAGTGAGAATGCCCACCAGCTTTCTAATATTTCCCTTATTTAACATAAGGATTTCCTTATAGGAGTATGGCCTAATTAATCGTTTGGATTGTCTTAAACCAGGGACATTTTCTCAATGCTTTAGATGAAGCTGCTGTTCCCATTCTTTAATTAGCCCTAAAGCAGCAGCCTTGACTCCGCAATAAGGTTCTGGTCCAAAGAACACGGACAGTGCCTGTAGTGCTGCTTGACTGTCTGAAAAGATATGTATATTAGCGCCTTTAATTCCGCAATCAGAGTTTAAAACAGCGCAGATCTCAATGGCATGGACTTCTGCCTGAAACACATTCCCATAGGTATCGAGACTTTGACGTTGGGTCCAAAGACAACAGCTCCAATTCCGGATTCCGTTTTGGATCCGTCGGTGTACCATACAAGGCTTCTTGGGTCCAGTACTGGTGTACCCTTGACCCATATAGAACGGTTCAATAATACCTCAAATAATTTCACAAAACTGTATTCCCTAACTATGAAGTCAGGGAGGGTGTAAAACATGTCCAAGTTTGTGATTAAGTTTAGTATTTTCAGGTGTCCCTCAAGGTCATTTAAATTATATTTGCATTCAAGCTGCAGGTTAATAGCGCATCTAACTGCCGTCTTCCATGGAGATTTGTAAAGGTGAAAGCCCAACAATAGCTTTGAGTGCTACCGTTGGACAGGTGCGCATAGCACCTGTTATACCGAGATAGGCAATGCATTGGAGCTTCGGGAGCTTGTTTGCCGTTGTTCGTTCAAGTACTTTTGGCCACCATATACGATGGCGGCGTACGTGATGGTAGGTCTAAGCGTCTTAGTATACAACCAGTGTATCTTTTTGTTGTTAAGACCCCAGGTTCTGCCGTAAGGGCGTCTACAGCCCCACATGGTTCTAGTATCACGTTCGGTAGCGGACTTGACGTGCGGGTTCCAGTTAAGTTTCCTATATAGGGTGATTCGCAGATATTTGACTTCATTGCAGTAACTCATGGCGGTACCTTTAACCTGTCTTCTTTTCGTAAAAGGCACATGGATGGTTTTGTGAGCATTGATGGATAGTCCTTCCTTTGTACACCACTCTGAAACGTGTAGCAATGCATTCTGCATACCGTCTGTTATGGTTGCGCTAAGCATACCATTAATAATAATCGTCAGGTCATCAGCATAACCTATGGCGTTATAGCCTAGTCTATGTATACTGACTAGTAAGTTGTCGATGACTAGTGACCAAAAGAGGGAGAGTACCCCTCTTTGGGTTGAGCCCTTGGCTGCCTTTGGGGTCTGTGTCATTAGAGTTATCGTTTGTATCACGGAATCTGGGAAGTGAAATTAAAGATATGTTCTGATTGAATCTTCTCGGCCCGTCGTGTAGGTTCAATTTTTTTTCATTAGTAATCCTGCGCCGTTTGTATGATCTTTATCAAGCGCTTTAAGGATACGCTCTGCCACTGGCATACCTGGTATGTCATCGCAGCACTTTTTCCATGTAGCTTGTTTCGATCTTCTCAATTCTGAGTTGTATTCTCTAAGAGCGATCCTGTAATCGTCCCACTTTTTTGTGTGTTTAGCTCGATTGAAGAGTTTCCTACCCTGATTTTAGCAAGTTGGTCATTCCACCAAGGGACGTTATGTTTCTTCTTACTTTCGAATAGTAAGTAGCACCTAAAATCATGCAATGCAATACTTCACTGATAGATGCTGCTTACTGTTCAACAAAAAATGCTCACGCTGTGTTCCAACACAAAAAGGTTACTGTAATTATACAGAAAAATAAAAAGATCTTTATCGTAAGACAAATGCAGGTGGCAATGGTGCAGGTGGCAATGGTGCGATGGTAGTGTATTCACTAAGTGATTGGCAGGTCGTGCGTTCCAATCCCGATCAGGGCCATGATTTTTATAAATTGAATACACACAACAAAAACAGATCTCCCTGAAGCAATTTAGGCGCCACCTGTGGAAAAAAAAATTCCATCGCACCAAACCTCTTTTCTATCCTTCTATTCTTTCATACAGTAAGTAGCACCCAAAAATAGGCAATGAATTATTTCCTGGGACCTGGGAGCTACTTACAGCAATAAACAAAAAATGCCTGCGCTGTGGTTTCCACTATAAGGGAACTGTGTGACTACAGAAAAAAGAAATCCCATTAGCGCACGCAAATTATAAAAAAAAAAAAAAAAATTATTAAAAAAAAAAAACCTTGAAAATGGCATTGCTTCTTGGAAACATTCAATTCCACTCTAGTGGTTGTATCCCAGTAAATTATGCTGTCTACATCGGATTTTAATGAGGTCCACATACGTTGCTGTTATAGTTTCCGATCCGGAGATGAGGGGCGTGACCCAAGAAACGAATATTAGAAGCTGGGGGTACTCTCATTCGCGAAGAAATGAATTGGGTTTGAAGTAACAGACACGAGATCATTTCTTAAAATAAGAACGAGAGTCGAAGGACCAGCATTTATTTAGTGTGTTGCAGATTTACATATATTTATATATTACTATAGATCTTTTCAGTTGCTTTACCCAGAAATATCGAAAGGTTGAACATAAATAGCAGGTCTTTTCTGACCCCTGAAACGTGATTTATGTTGGACTCCATTCTTTCAAATTCTTTTTCCTTTTTATTATTTTGGAAACACACTGTTCTCCTTTTCCCCAAAAGCTTACTAATAGAATGATGCCGACACATTTTCACCCCTGGTGGCCTTTTATTCCTTTCCAACTCTCACTCTCGGATATCCTTTCTTGAAAACATTAGATATTTTGGCACGAACAACACCAAAATGAGAGTGCACTACATTAAGGAGACAACAGGACGACGACGACGACGAGCACTCGCTACCAACCGCAGCGGCTAAGAACATAGAAAATGGGAACCGCTGTGTGCAAGCAACCTGCCAAAAAGTGTTATCCTGCTGAGAGACGGCAAAAACTCACTGAGATTTCATGAAAGGATTTGTATTAAGTTTTGTCTCATTCGAAGGATAACTACTCGTACGCCCAAAGACATAATTTACGACTCGATGTGATTTTGGGAGTTTTTTTTTTTGCAATTCGGTCAGGCGATATTCAATGCATACGCTGTTAGTTGGCACGGCAGCGAAAGGCGAATGACGGACGGCGGTAAATAATAAGAAAAACACATGCTTTCCTGTCGGTCGGTACAGCCCCGTCATTGGTGTTGAGTACTGTCACTGAAGTCGTTATTGTCAAACACTCATTTATTTTGAAGTGAGTCACTGAAAGGATAAAGAGCTTGGCTCCAGCTAGTCCAATAAGAAGATTTTACGTGGAGGAAATGCAGTAACTATGTAAGTTAAGTGCCTTCGGAAAGAATGAGAGCGGATGGATTGAGTACGGCACTTAGAAATTAGGAGTAAATTAAATTAAATTACAATGAATGATTGGAATTGTAATGCAATGGTAGCTGACTGAATGGAATTAGTGTTGGAACTGCTTGTGGGACTGTCTGACGAAGTGGAACTTTCGTTTGAGATGAATGTTTGGAGATTTCGTAATTTGCGGTAAGTTGTCATTAGATACTGTAAAGGCACAGTTGAAATGAAGTGCAGAAGGCATGCTGGAAATGCTTGATGAAAACGAGGAGATAATTGACCGCAATAAGCACTTGTAATAGCTCGAGTGACAGTTTTTTTTAGAAGGAGATTAGAGGTCTGAATTCATTGGTAACGATACGCTTCCCTTTCCATCAAAGAGTAAACCAAGTTTAATGGAACGAGACTTGTGATTTACATATTTAAAAAATGAGCAAAAAATGAAATATTTGCATATGCTGTAACACAGTTGTATAGGGTGTTTTTTTTTATAGTCAAACTAGCTGTCATACTAATAAAGTTTGTTTGAACTTTTTTCCAGTATACTTTGGCAAAACACCATGGGAAGACTTACACCAGAACAACGTTTACTAATTATAAAAATTTATTTCCAAAATTCGTGCCCGCCAAACTTATAGAGCAATTCTTCAAGTTTAAGGTGCGCATAATCGTCCATCTGAGCAGCTAATTCGCAATACTATGGATGGATTCATGACCACATTTACTCTTTGTGATAATATTCATCCAAATCGAGCCCGTACCGTGCGCACAGAAGAAGCCATCGCCGCTGTAGAGGTGAGTGTGAGAGAGGACCCGAATTTATCAATCCGACGCCGTTCTCAGCAACTCGGTCTCTGCCCGTCCATCACTTGGAAATTTTTGAGGAACGATCTTGGCCTACATCCATATAATATCGAACTGGTCTAAGAAATAAAGCCAGTGGACCATCAATTGCGTCGTGTGTTCTCACAATCAACCAGATTTTTACCGTCAAATCAACTTCAGCGATGAGGCTCATTTCTGGCTTCACGGGTTTGTAAACAAGCCGAATTATCCTTTTTGGAGTGAGCACAGTCCTCATAAGACTCCATTACATCCCGGAAAAATCACTGTTTGGTGTGGTTTACATGCCGAAGGCGTCATCGGCCCATTTGTCTTTATCTAGTTGCATTCCTCCCCTTGAACATTTCAACCGCAATACCCGCCATGCAAGGAATGCTCATCAGTTCGCCATCAAACCTGTGTTCGGACGTACAGTGAAGTTCAAAGAATCTTTCCTCAGTCGTACAACACCAATGTGGAATACTCTTCCACGCGTTGTTTTTCCTTCACATTATAACCTACAAACATTCAAAACCAACGTGCATCGGCATTTCTCCCTTTCTTCTTACCCTAATTTCCTTAACGCCCGCGCTGTGTAGCTATCACATTATTCCAACAAATACCTTTAGTGCGTGTGTATATTAAAAAAAATCCGAAACCGGTGCCAACATTAGCCGTGTTTCTTTGCACTCGGGTGTAGGGATAATTTGAAATTTCCATGTAAAATACAACAACAACTTATCCTATATACGCTAACTTTAGCGGGGATAGCTATCGCCGCTAAGTCCTTTAGCGGGGATAAACAGTGCTTCCAAAATCCATTTTCTTCGTTTCTGATGGATCGTTGCGATGAATTTTTCAGGAAATGTCAAAGTTTGACATGCCGCCGACTACTGGCACATCCCGCCTCATATTTTGTTCGAGATTTTGTTATTATTTTTTTTCAAAATTTAGTAAATCTGTCAATGTGAAACTGTTTTTTATAATTTTAGAATATGTTTGGCATTAATTTCAACTGTCGGAAATTAATATTTTTGAATTTCACGATTTTCAATACAAATTTCTTAACTCAACTTACAGGTGTGTCACTAATAAACGTCATAGGTGCATGTGTGCTGCCAAGTTTTTTTTGATGAATTCTTAAGCGGCGATGGTCGTTTTTTAATGCCATGCCTATATCCGCGTGCAAAGAAACACGGTTATTAGCGTGAATGGCGAACGTTACAGGCCAATGATGCGTGATTGTTTTATTCCTCATGTCATTGGAAATCATTTGGAAGAGAAATGGTTCCAACAAGACGGCGCAACATGCCATACAGCGACCATGACTTTGTTGAGCCAAACCTTTGGTGATCGAATCATGTCAAGAAATGGATCTGTGATTTGGCCACCTCGTTCGTGCGATTTGACACCTTAGAACTACTTTTTGTGGGGGTACGTCAAATCTCTGGTCTGTGCTGATAAACCAGCAACGATTGAGTTGCCTTAGAAAGCAACATTCGACGCACTATTGACGAAATAATACCTGGTATGCCCGAAAAAGTGGTTAGAAATTGGACCGACAGGATGGCGTTCATAAGGCGCAGTCGCCTAGGCCATATGCCAGAAATTATTTTTTTTTAAATATTAAATGACATGAAATTTGTGAGCTAATAAAGCCAAAATTTGGTCATTCCATTAAATTAGTTGTGTTTTTTTTTTTTAAAAAAAGTTGTATGCCTCTATAAAAAAACACCCTGTGTATCTAAACAATTTACATTGCAAATTTCCGTTTTTCGTACGATTGAGTTTTCTCGTGACGTGTGAACTAGGCCGAAAGTACACCGGAATAGTCACAAAGTTTTATCTTGACTAATCAGACATCAATACATTGATTCTTCTAAGCCAACACACACTAAATCAGGCAAAATGAAACAAATGGTTTTATGTCGATGTGTTTCATGACTGGTCGAAAATACATGCTTTAATTGTTTTTTCTCAATACACACAATCCGAAACAGAAAAGTGAAATGATTAATCGTGTTACATATACCTATATAAGGCCCGTTGGCGTACTTTTATGTGTGTAAAAATTAAAACTGTCAAATCTCCAAAATCGAGAGAATCCTCCATTTCAAAGAAGAGTACGCGAACGCTTTTGCGTAAAAAGATGAAAAACTTCAAAATTTGAAGTATTGTGAATGAAATGTAAAACAAAAAAATATTTGAATTTCGCGCTTCCTCAATCTCGGATTAGCAATTATTTGCAATTGTATTTGGAGAGCATTCAACAAATACTTTTTCTTCTGCCAAATCAATGAATGGGATTAACAAAATTTTTCCAAAAAAAATTCCACAAGGCAAAATAAACAAATATTACAGAAGTGTTGATTTGACAAATATTGAAGTTTTTCATTTGACAGTTTTCATTTGTTACCAGCCGAAATTCGGTTGTTTTGTGTTGAAAAAGAAAACGTTTTCTTGCCTATGAGCCAAAAAGCGTTTTGCTAATATGGCGTGCTTTCAGCCTAAGGTTGCTTCTAAACTGCATAGAAATAAACTGATTGAAACAAGCAATACCATATTTCTATGGCTTTTCAGTGTGAGCCCAAGTAAAAGGTGTTTTTTAGTCCAGTAAAAACTTAAGTCGAATATATCTGTCAAACCAATTGTCAAATTGCAAAGTGGCATTGTCATTTTTATTCAATTGACTTTGCAATTTTATCGTGATGACATAAACTCTTTGTAGACTTATCCGTCTACCTACTTCGCAGCGACGTGCACAAAAGGCCAAGTGTTAATCGAGTTGTGTTCTCGACCTAAAACGTTCTCCACACTAAAGGCAAAGTATTGGTCGAATATGGGTGACGAATCGGCTTATTCCGAAAGAGGCCAAGTATTGGCCGAATTTCGACAAAAGACGGTTTTGCTTTGAAACAGATCCTTAGAAAAATAACTCAACGACTTTTCTTAGTGAGGAATATTTTTTATTTTTAAGTCTCTTCCGTTTATTTTTTATGAAAGGCAGTGTGAGGTTTATAAGGAGGTCAAATTAATAAATTATAATATATAACTCCAAATCCATTTTTCATTTTCTGTAACAGTGTGCTATTTCGCAATACTCTTGCGTCATGGATACTTGCAGGTCAGGAAGCACTCACATAATCAAATGTAAGGCCTGGTCCACACACTTCCCATATCGTCCACGCATATGCGACACCTGATCAGAAAATTATTCATTAGAGCCGGAAGGGTTGAAGTCGGGATCGCCTTAATTATTGTTTTGATGGACTGCTTCAATTTAGTCAGATTCCTTGGTTTCGTTTTTGTACACCTCTTGCTTGATATAATCCCATAAAAAAAAGTATGGTCAGGTCAGGTGACCTTGGGGGCCAGAGGAAACTGGAGTTTCTGGATATTAATTTGTTTGGGAATTTTCGTTGGAGCTCCGCCATAACCGGTCTGGCTATGTGGGCAGTGCTCCATCTTGCTGGAACCAAATGCTATTGAAAAGGATACATCTTCGGCGCAGTTCTGGGTAATAAACTCCTTCAACATCTTTAAAAAAAGTCCCCATCGACAGTTACTTTTATGCCGTTTTCTTCAAAGAGGTGTGATCCCACATTGTACCTTGCTGAAACTGCGCGCCACACAGCGACTCGTTCTGGGTACAATACCGTCTCATGGAGTTTTTCTAGATTAGATTCACTCCATATATATGGCAATTTTATCAAAATGGGCCTTATCAAACATAAACAAGCAATTTATCAAGCTGTTGTCTTCTTCGGTCATTTCAATCATTTTTTGGCAAAATTGCAGGTGAATAGGCAAATCCAGAAGATTTACTTGCTTCCAATTTGGACTTCGTACGGAAGCAAGTTTAAGTCATCATAAATTATCCGTTATAATGACCGTCTGCTAACTCCTATTTGCGCCGATAAGTTTCGAGTCGAAACGCTTGAATTTGCCTGAGTTGACGATGCTACATCCGCGATTGTGTCTTGAACCCAAACATAGGGATCTCGATGGTACGATCTTCGTGCCCTGCTTCCAGATTCGGCAAACATGTTTACCAGTTTCATAATGGTCCATCTACTCGGGGGAAAGCCCCCAAACTCCCGCTTAAATTCCGGGAATGAAGGACTGCAAAGCATGATACCGCTGCACTATCCAAATCCTCTTTTCGCTATCCTAAGCATTCATTTTAATAAATCTAATTAGTAACCTGCCAAATAAAAAAAATAAGCCGATTACTCACAAAGAAAAAAGATATAACCTTTCGTTTTTGTAGCACGATTCGTGCGCCACCCTGTATTTAAAAGTTAAGGTTCAGCTCAGAAGTTATACCTCTTCGTCATGATTCCGGTAAATAATGTTAACACTTTCCTCGCCACACTTTGTGGCCCACAAGCAATTTCTCGATGTCAATTGGTCCGTTCGCGAACTAATATGCAAACGTAAATTTATATAAACTTTCGTGCAAAACTACACAAACGCTTTCGCGTACTTTCGTTAATTTTTCTTTACACAGAATTTCAGCTGGTAAAAAAATAAAACTGTCAAATGATGAAATCCTATGGGTTTGCCGGCAAAAAAAAACAGCGGTTGCTTCTTTTCAAGCCAAACTTTGACGTTTTTCATTTTACACAAAAGCGTTCGCGTTCTTTTCTTTGAAATGAGAGGATTCTCTCTCAATTTTGAATATTTGACAGTTTTCATTTTTCTACACATAAAATACGCGAACGGACCTCTAATATCGCCAACGAGTTTAATCGCACGTTTTTGTATCCTGTCAAGTAGCCCCAAATAGATTATTGGTGCACCACACAGGTATGAGCGTCGAATGAACGCCTTATAAATTGTGGCCAGATCAGAAGGGGTGAAATACGTCTTCCATCGCTATAGGAAACCTAAACAAACTTGGCGTGGTCATTCCAACGAAGGTTACCATTAACACACATTCCAAGAATGGAAAGACGTTCGATTGCAGCGATGCAAGTATCACTCAGCCATTACCCAGTTATGATGAAAACAAAACAAAAGCGACATTTACAACAGCTGCCATAAAATACAACGTATATTATGCCCAAAACATATGTGCAGAATTTCTGTATGCATCACTGAATCTACCACTCCACGTAAAACACTCAAGTGCTGGTTTATTTAACGTACACTGAATAGGTTGCTGTCATACTTTTTGTGCCAGTACACAAGAGTGCGCAAAAGACGTAGGAAAACAGACAATCAATACATTAAGAGGTGATGACTACGCCTCAAATTAGCTTGTTTTTCATTTTGTGGTGTGGTGTTGTTGAACTCTGCAGTGTATCTAGAAATAGAGACAACTTGCAGCACTGCAGTGGCTGCAGAATTTACATGTGTTCTCCCCCATTCAAACGTCTTTATATTATTTTCTCTGCCCGAACATGTTTGCACATGTGTTTGGGGCATGAGGGTGCAGGTTTGTCGTGGGAAGGCGACTAAGGACAAACGTTATAGACTTCAAGCCGATAAGTGATCGATGAGTGGGCGGAGTGGCTCAGTAGAACACGTTAGCTGCCGCCATAGAAAAAAAATTTTCTACTCTGTGTGCCATAAGTGTGTTTTTGTTCAAAAGTGTTCGTTAGTTATATATTAACTGTGCTGTGTTTTTTGTTTTGTGTTTTGTCAAATTATTAATGGTTTTTTAGGTGTGACTACCGGCGGGTCACATGGCACCTGTCGTAATTGAAACATATGAGGTGCCGCGTGACCTGCCGGCGGTCACGGTTATTTTCTCCGTTATGTGCTTTTTTTAACGTAACTCTCGTTCAAAACGGTGGGAAGATACGAATATACCGGAGATGAAACAATTTTTGGGACTTGTTGTGTATATGGGGATTGTAAAATATCCTTCGATTGCTCACTACTGGAACACTGGCAACTTTTTCAAGAACTCTTTCGTGCCCCAGGTGATGTCACGCAATAGATTTCAGCTGCTCCTAAAGTTCATCCACTTTGCAGACAACTCGGCTATTAGAGGTAACCGATTAGGAAAGGTGAGTACACTCCTTGAGCTTCTGGAAAGGAACTTTGTAAACACGCGAACTCCGAACGAAATTTTGGCTGTTGACGAATCTATGATTCCATGGCGTGGTAGACTCCAATTTCGCCAGTATAACCCCGGAAAATCACATAAATATGGTGTGAAAGTGTATAAGCTTTGTGATCCATACGGTTACACCTACGCCAGCTCAATATATGCAGGAAAAACAGAAAGCAACATCCAAAGAGGTAGACCAACCCCAACAACCTCACACTCGACGCAAATTGTTTTGGATCTGGCCGAACAATATTTAGATCAAGGAAGAACTATTGCCACCGATAACTTTTATACATCAGTGTCTCTAGCCAAACATCTCCTTGATCGTCAAACTCATCTTTTGGGTACACTTCGGAGTAATAGGACAGGAAATCCAAAAGAGGTTACTAATGCTAAGCTAAAAAAACATGAAGTAAAAGGCATGGAAGACTCAGGCATTGTAGTTGCAAAGTGGAAAGATAAACGGGACGTTCTCATGCTATCCACTAAACATGGCTTGGAGGAAGTAGGGACAGGAAAAAGAAATAGAGATGGTCAGGAAATAAAAAAGTTACGTATGATCGTAGACTACAATCATGCTAAGCAAGGAATCGATATTTCAGACCAAATGGCATGCTACTTTACGCCACTACGGAAAACAATTAGATGGTACCATAAAATAGCGTTTGAATTTTTGCTATCAACGTCCATAGTGAACGCCTTGGTTCTTTACAAAAAGCACAATAAAAAATGCACAATTTTGGAATTTAGAGAGGATGTTTGCAAGGCATTATGTGAACTCACTTCTGAACATCATGCACATACATCTAATGTCAAACATCAAATGAAGGAAACTGAAAATAAGGACTCAAGAAACAGAAAAATTAGAAAAAGATGCAGAGATTGTTACGATACGATGAGTAAAAATGAGGGTCGAGAAGCTGCAGTAAAAAATGTAAAGAAGGTGACCACCTTTTGTGCCACATGTGAAGGAAATCCTTCTTTATGTTTGGAGTGTTTCAATAAGCATCAAAAGTAAAAAATTATATTTATTTTTCGTATTATCTAATTTTTTGAATTTTTTTTTCTGTCAATAAAGTGAACTATACTTATACTTCCATAAAATTTTGTTGTTAATAAAGTGAACTATAATTATACCTTCATATAAATGGATTAATCTGGGATTTTTTTTTTATGTAATTTAGACCTTTATCTAGGTGCCAACATTGAAAAGTAAGTGTTTCTTCAACAGGCCACTTCAGAAACAAAGATTTAAAAATGTATAGCTTGTGACCGCCGGCGGGTCACATGGCCTCTCAGGAGTTAAAAGTTGTGACCGCCGGCGGGTCACATGGCAGCGAACGTGTTAATCTTTCGAAGAGTCTTATGTTCAAATCACGCTGTGGTCAAGTAGCACCTAAAATTTGTATCCAGTGCCTCACTCTTGCGAACGTCTGACAAACAACCGACCGAGCGCTTCGCACATGTAAATGCTAATGGTAGGGGACGCTAACCTTCATCAGCCGTAGGGGTCGTTTATGCCTAATATTTATTTTTTATTTTTACGATTCTAAGGAAAATATATTAAATTTTTGAAACCTCACTCACTTTCCAATCAGCCTAAACGAGGATTTAAAAAAAAATTCCTTTGGCTCATAAAGGCAACAATTGCATAGCGCGCAACCCTTATGCCATTGACGCTATACACATCTCATTCTTGCGATTCGTCCATTCATCCGTTCTGTACCTATGTCTAGAGGAAATTTAAAGTATTTATGGGCTGATATAAAATTTGCAAGAATTTCATGATGGTAAACACGAAATGTGTAATTAATAGGAAGAACCTCTCGTTCCATATCTATGTTTAAGATTGAAAACCTTTTAATAGGATTTCGCCTTTATTAATATTCAGCAACTTCAGCGGTGAATTACATATACTTGATCCTGGGAGTATGTATAGGTTCCTACATATATGTATGCTGAATTTATGGAATCAAAGTAAACGTAAATTAAGCTTTCTTCTAAAGAGCTTATTGTTAAAATTCAGACAAATTCGCCGGGATAACTGCGAGTCCTGCCATATTCCCATAAAATATCAAGTGCACTTCGCCTTGGAGAGTATGCATAATGTCCAAAGGTCCTGTTTGCCCTCCCATCCACTGTAACAAAAAACAAACACAAAAAAAATAATAATAACCAACTTTAAGGACAGTTTTGTTGGTGGTATTAAATTCAGTTTCTCAGACTTAAAAGAGGGACGTACAAATAAAGGGACGTAAATAAAAATGTTAAAAGGAATTCAGAGTAATAAAAAATATAAACAGATTTACAAGGATCATAAAATCAAAAGAACACAGTAAACCTTGCCGTTTCCCTCTCTATTAAGTATACAGCGGCACTTGGGTGTGTTCCGGAATCACTGTTAAGCTGGTTTTTTAAGCTGCAAAACTGCAGAAATAAAAATATTTAATGAATGCATCAATGCGCAAACGAAACTGAGGAATTTTGCTTCGAGTGATTATGTTGCATGTACACTCCGTTCCACGTGTTTACGAACAGGTAGTTTCTTGATTTTATTTTACGAAATTTTTTAAATCCTTCGATAATATGGGAAAAACCAAATGCTATATGAAAGAAGACTACCTATGTTATAAAATTGGGATTAAGTACATAAATTCAATTTTTATGATGCTTTTCCAAATAAGGTAATAAAATTGGTCCTACCTATGCTTAATAGGTAATAAAATAACACAATTTGTTTTTGGAATAAATTAATTTGGGTTTTGTTAAGATTATAACAATAGTTCTTAATAATGTGTACTACCTACCCCTCGTGGCTTAAGAGAAATGTGATATCCGCCAAGGACATCCGCATATTCTCGGATACCCAAGCCGCGTTAAAGTAAAGTCCCTAGACTCAGTCTCTTCAAACTCCATCGTAGCCATAGACTGCCGTTCATCTCTTGAGGAGATTTCAGAGCAGTTCAATATTCACCTCTTTTGGGTGTCAGGGCATAGAGACATTCCAGGGAATTGTAGGGCAGATGAACTCGCCAAAAATGGAACCGCATTACCTTTTCTACTAGGTATGCCTATCGCTGCTTGTTAACTTATGTTCAAGCTATTCGCAGTCAAGAGTACAAATTTTAGGTGGACAGGTGGGCAGGATACGTATCTAACGACTAAGCATATCTGGCCAAAGCTGGATCTGCGACGCTCTTTGAGTTTGATCTCACTTAAACGACTGCACATTGACTCTGCTTTAGGTGTCATTACAAGACACTATCTAATAGGAAAGCACGCATCAAGGCTTGGCGTCTATTTAAATGACTTCTGCATAAGCTGCAGGGATGAGGATGAGGAGGAGACTGCACTTCATCTCCTCTGCACATGTCCTGCACTCTCCCATAAAAGAAATCTCTATCTAGGCGCCTTCTTCCTTGCTGAACTTAGCATACATACAGACGTTAGAAGTCTATCGCGCTTCATTAGAAGCTCCAAATATTTTTAGCGAGTAGTGGTCGAAACTCAAGATCCATGTGGCATCACAACGGACCTCATTGGTCTAAGATGACCATTAGCTAACAGCCAACTTAACCTAACCTAACCTAACCTCAGGATCACTGTATCACTTCAAGAAGACTGCTATGAAGAGATTTATGCAGCTCTTCTAAGTAAATTAGTGAAATGTCGGACCAGACTTGTTTTATTTTTATATTTAAAGGATCCACAAGTAAAAATAACTGCTTAATTAATATAAAAATTAATTATATTAATCTAGAACTGGATCATCTGTCCCTTCCTCTTCTTGTCGCCACCCAGCTCGAAATGTTTGCAACGTTTGAGGGGAGTTTGTTTACGGTACTTGCATTCGGTGCACTCCATACGCAAGACAATCTTTTTGGTGGTCTTAGCCTTCTTCCTACAGATTTGCTTAGTCTGACCGCCGAAACCTTGTTGTTTCCTGTCGTAACGCCTTCGGCCCTGAGCACCCTTGCGTTCTTTGGATTTTTTGTACTGCGTCACCTTGTGTAACTTATAAACCTTGCATTTCTTGCAGAAGGTACGTCTCTGTTTTGGAACATTCACCATCTTGACGAATTTCAGTTGTTAAAGGCCAAAACCAAAAAAGGTTCAATTATTTCTTACTGGTTGGAGTATTGCTTTCCTCCATCGTAAACCTTTTCTGAAAGCCACCACCACACATTTTCCATGATATTCAAGTCCGGTGAATATGGCGGCCATGCCAGTAGGTCTACATTTTGACTATGAATCCAAGTTTTGGTTATTCTTGCGGTATGTATCGGTGAATTTCCCTGTTGCAAAATCCATCGTTGTCTACCAAACAATTCGGAAAAAAGAGGGAAGTTCATTCCAGTATAGATCTGTAGATGATTGCGGTTATTCTTGAGCTTTGAAAATCAAGGTTTGCAGTTCCGTAAAAGCTTGCTGCTCCCATGAAATTACTCCACCTCCCTTGCTGTGTCTTCTATCCAAGTTAGTGACACAGCTGGAAGTTGAGTTAAGAAATTTGTATGGAAAATCGTGAAATTCACAAATATTAATTTCCGACAGTTGAAATTAATGCCAAACATATTCTAAAATTATAGAAAACAGTTTCACATTCACAGATTTACTTAATTTTGAAAAAAAATAATAATAAATTCCCGAACAAAATATTCGGCGGGATGTGCCAGTGGTCGGCGGGATGTCAAACTTTGACATTTCCTGCAAAATTCATCGCACCGATTCATCAGAAACGAAGAAAATGGGTTTTGGAAGCACTGTTTATCCCCGCTAAAGGACTTAGCGGCGATAGCTATCCCCGCTAAAGTTAGCGTATATAGGATAAGTTGTTGTTGTATTTTACATGGAAATTTCAAATTATCCCTATACCCGAGTGCAAAGAAACACGGCTATTGTAAATTAAACTTTTTACATCTGAAAAGATAACGGTATGCTACACTCGACTCCACCGGTTATGGCTTCAACTCCAGTTTCTGTGTTGATTTTACTAAGGGAAAGCCTTGAATTTGAAGCGGCTCTCAGTATCGCCCGTCGATCCTGACTTGTTGTTGGTTTGGTTACTCCTCCTTTCTGATTTTTTCCATAGTTCTCAGGGTTCCTAAGATACTCGTAGCTGTAAACAACAGTGCAACGTTGCAGTAGTAGTGTATTCGCTTACTGAATGGAAGGTCGGGCGTTCGAATCCCGGCCAAGTCTATTACTTTATATCAAATACATGAAAACCGTAATCTCGCTAAGCAACTTAGATACCACCCGTGGAGAAAAACCCTACAACTGCACCAAATCACTTGTATTTTATTTCTCTATTCTTTCTAATAGTAAGCAGCACCTAAAAGCATACAATGAAATACGAAATTGCACAAGAAGTGAACTGTAAGATTTACAGAAAAAAACCCTTTAGCGTAAGTAAATTATAAAAAAAAAACAGTTGGTCCAATCTTACCGACTATAAAACGGGTGAATTTCTTTTACCTATAGTTGTTGTTTCTATGAAAATATGTTTTGAACTAAGGTCCCTAGTACTCTTAATGCGTTTATATTTGATTAAAAATATGATTACAGGTAGATTCAGTTACTGTTCGTAAGCAGGTTGAACGAAAAAAGGACTAATTTCATGACCTTATTGGACCTTGGGAAAAGCATCATAAAAATTGAATTTATCTTGTCTTACATCAACATAATAATATAGCCTTCTTTCATATGGCATTTGGTTTTTCTTATAGATACTATATGTATAAAGATTTAAAAAAAAATTGCAAAATTAAATCAAGAAACTACCTGATCGTAAACACGTGGAACGGAGTGTACAATTTCCACAGAAAAAGGATAGGTAGTGGGCAGAACAACAGTTGAAAATTAAAACAACAGCACCTGGCTTGTTTTCATTTTAATCCAGATTTATTAACACTTATCCGGAAGATATTGTTTACTTTCGCTTTGCGATTGCAAATTCCTTGTGTGTTACTATGTGGTAAGAGGTCTTACAAGGCTGCTACGGTTATATCCCTTAAGTTATTTGTATGTTTTTCAAGTGAAATAAATTGCAAAATAAAGGAAAACTATATACTTCTGGGAGCTGACTTCTAGCGTGTTACACGGAATCCAAATACTTCTTCAATTCTTTCTAAAGGATTATTGGGTTGTATTTTCGAATCAAGGATAACGATAAATAATTGAGCATAGTTGTACACATGTGCTAGAATAGAATTGTGTGCTTCAAGTTCGTTTCCTATTAGCAGATTGTGGATCTCTTTCCTCTTTTAAGCAAAATTACCCGTTGTCCCATGCTGATATAGAAAACTAAATTTCTTTGTTTTTTGTAAAATACTTTTGATACGTCGAACTCTTAACTATTGTTTGTTTATGCTTATACCCAGTCAGGGGCCGACCTAGCTATTTCGCCGCTCTGGGCAAAAATAGTTTTTGCCGCCCTTAAGCCGCGGCTGTAAGTCATAACTTACAAGCAGTTATAAAAAGAAAAAAGATTATAGGTAAACCAACTAAAAAAACATGTGGTTAAGATTAATGTAACATAAACAATACTTTCAGAATTTTTTAATGTTTATGTATTTACCTTTTATTTCTCCTTCCGCTCAATGAAAAACATCAATTGTTTATTTTTTCAATTTAATTCAATTATATTCATTTAAACATTTTTTTTTTAATATGATTAAAAAGACGTTAAAGCAAACATAAAGTAATTATAGTTAAAGGTATATTTAGACTCATGGAGCATGTAGGTAGATATTCTTAAAAAACAAACTACATAATTGAATAAAACCATTTTTTTTTAGAATAGCAAACACTAACTAGGTTCGCAGCTACTCTAAAACAATTTTTTTCGTACCTTTTGTTCTGAAAAATCTTTAACAATATCTACTAAATTCGAACTGTCGCAAATCTTGTGCTCTATCGAAATCATAGCCAATCCAGATAGTCTCTTTTGAGTCATGGTAGAATTTTTTATTATTTTTAGTTTGGAAACACTTCTTTCCCCACTTGCAACCATTACTGGCAAAGTCAAAATAATTCTTAGCGCAATACTTACATTTGGACCAAATCTTAAATCGGTTATAAGTTTTAAAACCTCTTGAGGAGACAAACTACTATTTAAAATTGAACATAAAACTGATAATTTGTTGCGGTAAAATTTCCCGCAACAAGTTCTACTCTCCAGTCCCTGACTTCCTGACCAATTCCCTCTTTTATCGGTACGCAGATGCAGGGTCTGATGAAGTGGAGGGGCAGCCATGGTTCCATCAGCCATGCGCCCACTTCTCTAGAGCCTTGGGTAGGCGACCATAACAGGTAGACGCTTAACATGGGCAGGCGGTCCAACACGGGCAAACCAGATCGACAGGTGGTCGACGGGTCGAGGAAAAGGCCCATCGTAACAGATGGACGGTCTGTTCAGCGGAGCAAGAGGTGGGCCCCAAATGTACGGATGGTGAGCCTGACACGGACCGTCAGGAGACCCCCAACGGACCAACGCACTCCCTTACAGACGGACGGTCTGAGGCACAAACGGCGACATCAAACCCAGGCGGACGGACTGCAACGGTAGAGTCGTTTACACATCTGCCAACATACTCCAAACAGACGGGCGGTCTGTAAAATGCAGTAGTCGACACCTATGACACTGCCACAACCAGACGGTCGGTCTGGGATAGCAATTTTGGAGCGCGAGCGGACGGCCCCTCCTAAAGACAATTGCACCAGAAGTACCATTGTCACGGTACTGAGTCACGCACGATGGGGGGAAGATGACGCTCTGTCCTTCAACTCCGTCGTGGCAGCACCGGAGGAGCCACAGAGACGTGTGGGCGGACGGCCACGTATACACACTCTCACAACACTTGCCACAATTGTACGAGTCAATTCACGACGAGAAACCAGTACGAAAAAGAAGAAAAAAAAAACACTAAACAACAAATCAAAATACTTACATACAAACATGTGAGAACTGGCGCAAGATTGGCATTTCCCCTTTTTCCCAAATCTGCGCGCGGTCCCACCGAGATAGCTAGGGCAAATTAGCGTAGATAACATAACAATATAAATCCCAACTTTGAAAATCTCCTGGGCGATTGGTTTTCCGAATAGGATTGTGGGTGCCTGGTCCTAGGGATTTTTATAATCCTATGCCTCCTATTTGTGATTCCTTTAGGGTTGGTTGAATGAGGGAACATGATTAAAATGTATCAATTGATTCTTTTTGGAAAAGGTAACTTTGAATGCGCGAATTAGTGCAATTAATATTTATTTTTCTCGAAAGGTTATTTTTCCTTGTTATTAAATTCGCGAACTGTCAAATGGGAAATGTGTGAGGGTAGATCCAGGGTCGGCCAGAGGGTTCGCTTATCGTTGGATGTTTCCAGTGATGGGCGAATTCGAAAGAATGAGAACCGTGAGAGCATTAGCGGGATCATGTTAGCGCATTAGTGTAAAGTTGGCACAGTGTAGCGAAAAACGACATGGTCCAGCCAAATGCGTGAATGTGCGTGAATGGGTGGGGGTAGAACAAGGAACAGTTGATACTCTCAGAGCAACAGCTGAGTTATCGTGTGGGAGCTGTGAATTGTCTAGCCCAAGTACGTGTGAGTGAGGGAGTACGAAGCAGTCGATAATTTCAGCGCCACAGCTGAATTGTCACGTTAGGGCTACCGTTGGCTCTGCTTTCCCAAGGTTGGATGATGGTGTGAGTGAGGCACACTGGCCGGCCGAATGGACAAAGAAATCTGGAAAAATCACTTCTTGGTTGACCAGTCGTGGAAATAGACGTTTCTTTGATAATTAAGGGTTTTTTTTTAAAAAAAAAGGAAAAAGTAAAAGTAACCAATTGAGAAGGGTAGTGGAAACAAAAAAAAAGAGAAGTAGGAAAATTTGTGAAAATAAGGAATCAGGAATAGAGTGTGCAGGAAGTTGTTAAGCGGGACCAAAAATCCAAAGCCTATTCAGGAGGAACAGGCGACTAGGAAGAAGAACAAGGATAAAACAAAAAAATTATATAAACTGGGATAAGTATAGTGATTTGTGGTAATTAGGAAGAAAGATTAAAAATAGATCGCGGTAGGATCGGGCTCCGTACAATCCCGGTAAAGTACGGGACCCGCGACCGTGTCATTATAATTTTTGTATTTCGGGATAACGCGATCTTGCGCCAATTCAAACGGCAATTCCGTTATTTCTTTTGTGTGGTAACCCAAAATTTCCGTTAATTAAAAGCAATTTGCCGTGCCCCAACGGGGACTTATAACGTGGTACAAAAAAAATAACTGTATTTCTTTTGTTCGGGAACTTTCTTTTCAGTTCGATTCTTCGGTGGTCGGAATTTCGCTTTTCTTTCAGGTTTTTCAGGTTTTTCAGGTTTCACAATTTCCCAACAAAAATTGTGTGGCGCCCATTGTGCTACTGTCATCGGAGGAATATATTTTTTTCTCTACGCCAGTAAGCACATAAACTTTTATTTTTAGGTTCGCTAATTTCAAAGCGTTCACTAATCTGAGCGCAACTTAGCGCTTTCGTTGAACCCACCCCAGCTGAGCGACCGGTAGACCAGCATATTTTTGTTGGCTGGTGCACTTTTCGTTCGTTTGACAGTTGGCTAGAAATTCGTTTGTGCATCGATCGCGGATTTTATTTCGTTTTCAATCGCGACTAATTAGTAGTTCGTTCGCGGAATTTAAAGTTTAACAAACTCCTCTGATAATTCTAATCCATTTACATCCGATGAATCCTCGTGGGTTAATATAGCCTCGAGGTTTTTGCAATGTTCCAATAATTCATTTTTTGGCAGTTCTCTTAAAGCATATACTCGTATGTTATATAAAAAAGCTAAATGTTTACTATGTTCAGCAATCTGAGAAAACCTTAACTCTAAGGAGTTAACAGCTGTATCAAAGATGTGAAAAAATACTTCGACCTTATATTTTTGACGGGGATCAATTATTGGTTCATCATCACACTCGTAGCCAAAGTGTCTCTTTTTGGAGCGCACACGATTTTTAGGCATATTTTCAAAATCTGAAATCTCGCAGTCGATTTCAGTCGCCAAAACATTGGCGTCTTCAACTACTTGAGTAAAATACTCATCTGAACGTGAGTTCTCGAAGAAATTTTTGTTTTTTTTTTTATTAGTTCGATGACAGCAAATAAGTTTTTTTTTTTTTTTTATTAAATTCTTTATTCTCAATTCGAAAATCTAGTTTATGTAACAATTCATTTATAACTTAATTTGGAGAATAGTTAGTGACATTTTTTATTTAGTTTATAAAAACAAATAGAGATAAATGCCACTTCAAGTCGAAGTCTTTACTTTGTATTAATTTGCTGACGGGATTTATTCGATTCAAAGTTTCATACCAAATTATTACAGAGCATAAAAATCTAAACCTTTTAATTTGATTTAACAATTCCGAAGCTTCGTCTCGTGCAGAGGTATCCATATCTGTATTTTGGTAAACACTAAGCAATGCATCATAGACTTCACCTATTTGATGTCTTACTGGTTTTATTGCCTCAATTCGACTTTCCCACCTTTAAGAGGCTTAAGGCTTAAGGCTTACATTTGTCAAAAGAATTGATCATCTCAACGTTGAAGAGGAAAAAAACACATAGATCTTTTGTACAGTATTGAAAAAAATTGTAGATTCCATGGAAGACTTTGCCATGTCGTTAACCACTAAGAATGACTGCTGCAAGGAACATAAAATGCTCGTGGGTTCAAGTTTCTTATCCTAGCTTGTACCCCACTTTGAGAACCTTTCATATTAGAACCGTTATCATATCCTTGCCCTCTTATGTTCTTTAAGGACAATCCATGTGCCGATAGCTGTTCTAAGATAACTTCAGTAAGTTTTAGGCCTGTAGCTTTTTCGATTGGTATAAATCCTAAAAAACTTTCATTGACAACAGTTTCTGAACTTCTTGGTTTTGATTAATGGAAACATACCTAATGATCATCGTCATCTGCTCAGTTTTACTAAGGTCTGGGGTGCAATCTAGTATAATGGAAAAATACTTTGACTTAGTGATATCTTTAAGAATATGACTTTTTATATTGTCTGAAATTGTATTTATAAACTCATTATGAATAGTTTTGCTTAAATAGATTGCTCGCTTTTCTTCTTTCTTTAAAATTCTGCGTGCATGTTCTTGCATAACAGGATCAAACTCGGCTAACAACTCTACTAATTTTAAGAAATTACCATTATTATGCTCATACAAATCATCACAAGAACCTTGAAAGGCCAAACTACTTTTTGCCAACATTTTGATGATTGGCGCAATACGTAACAAAACTCCATTCCAGTGTTCTATTTCAGACTTAATTAGTCTTTGTGACTCGGCATCTATCGTTTGCGATGATTTAAGCCTATGTGAAAGTTCGAACCAATTTTTTACAGCTTCTAAGTGATTTCTTGATGACTCATGAGATTTAAGAATAAAACCTACATGCTTCCATTTATTGTAGCCACATTGAGATAGACCGCAAGTTGAAACATTAATAATTTGCAGCAAAAACAATACACAGAATTTTTCGCCACAGAATACACAAGCCAATCTCTTGAAACTTCTTCACCGTTGCTAAGTTTTCTCTTATAATACCCTGGGGTAAACCTTCGATCATTGCCATCTTGGGGAAATTCAAATTCGAGCAATGGTTTAGGAGAGCCTCTATTTACCAAATATATTCTTTCTGCATCTGTAATTTTGTCGGGCCACATAGCGGGATCAACATCCAAAAGAGACGTTGAGGCTGCTGAAGGACTTGTACTAGCAAAATCAACTTCACTTCTGATATCGCCTGACCCAGAAGCAGTAGGTTCACAGATGGGTTCACAGGCCGCGGCAACTAAATTTGTTTCTTGTTGTGTTGATGACGCTGGTTTCTTGATTTCACATTTTTTCAAGAAGGACTCTAATGCACCTGCTTGCTTTTGTCACTCTGCATCTTTTTCAAGCCTTCGTTTTTTATATTGGTGTCCTGACAAACGTGCTCTACCATCAGCCATTCTGTATTTTGACAAGAAAGTCTGTTGTTAGGTTTACAATTACTGAGACACTTATTTAAAACTGTTATCGGTGATGTAATGGCCAAGTTCGGCGAACATTTGGTATCGCCCACCCCAATGTCCAAATTGAAGCTGACAAGTACACACTCCAAATCAATTGTACATGAAATAATTAAAAGTACCTACATACATACACTAACCATAGTCGATTCAGCGGTATTACCTTGCTTTCCATTTTTTTTGTATGTACCAAATTACCTCGCAGAAAAGCTGGTATGTACATATAAATTTTTTTGGCAATTGGTCGCGTTAGAAACCTGTAACTGGATAAGGCGAGCATTTGTTTGTTGACTTTTCAGGGGGATAATCATCCGACAGGGCACGGGGTGGTAGATCAGGAGAGAGCACTAATCCCTCGTATGCACCAACCATTCAGCCGTATGGAAATGCAGCTAGTTGGGAAAAGGGCTAAACACGCGAAAGAGTCGGATGTGAAGAAACGAGTGGCATGTGACACATTTAAGCGGCTGAAAATAAAGCGTTCGTCAGTTGTTAGCTGGAAGCGAGAGTGCTTCAACACCAAGCGTGCGGGTGAGAAAAATCTCTGGCCAACGATCGTCGCGGCGAGTTTTATTTGTGTAATACCAAAAACCATTGGATAACATAAATCTACAAATTAAATTTAAAAATATCAAAAAATTTCTAATACGAAAAAAAAGTTAATTGTTATTAATAACACGGGAAAAGTGAAGTGCTCGAACGATTCACGCAACAATCGACATCTCCCTGAGTTCCGTACCTTTAAATTACCCGTTTTTATAACTGCTAAGTTAGACTCGATTCGATCTGACGATCAAAGTGCTCAAAACTCACGGCAATAAGCGACATCTACCTGTGCTCAGTGCCCAAAATAACATTTTGCCATCTTGCTGGTTAGACGCGGGTTTTTCCACGTACCTACCGCTGCACTGCCAGTCGCCCGGCGTATCAACGAGGAAACGAGATCCCCGCACTCCACTTCTCGTATCGGGGAAACGAACTGATTTGGCGGTTTTCCCAGTCCAACCGTTGGATGCCCCTCTGTCCTTAACTGACGAAAGCTGAGTCACCTAATCC
The DNA here is from genome assembly GCA_949715645.1 of Portevinia maculata. Taxonomy (NCBI): domain Eukaryota; kingdom Metazoa; phylum Arthropoda; class Insecta; order Diptera; family Syrphidae; genus Portevinia; species Portevinia maculata. Next base: position 35,782,116 of record OX454526.1, on the reverse strand, counting down.
TTACTGCCACCAGTCGACGTAGTGATACAAGTGTGTGACAACCGGTCGAGGATATACCCCACCGAGCAGCACCCAAAACCAACCCCTTGAGATCTAGGGACGCTCAATATCGCCAGACGCAGCAGCAGATAGTGCAGTTTGTGTTTTATGTGTGTTCTGTCTAGTTTGTCTTAAAGAATCTCCATTTTTTTTCCTTTTTTTTGCTTTCTGACATCCCTATAGATGTATATATTAATATAGAATTAATGATAGTAGTTATGTAAAGTGAAAGAATGCATTGAGAAAAGTAAAATATATATAATATAGACCAAGTGGGTCAATAAAATTAAAATCTTATCTCAAAAAGAACAAAATATATATATGTAATAGTATATCAGTGAAATTGCACCGTTTGGTCTAATAAGTAAATATTAAGACAGTTTGTTGGTATTAACCGTGGGTGTGTGGGCGCTGGAGCGGGTGGGAAGTATTTCTCCCCCTTTCAAATAATTTACAGCTACCGCATTCGGACTCCTCATCGACAGGCCTGACGACGTGGATGCCAGAGTAAGTTTTTTATTTATTTCACCTTTTTTTTGCATTATACCATTCACCCACGGTATTTTTTTTTGTTGGTACATAGTGGATATTTTCTAACGAATTTTTTTTATATTCTAACTAACAACACAGAAGTTAGAAGTTTATTCTAGCGTTACGACCAAACAGCGTACTTACTTGTTATGCTAGTTTGTTTATCCTTTTTTTTTGATTAACGGATTACAGTTATAAATAAATACCTTTAAAATTAATCATTATCTAGTTGGTATATTATACCTATCTTAAAGTAACGTAACAACAACCAAATGTATGAAGTATTTTTCCTTTAAATCATCTTGTTTTTGCTCATGGGATGTGCATACTTAAATTTAATTTCAAAATTCATGCAATAAATATACATAGTAATGTTTGCCTAAATTAAATTTCGTGTCTCATTTCGATGGAAGCGCTTGTGGTCTAGGATAGTGAAAGCATAGGGCTTTCGCTAGGGTGTCAGACAAAATTTCAGCGGTTTCTGGCACAAGGAAGGGTGGGTATTGACCCGCTTAGAGGACAACCAACTGTTCCTCCTGTGGTATTGTACGGCCCCTTAGTACATCTGATGATGGTGTCACTTCTCTCGTTTTAACTCTTTTTTTTTCCTTTTCAAACCCAGTTTTTTTTATTTCTTTAATCATAATATCTAAATGCATGCAATATCTTTGTGTAGTGGTGACTTTCTTGGGTTCTCGGGTGCACCTTTTATCCCTTATCCGACGAGCTTAAGCTGAGACCAGCAAGGCATGCAAACGCACTCGAGTTGCCAAATTATCCCGTTTACCGTTCCCGTCCTCCACCCCAACCCGGTCCCTCTTCCACCAAATATTTCTCACCATCTCTTGTAGATGCAACAGTCCTAGGTCCCTCCCCCTTAGCACCACCGCCATTACAGTGACTTGTAACCAAGTGCAGGATCTTTTGGTATACCTCAGTTACATTGTTTCACACAGCAATTCAAGGTGAGCCATCACACATTTTTTATGTAAAAAAAAACATCTCTACCTTTCCAATGACATATAATACACCGTTATTAATATTGTAGATTGGCTCACCATCCTTTACAAGCACTTAATGCAAGTAAAAATAATTTTTTATACTTTCTTATACTTACTAGAAATTTATAGATAGGTTAAGCACTTAGGTACTTTGCAAACTCACAGGAACAGTCTTCTATTTAAAAAATTACTCTGCCACTGCCACCAGTATTTACTAATCAGTTTCAGTAAAACACTTTATATTTTTCGCATGAACTTCAATTATATATGATTTTTCGTTTGCTTGTATATTTACTGTATATTAACTGTTTTGAATTAAACTTTTCCTACGTATACACTTCAATTATTACAAATAGACAAAATCTTTAATTATTTCACTTTATAAATATGGCTTCTAATTAGATTTTTTTCATCACTTAGGTATAGGTACACAAAAGCAGAACACTGTTTACAAACTGTAATGTGACTAAAATGATTGGGGTGGGGGCATTCTTACGTCGAGTTTCAGGATAACAGGGTAATCCCCAAAATATGCTTTATATTCGGAGTCAATTTTAATGTAAAATTTGAAAAGAGACTCCTGTATAACAGTATGAGTCAAACATTCGGAGTACTGGATGTGCAAACGGATGCGACAGGGCGACAACTGGTGTCAAGCATAGGTAAAGAAAATGGTCATACGTTCGGAGTAAGCCAGCCTGCAGTCGTCATTCTGGGGAGCCCCCGTAAAACGTACTTCATGTGAAACGTAGAGTGTTACCAATTCAGAAATTAAAAACCGGCGTAAATTACCTTTTTAGTAGGTAGCAAATTTGCCGCCTCTCATTTTTGCTGCTCAGGGCAATTGCCCAGCTTGCCCCCCCCCCCCCCCCCCCTCTATAACGGGCCCTGTACCCAGTTCACAGTAGCAGTTAAAATTCAATTAACAGTTTAAACTCAAGTTTATTTTCTTTTTTAATTACGCATTTCGAGCTTAAACTAAGTTTATAAAAAACAACAACAACAATAAAAAATTGATTTGTGGCCTCAAATATTAACTTTTATATTTTTTTTTATTTTGTTCGTTGTGAACTTTTTTTTGTGATGACTTGGAGATGTGTAACAACTAACGCATATCTGTGAAATTGGGCATTAGTGTACTAGAATCGATTTTTTTTGTGTGATGAGACACTCTTGCAGTCAGTGTGACCAATTCAATATTTGAAATCATGCCAAATTCAGCAATTGAGCATGTTTGTTTTTTGTATAAAAATGTGCTAAAAATCTATATGTAAATATTTAAGCGCTGGAAACTGTTTCAACTTATAAAGGGTCTTTCATTAGCCAATATTGAACGAGAAATATCGGCCGTTTCGGTCGAAATGTGCGGTTGAGTCATCGAAAATTGGGTTGTCAAATCAAACAAACATTTAAATAATGTTCATTCGGCGCGAGATACGATTCCCGAACAACAGCAACAACAACAACCATGAAATAGTGAATGTCATAATAGAAACGATCACCGAGCAACAGCAACAATCATGAGACAGGAGTGTCATATCAAACGAAGAATACACAGACCACACCAGCAATAGAGCGCCTGTGCGGTGTCACATTCTTCATCTCAATTTTTTTCTAAGAAATATTATAGATATCAAAATATGCAACCAGCCTTTTCTAAGGATTCTTATAGATATTAAAATTATAACAATTTTTACTTCCAACATATTATTCAGTTCTCTCATTCAAAGATAATAAAAGATAGAGCAATGACGAAAGATGATCAGTTGCTGATGCAACCAGACGAATTGTTTTAATTTGTTTAATCTCTAAAAATAAATTTCGCTCTTTAACGTTCACCGGTTATAATTCGTGCTGACCAGAAACTAATTAAAAAGAAAACAGCTGTCAAAATATCTATTCAAATAGCAAAGATGAAATGAAAAATAGGTTTAAAAAAGGGAAAGGGGACATACACGAACTCAATTCAAATTTCAGCTCATCCTGAAAAGGGGTTTGATTGTTTATCGATTTTAAATGAACATGCCAGCATTTTTCTAAGCGCCTTTGAGTATACATTCAATTCAATATGTTTCTTTCTATTTTTCCAATCCACATTTGCCAACCATTCGTTATACAATATGAGAAGGGGGAAAGAGGATGAACGATTGGACAATTTAGTCATGAATATTACAATTGAATTTTTTTTTTTTCGTGTGATAATGTGACAATTTCCTTTGAGTTATTTTGAATGAACAACCGTGTCTTGTAATTGCTACCGCCTAAAGTGGACGGCTGGAGTTACAGTTCTGTTTCACGGTTCGCCACAACCGGTCACCAGACTCCTTATAAGGAGTTGAATGCATACTCGCAGGCGTTTAGAAAAATGCTGGCAGCTTCATTAAAAATCGATAAACAATCAAACCCCATTTCAGGATGAGTTGAAACTTGTGGCTTCAATGGCACAGTGAATTCAATGTCACAGTGAAATGCTTGCCCGAGAAGACGCTAGTCTAGGCTCCAGTCCCAGTGGAGGAAAAGTGTTTTCCGCAAGTAATGAATGGAAAACAGACCACCACCACAGAAATAAGGAGCCGTCGAATGGTTTCATTATTATTCACATAGAGAGATTTTTTTTTTTTAAATTTCAATCTAAAATAAAAAGCGGCCAAGTGCGAGTCGGACTCGCCCCTGAAGGCACCTATTACAGATTTAATATTAGAAAATAATAGTTCACGGTTTACGCATAAGGTTTATGTTTATGAAATTAAATGTTTTTTTTTGTTTATATTTGAGTTGATTGAATGAAAGGTAAATTGCGGTTTACGATTTATAACGTATTAAAAAAAACTAACTAGATCTCGTTCAAACCAATTTTCGGTGGAAGTTTGCATGGTAATGTACATCATATTTTTTTTTTAGTTTTATCATTCCCTTATTTTAGAAGTTAGTGGGTGGGTGGGTGGGGGGGGGGGGGGGGCACACATTTTACCAACTTGGAAGTGTCTTTCTCGCAAACTATTCAGTTTAGAAAAAAATGATATTAGAAACCTCAATATCATTTTTAAAGACCTATCCATAGATACCCCACACGCATGGGTTAGATTTTTTTTTGAGTTTCAGTTCTCAGTATGGTGAACCCCCAGAATAATTTTTTTTTTATTTTTATGTGAAAATCTTAATGCGGTTCGCAGAATACATCTACTTACCAAGTTTCAACAGTATAGCTCTTATAGTTTCGGAAAAAAGTGGCTGCGACATTCCCGGACAGACAGACAGACAGACATGACGAATCTATAAGGGTTCCGTTTTTTGCCATTGGAATTCGCCAGCCGTGGCTCTGCTCTGTGCATATCACATGCTGAGGAAGTTTTCCCTCCGCTGGGATATGTAAAGAGAGAAATCCTCCTGCACTTCATCGCAAGGGCTGAGACTAGATGGACGAATCGTACGAACTGTGTCATTTCAAGAAAGATCTGGCCAACCTACGATGATGCCAGAACAAACAACCACTTAGCCAGAACGAGTGTAGATGTCGCCAGACTAACGGCAATCAGTACGGGCCATTGGCCATTAGGCACTCACACAGCCAAGCTTGGCATCCCCCATAACACCCACTGCCGCAGCTGCTCTGACACAGAAAAGAGTGAAACAGTGTTCCATCTTCTCTGTGAGTGTCCGCTTTACTTATACCGCAGTGAGTTATGCTGTCAAGTTTGGAATAATGAGCTAAACATACGTTGCCGTTTTAGTTCCATACCCGAAGATGAGGGCCGTGAACTATGAATATGAGAAGCTGAGGATACCGTTATCAGCGAAGGAGGAGTGGATTGGACTAGACATAACAGACTGAAGATCATTTATAAAATTGAGAAAGAGAGTCGGAAAATAAACAGAGTCTTGGGAAAACCCAGCATTTATTTGGCGAGTTGCAGACTTGAAACCATCCGAAACAGGTTGAATTGAATTGAAAGGAAATTTCTAATCCATTGAAGAAGAGTATCAGCGATTCTAAATGCACGCATTTTCGAAAAGAGAGTTCGATGCCAAAAGTGCAATTGGTCGGTAGGACGAGGGAGATCTTCTTCTCCCCTTTTTTTGGGACAGGCTGGACAAATATCGTTTTCCATCCTCCCGGGAATAACCCTGAAGAAACCACAGATAGAAAAGCTTACGCAGTCGTTTTTCCAGCGTAGAAGAACACCTCTGCAGAATAGGTGAAATACCATCTGGAAAAGCGGTGTTGGAGCACACAACAACAATATTATCATTTAATTATCTAAATATCTACACAAATGTAAAGCCAATTTTTTATACATTTATTGATACTAAATAGTAAGACATCTCATTCGAATTTATACCAATTACTTTAATATTTGAATTCAGCTCCAATAAAAACAAGTTTCGCCATATTTATTTGAATCCACATCGTTTCAATATTTGTAGTCATCGTCTATTCGCTAATTCGCTTCAACTGTAGGAACTCGAACTCGGCATTGAATCGCTTAGTCGCGTACAAAAACATTTCCTACGAAATTTTCCTACACAAAGTAAATTTTTCAAAGGAGCAGTCAAAAAAGGCTTTGACTGTACAAGCGGATTTGTGTATGAAAGTGGATTGGTCCCATGGAGTATTTTACACGGGTACAGGGGTACAGAGTATAGGGGGAGATGACGCACAATCTGGATGCGTTGAGCTTACAGCGCAACAATTTTACTTTCATCCTGTAAGGGATAAAGGTGTTCATCCCCAGATGAATTATGTTTGTTGTCATATCAGCAGCAATATCCATGTCGCCGTCGACCAGTTAAAACTCTTAAAGAAACCGTTTAGTTTTCCCCCCAAATTGCCTTTCTCGCTATACGGTTTGAGAGGCCATTTTGAAAAGAGTTGTGCCCCTGTTGAAGCAGGTTTGTCGGAGTTAGTGGATAGCCTGGTTTCTATCGGCAGCCGAAGAAACAATTTCTTCTAACTCCCGATACAGGTGCTCCACACACTTTGGCTGAAATTGAGCACAGTTTCTCTTCGCAAGCCTCTTGTTCCAATTCAAGGCGAGTATTTTCATCTCCATTATTAGTGGAGCACATTTGCCAAGCTTGGAATACCGCTTTCTCGTCACTTATCACTGCTTTAGCTTCCTCTGTCTACCACCAAATTTTCATGCGTTTGGAGGCCCCTAGCAGTAAATTAGCTCTATCCAAGCAACTTCGTTGTAGGTCATTCCACATATCTTGTGCATATCTGCACTTTGCATCCTTTAATTCGTTCATGATTTGATGGAGACAATTTTGCATATTTGCAATAAATGCTTCGCCTTTGTCTTTGTCCAGATTGTACCAATTGATTTTCGCAGACACTTTTGTATTTTTTCGTTTTGTTCGTCCCCGCCGCCATAAAAATTTCTGTAAGGCGAGGCGGTGTTGCTGGGTGTTTGCCTCTCATTGGATCAGTTTGCAATCCTTAACCCGAGACTACATGAAACGTGTTACCAAATGGTAATTAATCTCGGTTTCATTTTCGCCACTACTGCAAGTGACCAGCTTCCGGCTTTGTTTGACGAACATGGTATTAAGAACGACAAGACCGCATGACTCGCACATATTTAGGATGTATTTGAGAGACATCAGACGATCAGTGAACTTTGAAATGGTCAAGACGCTGCCAAGTAGCTCTCCCGCAAGGATGATACCGATACTGTTCCTACCCTGCTCCATCCAGTAGTAGAACATCTTGAAAGCATTTGTCCTTAAGTTTAAAAAGCGCGGCCGATTTTCGGTGTTAAGTCATTTCATTAACTCGCCTTCTTACCATAATCTCTTCAAGCTCGTAGCTACGACCACTCATATTCCCGACTCGTGAACCTTAGGTTTCGCCCAAGCTTACGATACTTCGCTATCGCCCGGAATTTCTGTTCGTCCCAGGATTAATACCATGATAAGTAGTGCCTGGCGTGGTAGTGCGTTGTCTATTAGCGTACATTTCCATAGTGAGTTGGTTTAAATGACACGTATATGCTCCTATTATTTTTTGTTTGATCTTGCCATTATGCATTTACGACACCGGCGATCTGCAGTAATGTCAACCCACGAATTTGCATGCACACTTGCGGGACAGCTTTAAGATGTTAAATGTGCCGCTGCGCTGATCTGGATATTAAATTGCCAAGATGGGATTTTTGCCTTAGTCGCCTTTTAAGTCCGTTTATCGGAATGATGGTGATATTCTAAACGGTGCCGTGACATAACCCCAAGCGTCATAAGCCCAAATCTCGAAATTTGGCCTTATGTCGCTTTTTGAAAGTGACATAAGGCCAAATTCTAGCATTTGGTATTATGCCACTTTCACAAAGCGTCATAAGGTCAAATCCGGAAAGTGACATAAAGCCAAATTTTCAAAACCGTACCTCGCACCTACTTCAAATCAAGCAGTGACCCCAAGCAGGGGGGTTGCACGGGGGAAGCATGCCCTCCATAGGGATTACACTGTTTATGGAATCTACTAGCGATTTCGTAACTAATCCCAAAAACAGTGCAATGCATATGCATGCACTGCAACCCCCCTGCTTGGGGTCACTGTTTGATTTGGAGTAGGTGCGAGGGCAAATTGTTGAAAACAGCACCAAGCGAAAGTGTCATAAAGCCAAATTTTCAAAGTGTCATAATATCAAATGCTAAAATTTGGCCTTATGTCACTTTGACAATGCGACATAAGGCCAAATTTCGAAATTCGGGCTTATGACGCTTGGGGTTATGTCACGGCACCATTCTAAACCCTACACGGGGCTGCGCGAAAATCTGCAGATTCTGTAAACAACTCCTACATTATGTTCGAGTATGTATGAATTTCATCAACATGATTATTTCCTTCCATTATTTTATTAGGTATGTTGTGCCACAAGAAAATATAATGCTCAGCATAATGCGAAGCAATAATTGATGAAATTCACTCATATGTACAGTGCTCTTCACTTGATTAGACGCACACATTTTTTTTTTACATAAATTAAATTTTTTTGTTAGTCCGTGTAACAATTATCAAAAAATTGCATTTATTAGAAAGGTTATTAAGTTCTCAACAAAAAAACACAAACAAATGATAGGTGAGTGGAAGTTAACGGATATTTTTTCTCTTTCTTGCCTATGCTGTAAGAAAAAGTGGATTTTTTTTGTTCACATGATTAGTTTAGTTAGTTGGTCGCGATCTGTTACGTAGATTTAAGTTAGCTACAAAGTTTAAGAAGCAAGGAGTGTATTCTATTAATTTTCATTAAAAATGGGGGAAACAAATGTTTTAACCACGGAAGAAAACGGCAAAATTTACGCCTTGCATTCTGAAGGGTTGTCAATGAGAAGCATTGCCAAGAAAATAGGCCGAAGTGACCACGTTCTGAGAAATTACATAAAAAACAGTGCTTCATACGGTAAAAATTACAAGGTAAGGACAAAAACCACTTTAACACCTCTGGACAAAAGAAAAATCATAAGAATAGCGTCAAATTCAGCTGTTTCCACAAGCAAAATACAGGAAAAAGCTTTGATAACTGCCAGCACACCAACTGTTCGGCGAGCTATTTTGAGTGCAGAACATCTAAAATTAAAAAAATAATAAAAAAAAGCCCCCACTAAACGCGGTTAGTAAAGAACAGCGGTTGAAATTCGCACGCCTTCACATGACATGGGACACCACCCTTGGAAGAGCGCTAAATTGGCGAGATGTGTTTTTTCAGATGAAAAAAATTAAATTAATAATAATAATAATAATAACTTTATTTCATGTAAAAAACGGTTCAAGCATTACATAATTAGCATTATAAAAACATAAAATAGTTAGGAACATTCTATTGTCAGAAGAACAAGAGGCGAATGCACCTTTATAAAAAATTAACAAATTGAATTAATATGTCAATGGGGTATAACGTATAACATAACTAAGAATCAAAATGTAAAATTCAGCAGCAATATTTATAATAATAATAACCATAATATAATAACAGGCCAATGTGTTAAATCATTGGAGTAAACAAATTTTCTATTTCGCAGTTATTGAATGAAAACAGCCAGATGCGAGTATAATTTAAAAATCTTGACTCCTTTCTTTCGCATCTAATATTTATTGGTAACCTATTACATAGGCGACACGCAGTAACATTATAAAACCGAGAAAACATAGCTTTATTGATTTTTGGTACTTTAACGAAATTCCTGGTGTTAACGCGTAAGTTGTAGATACCATACAGCCTGGCTTCAGTATACCCGGACTTACGAAAGAATATTTTAAGTACTTTATATAATAATAGAGATGCCTTAACGGAAGAATTTCCAGACTTCTAAATAACTCGAAAGTTGGAGTTCTACGATTTACTCGACAGATGATCCGAATCACATGCTTCTGCTTTATTAATAGAGGCTCAATTTTATTGAAATGCGTACCGCCCCAACACGAAATTCCATATTGAAGTTTTGATTTAAACAAACCATTGTAAACTAGCGTTAAAACAGAAGAAGAGCAATAAAGACTTAGATGATAAAGATGCCTAACGAGTCTATTAAAATAATGCTTTAAGTACGTAGTGTGGGCCTTCCAATTTAGTCTTCCATCCAATACAACTCCTAAGTACTTAAAGTTTCCAAACATTTCAATTGTAAATTAGTCATTAGAACAGTTGGCATTTACATCAAAGGAGGGCACAAACTGACGTTGGCAACATACATTGTTAAGACGAAATCTTAAACACCCAGGTGAGTGATACTGCAACGTCATATCTTCTGGAACTGAACCCATAATATCAAACACCATGAATTTAGTTTTGTCACTGATTACTAGTTTATGCAACTTAAACCATCTTCGTAGTATTTCTAGATCAGAGTTCATATCTACAAATAAGTCAACATAATTAGTGTTGGAGTAGGATAACGCAGTATCGTCGGCGAAAGCTGTAATTCTGCCCTTGAACGATTGAACAAATAGCGAATTTACAAAAATCAAGAATAAAATTGGGCCCAGAACGGACCCTTGCGGAACACCTATGTTTATAAAGATTGCTGAGCTTAGGACGCATTTTATTTTCACCCTTTGCTTGCGGTTACGCAGATAAGAGGCAAACCACGAATGAATCGATCCCCTGAACCCTGCGTTAAACAATTTGCTAAGCAACAGCTTATGATCTACAGTATCAAATGCCTTAGTAATGTCAATAAATAGAGCAGCAGAAGTTTTAGAGTCGTTCAGGCTATTATAGATTTCGCCGCACAGTTTCAATAAGAACTGAAGCTGACTTAAATAATTTGTTTTATCAAGAAATGACAGCATTCTAGATTTAACACCCTTTTCAAAAAATTTTAAAAAGTAGATAAAAGAGAAATAGGACGGTAGTTGTTTAAAACTGTTGTATCTCCTTTTTTATGAAGTGGAACTACGACCGATGTTTTGAGTGAATCTGGGAAGATACCTTTTTCAATACTTAGGTTAAATATAAAGGAAAGAACATCTGACATTAGTAATGATATATTTTTAAGAATTCTACTTGATATACCATCGTAAGAAGATGAGTTGGAAGATTTTAGAGAGCATATAATTTTATGAATTTCAAGCGGTGTGAAACTTTCAAAAAAAAAATTGTGCATTTGAAATACCTCCTGCTGGATTATGCGGTCAAATTGGCCGGAAGAGTTATTTAGCAATGATAAATCCTGAATAGTTCCTGAGACGTTGGCAAAATAATCATTAAAAAGGTTAGCAATCTCTAGAGGTTCAGTTACATGCATATTATCTCTGCTTAAGACTATGTCAGCGTTAGGTTTCTTTCTATTTAAAATCACGTCAACGACTTCCCATTCCTTTTTTGTGTTGCCAATATTTTCGGACAGCTTACTACGTAAGTAAGTATCCCTACGGAGAGGTATTTGGGTTCTTAGTTCGTCACATATTTTTTTATATAACCTTTTCAGTCTAATATTGTGCGGATGTTTGGCTACACGAATACATAGTTGATTTTTCTTTCTAATTTTCTTTAGTAATGATAAAGTCATCCAAGGTTTGATACATATAAATTTGTTGTTTTTTTTCTTTATTTTTTGGCTGCAATTCGAAATATGAAACTGCAGTGTACTCAAAAACAAATCAAACGCAGTAGAAGGGTCATCTAAACTGTAGATTTCATCCCAAAATTCAAAAGTTAATGCTCTACTTAAAGCAATAAAATCAATTTTTAGAATATCTTTAACAGCAGACTGCTTAGATCTGAAGACAGCACTATTAAGTTGAAGACTTGTTAAACAATGATCAGTTAGTTTTAGATCATACACTGCTGATTTATAAGTCAAGCAGTTATTCCTGTGTAACCGTATAAAAATATGATCTAAGCAAGTGCTAGAGTTTAAAACTACTCGAGTAGGTTGGGTCAGTAATGATTCAAGCCCATACGAAGACAACGTTGAAAGAAATAGATCAACATTGGGCGAATGTGATAGAATATCTATGTTAAAGTCTCCCACAAGAACAAGGTTTTTACAAGTTTGCATTTTGAGAAAGTCGGAAAATTCTTCCATACACACCTTTATAGAACACATATGTAATCTATAAATTCCAATAATAGAAAATCGGGAATCAGAAATATCGCATTTAACACTTATCAAGTGAGCACTAATCATACTAGAATTCAAAATTTCGCACGCCAAGTCGCTTCTATAAAATACTGCGATGCCACCAGATGAATAAGAATCATTGCACGTAGCAGCGAATGTAAAATTGGGTATATAAAAGTCTGAAACCTCATTATTGTATATCCATATCTCAGAAAGAAAAATCAAGTCTAGTAAATGCTTCAAAGATGCAAGATGCGAGTAAAAGGAATCAAAATTCTTTCTTAAGCTGCGAATATTTTGATCTACGAGTATAATGGAGAAGCCAGAGATGTAATTATTTGAATGTTCAATACAAAGCCAATTCATGTTATTAGAATTGAAAGAGTAGAAATTATTATCACTTATGTAGATTATTATTAAGAGGATCTATAGACGAATTTATTGAATTAAAATTTGACATTTATGAAAAATAAAGAAGAAGATTTACTTAAGTATTTACTTTAGAAAGATCCTCAAAACTAACAATTTTAATTGCTTTATCGCCTTCCTTCTTTCTGATAAGCACCGACGAGTGTCTCACCCAAACATATTTGCAAATTCGGTTGTTTTTTAGTTGTTTTGCCTTCTCCAATAAAGACCTTCTGTATCCGGTAAGAGAATCGTTGATAAATATTCTGTTGCTGCTACTGTTGGTCTTGCTACTGCCGCTGTTCATGCATTGGTCCTCAAAGATATTTGAAAACAAACTTAATTTGCTGCTGCGGATTTTATTAATGACTTTTTCCTTGTGTGCTAGCGAAGAAAACTTTACACACAACAATGTTTGATGCAGCACTTTTTTTTCGTCGTTTCTTTTGACTTCACATTTTTGATGTAGCAATCCTCAATTTCATCAGCATCGATCTTTTTTGGATGGCCCTGATAGCTACAACTACTACTTCCATGATCTTAGAAAAAAGGAAAAGTTTTTGACACGTCACCATCACCATGCGAGGCAAGGAGGAGTAATGGTTTGGGGAGCCATTTCTTACAATGGGGCGTTCGATTTGGTTATCATTTCCAACAAAATGATGGAAGTTTCCTACAAAGCCCTTTTGCAATTAGCCTTCCCCACCATGAAAGAACTGTTCGGACTTCTACAGCGGTTATTACAACGAGACAATTCGCCAATCCACAACGCTCGTGTAGTGAAAAGCTTTCTTGCCGAAGAAAATGTGGAATTGTTGCCGTGGCCACCTTATTCACCTGACCTCAATATAATTGAAAATGTTCTGGGATGGCTCACGCGTAAAGTTTACGAAGGAGGTAGGCAGTATACCTGTGAAGAGCTTACTGTCGCAATAAAAGAAGCCTGGAGGACGATTCCCTTAAATTATTTAGAAAAAATATCCATTAACTTCCACTCATCTACCATTTGTTTCTGTTTTTTTGTTGAGAACTTAATAACCTTTCTAATAAATGCAATTTTTTGAAAATTGTTGCACGGACTAAAAAAAAAAAATTAAATTTATGTAAAAAAAAATGTTTGCGTCTAATCAAGTGAAGAGCCAGGGCCGGCTACAGCCAAACAAGCGCCCTGTGCAAGATTTACAGAAAGCGTCCTTTAATTTGCACACATCCATACGTCGTTTCCCCATCACCCAGGAGCCAAGAGGTAGAATTTAATGCGTTTTTTTATGGCCTAATCCTCAATTAAAAACAAATATGTATATTTACATATATGTTTCTAGGTATGTCTTAATAGAAAATTAATAATTAAAACAAATAAATAAATAAAATAAATTAAAATAACAAATAAATAGAAAATAAATAAATGTAAAAAAATGCTATAAAAACATACGTATGTACGAGTATTAACAAAATAAATAAATAATAAAGGAATTCATTTAAGGAACTTGTAGGGGACTACCTAAATAATCTCGAATACAAATTTAAACAGGAAAAAAAAAATTAATTTAAATCATATTTTTGTGTGTTGAATGCTACCCACAACAAAAACCACTGTCATTGTTTAGAAAATGGGCAAAAATAAAGCAACTACTGCCAACTTCACAGGCGGAAATTAGAATCCATTGTTCTTTTATTTTTGACTATCGGCGATGGTGGTATTGTCTACCACAAAAGCAACGTGACGCGTACAAGAAAAAAGAGCAAAAATAAAACTTAATCACAATAGTGATACTTCAATAGTTCGGATCGGTGCATCCTTTAAAATATTATTGAAAAAGGTGTTAAATATTAACTGGAGAACTCGAGTGTTGCTCATTCCCAAAAAGCCATTTTTTTATACGCGCGTTTGCCACTTCTAAGTGCACAAAAAAAAAAAAACAAAGCGAAGAACGAATACCCCACCATCCACCCCACGTGTCGGCAAAGACCGCCATCGGTAGGTACAAAGAATTGTATATTTCGGAAACATATATTAAATGTTGCTATCCATCCCCAAGCCGTCATTATTGGACTTAATATAAGCTTTTTATTGGCTTTTATCGGCTTGGTTATTGCATGGATCCCAGCCTTAACTCGCCTGTTTGAGTCTTAATTTATTTTGTGTCGCTGTTCCGATTCTTGAACCGCCAATCGATCGAGCAGTGCGCTGGTTGCAGATCCCCGTCATCAAAGCACCCACGAGATCTACGATCAATCCATCCACGCGATCAAGGCCACCCAGATCGTGCAAACCAACCCAGGCCGATTAAAAAAGCGAAGCACCAGCAACAACAAAACCCAGTTTAGCTGTAATACTCGCTTAAGCAAAACAAAAAAAAAATAACCCAAGAAAAAAAAAAGGACAAATCATCAAAACTAGTGACAATTCACTCGACCGATTAATGGATCAGATTCGATTAATTCGTCGCGATCAGCACGCATCTGCACCGGCATAAATCTGTCAATCAATTTTTTTTTTTAAAAACTTAAAAATATCCACACAACTCTAAACATTACAAAAACAATTTTAAAAGCTAAGTATAACATTTCATAGTGTAAAGGGAGTTCAATTGCGTTAAATTTCTTGTATTTTCTTTGTTAGCATAATATTTATATAGCTAGAACACGATCGACCAAATGCTGTGCACACCATCTTGGGACATCAACAAAATCATCATCTTAATCCCTAATGCGGTGAGTCAAAGTTATTATTTACAATTTAATTGATCAATTGAACAACTTCTAAATCTAGTCGAGTCACTGTAAACATTTTTTTGTGATTACATATTTTTTTATGTCTCTGATTTGAGACTTGAGACACTTATCTTTTTGGTTTACTGAGTGTGTGGCGGAGAAAGTTTGAGTCGTGCTGATAAGAGCAATTCCTTCGCGTGGGTCAGTCACCTTGACGTGCGTACCATCATTGCATTCGATGGTGCCGGTGCGAAGGCTTGAGGCGTAGGTTCAACGGGCTATGTTGTCTAAGGGCCACCCATGACAGACAGGCTGTTGACGAGCGTTTACCAAGTACTGACCAGGACTCTACGTCCCCTCTCTCCCCCTTCTCTTTCTTGAGACGTAAGTGTGGTACATGTACTACTTTGCGGCCTCTACAGGACAGCCCGTTCTTTTCCCTCTCCCCCTCCTTATCCCCTGGGCTGGACGTAAGGTGTCATACGACCCGTGCCGAGAGTCAACCTGGCTGAGGGCCCAGTCTATCAAATAGCTCAGTCGTGTACGGAGTATCCGGATACCTGGCGACCTCCGGATTAACCAGCCTTATCTGCACAATGCGGATCCCTGTGCAGATGGACCTTTTTTCTCCGCGACTCGTGGGATCTCAACATGAATTCAAAAAAACACAAACAAACAAAAACAAAAAATTTTATGGCCGGTTCCCTTTTCAAACCGGGCGATAGTACAGCGACCAAGCTGTCTACCGGCTTAGCTCTTATGGCACCAGATAGTGTTGGAACTGTGGACATTCATGGTCCCTCCACTAGTGGTTGCGAGCTAAAAAAATCCTTTTCCGACAGAGAGAGGACTGTGAATCATGGTCCCCCCTCTGCCGGCCCCACCAAGTCAACAACTTCGCTCATTGCTAATACGCTGTCTGCAGAACGGACTGTGGCAACTCATGGTCCTTCTACGGTCGGCAATAGCGTTGCCCCCAAAAAACCTGTTGGTGGTGGGACTGTGCATCATGGTCCCCCCACGGTTGGCAAAAGCGCTGCCCCCAAAAAACCTGATGGTGGTGGGACTGTGCATCATGGTCCCTCCACTGTCGGCATAAGAGCTGCCCCTAAGAAACCTGAAGGTGGTGGGACTGTGCATCATGGTCCCTCCACCAACACAAAGCGTCACCATAATCCGTCCACGGCGTCATACAAACACCGACGTAACGCCATCCGAATCCAGCGTATGTGTGGCACCATCGCGGAGAAGGATAGGACGCCAGCACAAATCGCCAAACTGGACTGGGCTCAGCAGATCCTTAAGGCCTGCGACCCGTCAATCAAACGTCAGAGGTCAGTGGAAGGAACCAGCTCGGTTCCTAAGAGGCAGAGAGTGCATAACACCGGCATCTCTCCCACTGTCACACCTCACAGATCTTTCAGTGACATCTTGAAAGACAAAATTGTGGTCGCAGTCATCGACCGCAATGACATCGATGGGTCTATAACCCATGAGAAGTGGGATATGGTCAAGAGAGCGCTTTCGCGCTCCTTCTTCTCCTTCATAAAAAACCATCCCGGACCTCCTCCGCTTACACATGAAGGAGGGTGGCATCAAGGCCACATCAAATTGGTCGCGTGTGATGATCAAAGATCGGCCGATCTCTACAAGCTTGCAATAAGTAGGCTTGGAGAGGTGTGGCCCGATGCTAAGCTCGAGGTTGTTGCAAGGGAGGACATCCCCTGCCGACCAAGATCTCGTATTTGGATCACTGCGGATCCATCCACCCCTGAGGACATCCTGGAAGTCCTGAAATTCAGCAACCCTTCACTTCCGACCCACAACTGGAAGGTTGCCAAACTGGAAGAGCTGAAGGGCGACTACAGATGTGTCGTGGTTGTACTCAACCAAGAAACCCTGGCTCCTCTGGCCAAGAACGACTACATCATAAGATTCGCATGGGACGACGTCAAAATGCGGGTCTACAAAAAGGATGAAATGGATGCGGGTAAACTTCCCCCTCCTCCTCCTCCTCCCTCTGACTCTACGATCGTAGTCTCCGATCCTGGGGCTTCAATCTCCTTCCCCTCTTTAGAGGACGATGTACCCTCGCTAACCAACGAATCACCATCCATAACCGACGCTTTGTCAGATATGGAGACTGATGATCAAGATCAGGATAAGGCTCTTCTGAGTGAAGACGAGCTTCTCAACTCGTCCTCGGAATTGGAAGGCCTGAATAACACCGTGGTGGAGGCATCTCTGCCTGATTGTAGCGAAAATGCTGCAGTTAGTTCAGATTAACCTCCAACACTCCATAAAGGCTTCGGCCGCACTTATTCTTCGTCTTACCAAAGGCGCAGAAGACATCGTCCTGATACAAGAACCTTGGATTGTCAACAACCTGGTTCGAGGACTCAGGACTCCTGGATACTACTCACTGTATGTGACCGATAAAGGTAAACCTAGATCGTGCATACTAGTGAAAAGTAATATTAATGCTTATTTACTCCCTAATTTCAGCGATCGAGATACAACTGTGGCAAGAATAGAGACCGGTAGTAGATCATTCTGGCTAGTATCAGCGTATCTCGCCCACGATCAAGTGGGACCTCTCCCTGGTGATAACCTAGAGAGGTTGATCGAAGAAGCAAGGAGGCAGAAAGCTGACCTCATATTGGGGTGTGATGCCAACGCTCATCACACCGTATGGGGCAGCACAGACATCAATAACAGAGGTGAGTCACTTTTTGAATATCTCTTACGTACTAACCTCATTGTTTGTAACTCAGGTAATGAACCCACCTTCATTACCAAAAACCGACAAGAAGTCCTTGACATCACTCTTGTCTCCGATACCATCAATGACATGATTACGGGTTGGAAGGTTTCGGCTGATCACTCTTTTTCGGATCACCGCTATCTTCTTTTCAACCTAAGCGTTGAGCCTCCATGTCAACCCATTTTCCGAAATCCTCGGAAAACCAATTGGCCCTTATACAGAGACACATTACAAAATCGTATTAAATCTGTACACTTAAGTCCACCCTGCGACTCCAATGAGCTCGACAATAAAGTCGATGAACTCACCCTGGCCCTTAACGAAGCAATGGCGGAATCCTGCCCGCTCGTACAACCCAGGGGTAAGAAGAAGCCTCACTGGTGGACCCCTGAGCTAGGACCACTCAGAAAGGAGTGCAGAAGACTCTTCAATCGTGCTAAAAGCTCAAAAGCAATAACCGATTGGGACTCCTATAAGGAATCCCTCATACTATACAAAAAAGAACTAAGGAAAGCCAAAAGATCCTCATGGAGACTCTTCTGTGGCAAAATAGAAGAATCATCTGAGGCATCAAGGTTAAGAAAAATCCTCTCTTCTAATCCAATTATGCCTAGCTGCCTTAAGAAGGCAGACGGCTCTTGGACGACATCTAGCGAGGAATCGCTCAATCTGCTACTTGACACTCATTTCCCAGGCAGCTCTAATATTACCGGCAATTTACGCCCTCGCAGGTCATTTGCACAGGTAACTTACTCTCACGGTCTGATTACTAGGGAAAAGCTAACTTGGGCGCTACATAGCTTCAAACCCTTCAAGTCGGCAGGACCAGACGGCATAATACCTGCCGAACTACAAATGTCAGCGGATATCATCCTGCCTGTGCTGGAGATGATCCTGAAAAGCTGTCTAGACCTGGTTCATATCCCCCGGGCTTGGAGAGAAGTTAAAGTGGTTTTCATACCCAAGGCTGGCAAATATTCCCACGTCAGTCCAAAGGACCTCAGACCCATTAGTCTATCTTCATTCCTCCTCAAAACGCTGGAGCGATTGATTGATATCCATCTTCGCACGAACATAAATCCGCAATTATTGTCTGCGGCTCAGCATGCATACTGTAAGGGAAAGTCGGTGGAAACCGCTCTTCACTCCTTAGTACGCACTATCGAATACTCTCTTCATCACAAAGAGTATACCATGGTGGCCTTCCTTGACATAGAAGGCGCCTTTAACAACGTCAACACATCTGCAATCGCAAATGCACTGACAGAACTGAAGGTGGATAGCTCGCTTAGTGAATTGATTAATCTACTGCTTGAAAGTCGGATTATTAATTCAAAACTGGCCGTTGCTTCTGCTAGGAGGTCTGTCAGTAGAGGCACGCCACAAGGCGGTGTTCTCTCTCCCCTTCTCTGGAATTTGGTGGTGAATAAACTACTGATAAACCTGGAAGGGGAGGGCTGCAGGGTGATTGCCTATGCGGATGACGTTGCTATAGCCGTCTCAGGAAAACACCTCAATACCATTAGGGAACTCCTGCAAAACGCTCTTAACAAGCTAACGAGATGGGCTAATCGGTGTGGACTGTGCGTTAACCCCCACAAAACCGAGTTGGTCCTCTTTTCCAGGAAATATAAAATCCCATATATTGACCCTCCCTCTATTAGCGGTACAAGCTTAACCTTCTCTGAGGAAGCAAAATTTTTGGGTCTAATCTTCGATAGGAAGTTAAGTTGGAAGCCCAATATACAAGAAAGAGTCAAGAAAGCTACAGTAGCACTTTTCTCTTGCAAAAAAGCCATTGGCAATAAGTGGGGTATACAACCCCGTATTACGCATTGGCTATATACAGCGGTGGTTAGACCAATTCTTACTTACGGGGTGGTCGTCTGGTGGACTGCCCTGGATAAAGCTATAAACCGCGACAAACTGGGCAAAGTCCAGCGATCAGCGTGTCTGTGCATTAGCGGAGCACTTCGTACTACCCCCTCCGCTGCACTGGACATTCTGTTGCACCTGATACCCCTTGACATTTTCAGCATGCAAACAGCGGCTTGCTCCGCTATCCGCTTAAAAGCTACCTCACAGTGGACCAACAAGAAGATTGGCCACTCCATCATTTTGGACTCCTTTAAGTCTCTACCCAGAAACATAGACTACACCATACCCCATCTGCAGTTCGGAAAAAACTCCCAAATCACCATTCCTTCCAGATCATTCTGGGATGATGATGCATTTGCGGAAGATAAATCGATCCACTTCTACACCGACGGATCTAAAACCAGCGATGGGGTAGGTGGGGGCGTTTTCTCAGAAAAGCTAAATCTTAGCCTCTCTTTCCGTCTTCCAGATTACTGTAGCGTGTTCCAGGCGGAAATTTTAGCGATAAAAGAAGCCCTGTCGTGGCTGAAGAGGAATGTGATATCCTCAAAGGATATCCGTATCTTCTCGGATAGTCAGGCAGCGATTAAGTCCCTGGACTCAGTCTCTTCAAATTCCATCGTAGCCCAAGATTGCCGCTCATCTCTCTCGGAGATGGCAGAGCAGTTCAACATTCACCTCTGTTGGGTGCCGGGACATAGAGACATTCCAGGTAACTGTAAGGCAGACGATCTCGCCAAAAAAGGAACAACTTTACCTCTTTTACCTGATAAAGGTTCTTTAGGAATACCAATCGCTACATGCAAACTCTTGCTCAAGCTATCAGCAATCGAGAGAACAAACCTTAGGTGGACATGTAGCAATACTTGTCTAGCGACTAAGCGAATCTGGCCAAAGCTGGATCTGCGACGCTCTAAGTGTCTAATCTCATTAAACCGACTGCATATTAGCTCGACCATAGGTGTTATCACAGGACACTGCTTAATAGGCAGGCACGCCTCCAGACTTGGCGTGCACTTAAACGACTTCTGCAGAAGCTGCATGGACGAGGAGGAGGAGGAGACTGTACTTCACCTTCTCTGCACATGCCCTGCACTCTCCCACAAAAGAAATCTCCATCTAGGGGACTTCTTGTTTAACGACACAAACGACTTAGCCAACACTGGCGTCAGAAGTCTTTCGCGCTTCATAAGAAGCTCTCATTGGTTCAACGAGCAGTGAGGGAATCCCCAGATCTGTGTGGTACCACAATGGACCTAATCCTGGTCTAAGTGTGTCGGCCTTGCTGACAGCCACGTCAACCTAACCTAACCTAACCTATAAGAGCAATTAGCGTAGTGCCTATTTGTAGGCAAAAGTTTTTAATTGAATTTTGTTTGCCGAGAAAAAGGAAATACTAACATTTACAGATACTGTGCCTATTTGAGGTTTATTTATAATAAATTAATAGAAATGGGTTTCAATGCCTATAATAATTTTTGAATTCAGATTTAAATTCCTAATACACCAACAATGGTTATTTAAGTATAGATCGTTCAGTTTAGTTCTTAAGTTTTTATATTATCTTCATCATTTGCAATAAAAGAGTGC
This sequence comes from Portevinia maculata, assembly GCA_949715645.1. Lineage (NCBI taxonomy): Eukaryota > Metazoa > Arthropoda > Insecta > Diptera > Syrphidae > Portevinia > Portevinia maculata. The sequence continues at coordinate 35,760,627 of OX454526.1, read as the reverse complement.
CATTTTGTAATCACGTTATGAATTACCTCAATTCTTTTTATTTAATTGGATTTTGAGCTGAACGCTTTTAAGCATGTTTAGGGACTGAGTTCGTGTTGTGCTAGAAGGGAAAGCGAGTGTCTATGTGTAAGAATGTCGGAGAATATGTGAACGAAGTTTAGTTTATCGTTCATAAGTGAACATTAGGGGCTATCACAAATAGTATAGCGGTGTGTTAGCCAAGGATGGGCTCTATTCTATTTCCAGGATAGTAGTCTGTGGGAGGGCAACGCTTAGGAAACCAACCACACCTTCCGGTTTCCTCGATTTCAATTCTTTATTTTGGTTTCGGACCTTTATTAACATCTTAAGAAACGGTTCATAGTTTCGTGGTTCCGATTGACAGTCAAATTAACAAAAGGCATGAAAAATGTGCGGTCGTCCGGCAGTGAGTGTAATAACCCACGCCACCGTCGAGCTAGTGTCGCGTGTGTGCAAGCATGCCTGCTCACACTTTGCTGCCAGGACAACCTACCTTACGACCCATCGATGTCTGTAGGAAATCCTGTACTCCTAAAGGTCGATGGGACTGCAGTTCATCGCTTTCGTAAGGTAGGGTCAACTTCCGTTACAAACTAAAGATATTTTTTTTAAAGGAAAAAAAGTATAACCGAAGAAATGTTCTGAGAGAAACCTTTAAACTTGCTTTTCTGGCCTTAGCTTTGGCAAATTCAGCAATAAGATCATCATAGTCTAAAGATTTTAATAGTTCCTTTTCTATAGACATTATAGATAAGCCTACCAATCTCTCTTGAGTCATCGTTGACCTGGGACAATTTTTAATAATTTTAACTTTAGAAAAACTACGTTCTCCTGAAGCTACTGTCACAGCGATTGTATTAAGAATTTGAAGAGCAAGAAGCTGAATATAAAATTCAACACATCTAAACATGAACTTTGTGGTGTAACAAGTTGGGAAATGAGTTTTAACTCTTGGTACAATTCTGCTCCATCTAAATCTTGAAAACTACCAGATGTTAAAACATTCTGCAAATTAAGGCATGAAGAACGTATACTTTTATTTTTCAAACATTCGCTTATGTTACTTAAATGTGAAAAATTTATACTACCTATATGTGTCAAGCTGCTCAAACCTTTCTGTTATTAATTGACTCGCTTGATCAAGTATTTTGAAATAAAAATCTACTTTGAATCTTTGTTTCGGGTCCAATATAGTTTCTGGACATTCATCGGTATACATTTTTTTCCATCGAGATCTCAATGATCTCCTATGTGCAGGATTTCAAACTCGCACACACCGTTTGCTTTTATGCAAAAATCCGTATTCATAAAACAGCATCCAAAACATGTAAGTTATGCAGAGATTGTGTCGATTAAAGTATCAAAAAAAATAATAATTAATCAATTACATTTAGCTGCCCAAACTTCCCAAACGAGTTGTAAACCAAATGAAAAAATTCTGTTTATATTCGGAGATTTAATTGTGTAACATAATGCTGCAATCACAATATGTACATAATATGATTTTGGATACCGATTATGAATGAATACCCCTTTTCTTTGATGAATGCTACAGCCTCCTTGCAATATGCTATAACCTACCCCAAACCTCCATTACATGCAACAAATAATTTACCAAGCACACACCGCACCCCTCTCACCAACACATGATATCCCAATCATGAGAAGTAAAAAAATAAATTCGATAAATGACGAGAATGGAAGACAACAAAAATAACTACGATTCTTCTTGTGTGCAGAATCAAAAACCTGCACGCTCTAACCTATACGTTTCCGTCGTAATGAATTTTTTGTTTGACATATTTTCGTATGCAAATTTTGCAAGCGAATGTGCAATAATTAAAACCTGCACATACGAGGTGGAACTTTTTTTTGCTTTGAGTTTTTTGAACTATGTACGTAGGTACACGTACTTAGATTCTTTTTTAAATGTAATGAGATGTGCAAGAAATATCCTAAACGAACAGGGTGGAATATTTTGAGATTAGGTAGGTAGGTAGGTAAGAAATGAACTTGTTTAGTTTTTTTATTTTGAATTAGATTCTTCTTGAAGTTGCAATATTTCAAGTGATATAAGTTAATGTGCAAAAATTCAGCACAGTTGTTATGGATGTTGCTTTTTTGGGCTTAATTGAACAAGTTTTTTGTCCACGCCAGGTAAAATAAATTTTTCTTACTCCTAGCAATCCAGTCAAAACCGAATGTGTTCTGTTCACTAGGAAAAGAAAAATCGAGAAATTCGATATGCCGAAGCTAAACGGAATTCGTCTGAAACTTTCCCCGGAGGCAAAGTATCTGGGCATCATCCTAGACTCTAAGCTTACTTGGAAACGTAACACAAAAGAAAGAGCAAAAAAAGCACTATGCGCCTTCTACGCATGCAAAAAGACCTTTGGCAAACGTTGGGGTATGCGCCCTTACATAACCCATTGGATGTACACAGCGATCATACGACCCATACTTACATACGGGTCAATTGTATGGTGGAAGGCAACAGAAAGGACTACCTATCTCCATAACCTCTCAAAGGTACAGAGATTAGCATGTATTGGTACAACGGGAGCAATGAGATCAACACCCCAAGCCGGGCTGGAAGTCATTTTAAACCTACCCCCGCTTGGTGAATATATTCGCAGCATGGCAGCCAAAGGAGCCCTCCGCCTCAAGGAGGCAAACATCTGGAGGCACAGCTCCTATGGACACGGCTCTATAATTCACAACTACTTGGGTATCGATCTACCCAGGAAAATGGACTACTTAATTCCCAAACGAAACTTTGAGAAAAACTACTCCAAATACATACCCCAAAGAGAGAACTGGAACACGCACGTCAACGTGCAAGAAATCCACATCTATACGGACGGGTCGAAAATGGATGTGGGGACAGGAGCGGGAGTTTTTTGCGAGCCCCTAGACATAAAGGACTCGTACAGACTTCCCAATGAATGCAGCGTCTTTCAAGCTGAGATTGTCGCCATCGACAAGGCAGCAGAAACTATCTCCGCGAAGAATCTGGATCCTTCCACGATCACAATCTTCGTAGACAGTCAGGCGGCTATCAAAGCACTAGACAGCGAAACTATAAAGTCAAAAACAGTCAGAAACTGCCAAAAATCCCTCAACAAAATAGGCGAACGACACAGGATCACTCTCTGCTGGGTCCCCGGTCATAGCGACATTGTTGGGAATGAAAAGGCAGACGAGCTAGCAAGAATCGGGTCAGAACTTGACGCAATAGACGCCATTACGTCAATAGACATCCCAATTAGTGCAGCAAAAAGAAACATTGACCAACAACTGAGGGAACAAATTAACACCACCTGGTCCCAAAGGCACGACTGTGTTATATCTCGCAGTCTATGGCCAAGAATTAACGAAAAAAGAACAAAAAGCATTCTGGAAATGAATAAGCTAGATATACGTATCTTAACTGGCGTACTGACAGGCCACTGCACCATAGGTGTAATGGCAAGCAGGCTGGCCATCAGCTCACCAGACTACTGCAGGAGCTGTCAAGATATAGAAGAAACCGAGACCATCAAACACCTGCTCTGCGAATGTCCAAACCTTCAGACATCTCGACTTCGCTATCTGGGCAACAGATTCTTCGAAGACTTAGAGGACGTAGCGCAGGTACCACTGACGGACACTATCAGGTTTTTCAAGAACACAGGTTGGTTCCAATAGGCCAACCGGCAAGATTAACCTAAACTGAGTATGGTAAGTGTTTTATTGTAAATGTAGGTTTACCACATAAAACAATAAGGGATCACAATGGACCAATGGGCCCCCGTGCAAGCACAGCAGCCCTGCTGTGCACTTCCCTTCCAACCTAACCTAACCTACTCCTAGCAATGCGCCGCGGAATTCGGCGCCCTGGGCATTTGCACATATTGCACATATGGTTGGGCCGGCCCTGTGGAAAGCACTGTACATATGCTAGAAAATTTTCTAAAGGTTAATCACCATACACGAGTCGACTTTCGTCGAATCATTACCTCGGGATTCTGGTTGAAATTGAATAGTTTTCCACCTACCTATTATCGCCATCGTTAAACAAACAATTTGTCTGCGTCCAAGAGCTGTCATTCTTTTGAAATCCCAGCACAATTGAATCCAACGCATATTCTCCAATTAAGATTCGGAGCACTCCCGACAATCGTACATTTTCTGCCCCATCTTAACCAATTCCACATTAAGATTGCCACATGGATAATCCTTTTCCCGACCACGAAAAGCTTTTCGGTCTCAGTTCCCTGCTTAATCGGATAACCTAATTCCTTGTCTCAGTCAGATGGAAAGCAAAGGGATTTCGCAGTCGAATAATGTGTCGATTGTCAGAGTGCACACGCTCAAGCCAACGCAAACGAAGTTAGTGATTTAAGAGAATTTCTATAAATCCAAAGGAAGGATGTGTGCTGGAGCACTGAGATGAAAGAAAGAGTTATTTGTCGCCTGCCACTCCCTCAATTTATCTGCTGCATATAGCAGACTCTTCATGAAACTGTTGGCACATGTTTTCCTTTTTCGGCACGTGTCTGGATTTTAGGATTCGCGTGGTTTTCAAATTGAGTAATACATAAATCATGGTCTAGGATATACGTCTACCATGTTCCTCATGTGCTGTCATTATGTTTTGCCATAGCTCTTGCGAAAGTCCTTCTTCTGGTATAATTGTGAATAAGAAATACAAAGGCTTTTATGGGCTGGCTTCTTCTCCGTACGGTGGTATTTGGCTCACAAATGTCATCAATTGATGTGTGAGTGCGTACATTTATTTACCACATATACAAAGGCAGGTAGATTATATCCTTTTCCAAAACGAACGAAGGAAGGACGGCTGATAAGACAAGCGTTAACAAGCGTTCGAAATGCTATAGTGCGCCAAATTGGGCTATTAAAATAAATTCAAATAAACAAATGGAATCCTCTCAATGTTGAATTTATGCGTGCATGAGTTTGTGGTCGTTTTTGAGCCTTAAATACGTTATTCCACTGTATTTGTGTATCCTCATCCAATTACATAGTAATACGCACTGGCAGAACATAAGGATCTAAATTTGTAACATCTGTGACAAATTGTTAGATTATATTGCAGATCATGATGGTATATCTTTAAGGATATCATTAAAACAGGAATATACTATAGATACATATCGGAATGATCCGAATGATATCTGGAATCGTATGTCAACTTCAAATTTAGGAGGCCAGTTTAATATCCTTGAACAGCATTGAGATGCTTTGAATGTACCTATTCAATAAAGTAAAATTGAAAACGAATAAAACATCCGAGTGCTCATTGGCAGGACACTGTACATACTGATTGATGTATGACTTTTGGATTTATGGGCGGTATTGGGAGTACCATTTTGTATGTCATAAACTGAGTTCTACAGCACTCAGCCAAGGCGGAGAACTTTATTGGATAGACAAAAATAGAACTGTGAGGGAAAATAAAATTTGTGTTTTCTGTGACACCCTTGACAAAAGGAGTTAATAAAAGTCTATGTTCCATTACGCAGATACTGGTTCGTGTTCATTTACATGGATAAAGCTTACTGCAAATGATGTCATACTGTGCGTCTGCTTAAATAAGCTTAGAGGTAGTGAACTTGTAATGAATTTACATCAGCCATCGATTTTTTTCAAGGATGTTTTATCGCATAGGCACACACATATCTCCATACATTGGAGGCGAGTCGAACAACAACTTTTCCGTTAAAAAGTGTTGTTTCCTTTCCAAATCCCAACCCATTCACTTCGATATCAGATCCCCTTTTCCGTCGTTTTTTCCGTTGTCCTACTACATTTGAACCCATAACTCCACTCGAGGTTTTTAAAGTTATCGGTACTCTAAAAAACTCTAACTCATGTGGTGCTGACGGTATCTCTAATATTTTGCTAAAAAATGTTGCTTGTTTTGTAATGGATGTGCTATCACACATTTTTAATCAGTGCATATTTGAAGGGGTTTTTCCAGATGAGCTCAAGTGTGCAGTTGTAGTACCTTTGTTTAAAAAGGGTGCTGCTGACGATGTATGTAATTACAGGCCTATCTCACTTCTTTCTGTAATTAGTAAAGTTTTTGAAAAGCTTGTGAAAAACAGGTTAGTGAGCTACCTCACGAAAATTCAGTTTTTTAAAGCAACACAATTTGGTTTTCAAAAGGGCAAATCAACTGAAGACGCACTTCTACAGTTTTGTAGCAATATAATGTCAAACCTCGATTGCAAAAAGTATACTGCTGGGTTATTTATAGATATAACTAAAGCGTTCGATATGGTCGATCATAACATTCTCCTGGAAAAACTTGAAAAAGCAGGAATTTGCGGCTTTATGTTAGATTGGTTTAGATCTTACCTTAAAAATAGGTCACAATGTGTGAAGATTGATGACATTAAGAGTGATAGAATGATTATCAACTTAGGGGTACCTCAAGGTTCTGTCCTAGGTCCGATTCTCTTTCTTATCTACATAAATTCTCTTTTTACACTCGACTTTAAAGGTGTTCCAACTGCTTTTGCAGATGACGTAGGTTTCGCATATGGTTCTGCCAGTCGTCTCAATCTGGTTTCCGACATAAATTGGGACCTAAGCCTTTTAAGAATCTGGTTTTCAAAACACAACTTGGTTATTAGCTCAAAGACTAAGTTTATGATTTTTAGTTTGTCATCTCTACGTGATTTTAACGTGAATATTTATTTTCACGCAACTGAGTGCCAAAGATTCAAACTTGCATGTTGCAACTGTAGGTCTGGTTCTTTTTCACCGACTTTTTATAGTAGCCTGAGCTGCAGTGATAAATGTTTCCTGGTTGAGAAAGTTAATGAATTCAAATACTTGGGTATTACAATAGATTCAAGATTTAGCTTCTCGAATCATATAGAGTCTTTGAGGAAATATTTTCGTTGCACGCTTAGGCATTTTTTCTATTTGCGCAGTACTTGTTCAACTACGTTATTAAAAATGATTTACTATGGTCTTGTTCATTCAAAACTGCAATATGGTATTACTTGCTGGGGAGGTTCGTTTAAAAATAAAATACAATCTCTCTTAATACTCGTAATACAGAAATATATCCTGCGAAAATTATGCCGAAAACCTGGTAGGCATCCTACATACCCTCTGTTCTGTGACTTGAAAATTCTCCCTGTGCGTCATTTGTACTGTTTTAAAGTTTTGAAGACCTTCTTTATGAAGTCTGGTAATTGCAACTTCCGATTGATCTCTAACTATAGTTTACGTGGAAACTTTTCATATTCAGTATCCGTTCCTCAATTCCATACCACTGCTTGTCGTAATTTTTATTCACCCCTATCACAGAATCCGTCGTATTCGGAATTCCGCTACGAAGGATCCAAAATTTCGTGGTAGCAAACACATAAATGTCAAAATCTTAATTAATTAGGATTCAGTCAAACCATTTTCCAAGAATCTCAAAATTTGTAGCAAATATTTCCACTATGATGGATTCTGTGAGAATATCTTTTTTAGTTCGTAGCAAAATTCCGAATCCGACGGATTCTGTGATAAGGGGGATTATATATCGTCTGTTCGTCTTTTCAACAAACTTCCTCAGTCGTTCAGGTCTATCTCTATACCTGGTATGTTTCTCAAACTTGTTAAAAAATGGCTTCTCAATTTTAATTTCGTTGGCATAGAGTCTGTTCTTTCTGACTATCTGATCTAACTTGAGTAATAAATTGTTGTCTAAATTGATTTTGATGTTTTGAAAGTAAATTCCTTTTGTCTTGAGACTGCTTAATCTTGTTTATGAAAAAATATGTACATTTTTTGATTTTTTTTAGGGTCACCCACATTTTAATTTATGAAATGCATTAATTTTAAATTGTAATGGCATTCAACACTATTTTCATTACATCAGTATAGAAAATACAGAATGTCAACTGAATTTCATATATATTATTAACAATTAATGTTTATATTGAATTATTGAATTATATGTATAGGAATTTATGTAATAAAAAACTTATTTACTTACTTACTAGGAGATTGATGATCTGGTAAGCAGGTTTCGAGCCCAACTGACGGTTGTCGTGTCGACAACGATGGGATGGGGAGAATAATCCTTTGGTACACCCCAACTTGATAATAAAGATATGGTAAGATATTGCGTGAGCGCAGTGACGCAGTGACGCAGAGGTTAGAGCGTTGAACTCTTATCTAAAGGACTCAGTTTCAAATCCCGCCATGGCCAAGTAACACCTGAAACAAGCTTTTTTCATTGCCCCACCTCTTGCGGACGTCTGACAAACATTCAAGAGTATCAATTGTCATGATATGCTTCTCAAATTTGCCGTTTGGATTCGGCTGGAAAATTGTAGGTCCCTTCCACTTCTCACAAGTAAATGGTTGGAGAAGCTAGGTTTAAGGCTCTGTATGGGCCATTAATGTCTAGTATTATATATAATAATTTTCTCGTAGTCGTGATACAGACACCTCAAGGAAAATTGTCAAAAATCAGAGTAAGGCAGGTGTCTTATTGTAATATAGATGTCAACATGCCATCAAATTGAGTGCTTCATAATGTCAAATGTCATTTCCTAATGTCAACTGTCAAAAAATAAAGAAAGCGTTTTCTAGTACAGCCAGCCGAGCATATCACATGTGTTTTACTTAACCTATATTACACTTATAACAAGTGCAACTAATTATAACTTGCATCAGCTTACCACATGTAGAAACAATGAAAATATAAAACATTACATGCGTGACGGCCTAGGCCAATCAACATTGTCAGTGCGATTCCTTATTCATTCGGAACATTCCGATTGAGCCATTTGCGTTTCATTATTCAATGGAATATTCCGGATAATCCATTTTGTTGTTTCTTTTTTCATTCTGGAATACTTGAAATGTATTTTCTTATTCCTTGAGAAAGGTGGAATAAACGTATTATTCCCTAGTTGACAGAGGCACTTGATCAAAAAAAAAAAAAGCTACTGCATGGAATCGAATGGGTGAGCATTTATTGCAAATTTATTATCGTTTCTATAATTTAATGCATTTTATTTTAAGTTATTTTTTTTTTTAATTATATTTTCAATATGTTTTTACAATTTCCAGGATGAAATACATTTTGACTGTGCTTTACAATATCTTATTAATAAAAAAATATATTAAGATATTTCTGAGCGTTTCATGTTACTCTATTGGGTAATTTGTTTGGAAATACAGCAGTGGACACAGTACCTATGTATTGTGACCACCTTATACAGGGTGGCGCACCAATTGTGCTACAATAAGAAATTTAAATAACTTTTTTTTATCAATGTATTTCAGTTTTGTTGGTTATGGTTTCGCAAAAACGATTTTGAAATTCGAAAAACTGTTGATGTGCAAATGTTTGTTATAATTTTAGAATATGTTCTGCATCAATTTTTACTTAAGGCAACTAATATTTGCAAATTTAAGGTTTTTCCATACAAATTTATTTAATTTATCACTGACAAATGTCAAAGTGGTTGCATGGGTGGGTGTATATGATAGGTGAAGTTGATAACAAACTATTTGAGTGGAAGTGTTCACACTTGAGTATGAAAATGTTTTGTTTTTTACACACACACTGTATGTATCAGTGTACTCTCTCCTAAGGGACACCCCTCATAAGCGGACACCTCTCATAACCGGACAAATTTCTAAGAACGGAATAATCTATACAATTTTTAATGTAAATAATTCTCTCATAAACGGACTCTTTTATAACCGGACGCGGACACCAGTTTTCATAGCCGCAATAGAATTTCACTCTCTCTTAAACGGACAAAACGCATTTGCCACACTTCGTTGTCTTTTATTTTGTTTGCTTTTTTTCCTTTTCTTTGCGCTTTGCCCTTGATACCCAGCAAAAAATTTAAAAAAAAACGGTAAAGAATGTAAACATAGTAGGCTGCGGCGCCGGCGGCCGTCTGTCGACTATCCGACTAAAATTCTCGTATCGCAATACGAAGGTTTGTGTGGAAGTGTATGCATAATTTGAAGCATAAATAGGTACATAGTTTCAAGTAATGCAAAAATTAATTTTTAAAGGCTTTGTTCTTGCTTATGTTTTGTTATTATCCTTTTTATTACCTACAGTTAATGTTTATCGAAAAAATGCATTTCATTTTAAAATAAAATGTTATAGGTACCATAAATGCATATGTCTTGTTTCTTTTTTCAAGGTTGTCGATGAAATATTTTTTATCATAACCGGACACCTCTAATAAGCGGACAAATTTTTTGGTACCGTCAGTGTCCGCTTATGAGAGAGATCACTGTATACCTATATATTATATCTATATATATATATACTAGCTGTACCCGCCCGGCGTTGCCCGTGCTCAAGAGTCTAAATACTCGGTGTTCTCTGCGCCTAACAAAAAGAAATACTTGTCTTTTTTTGATCAGAAACAAAATTGCAAGTCAAACTTGGTGGACCGATTTTGACCAAACTTCACAGAAACATATTCAAGTCCATACCAAAGCTTGCCTGATTTGAGCTCAATCGGTTCCGTGGTTAAATGGACTGCACATTTTTCTGCGCTTTGCTTAGCCCGATTACGCTACTTCGTTGCTCTGCTAGGGGTAGGTGCTAGTTGCCTGGCAGGCGCCTATTTCACCTGACTTTTTTGAATCGAACAACAACACAAAAGAAAGAAACTTCGATTTTTATTTTCTTTCAATCAATTTGTTATGCGCACGATTTAACAACATGCAGCAATTCTAATTTAATGTCAACAACGAAATCGACCAACATATACAAAACTGCGAATATAGCGCCACCTATAAGAATGCAACTTAATTATAAATATGTATCTCGAATTTTACAATATTAGCTCCCATTAGTGAACACGATATTTTGTGTGTTTCATACACACGCTGCAACTGATTATTTTGGCGATGTTAAACTATATCTCCTGCTTCCAAATTTTCTTCAACCATTACAATGACAACTTCATCGATTGTTGGTGCACTGAAACGTCTCGCATGTTGTCCTACAGGAGTTTGTATTCAACCGTGCATTGGTATTGGAGTGCTACTCGCCGCAATTCTACATTCACGACGTTTTTTCTTCTTCGTTGGTTTTCATTTATTTGAACGCTATGCCGATGACGATTATGTTGTTGTCTATCTCGGTCTCCAGTTCGGGCGACTGCACGTTGTTCTTGCGATATTCTTTCCCGAAGTTCCGACACCCCCTATTTCATCCTGTCAAAGTTTTGTTTTCGAGATAAAAAGTAGCATTCGTCCTTCCTAGGGCCCAAACGAAACCGTCAAGCTCAAAATCGTTAAAAACTAACCATTCTGTCTCGAGTTATGCATGAAAACTGAAAACGCTCAACAACTGCTGTTGCCTGTCATCATTGTCCACGTCATCTCAATCACCCCTACATTTCAAATTACTCACACATAGGTACTAATGCAAGGATCCTGAAAATACTTGACAAACAAAAATGAAGGATTCAAACACCATCCAACAAATCAAAGTATCGACTCCGTTTCAAAAAGTTACTTTGTGTAACATAATAAACACAAACAAACTTATTAGGTATATTTAAAAAAAAAATCAAAATTGTTGACAGCAACAATTTGCTTGGCAAATAATTAAAATAATTGACAACAACAATTGCTTTTAAAATTTTAAATATTTTTTTTTGTATTTGAGGTGTCACTACTCGATTTCTACCCAGTTTATTTTTTTTTCAAAGTGCGAAAAATGCTAATAAATCGATTTTCTGGAATTTTCTTAAACTGCAGCGCCATCTGCCGGGCTGATTTGTGAACCTAAACAATCCAGGACGCCACCCAAACGCATACAAAAAAAATCATTAAAATCGGTCCAGCCGTTTAGGAGGAGTTCAATGACATACACACGTACAGTAGAATTATACGAGGGCGGGTCAATAAGTCCGTGACTTTTTGAATTTCTGACCTCTTTACTGAAACGGCAACACTGCTCCTGTCAACAGGCATCTGTCAGTTGACTCCTGTCAAAATTTAAACTTGCTGCGTCAGTTAGTTTGTGTTTGACAGCTATTTTTATCAGACTACTCACTAATTTGAGGAGAAAATGCAAAAAAGTGAATTTCGTGTGCTTATTAAGCATTATTTCTTGCGAAAAAAAACCATTACCGAGACCAAGGCTAAGCTTGAAAAAGACTATGGGGACTCTGCACCATCGATTTCAATGGTAAAAAAAGTGGTTTACTGAATTTCGTTGTGGCCGTACAAGCACTGAAGATGCCGAACGTCCTGGACGCCCAGTTGAGGTCTCTACACCCGAAACAATCGAAAAAATTCACGATATGGTGTTGGCCGACCGAAGATTGAAAGTGCGAGAGATTGTGGAAGCCGTAGGGATCTCGCATGGCTCAGTGGTTTCAATTTTGAATGATCACTTGGGCATGAGAAAGCTTTCCGCAAGATGGGTGCCGCGTTTGCTCACAGTCGACCACAAACGCAATCGTGTAACAACTTCACAGGAAGGTTTGGCGTTGTTTAATCGCAATATGGAGGAGTTTTTGCGCCGTTTTGTAACCGTGGACGAAACATGGATCCATCGCAATACACCAGAGACCAAACAACAGTCAAAACAGTGGGTTTCTAAGGGTGAATCGGCGCCAAAGAAGGCCAAGGTGGGTTTGTCAGCCAATAAAGTTATGGCGACTGTTTTTTGGGATGCACGCGGGATAATCCACATTGACTACCTTCAAAAGGGAAGAACAATCAATGGGGAATATTATGCCAACTTATTGGACCGATTCAATGACGATTTGAAAAAATACCGACCTCATTTGGCCAAGAAAAAAGTTCTTTTCCACCAAGACAATGCACACATGTGCAGTTGCCATGGCAAAAAACCATGAATTGGGCTATTAATTGCTCCCTCATCCACCCTATTCTCCAGATTTGGCTCCGAGCGACTACTTCTTGTTCCCAAACCTGAAGAAATGGCTTGGTGGAAAAAGATTTGACTCCAATGATGAAGTCATCTCGCAAATAAAGGCCTATTTTGAGGACCTCGACAAATCATTTTTTTTGGAAGGGATAAAAAAATTGGAGAAGCGTTGGACAAAGTTTATAGAGCTCAAGGGAGACTACGTTGAAAAATAAAATTATTTTTTTATCAAAAAATCTGTGTTTTATTCCAAAAGTCACGGAGTTATTGACCCGCCCTCGTATATACGAGTATAAAGATAATTGATAACAAAAATGAAAATAGGGTTTATTTTTTATTATTATGTTTTTGAAAATTATAATTAACCTCGCTCCTATCCCAAAGGTAACGGTGATTCCAAGCGGGGGGGTTGTAGGGGGGCAGCATGTCAATCCATACAATTTTTACTGTTTATGGGATCTATTTGTGATTTCACAACGTAACAAAACGCATTCTCAATCTAGAAAAGAAAAACCCAAAACAAAAACGATTGCCTCTAAAGGATAGTATCCTTAATGCTCATTCAAATGTTCGCAACATTTCTTTACAATATTTTCTAAGATTACATGAAGTCAACCCTGTTTCTATTCGATTTGCGTTTTAATTCGAATCGAATCCGCATTCAATCTCTCATAGTCTAGTTAATACATGAACTCACAATTAATAGCACTGAATGCTGCTTTTTTCTTCTCAATGGAATTTATTGACAGATTGAGGTTAAAAACGAATACTTTAAACAGTTTTTTTTCGGATTTTTACGAGTTCTCTTAAGCTATAATTTGTGCAAACGTTGTTTTTAGGCCTTCTTCTACCTACAAAAAAATTTCAGTTAGAACTGCGAAATCCTTTTTGCGAAATCAGTTCCTTTTTTTCTATTGTATAGAAAATTCAATTTTATTTTATATAACTTTGTTTTTAAAGATGATAGACCGAAAATAATCGCCATGCTCATTCACGCACACCTGATCAGAAAATTATTCATTGCAGCCTGAAGGGTTGAATTCGGGATCGCTTCAATTATTGCTTTAATGGGCTGCTTCAATTCGGCCCAATTCCTTGGTTTCGTTTTTTAAACCTCTTGATTGATAATCCCATAAAAAAAGTCTGGTGCGGTCAGGTCAGGTGATCTTGGGGTCAGCGAAAACTGGAGTTTCTGGATATTAATTTGTTTGGGAATTTTAGTTGGAGCTCCGCCATAACCGGTCTGGCTATCTGTGCAGTTGCTCCATCTTGTTGGAACCAAATGCTGTTGAAACGGATAATTCTTCGGCGCAGTTCTGGGTAAAAAAAAATCATTCAACATCTTTAAAAAACGGTCCCCATTGACAGTTACTGTTACACCGTTTTCTTCAAAGAACTATGGCCCCACAATGAATCTTGATGAAACTGCGCAACACACAGTGACTCGTTCTGGGCGCAGTAACGTCTCATGGAGTGTTTCTGGATTAGATTCACTCCATATACTGAAATTTGTCTTATTTACATTGCCGTTTAAATCGAAATGGGCCTCATCAGACATTACCAAGCAATTTACCTAGCTGTTGTCTTCTTCGGTCATTTCAATCATTTTTTGGCAAAATTCGAGGCGAATAGGCAAATATAGAGGGTTAAACTTGCTTGCAATTTCTATTTTGTACGGAAACAAGTTTAAGTCATCATAAATTATCCGTTGTAATGACCGTCTGCTAACTCCAATTTGCGCCGATAAGTTTCGATTCGAAACGCTTGGATTTGCCTAAATTGACGATGCTATAGCCGCGATTGTGTCTTGAACCCGAACATAAGGATCTCGATGGTACGGTCTTCGTGCGATGCTTCCAGATTCGGCAAACATGCTTACCAGCCTCATAATCCATCCACTCAGGGGAGTGCCGCCAAACTCCCACGTAAATTCCATTTGGACGTAAATGAAGTACTGACTGCAAGGCATAGTACCGCTGCACTATCTAAATACTCTTTTCGGTATCCCAAGCATTCATTTTAATAAATCTAAACAGTAACCTGCCAAATAAAAAACAATAAGTCGATTATTGACAGACAAAAAAACTTATTACGTTTTGTTATTCTAGCACGATTCATGCGCCACCCTGTACATTAATAATAGAAGTGTACATGTGTTGATCAATTTGGCATTATCGTTGTGAATTTTCAGTTAATCACAATTTTTTGTTTGTAAAACAACATTCTTTTTTTTGAAAATAAAATAATAATTTGTTTTGAATAAGTACAATAACTGGAGCTTTACTTCCAGAAATATTTTTTGACAAAAACAAGTCAAAAAGATCATAAACATAAAATTTGTTCGTTTTATTTGCAACACGAATAAAATATAATTTACATTTTATCTAAAGCAAAACGAAAGAACCAAAAAAGAAAATTTGAGCAACATAAACGTCAAATGAAATACCTCTTCACGATTCCATTTTGCTTTCCTGTGTTAACAATAGATGCTTGTTCTGTCAACTGACACTTTTAATACCAAAACTACCAATACCATAATTTACAAAATTCGATTATTCTGTCTTTTCTATTCCTTATACGAAAAAAAGAAACACACTCAATATGAAAAGATTACATGGATGGTGGCGGACGGCCTTAATATGGACCCTTATAGAAACCTCAAATATCCTGGACACAAGTCCAATACAAAAAAGCAGAATGACACCAACAAAACTAAATCCTGTGGAACAAACATCAAAAGCCGTGTTTTTTTGCACGTGGATATAGGATTGGCACAAAAGAACGGCCATCGCCGCTTAAGAATTCATAAAAAAAAACATAGGGGCGGGCTACAGTCCGCTTGGGCGAACTGTTGGATACCCTATTCTTATTCCTATCCCTCATAAGTGGGCGTGACAAAAGTCCAAGTATGGTTGAATTGTTAAGAACGCTCTACATACGAGTATTTTGTTATATAACATTTAAAGGATTTTATCAAAAAAAAAAACGCTCCCTAGCTCAAACCTGGGTGTTTCAATAAAATTGTTTTATTTAATTGTGGGCGTGTCAGTAGGCGGATTTAAAAAAAATTAACACATGAGAACAAAGGGCCCCTAGAGAGTATATATTATAAATTTCAGCTCCCTAGCTCAAACTTTGAATTTTCAAAAAAAAAAAATTAATTGTGGGCGTGTCAGTGGGCGGATTTTGAAAATATTTACACATGAGCATAAAGGGCCCATAGAGAGTATATACTATAAATTTCAGCTCCCTAGCTGAAACTTTGGATTTTCAAAAATTAATATACCCTTAGAATAGGGTATAAACAAATTATTTTATTTATTTGTGGGCGTGTCAGTGGGCGGATTTTGAAAATTTTTTATCCCGAGCAGTTTTAGGAGTCATAGATCATATATAAAAAATTTCAGCTTTCTAGCTCAAAATTCGATTTTTTCCAAAATTTAGTTTTTTTGAGTTTGTGGGCGTGTCTGTGGGCGGATTTCAAAAATTCGTAAACTTGATTATTTCGGGACCCTAGAGAGTATATGGTTAAAATTTCAGCTCTCTAGGTCCAGTTTAAAGGCCTAATTTTTGGCTACAGACGGACGGACGGACGGACGGACGGACATGGCTAGATCGACATTACTATCGATGCTGATCATAAATATAGTAACTTTTAGGGGTCTACGGGCAATATTAAGGTATGTTACAAACTATGCGTCAAAATTAATATATCCTTAGAATAGGGTATAAATATAGAAAACCATTTCACATTAACAGATTTGCTAAATTCAATTACCCTTATAATAAAGTTTGAAAAATAATAATAATAAAATTACAAACAAAATATTCGGCGGGATGTGTCAGTGGTCGGCGGTATGTCAAACTTTGACATTTCCTGAAAAATTCATCGCAACAATTCATCAGAAACAAAGAAAATGGATTTTGGAAGCACTGTTTATCCGCGCTAAAGGACTTAGCGGCGATAGCTATCCCCGCTAAAGTTAGCGTATATAGGATAAGTTGTTGTTGTATTTTCCATGCAAATTTCAAATTATCCCTATATCCGCGTGCAAAAAAACACGGCTAAAAACACACAGCAATATTAAAGAACGCTTCTATCAAATGCACGGCCAAGGCCAAACGAATTAAGAAGTGATAGTTCCCTTATCCCTAAAAGTTGAAAGCCCTCCGGGTTAGAATAGCTTCACGCTTATGGATTTAAAACTTATTTCACTTCACAAATTCTAAAGTTGGTTTTAGTTCGTTCATATTGTCCATAAGCAAGAATCCAACATTGCTCGGTGTATTTAACTTTTATTTTTTTATTTATTTCTAAAGTTATGAACTTCATTCGAGCGGACATTTTTTTGTTCCGCAATCGTTTTCTCGATTCTTTGATTCATGGCTTTGTCGAACTGCTGAAGTGTTTGAAAACTCGTCCCAATAGAGTATTTTGGTAAGTTGTGTGAATGGAATGCGCCCATCGGTTCTTCCCGCCAGAAACATTTCGTCGGAGTGCGGGCAAACTTCAAAACCCGAAGTGTTAGTGTGATAAAGGCGGTGGTACACCTCTATGTTTCAAATTTCACGGGGAATTTTTGCAATTTAAAATTGACAACGGATGGACGGACGCGGCTAGATCGACATTACTTCTGATGCTGAACACAAATATTATCCTTTAAGGATCTACGCGCAATATAAAGGTATACTTACAACTACAAGTCTAAGTTATAGTATATATACCCTAAAAATAGGATATTAACAGCATTTGGACGATAAAAAACATAAGCAATATAGATACAATTTGATGAAAAAGCAAGGAGAAGCTATTGTTGCAATGTTTTTAGCTCAAACCATTTGTTGGTACCCTTTTAAATTTCCAAATGCAGAGACAAAATTCAACATTTCGAAATGCTGAATATATGTTTTGAAATGATGAACATTTCGGGTGAATTTCTGAATTTAGCTGAAATGACAAATTTCGTGTAGGTGTCAACGTACTATAAGGAGTAAATTTCACTAGCATTTACATTGCTGAACTGGATCACGGAATTAACTTATTCAAAGTATATCATATATCACTGAGCAAATTCGAGTCGAACCAGAAAATGTCTAAATAAGAAGAAATCCATCAAACATTGTAACGTCAAATCATCTACTGCCAAATAATTCCAATCACCCCGAAAACCCGTCCATCAAGAAAATTTTCAGGTTGACTCTCCATCAAAAGCAACCATCAGATACATATATACGTGCCCATTTATAAAAAAAACATAAAAATGTCAAGTGACACATAGGGCAACAACCCACATTTCACATCATTCCATCAGCATTTAGTTCAAGCATTAACTGACAGAGTTCTGCTAACTACGAGTGTGCTATTATTTTGGACTGAAGGAATTCGAAAAGCACTGATTTGACAGCTGACACATACGAGTATATAATATCTCTCAAAATCGACAACTAATTGATCATTATTTTTTTGTTTTGACAGTGACAGATGAATTGAATAGCAAATCGACAGGTGCATTTGTCTCGATGATGTTTTGTTTTTTGTACCAAAGTCGATGTCAGCAATCAATTATAATATGTACATGAATTTATGTCGGTATGTATGTCTAGGACAAAGCAAAAATCCTTGTTATAAATTTGACTATGATTCCATAAACCCACAAGAAATCTTTGGAGATTCATCTGTCATGAAATTTATATCATTTACGACGAGCGCTCACTGGTCCGGTAGGAATTCCGTTCTCGTTGTTGCCGTAAACAGTAATCTAGCAGTATTCTCATTTCTCATGAAGAACTGCAAATATCCATTAGATGGAAAGACATTTTTTCTTATTTCTTTTCCTTTTTTGGTTTGTGGCGGTGGTGGTGTGGTTTAAGCATACGTCCTCGAGCTATATATATGCTCTTGGTACGCATAAATTTGCATCTCGTGCACCGCCTTTTGGGGTTCCATCAATTTGAAATACACTCTCACACCACATTCATATTTCTCAACAATTTATCATATCCTGGAGATGGGCGATGGATGAATCCTTGAAAAAACAGGAAATGGAAACATGATTTTGAATAAGTTGCTTCAATTCTACTAAATACAACAACATTAAGTGACATTAAAAGCATCCGTTATCCAAAGAGCTCTTAAAATGTTTTCCATCTTCTCTCGGTCGTTACCCCCCACTCGTCCTCGTATTTGAACTGCTATCTTGTGCTCTCTTTTAGAAAAATAAATAGAAATCCTTTCCGACTGATCTTAAGTGGATCTCATTTAGGGAGTGGAATGTCATAGCTATGAACCAACATTTGAAAATGACCCATAAAACGGATTAACAAAAAACTCCATTAAGCTGTCTGCCAATTCCAAAGCAATAAGCGACATCTGTGAGTTAAATAAGCTATGACGGATTGTGGCATCTTTTGCGGTATCCCAATTGTGTTGCGGAGTGGATGTTGATGTATCTTTCAATTAAATAATTACGTCAAATTGGGTTTGGAACTGTAGTGTCACACTTTTTCTAATTGCAAGGAAGTAGGTACATTTCTTGATTATACCCTATTCTAGGGGTATATTAATTTTGACGCATAGTTTGTAACATACCTTAATATTGCCCGTAGACCCCTAAAAGTTACTATATTTATGATCAGCATCGATAGTAATGTCGATCTAGCCATGTCCGTCCGTCCGTCCGTCCGTCCGTCCGTCCGTCGGCAAAAATTAGGCCTTTAAACTGGACCTAGAGAGCTGAAATTTTAACCATATACTCTCTAGGGTCCCGAAATAATCAAGTTTAAGAATTTTTGAAATCCGCCCACAGACACGCCCACAAACTCAAAAAAACAAAATTTTGGAAAAAATCGAATTTTGAGCTAGAGAGCTGAAATTTTTTATATATGATCTATGGCCCATAAAACTGATTGGGACATAAAATTTTCAAAATCCGCCCACTGACACGCCCACAATTAAATAAAACAAATTTTGGGAAAAATTGAATTTTGAGCTAGAAAGCTGAAATTTTTTATATATGATCTATGGCCCATAAAACAGATTGGGACATACAATTTTCAAAATCCGCCCACTGACACGCCCACAATTAAATAAAATATTTTTTTTGAAAAACCAAAATTTGAGCTAGGGAGCTGAAATTTTAAATATATACTCTCTAGGGGCCCTTTATGCTAATGTGGAAATATTTTTAAAATCCGCCTACTGACACGCCCACAATTATTTTTTTTTTATTTTTGAAAGTCCAAAGTTTGAGCTAGTGAGCTGAAATTTATAGTATATACTCTCTAGGTGCCCTTTATGCTCATACTTAAATTTTTTTTAAATCCGCCTACTGACACGCCCACAATTAAATAAAACAATTTTATTGAAAAACCAAAGTTTGAGCTAGGGAGCGTTTTTATTTACAAAAGCTTAGTTTTTTCGATAAAATCCTTTAAATTTTTGTCACGCCCACTTATGAGATATAGGAATAAGAATAGGGTATCCAACAGTTCGCCCAAGCGGACTGTAGCCCGCCCCTATGTTTTTTAATGTGGACTTCATATCAGTTCTCCAATTGCTATTACAATAAACTTAAAGGCATTCCGAACTTCCATTTGCTTAGCTTTGCAATTCAATGTTTCCAGACATAAAATTTCTGATGTCCTGCTTGGAGAAAATCTGTAACCGTGCAAAAAATCCCTTTTTTTTAAATTTTACCTGTTCCATGTTTTCCCAAGTATCATAAAATCTATGGGTTTTTCTACAAACTTGTCGAAAGCTTTTATTTTTATTATTGTTACCTTCATTCAAAAAAAATATTAAAACTTTATGTTTATTATGCATTTTCTGGAGAAAATTGAACCGAAAGTCAAAAAATTAGCATGGGCAGGAAAAATGCAACAGGTTAAAAATTGGATATCTTAAGACCGAGTTAAGATATAAAATTTATTTAAATGCAATTACAAAGGCTAATATTTCTTCTAAAAACAGAGGGCTGAACTAATTTCTATCATTAGTACTAACAGCGCAATTACCGTTAACATGGGTCAGGGTACACCCAAGTAAGCCTTTTCTCAAATCCTCAATAAATGATATAAAAATTAGAGATAGGCCCTTACTGTAGAACAATTTTTTCCTTATAATATACCCATAAATCATGCCCTAAAATATTGCCAACGAATTAAGGGACACCCTGTATACCTCTCAATATGAAATACGTTTTTTTTTTTTTGGTAAGATTTAGAGGTTGCTACCAGCTGTCAAAATTTTTACACGAAGCCCTCGCCTCGACACCTCTTCTGTACCGATGCATCGAGACTTAACCCGCCCCGCACTTCAGTTCTAATAAGTCATTTACGAGAGCACACGCGTTTTATTTGTAATGTAATAGTAACGTGTTTCAACGTGCTACAATGGCGTCTAAAAGTAGCGAACTCAGTAAAGCTACTAAAAATCAAAGTAAGGTTTGCGTATCGGTCAATTATAATCCGAATTTAGAAAATCAACATTGCCATCCATCTTTGAAGATTTTGTAATATTTTTTAAGTCCTGAGTATAAAAAAAAATACAGATTTTGAGTTTTTTTTTTTAAATTCAAACCTTGGTAGCGACCCCTAAATGTCATTTAAAAAACTCCAAAAAAAATCCTAAAGTAGTTTCTTATGGTACATAATCAAACTACGGGGTGCCACGCGAAATTAAAGAAATTTTTTTTTCTTAGCAATAAGGACCACCTTAATATACATATGTTAAATTTAAGTATTCGAGCTTTTTCATATAACCGCCGCCAGCTCGTTTGCAGCGATTGACTCCTTGGAGCAAATTTTGCACCACACTTCCACAGATATCGGTCGGAACGTTGCCAATTTCGCGTTTGATATTGTTCATGAGCTCCTCTTACGTTGTTGGCTCTACGACTTAACCCAACCCCACAGCAAGAAATCCAACCGCGTTAAATCGCATGAGCGAGTGAGGTCACTCGGCCGGACTATTTCTCGAGATTACGCGATTACCGAACTTGCTTTTCAATAGGTCAATTGTTTGACCAGCTGTGTGGGATGACTCTAGCCAAAAATAGTCTTCCGACATGGCACGATAGAGAACTCCATTGACCGTAGCTTGGCTATCATTTTCATCGACGCAAAAATACGATCACACCTCCGGCATGAAATCCACACCACTTTTTACTTCTTGTGTACGCAATGGAGTCTCTTGAAGTGCCATTAACCCAAAAATGATTTTTAGATAAAATGTAGGATTTCAGTGGTCTTAAAGTTGAGACCACTCAGAATTTTGGTAATAATGTTTAATAATTTAAAAACGTTGATCGTTCGTGAACTTCACCGCGAAATTTAAACCTTGACTGACCTTTTGAAATTGACAGGTCATAAAAAATGTAAGGGTGTATTTGGATTAAAATACAAAATTTGTTTGTCACTGTTGAAAAACACTTTATCAGGGTTCGTAAAATATCGCTCGCGAACGATAAAATAAGGATCTTTATTGTTTTTTATCGATGTTCTCACGAACGATAAAAAATAAAGTTCGCGAACGATAAAATTTTCAATTTTAAAAATGTATAGTTCTCTCACGAACAAAGTGTATTCTTTTTTTTCTGTTCGTGAGAGACCGGAAAAAAGAAATTCAGGTAGAATATGGTTCGCTCGCGATAAGGATCCGTAAAGATCCATAAAACAAATCATTCACGATTAGCGAATTATATTTTCAATAGTTATTATTTTGGTTGAAATGGGGAAAATAAAGACATTTGAGTTAAATTAATATGTTTCTTATAATGAAGAAGCTGACGAATCAACTTGCTTACTTTGTGAGAGAAAATTGAGCATTGGAAAACATTGAGTTTGCTGCTCAATGTTTTCCAATGCTCAATTTTCTCTCACAAAGTAAGCAAGTTGATTCGTCAGCTTCTTCAGAGATTCTTCTAGGAAAACTTGCACAAATAGTGCTGGCATTGCCATCAACTCAAGTCTCTGTTAAACGGGCTTTTAGCACCTCTACCAGTTTTTTTTTTGACAAAAAAAGAAACAAATTATCGAAAGAAACAATAAATTATGTTTTGCTAGTTAAACTGGATGCAAATTTATTCCAAAATCTTAAAATGTAATAAAAATACTTGTATACACCTATGTCCAAGTGAAAATCAGATCCCAGTCGTGTTGAACACCAGACACAAACAGTTCGAAATGTACTCAGTCAATTATGATTCTCAAACTGTCTCTTACACATTTCGATCTGTCATTTTGTCATATTAAACACTTACCACAAGGCTAACTAAGGGCTTTGAATTCACTTGGCCAGTAACCCTGATCTACGCTGATGATATGAAAATATTTAAATCTATCAATCTGACATTAATAGCTTCGCCAATTGGTGTGATTAAAACGGTTTATCACTGAACCCAACTAAATGTCAACATATGACATTCTCTAGAAAGTATATACCTTCCACCTTTCAATATTCTTTGTCTCAACATATTCTTTGTAATGTTGATAATTTTAAGGATCTTGGGGTTTATTTCGATCCCAAACTGGTTTTTGCCAATCATATCAATTTTATTGTTAATAAATCTAATTCTATGCTGGGCTTCGTAAAAAGGTGGGCGAAAGAATTTAATGACCCATACGTTACTATGTCATTGTACAATTGTTTTGTCCGTTCGATTCTAGAGTATGCTTCACAAGTTTGGACGCCGTTCTACAACATTTATTCAAATCGAATAGAGGCCATTCAACGTAAATTTATTCGATTTGCACTTAGAGGACTTCCATGGGATGATCCTTTTAACCTTCCTCCTTACAGTCAGCGTATTAAGCTTCTTCAAATGTTACCCCTTTCTCAACGAAGGCTTAATAGCGATATCATTTTTTTACAGCAGCTTATATCCGGTCAAATAGATGCACCTGACTTGCTGTCATCTATTGGCTTTAATTTTCGTGGTGGTGCCCATACATAACTTAATCCATCATAGAACGAATTATGGGAAGCATGAGCCTATTAGTCGCATGAGTAGAATCTATAATCTAAATGATCATGTGATTGACTTGCATGTTACGAGTAGTAAAATTAAGCTAAAAAATATTTTGCGTAATAATGCTTAAATGTCTTAAATTGTTTGCATTATTTTGTGTCTGTGTTAGTATTTTGTAGGTACATAATTATTGTATTTTTAATTGTTTTGTCCTTACTAACACCTACACTAAATGATGAGCCTGTGAGAGCACTTTTTGTGCCGGCAATTTCTGCTCGTGATAGTTGCTTGCTTTAAGCACTCCACGACACAGAGCTGATAGTGTATATAAAAAAACCCCCACCCGGTAAGCATCTCATAATAAAGTTGTACATAACTCTCCCCATTTTGGATAGTACGATCTTCTGCGATTCCTGGTAAACAACTTATGTTCTTTCAATATTAAAATATGTAATATAATTTTCAAGTAAAATTACTTTTTTTTTCTTATGAGAACAATTCGCGAACTGATCTCCAATACTTCGCACGTGATAAATTCGCGAACGAACTATATTTTACAGATCGCAACAGATTTAATTCGATCGCGAAAACGAATTTTATTTTTAAACGAACCGAAAAATAAGGTTCGCGATCGAATCAGAAATCAAATTCCTTTGCGAACTTTTCATGGGAGAACGAATCATATTTTATCGTTCTGCGAACCTTGCATTGTACTAAGTGAATACTTCGTTGCCCAACTTGAATAGTGCAAGTGTAATTTAATCCTTCCCTTTAAAGAACAAGCGCAGCTGCTTTTTGGCACCACCCATAGCAACCCTTATACTTCTGGACGAAACAACACCCACAGCGTTTACAAAAAAAGCGAAACATCTGGCTGCAGAGGGTTATTAAGACTGGAATGCATTCTCTTTAAAACAGCCAGTGTTAGAAACGTAGTCACTGAAACGCTGGAAGTAGTGGATGTGTTTAAGCTGCATTTTCCACAGCTTTAAAATGACTATGATGTAGCGACAGTGATAGAGCCAAAACGAGAAGCCACGTCCTGTCAATGAAGAACGAATTCTACCACGCAGAGGTTGGCATTGCTATAAAAAGCTTACAAACAACAAGGCCCCCGGAAGTGGTATTTTGGTAGGACGCATAGACCAAATCATCAACCAAGTATTGATGGAAGACAGCATTCACTATGACTGGACTATTAGCGCCATAGCGAAAGGCGATCCTCTGTTTTTCAAGAACTATCGAGGGACACACTGGCAATCACAAGGATGAGGTCATACACGTCTTCTGATTGAATCCAACTTCTAACAACCCTCGAAGTGTGGATAGGGGCATTGTCTTGTTGGAATATCCAAGGCAGGGCTCCGAAAATGTTGGCTTGGGAACGCCGTTGATGGCTTTGGTACGCTGGGTGTCACGTTATCATACAGCTCGTGTTATATTATGTTACAGAACATGGAGAGCATGTGACGCGCATGTGTCAACATTTTGCACTATCTTCAATAGATCCGTCCAGCTACCGGGTTATGTGGATGATGTCGACATCATCGGTCATTTTCAGCTGGCCATAGTAGAGGTTTGTACGGCGATTTAAGAGCAGGCGATTTTGGTCTTGAAGTTAATGAGAACAAGACCAAGCACATGATATAAACAAACAAACATCTTTCCACCGCTTAGGAAAACCTTCTCTCTTGATGGCGGTATTTCATGAGTTCATCGATAGCTAGGAGTAAACATCAATTCCACAAAAATGATATCCTAGTGGAGAACCCCAGCTACGCAGTTTGGCTAAAGGTATGAGTTCAAAACTTCTGACTAGAAGAACAAAATGCATGCTGTTCCGAATCTTAATCCTGCCAGTTCTGCTTTATGGCGCCGAGTGCTGGACGATAAGCAGGAAGGGGATTTGGACTCCTTTGAAAGAAAAGTGCTCCATTCGATATTTGGTCCTGTGGCATGGAGGGCAAATGATGGAACAGGTACAACCGCAAACTCGTTAAATTGTACCAACATGGGGATGTAGTCCACATTAACTACATTTGGTCAGCCACATAACGCAAATAAAGAATATTGCTTCAGCGAAGATGTTTTAGCTTTAATATGAAATGATTGATTGATTAAATTAGCCACAATTAACCGATTTCTTTTTTTCCTTTCGCGGCATAAACTGATCGATTTAATCATAAACTCTTCTTGCAAGTTATACAAGGAGTATATGTACATTTTTTGTATTTGTATTTTATTTATAATTTATGTTAACACATAGATACAATGCAATCTTTTAAGTGTGTTACAGTTATTGACAAGGTTGGTACATTAAGGTATAAGTATATTTTACAATTTCAAATTGATCTAAATGGCAAAAATATATTAACATATATTGATTGGATATTTTACTTTAAAAGAGAAAAAAAAATAAATAAAAATAAAAATAACATTCACAACCCAAGAGTGATTGTGAATTGTTTTTTCCACTTCAAATGTTTCTTTAATTCGAAGAATGAACATAGTGGAGTGTGTGGGGGTTTTGACCTCAGACTTTTGTAACAGTGAATGAATTAATGGTCGAGCGGGATTTTTCTTTTTTATACTATAAAGTGTAAAGTTTACCCAAAATTTGTTTGTGCTTTTGATTTTTTTATTATTTAAACAAAAACTATAAAAAATTAATACTTAAGCATGTAATTTTATTTAAAATAATTTTTTTTTAGTATCTAGCTATACGTTGAATAATACCTAAATAGACATAAAAGAATATTTTCTTAAGATGTTGGAGCGTATGAAGGGTCATAACGACCTTGGACAGGTATTAGAACGTGGAGAGGGGAGAACGGCAACGGCAGCTGCTCCAAAACTAAACAAAATTTTTCTACCTACTTTTTAGCTATAAATGACACGTGTTCTAGGCATGCTGTATATATTTAAGAGTAAAAGTTGTGTGTTTTTTTGTTTATTTCTGACAAAAGTTTTATTAAAGACGTTTTTTTCTATTGAATTTCTATGTAAGATTTTTTATTTGTTCATTTGGTAAGTAATCTCATTAAAAATCTGCAGTTTATTATATGATCATGATGGTTATAATATGACCATACTGATAACTAGATAATAAATTAAATAATAAGTACATAGATAGTTAAAGATTAATTCAAGTAAAAGAAAAAAAAGAAAATGTAAAAAATTAATCATTTAATGTATTCAATTGTGATCTATTCATCTAACATCAATTCATCTAACATCAATTCATCAAGGACCAGTAGTACAACTAATGAGTGCAAACTGACACAGGCTTCGAATAACTACAATCCTAAGTCGACGGAGTGGAAAATGCATCGAGGACTTGCCTTCTCACAAGTCAAGTGACTCCACGTGAGACCTGGATGAGGCAGCGTTCTAGCTCAACAAAGTGCTGCTAACCTCCTACGATAGTAGTTGTGTCAGTAAAACCAGTACCTATGAAGAAACGTAAGGTTTCCTGGTGGAAAGACCAACCTGTTAAGCTCGGGAAGCACTTCAACGAGCCAAATAAATAAAATTGCGGACCATTACAGGATCAGAATTGAGAAGATCGAAACGAGCTACAATGCACCATAGACATAGCAGACATGCCAGTCGCCACGCGTATCTATAAAGCTCTGGGTAAAGAGTATACAAACTGTGTAGGATTACAAAAGAAACAGATGGCACCTTCACGACGTAACCCAAGGATTCTATAAGAAACTTACCTCAGGTTCACTTTCCAGGCTCATCTATCCGTGCTACACACGATAACTCAAATGCCACAAACCCCAAGGCCTTTTTAGCCAGTAGAGTCAACAGTTTCTTCTTATCCCGTTAATTAAAGATTTGAACTCATTGAGGTTCAATTTCTTTGTAAAAGGAACAGCCAAAAAAACAAGTGTTCTTTTGTCATCATTACCTCCTACAGCTGATGCAGCATTTGAACACCTAAAAAGAGTACATATATCTACAAATCCAGTTATGGTTAGGAAATGTAGATATTGAAAATGTAGACATTGAAAATTGGGGCTGGAAGTATTTTAATAACATGCTTATCCCAATAACAATGAATCAATCACCAGCTCCAGATAATTTATTGCATATGTTGTTTTGTAGCTGCAAAAAGGATTGTGGAGCTGCTTAAGGATGTCGAAAGAGTGGCTTATACTCTAGTGAGCATGTCTACAGTGCAGCGGAAATACTTGTTTTAATACTCCGCCAATCATTGAAATATGTGAAGTTGAAGAAAATACTTAAATAGACAAAAATGTAAATTGTTTAAATAAACAAATGATTTCTTGATATTTTTTTTTTTTTTGTTTCATTCTATTTATTTCTTTTTCCTTTTTACTTTCTCTATATGAATATATAAATTAACTTAATTTTGGTGTAGAAAAGTGTTCTACAGCCTAATATTATGAGGTATTGTATCATTTAAACTATCAAAATTATAATTATTTCATTATTTTTTTTTTTATCGAGATCACAATTTTTTAATAGGTAAACTTTTTTGTATATATTATAAGCTATACATTTCACCTTGAATTATAAAATTTCATTCACTGTAAATCTGAACTGGAAATCCGAGGTTTTCATGTTTTTAACGCCCCAGACACTCCACTAATAGGAAATGATTATTCAGACTGTAGGGGAGAACGGGGCACAGAGGACCAGCGGCGCACATAGGACTTTCTGTTTAAAACGTTAAGTAAGTGACTCAGCCAAAAACCTAAACGAAATAATAAAAGCGCCCATCTAGCTCCTCAGTTGGTTATTGTCTATCGTGCGCGCGAGTGCTCTCCAGTGGAATAAATACAAATTTATTGTTTTTTAAGGTAAGTTTATAAAAAAAAAATGTATAAAAGTGGGCGTGTTTACTATTTAAAGGCTATCCAAATAAAAATTTCAAGTTTTTATGTCGAAAACAGTGAGTTTAGTGGTGCTTTGTGCTATTTTAATTTTGTGAAATATTCGTACTCCAACATGTCAATAGCACTTTTTAAAAGGCATTCGTATTGGGGCACAGAGGACTAGGGCGGACCTCTGTGCCCCCTATAGAAAATTAACTCGATTAATTTTTGAATGTTTTTGTTCCAGATGGTACACAACTATAAAAAATTGCAAAACATAAAAAAATACCACTAAGGGCAATCCCGGGCGCAGTGGCTCAATGGTTAGTGTGTCGGCTTGCTAATCGAAAAGTCCCCGGTTCAATTCCCGCCGGGGCCAAGTAACATCTAGAGTTTTTTTTCCACTGCCCCACCTCTTGCGAACGTCTGACAAACATCCAAGAGTATCAAATTGTCATGAAAAAGCTTCTCAAATTTGCCGTTCGGATTCGGCGTAAAACTGTAGGTCCCCTCCACTTCGCATGAAAGTGGTTGGAGAAGCTAGGGTCTGGGCCCTTTATGGGCCTGTTAATGCCATGCATTTATTTTTTTAAGTGCAATCCCAGTCGCAGAAGCTCGAGCTCATTCTAGGAAGACAACAATGACGCCAATACTTGTTGCATTTATTGCACCGATACATTTTTTTAAATCAAAAGAAAATGAAAGCTGAATCCAGTGTCGTGGTTGTAAAAGTGGGCACATGATGCCGGAGCAGAGGACGACGACAACTATATAACGTGTTTACATGGCGCTTAAGTACAGCTAAAAAAATATTTATGACATTTATTATTTATATAATATGTTTAAGTTATTTATTGATTTAAAGGAATAGAATAAATACCTGCATACATTGAAGATTATCCGCTCTTTTACTTTTGGAGCAGAAGATGTTTCATAGGGGGCGTAGAGGACTACCTAGGTCCTATGTGCCTCAACAATTGGGCACAGCGGACCAAAATCACTTTTTATGCACTTTTAATTTTTAGAACATAAGTTATAAAGTTGTGATAGCAATTATTTACTTATTTAATGTTGACACCTAAAGGTATGTGGTAGGGAAATTTGAGCCTTTTTTCTTTCGTTCAGTGGTCCTCTCTGCCCCGTCCTCCCCTATGTGGCTATGACTGAAAGTCAAAAACGATGATCCCAAACCATCACATCTGAGTGAAACGCCAATAATATAATGGTCATACTAGAAATATGTAGTTGACTTTATATATCCAATTTTTGACTTTCAGTCATAGCCACATACAGGCTGAATAATCATTTCCTATGTTCATTCTTCGAATTGAAGAAACATTTGAACCGGAAAAAACAATTCACACTCACTCTTGGGTTTTTACTTTTACTTTTAAATTCATTTTTATTAATTATTAGCTTATATCAACTTATATACTAGACAAAAATGAGTAAATCTAACTTAACATTAACAGGATACTTATTCTAGATTATTGATCCTTATGCGGACGCCCTAAACTTAACTCTATCTTATAATTATTACCTTTCGGCCTAAAAACTATTTTACGAACTAATCTTACATATTATGTTTTCATCGAGAAAATTTTTAAGAAAACTCGGCATCTTTATCAAATTTTATATTTTTATATAAAAAAACAAATTACAAACTACCTACTCTACTTACTTAAACTAATTAACATATTCTAAATATAATTAGGATTCTGAGCACTCGTTGCATTACGAAACAAGTGGTCAAAATCCCAATTACTTTCCGAGCGCCTGGCAGTCGTAAACGTGCACACGCGCCGCCGTGAGCTGACTGATGCCTTACAGAATCAATCACCTCCCGGAAGCACCACCACAAGTTGGCGAGCCCGGCCCCTCCCAGAAACGCCCTAGCTAACTTAATCTATCTTACAAACTAAGAGGATGTTACCTAGAGTAACGCACCGTCTTGGGAGGGCATGTTGACCCCTCCCCCCTCAAAAAGCCACCAAAATTCGGCAAATTGCTTTTCTGTATCGAATTTATCCCTCTCCGCTATTGCGGTACTAAAACGGAGGAGCTCATGAGCATTGGCGACGTCCTCGCCGCGGATGAGCCGCTTATCTCTCGCACTGCGGTAGCGGTGGTATAATACCGGGATACCATCCCTCGTCTGTACCAGCCCTTTTGCATCAATATGGATAAATGCCTCTGGCGGGATAAAGCCAGACCGGAGTGTACTCTCAATGTACATTTCATTGGGGTAGTAAGCCCCAAAGATCAGACTATTGTCGCTGGCCATCGCCCTTGCAACGTGCCTTCGAGTCACCTTAATGAGGAAATTGTCAATCCTATTCAACTGAGCCCCATCGTATAGGACCTTGTTGGGATAGTATTTTATATAGTTGGATTCAGGCGTTCGGAACAACCGGAGACAGGTCCTTAGACATTGTCTCTCCAAAACCCGAATCTTTTCCATATAGCTAGGCGCTATATTAAACCATAATGGACAACCATAAGCGATGATCGGCCTTATAAGGGCCACGTAGCAAATGACCTTCACTCTGGAGTCAAGTTGACTGCTATGAAACAGTCTCCTTGTCAGAGCATAAGCCTTCTTGGCCCCAGCAAGACAAGCAACTATATGTCTATTGAAATATAGATACTGGTCAAGCCAGATACCTAGATATCTAACTGCGCTTCTCACCGCCAATGGCTGCCCATTTTGTCCAATAATGGCCAATTTTTTCCAGTTTTTTCTGGTATCCCTAGAGGCCCCAGCCAATGGAGTTCTGAACAAGATTGTTTCCGTCTTCTGAAAGTTGATTTTCAACTTCCAGTCGTCGCAATATCGCTTAATTTGATCGAAGTCACGCTGCAAAAGGATATTAATGACCTCGATTTTAGGACCTGATCTGTATGCCACCAAATCGTCGGCATACGCTATAGCATGTCTGAGTGAACCCACCAGATCACTCGTGTAAATGTTAAACAGGATCGGAGAATTGACCGCCCCCTGCTGTAAACCGTTTTTAATTTCAAAGACTCTGCTCGAAGTCACGTTGCCACATTTGACAACGAACTTCTTTCCCATAAGCATATTATAAATTACATATAGCAAAGGTTTGTGCATCCCCCGCCTGGTCAACTTGTAGAAAAGTCCCTCTAACCATACGGTGTCGAAAGCCTTCTCAAAATCAACCAGACAAGCACCCGTGCATTGGCTCTTGCATTTATTCCACTGAATGTCGGAAACCAGTTTCGACGCGGCATGAATAGTGTCATGCCTCGCCCTGAAACCAAACTGGTTATCCGGAATTATGTTATTGTCCTCGACCCACTTTAACAGAGCTCTATTGACAACCTTTTCAAAGACCTTGCTAATATTCGGAAGCAAGCTAATTGACCGGAGATTGGCTGGGTTCGTCCTATCTTTACCTTTTTTCGGGATAGGGTGTACCACAGCTACCTTCCAATGCGCCGGATAATGTGCATTATTCAGCGCATTGTTAAACAGCGTGGTGAAAATATCTACAGCCTCCAAAGGCAGGTGTCTCAATACGACGTTTGGGACACCATCCATCCCCGCCGACTTTTTATTCTTTAGTGACCCGAAGATGCACAGAAGATCATCCTTCGACACGAACAAGTGCGATGCATCTCGGCCATTGGCGACAACTGCATTAGCATGGTTTTCATCAGTGAACACGGTGAATCCGTTATTCTCAGATCGCCAATTCTCAAGTTCGGTGCGCAGATCGAAGTGGTTCACCAGAGCCCTATTCTCAATGTCGTGGTTACGGCGAACAGGATTGCTCACCGTATACACGGCCTCGAAACAAGCGCCCAGCAAATCCACTTTCTCCTGTGGGTCCTCGACCACGAAAAAATCGTCGTTTGAAGCGACACTTTCTGGACTTATTCCAGCAGTCAGTACTGTCTGTCTGTTGTCTGCTGTCTGGGAGATTCGAACACAAGGAATATCATTGTGATCTTTCCTCCTGAACAACTTATTTATCTGTGGGAACATATTCGGACTACAGGTTTTAATAGCCCGAATTTTATTGCCCCAATACAGACTTACAGATTTTCTGTAATTTTCTTTTATCAGCTGTTTCAGGATTCGGATCTCTGACTTCAGCATCCTTACCTCCGGGTCGTCGCGATCAGTAAATTGCCTGTACAGCCGTTTAAGCCTCGAGAGCAGTCTACTTTTCTGTCGGTATAGTGCGTCGATTGTAGGGTTTCTGTACTTTTCTGTCTGGTCGTCGTCGGAACGTCCTACCCGAGGAATAGTTCGTTCCATAGTTCGTTTGATGGCGTCGTTCATTTGCAATAAATGCCGATCAATGTCATCATTTGTCATGTTACTGTTTGTCGGTGGGTCGATCCCACTCGAACGTATATCTCGCTTTAAAAATCTGGAGAAGCGCGACCACTGTGCCCTCCGATAATCGAATGAACACAATGCTTCGTACTCCTCCAGCAGCGTTTGCTCGTTCGGGATCCGTATTGCGGCGGCGAGTCCGTAGTGATCACTATCGTACTCAAACGCACGCAAACAGTTCCGCGTGTTTTGATCTATGTTCGTCAGTTGAAGTCTTGCGTCTGTTAAGGCCAAGTCCAGGAAAGCACCGCTTCTTGGGAAAGAAGGGATATCCGTCGCGTACAACTCGAGGTTGTACTCAATCATATTGAGGCGCCACCAGTCGTGAAACTGGTTGCCCCTGGGATTT
This sequence comes from Portevinia maculata, assembly GCA_949715645.1. NCBI lineage: Eukaryota > Metazoa > Arthropoda > Insecta > Diptera > Syrphidae > Portevinia > Portevinia maculata. Next base: position 35,727,170 of record OX454526.1, on the reverse strand, counting down.
GCAGTAACATTTCCCCATGCCGCATGTTTGGCATTAATATCTCCGGCCAAGAAGTAATAATTCTCCTCCGAGTTCAGCTGCAGACCACGAAAAAGTGTCTCGAGCTCTGTCATAAATTGGTTTGGTGGAGGTGCAGCAGGTGCGTAAAGCGACACCACATACATTCTCCTCCGGCTATGGAGAGGAATGCATATGATGCATGCCTCCAACAACTGGAACCTACGCACGTCTCCGCTATATATAACCCTATGGCGCAGGCCTTTTCGAATTAAGATTCCAACCCCACCTCCTTGAGTGGAGTGAGGCCGGTCTCTTCTTATTACATGATAGTCTTTGTATCCCAGTTTGTGCTTCTGATTTAGCTTAGTTTCGCTAACCAAAAGCACATCCGGGTTTTCGGTTTTCAACAAATTGGCAAGTGACGTTCTTTTCTCGATCCTGACTAGTGAATTAACATTCACAGCAAGGATCTTTAAGTTTCCCTCATCCAGCGCAGCCATTAGATTTATGGCACACCAGACCCCACAAACAGCTCCGAATAGATAAAGTCAATTCGGGCCGCTTGTTCATTTAATTGTTTCTGGAACTTGTCGATCTTTCCGTGCAGAGACAGAAGGATCGATTTTAAGTCCAGATCCACCTCTGGTGCCTTTTGGGCTACCTTTGGTTGGATTGATGTCATGTGGGCTTGACCCGGTCCAGCTGCCATTTGGGCAAAGGACACGTTGGGTGCCACAAAATTCGAGAACGAGCGACTCTTTTGACGCCTATCGTCTTCCGACTGCTGTTTGCGGGCCTGGACTCGCTTTTTCAGCTCCTGGTACTTTGGGCAACCCCTGAAGTTGGCGGGATGCCCAGAGTTCCTGCAGAGCACACAAGAGAGGACACCCCGGTCTTCGACTCTCTCCTTGCCAAGAGAACATTCACCATGTTTGTGGTCTTTGTCGCACTTGACGCATCTAAACTGCATGTTGCAGTTAGCTGCGGCGTGCCCGAACCTTTGGCAGCGCATACATTGAAGTATGCGATCTGACCTCTTTATTTTCTACCACCTTACAGCATGGTAGTACAGGAAGCGGATATTTCGCAGCCTGTCGATTTTGCTGTCGGGAGTGAGCTGAACCAGGAAGAATGGTAAGTGACGGTTACCACCCCTTGCCACAGCCGAGGAAAACGGCTTGACCCCCACGAACTTGAGGTCATCGCTTTCAAAGTTCTTTAGCTCTCTTTCGAGCTCCTCCGTTTTTATTGAGGGATCAATTCCCTTTAATACAACGGTTTTTAGCTTTTGCTCTCTTGGGGTGTACGTAAAGTACTCGGTCTTAACCTCTCCCAAGGCGGTGCGCACCCTATTGTACTCCTCTATTTCTTCACAAATAATTATATGTTTATTGGCCGATAGCCTTTTAACATGAAAGTTCTTTGTTATAAGCCTACATAACCTTATACTATCACTTATGTCGAAATTACTCACATTAATCGGTGGAATTTTGTTCTTCCTTGCTGGTTTCTGCTGCTGTTGCTGCTTTGACTGCTGTTGCTGATTTGGCTGCAGTTGCTGCTTTTGCTGCTGCTGTTGCTGCTTTTGTTGGTTCTGTTGCTGTTGTCGTTGTTGTTGCTTCTGTTGATGTTGTTGCTGGATTTGCTCCCTCAGCACTATTTGTTGTTGCTGCTGCTGTACTTTTTTCAGCCTCAACTGCTCACGTTTCTCAAGGAGCTCTTTGATGAGTTGGTCAAGCTGAGCCTCCTCATCATCTTCCTCTCTATCCTCCATTTGGATGACATTGCTATCATCGTCGTCGACCGGTAGGTCCCTGAAGGAGTTTCCCTCTCCGACGTACCGGCCCGCTCGCACTTCAGCTTCGTAAGAGCTGGTGTTATCCGTGTCATCATCGGTACCAGCCATCGATGATTCCACATTAGGGCCTGCCAGGTTCGCCCTTCTCTTCGCAGAAAGATTCGGCTTCGGATTAAGCTTCCGTCGCCTCTTCTCCACCTTTCGAAACTCCTCCTTCTCTACTTCTGTAGCTGGGTTTTCAGCTGCTGCTACTGACTTTGTTGGTGCTGGTATTGCCTGCGAGAACACTCGCCTAGGCAACGATCGACCCGTTGTTGTTGCTGCAATTGGTGCCATTTTAGAAGCATGTGCAGCTACTGCCCTTGGCATACACACTGCTGCTGCTGCTGTTCTCGTTGCTGTTGCTATTGTTGTTGTTGTTGCTGATGTTATTGCTGCTGCTGTTGTTGCTGCTGTTGCTGCTTTCGTTACTGCTGTTGTTGCTGCTGTTGTTGCTGCTGATTTTTTTGCCGGCTCACGTGTTCGCACCACACGTCGCAACGGCACACCCACACCCGTAAGCGGGACCACCGATTTTCCGGGGTCCATCGCCTGATAATGCGGCACTTTTTTTTTTGTTTTTTTTTTGTGTCTCTATCACTATATTTCCGAAAAAAAATAAAATTAAAAAATTGAAGACTGGCCGAGAATCGAACCCGAGTCTCCGGCGTCAAAGTCGGACGCCTAACTTACTAAGCCAACTTTGGACTTAAAAATACTTGGCTAAATCGCTTTTATAATCGATACACTTTCCGTTTTTCCCGCTGAGCACTAACTAGCCGACCTATCTCGATGAGAGCTGCGGCACGACTGACTCACTCTTGGGTTGTGAATGTAAAATGAACTCTTCAGTTTTTTTTGTTATCCTGTATTAAAAAAAAAACAACGCCATTGTTTCAACGACAACACAAATGCCAGCCATAATTTAAAGTTACATACGCGTTTCTCACACACCGCCATCTGTGACGAATTTAATTTCGTTGAAAACTTTAAATCTATTGCTCCACTGTTGCTATGCATGCGAATTTGTGTCCTTGTCCTTTGCTATCTACATATGCGTGATCATATTAATTTCAATATTCACATTGTCATTCCGCCAACGGATGGAGCAATGTTCTGCAGCGACAACAATACTGCATTAAGCGCTGCCCAGACCACGCGATTTCCTAAATTATTTTCTGCTATTGCGTATCTATGGGAGTGCCTTTAGAGACGCACTCTCTCTACATCCGTTGCGATGCATTTTCATCCAGCTATAGTTCCAGATCCGTATTCGAGTATGATACACTCTATAATGGGATTTGGTTGTGCCTCAACTTGCATATTTCAACAAAATTGAGTGCTATTTGAATATTTGATATTTCAGGGGAGGTGCAAGTTTCTAGTCACACAAGAGTGTGAACGCTGCCAGAGGAAATGCCGATTCTGCAGCCAGATTCAACTTAACGCCGGACATGTGCTGCAGCCTGCAGGATGTAATGAAGAGGGTGTTGTGCTGCTTTTTTGCATACTTAAATATGCATAAATATTCAAAGAGCTAAACTAGCATACTCGAATATTGATTATGATTCGGAGCAAGCAAAGCAAGCAAAGTTGAAAATTTATTCGAAAGTTGGGACAAGCAAAGAGTTTGCTGATGGCATAAGTTCATTTTTTCACAATGCTGATGAACGGATGCTAAATCTCGTAGAAAATTAAAGGTTTCAACTCACGTTATTACCATCAGCCTTCGACACAAACATACCATCAATCAAAAGAATGTGAATCTGATATAGAAAAAAAAATTTCTACAACTTAACCCCCTATTAATACTCAATCGTAAACCGCAAAAGACTTCTCTCTCTGGGATTTACAATCTGCGTGGTATTTTGATACACGTTATTGTTATTGAGTCTTTTCCTATATTCCATCTAAAGGATACGTAACGTTCCCTTACGCTTTTGTATATAATAAGACATAAATACGGATTTGCTTATAGTACTTGAACCAACCGGCATATGGTGCTCATTGTTCTATAGAAAAGGACTAAACCCAATGATACGAGTATCTGCTGAATAAATATTTTCCCTACGACTTTGAACCACAACCGATGCGCCATAATCTTGCACATACAAATTCGCTGAATTTACGGCCAACATAATAAGTCAATAAATAGTGCTGGTCCTTCGAACGCCATCGTACGCGTTTCAATAAGCTAAGACCACACATACAATGTCAGCCAGAGATCTGTATGTCAATATGTAAAGGCGTTATGATGAAATGGACGAAATCTTAAAAACAAATATACCCATGAGAGTTATTGGGCTGTCAGCGGGATGCCGTTTTTATTCGGTTTGGCTGTCATACCGTTTTACTGACTCATTCGTTATTGCCCATAAAAACGGGGATGTAGTTTTGCTTCGAATGCGTCACAAAGTCGTCCAGTGTGGGGTGGGGTAGCTAATAGAATCGAATTCAACTGTATCCAATACTTTATCTTCACATCAAATCAATAAAATAACAAAGTATCGAATCATAGTTTAACTGTCTATAATGAATGTGAGTAAAAGTTTTTGCAATTGATTTAACGACGCCAAAGGTCTGCCTTGTCCAGGACTGATAGGATATTTATTTATTCAAGCTATGCGAAACTAATTTGCTACTTAGTTATTTATCGACCGCAATCATTTTCAAATTCAATTTGATGAAAATAATGAAATACTTCTCGAAATCATTCATACCGACCGGCTCAGAGGCGGAGGCCAAACGGCTAATTTATACCATCATTTTGGGCGAAAGCTCATTTCGTAATTAATTGGGCAGGCTGTATGCACAAATATTGAAACCACAACTCAATATTTCGTACATAATTGTTACAGTCTGCTTTTAGATCCAAGGCTTGAAATAACTACACATCCATAGTAGGGGAATAATTTATAAACGAACAATTTTTGGCTACACTCCGTTCCATGTGTTTACTACCAGGTAGTTTCTTGATTTAAATTTACGAAATTTTTTGATTCCTTCGATAAAATACGAAAAACTAAATGCAGTATAAAAGAAGGCTATACCTACTATGTTGATGTTGTAGAAAAAAAAAAAATTGGGATTAGGCAGATAAATTCAATTTTTTCTATGCTTTTTGATCTGTTTATTTTATTTATTTTATTTATTTATTTACTTTGGTACATCTTTCACAATAGACTAACAGCCTTTACTAGCAAAAGTTACGTTTATGCATACATTAAAAAGTTAAACAATAGAAGTTTTTGATTATAATAGAAAAAAGTAGAAAAACAAAAATCGAAACAATTACGTACATATCTTTACGTTAAATAATACAAAAAAGCGAAAAATACTTGTAATACGTAATGTGTACTATACATTTAAGATGTTTCAACAAAATGCCCAAATAAAACCCTCTCAAATTGTTTCGTGCCACGAAGTCTTTTAATGTCTGTAGGTGGCGAATTCCACTTCCTGAAAACAGAAACAACAAATTGGCGTTCAGAGTTAGAGCATGTGAATCTCGGTTGAATTAATACCAAGGAGCGCGCCGAAACAGCAAATGCGTTTTTTTCATATACAGGCAGGTTCTGAATTTCACTTTAACTCGATATCGAAATTGAAATCGACCAAAATCGATTTCTGGTGTTCCAGGTTTTACTGCTATCGAATTCAAAATCACTTTTTTCGAAGTGAATTCAAATCAAGTTACCCGTGTTCTAGATTTCGAATTCACTGTTTTGGTGTCGAATTGAAATCGTCCGAAAGAAAACGTGTGAATTTGATAACTGTAAGCATTTATTTATGCTCTTGTAGTAAAAATGTAAGTATATTACTGAGAATTTGTTTAAATTAATGCAGCACCATTAGGAAAGCATGTTTATTAAGTATTGTTGCATTCAGGCTACGATTCGAAAAGATAAAACGTAATTCTATTTAATTAATCTTTATTAGTTCTCTTTCAATGTCTTTTACTTCTTGGTTATTATTCTAATAATTCACTTATTTAATTCAACAATTCACTTTCACAATTAATCACTTTAAATAAACAATCACTTCTCTTATTCAATATTCTCTATACTTTTCACTACTGTCATCTATCGCCCTTCTTTATCGCGGTTCACAACTCGAATGTCTTGGGTGCTCCTGCGACATCAATTTATATCTCCTAGTGACACCTCTCGAAAATTCCAGATTCGTTGAGAAGGTTCGTTTAGAAGGTTCGAGAACAACATCATTATATATGTGCTAGTTCTTCCACAGCTACTCAAACTGCTATTCAAATGCTGCCAAAATCGGTAATATGGCCACTTTCTACTAGATGGCGCTTGCTGAATGACACAGTTTGAGCAAACATGCAACAATATCCCCCTCTTAAACTTGTTCGTCCCGAACAAGCACGTCAATATTTTCGCCATGGTAGCGATGGAGACGATCCACATGGACATCTTTCAGCTTGCCTCTTCCTCGTTGGATCCGGTAGACAACATCGTTTATGCGCTTCACTATCTTATAGGGTCCTTCCCAATCCTGCTGTAGTTTAGGTGACATGCCTTTTCGGCGATGAGGGTTGTATAGCCATACCGGATCTCCTTCCTGGAATCCTGTGGTGGTTCCTTTTGTGTCGTAACTCGTCTTCATGCGGTCGCTGGATATCGGATGAATATTTCGGTGGATTTCAGTACCCGGTACACACTTTCCAACCACCTCACCTTGCTTCAATTTGACGCTTTTGTGTTCCGCATTAAGAACTCGTACGGGAACATTATTGTTCCTCGGCTCGACAAGCACTTTTCCAACCACGCAGTTTCGGTAGTGGTTGTCTTTTGGCTCAACTAGAGAGAATCGGTGGCTCATAGGATCACCTTCCAGCTTTGTCCGAATCATTGTCTCTGAAGAAGATGGTAGGACCTCGTCCTCACTATTGACTGTCCTCAGGGATGTGGCGTTCTCTTTCCCGTACACCATCGGAATCTCTACGTTTCGATACTTGAGTACTTGCATACCAAAGTCCAATACGACATCATGCGCCTTCATGAAATCGATTCCAATGATGCATTCGTCACATATATCAGCTACTAAGAAAGCGTGGGAGAATGCTAATCCTGCCAAATTTATTGTTAGCATGATATCTCCGTACACTTTCGCTGTCGCTCCTGTTGCTGTTTTCAGACAGTAACTGCTGGTGTTGTGCAACCAAGACTGACGGACGATGTCCCTCCTTATAATGGAAGCGGTGGCACCGGTGTCGATGACTGCCACGCACTTATTTTGACCGATATAGGCTTCCACTGTTAAACTCTGGTTTCCTCGTTTGGTTTGGGAGACTTGAATTGTGGTCCTGGAGTCATTGATTCCGGAAACCCACTTCTGCTCCGAGAAGCTGCCCCTTACACGTTTCCCGACTGCTGGTTCTGTGAAGCTATATCTGCCAGATGCTTCTTCGTTGCGCCTCCTAGGCCCGCAATGTGGACAACTGCCTTGTCTGGGTGGAGCTCTGCACTGTCTCTGTAGGTGCCCTATTTTGTTGCAGTTCCAGCAGCGCATTTGACCTCTGTTATCTCTGCTCCGGTCTACGATGTCTGCTCTTTGACATGAGCATTCAACAGCTGTAATTTCCCTTACGCGGTGGAACACATTCGATGCCTGATCAGCAGCTTGCATTGTCAAGGCAAATGCTAGGGCCTCAGCGACAGTTTTTTTTCCAGCCATTCTTACGGCCATTTGCAGTTGTCTATCTTCAATGGCTTGGATAAATGCCTCTACAGCCATTTCATTGATGAGAATCTCACCAGCATTAGGATATGACAAATGTGCCAGACGTTCGATATCTGCTTGCAGCTGTTGAAGTGTTTCTCCCCTCTTCTGGACTCTACTGCGTAGCTGAACCCTGTACACTTGCTGCATATGCTCATCACCGAAGCGCATCTCTATAGCCTTGACCAGGGCGTCGTAGTCGTGTTGCTTCTCTTCTGAGACGGTTTGGAGTAACTCCGCAGCTGTACCTCTTAGTGCGAGCGTTAGCGCAATCGACTTTTCCTCGTTGTCCCAGCTGTTCGCCATTGCAGCTGCTTCAAACTGTTTCTTATAAATTGGCCATGATGTTTGACCGTTGAAAACAGGAGGCTGCATCTCTTTCCTTCTCGGGCAGTCCGAAGAATTTTCTCGAGCCTTCTGCTTCTTCACTTTCTCCAGCTCTCTAGCCAAGTTCTCGAAGTTTGTTTCATGCTTGCAAAACGTCTGATGGATTTCGTCGAATTTGGTTTCAACCTTCTCGAACTTGTGGTCAATTTCTTCGAGTTTTCCTTCGAGAACATTTTTAAAATCTTCCACAGCGCTCTTTTGGGCGCAACTATGGAATTCTTTTGTTCTTCGAATTTAGAGTCCATTGACTCCAATTTCGAATCCAGAGAATTCTTCTGTTCATTGAACTGAGAGTCTATAGAATTCTTTTGTTCATCAAATTTAGAGTCCATTGATTGCAATTTGGAATCTAGAGAATTCTTTTGTTCATCAAATTTAGAGTCCATTGATTGCAGTTTGAAATCTAGAGAATTTGTCTGTTGTTCTAGAGAATTCTTCTGTTCATCTAACTTAGAGTCCATACAGTCGAATTTCTGATCGAACTTGGCCAGAAGTAGTTCCATCATAGCAGTCATATCAACGGCTGTACTTACTTGTTCTTCTGCTACGTCGAACAAAACGGACTTGGGATTTTCTCCTTCGTTTTTAACAGCTTCCTGCAGTCGAAGCACCAGATCACTTTTTCCTCCAGCTGTGGAGAGATTCCGCTTTTCTAGCTCAGCTTTTAACTGCGGTATACTGAGCTGTAGTAATTTCAATGTGCGGCCCATTTTTCTTTCCTTTTTTTTTTCACTAAATACGTTTTTTTTTTTTTTTTTTAAAACTAATTCACTTCACTTTAATTTCACACTGAATACGTTTTATCCCACTTCTGACACCAATGTTGCATTCAGGCTACGATTCGAAAAGATAAAACGTAATTCTATTTAATTAATCTTTATTAGTTCTCTTTCAATGTCTTTTACTTCTTGGTTATTATTCTAATAATTCACTTATTTAATTCAACAATTCACTTTCACAATTAATCACTTTAAATAAACAATCACTTCTCTTATTCAATATTCTCTATACTGTCATCTATCGCCCTTCTTTATCGCGGTTCACAACTCGAATGTCTTGGGTGCTCCTGCGACATCAATTTATATCTCCTAGTGACACCTGTCGAAATTTCCAGATTCGTTGAGAAGGTTCGTTTAGAAGGTTAGAGAACAACATCATTATATATGTGCTAGTTCTTCCACAGCTACTCAAACTGCTATTCAAATGCTGCCAAAATCGGTAATATGGCCACTTTCTACTAGATGGCGCTTGCTGAATGACACAGTTTGAGCAAACATGCAACAGTATGATATGAATCTATGTGGAATAAAAAAGTAAGAATTTTTATTTTATTTGCAATAATTGTAGTTATGTACGCAGCATCTGCAATTTCCAACGGAATTGGAGTGGTCTCTCAGCATACGCATTTTAAATATTTCTTCAGCATACTTTTTTTTTCGCTTTGTAACACCACGGCATTACCACAGCGCTCATTTTTTAAATTAATCGCGAAAACGAGACGAAATTTATACAAACGAACTATTTATTACAAAAAATATGCTACGTTTCGAATGACAGATAAGCTAGATAAGCTGTTTTTAGGCCCGAATTATGAATGGCGAAGCGAACGTTCGACTCGCTTAGAGTTGACATCTAAAAGTATACAACACTTTTAACAATTACAAATTTCACTTGAAGTGATTTCGGAAAAGTTTCGAATATTGAGAAATGGGTGAAATGTGGAACACGGAAAACAAATTCACTCGATTTACAATTTCACTTTCGATTTCATTTCACTCGTTTTCTGGAACCTACCTGATAGATATGATTGTTCCCTGTTGACTAAAATGTTGTGTAAAGTTTTAAGTTCCCGGTATTTAAAATAATTGTATAAACTACAGCCGACGATATTTTTCGTGTAACCCGATACATGGTCAAATCGCCTGAGGTTTTAAACATATCGTACTACACCATTAAAAGCTACTGTAAGATTTCTTCTGGTAGCAGCTCTATGACCACAGAAAATTTCGCACCCATAGGTTAACATCGGTATTATTATTGTTTTGGCTAACCTTAACCTTATTTGCTGGGGAGTAAAATCTTTGGACATTGAGAGAGTGCGTAAGCAGCCGTATATCTTTCCAACTGTCAACTGAATGTGATAGTCCCAACTTAGCGTGCTATTAAACCAAATACCCAAGTTTTTTGCTTTGTAGGTATAATCTAGCACAGTTGACCCCAAGATTATTTTAGGAAAATAGCTTGTATCAAGTTCATTTTTATAAATCACCAAGCACTTAGATTTTTTCGGATTAAGATGAAGGCCATTTTTGTCAGACCAATCCATTATATTCTTCGAGTCACTGTTTAGTCTGCACCATCTTCGATCATTCCCAATTTGCAGCTTAGATAGATTTGCACATAAGTGGGAGATCATTTACAAACATGGTAAAAAGTAGTGGTCCAAGAATTGATCCTTGAGGTACTCCAGAGGATAGCTCAACAAATCTAGACTGTTTTTTTCCTACAAAAGCTGCTTGCTTTCTGCCACTGAGATAAGAAAACATTAATTCAGCGGCCAAATGGGAAAAGCGAAAGTAACTTTTCATTTTGCCTGCTAATATCTTATGATAAACAGTATCAAATGCTTTGGAAAAATCCAATAGCCCAAGAAATGAAACTAAATCACGATCCATCGAGCACCTCAGGTCATCAGTTAGTTTTAGAATTGCTGAACCGCAACTGTGCTTTTCTCGAAACCCAGACTGATGTGTACTTAAGAGTTTGTTACTTCTAAGAAAACCCGATATTTGCTTGTGCAAAAGCTTTTCCAGAACTTTAGATAGGAATGGAAGTATTGAAATAGGTCTAAACTCTGATTTTGATAACCGAGTTGCAAGTTTTTTCAAAATGGGAATTACTTTGGCGAACTTCCAAGTTAGAGGAAAGGAACTAGTCAAAATAATTGTGTTAAGTACATGAGTCAGAACAGGAAGCAGATGTGGCAGGATTATTTTAATAATATGTGGATGTATTTATTTCGTCAAGACCTACAGCCTTTGATTTAATATTTATAATAGCTTCATCCTCTACCCTCTTAAAATCGAAGCTATCTGCACATTCATTATCGTTCAGTGGTTCAGGAATATTTAAAAGTGATGATTTCGATGAATCAGTTTTTACTAAAGCAAACTCTGCATTTAAATCGTTAACATCAACATTTTCAAGGCAAGCTCCACTTTGTCTACCAGCGCCTAACTCCGCGTTTTTGGAGCTTATCTTATCTTAATGCAGATCTTATTACGAAGGACTTTAAAAATATTATGGAATTCACGAGTTCGAAATTTCTTCCATCGCAGATACGCAATATCCCTTAGTTTCATTGATTCATTTATTTCAGTTGAAAACCATGAACTATTTTTGTTGTGATTGTATTTAGTTTTAAGCGGAACATGTGAATTAAAAAGGAAAGAAATAGCATTTTGCATAAAAGTGACTTGATCATTTGGTGAGTTCATAAAATAGAGTTGTTGCCAATTCATCTGATTCATATCCTGTTCCAGGTTTATCAACTTTATGTTTTTAAAATCCCTAAACTGGTAGATAGAAGTTGTTATTTCTGGTACTATTTTATGAGTTAAGAAAATTAGGTCATGTTTCGAAAAAGCAGGGGCTGACAGCTGGGTATAGAGAAGAACGTTATCGGTATCACTGACGAGAAAAAGATCTATTAAAGAGGATGAAGTACTTGTGAAATGTGTTGGAAAATCTGAATTTAAAGTTTTAAGTCCAGCGTATTTATACGATCAATAAATGGTTGAGATATTTTTCTACACAGCAAATTACATTACAAATTACCACACAAAATGATTTCTGTATAAAAAGGTGCAAAATATTCAAGAGACGTGTAAAGATTTGTAAGATCAACATATTGGTTTGGCCTGTAAACTACTCCAAGTAAGCACTTATTTATACCATTTAATATTTCAATAAAGCAATATTCAATGGGTGAGTTGTTTTCTGATTGTACAATACATTTACTCTTAATGCAGCTGCGAATATAAATTGCAGTTCCACCACCGACTCGCCCATATCTATCAGCGCGAAACATTCTGTAGCCATTTAAATCGTACAGAAATGTCGTGCTGAAACCAAGTCTCCGAAACACACATTACGTCAACATTTGAACCCTCAAAATTATGTTTTAATTCATCTATCTTAGGATGAAGGCTTTGTTGTTTCGCAAGTTGTTTCTGTTATCATATGTACAAACATTGCTACGAGTAGTAATCATTTTCAAAAAAGTATAGCAATCGGAATCCACAACAAACAGACAAATAAAACATAGGGACGGGCTACAGTCCGCTTGGGCGAACTGTTGGATACCCTATTCTTATTCCTATCCCTCATAAGTGGGCGTGACAAAAGTCTAAGTATGGTTAAATTGTTAAGAACGCTCTACATATTTTGTTATATAACATTTAAAGGATTTTATCAAAAAAAACGCTCCCTAGCTCAAACTTGGGTGTTTCAATAAAATTGTTTTATTTAATTGTGGGCGTGTCAGTAGGCGGATTTAAAAAAAAATTAACACATGAGCATAAAGGGCCCCTAGAGAGTATATATTATAAATTTCAGCTCCCTAGCTCAAACTTTGGATTTTCAAAAAAATTGTTTTATTTATTTGTGGGCGTGTCAGTGGGCGGATTTTGAAAATATTTATACATGAGCTTAAAGGGCCCCTAGAGAGTATATATTTTCAATAAAATTGTTTTATTTTTTTGTGGGCGTGGCAGTGGGCGGATTTTGAAAATTTTATATCCCGAGCAGCTTTAGGAGTCATAGATCATATATAAAAAATTTCAGCTTTCTAGCTCAAAATTCGATTTTTTCCAAAATTTTGTTTTTTTGAGTTTGTGGGCGTGTCTGTGGACGGATTTCAATAATTCGTAAACTTGATTATTTCGGGACCCTAGAGAGTATATGGTTAACATTTCAGCTCTCTAGGTTCAGTTTAAAGGCCTAATTTTTGCCGACGGACGGACGGACGGACGGACATGGCTAGATCGACATTACTATCGATGCTGATCATAAATATAGTAACTTTTAGGGGTCTACGGGCAATATTAAGGTATGTTACAAACTATGCGTCAAAATTAATATACCCCTAGAATAGGGTATAAACAAGGGGCACGACTACGGGAAAATTAGATATTGAGGCATTTTGTTAGTCTACATATTAAAAAAGATAGAGATTGAAAGATAAAAATTAACAAGATAATACAAAATAATACAATAAAACTGCATTGATCGCAGCTTACATTTTGTGATGATTTTCTCCATTCGTTGTCGTAGTGTCATCGGCAAATTTTAGCAAGCTTTCAATAGATGTGATTAAAAGCGTTTTTCCAGTTCGTTTTTATACCCTATTCTAGGGGTATATTAATTTTGACGCATAGTTTGTAACATACCTTAATATTGCCCGTAGACCCCTAAAAGTTACTATATTTATGATCAGCATCGATAGTAATGTCGATCTAGCCATGTCCGTCCGTTCGTCCGTCCGTCCGTCGGCAAAAATTAGGCCTTTAAACTGGACCTAGAGAGCTGAAATTTTAACCATATACTCTCTAGGGTCCCGAAATAATCAAGTTTAAGAATTTTTGAAATCCGCCCACAGACACGCCCACAAACTCAAAAAAACAAAATTTTGGAAAAAATCGAATTTTGAGCTAGAGAGCTGAAATTTTTTATATATGATCTATGGCCCATAAAACTGATTGGGACATAAAATTTTCAAAATCCGCCCACTGACACGCCCACAATTAAATAAAACAAATTTTGGGAAAAATTGAATTTTGAGCTAGAAAGCTGAAATTTTTTATATATGATCTTTGGCCCATAAAACTGCTTGGGACATAAAATTTTCAAAAACACGCCCACAATTAAATAAAATATTTTTTTTGAAAAACCAAAATTTGAGCTAGGGAGCTGAAATTTTTAATATATACTCTCTAGGGGCCCTTTATGCTCATGTATAAATATTTTCAAAATCCGCCTACTGACACGCCGACAACTAAATAAAACAATTTTATTGAAAAACCAAAGTTTGAGCTAGGGAGCGTTTTTATTTACGAAAGCTTAGTTTTTTCGATAAAATCCTTTAAATTTTTGTCACGCCCACTTATTAGGGATAGGAATATGAATAGGGTATCCAACAGTTCGCCTAAGCGGACTGTAGCCCGCCCCTATGTTTTTATATTCATTTCACTGTAAAGTTCGTGCAATCACAAAATTTCCCGTTCTTGTTTTAATTCCGCCTACTGACACGCCCACAATTAAATAAAACAATTTTATTGAAACACCCAAGTTTGAGCTAGGGAGCGTTTTTTTTTGATGAAATCCTTTAAATGTTATATAACAAAATATGTAGAGCGTTCTTAACAATTCAACCATACTTAGACTTTTGTCACGCCCACTTATGAGGGATAGGAATAAGAATAGGGTATCCAACAGTTCGCCCAAGCGGACTGTAGCCCGTCCCTATGTTTTTCATTCCTTGTGTAGACACTTGAAAGCTACTTGTCCCTCTTAAGTAGAAGAGCTTTGCGCAGAATCATATGGGCGGATGACGTTAAACTTTCGTTTACATAGATGCGGCTGTCAGACGTTAGCCCAACATCATGTAAACAAATCAATTTTTTTGTTTTAATCCATCGGTGGTGAATTTGTTCGAGCAATCCTCTTTTGTCCTCGGCAGAGTTAAGTTTTAGAATCACGGCTGTGGTAATATCAGTAGCGTTTTTTGGTTTAACACGGAAAATATTACGCAAAACGGGTGTTGGAGGGCATTTTACTGAATCGCACAGCTTTGTGAATATAGAATGCAGATCCTCTTCCTCCATCGTAGAATTGCATCAGTAGATGTTTTTTCACGCTCGAGATCTTCAATGTGTAGCCCCAGTTTTGACAATTCAGGTCCTAAAGGAAGTTGTTTTGATTTCACTTCAAGCAATTCAACTCTTTGCGAAAGGTCGAGTACGCGTTCCCTAATCTGTGTGATGTTTTGATGGAATTCACGTTCAATGTTGTCTAGTTTTAGTACTAGTTTTTTGTCTTCTTCCTTAATGAATTTTGTTAGGTCTTCGTAGAGCTGACTCTGCGATTCAAGTGCCTTTATGAAATATGCCTTGTCTTTTGCTGCGGCCGGAGATTTATGGTGAGTTCCAGAGGAATTGTGCTGCAAATTTTTACTGGCCGTGTTTTTTTCGTGTTTCCCTTGTAATTTGTTGTTGCATATCAGCCATTGTACAAATTATTGACAGCGACACAAAGAAACTTGATGGCAATGTGTTTAAATCGTAATTAACTGAGTAATCCGGCGATTCAGAAGAAACAAACTTATACCAAACGAGGACAATAATTGATAGTAGCATTAAAAAAACGATTTTAATTAAACTGATTTATGTTATTTAAACAAACTTGTTTAAATTGCCCGATGAAAAAATTTCGTGTTTAACTTGTCATAATGACATTGACATCCTTGCTTTTCCCAATTAGGACAGAAAAATAGTCATTTTTTCGTTCCACCTATTGACGAAGAGGAACTAAATCTATATTCGATACGGAAAAGCAATTCTCCGAATTTTGGTGGCTTATTGAGGGGTCAACATTCCCTCCCAGGACGATGCGTTACTCTAGGTAACATCCTCTTTTAAGTTAGACTAATTTAGCTAGGGCATTTCTGAGAGAAGCCGGGCTCGCCAACTTGTGGGGGTGCTTCCGGGCGGTGATTGACGCTCTAAAGCTTCAGTCGGCTCACCGCGGCGCGTTTGCACGTTGATGACTGCCAGGCGCTCAGAAAGCAACTGGGTTTTTGACCACTTGTTGCGTAAGCAACGAGTGCTCAGATTCCGAATTATAGTTAGAATACGTTCAGTAGTTTAAGTAAGTAGAATTGGTAGTTTTTAATTTGTTTTTATACTTACTTTACTTAACGGGCTACCGACCCGTGAAGAGTCTCTGCCTGAGACACAGCAGCCTTCCATCCTCTACGATCCCGGGCACGCTGCTTCCAGTTGTCCAGACCCAGCGCTCTGGCAGATGGCTTGGTCTTTGAAACGGAGGTTCGATCTTCCTTGCCTTCTCGAACCTGGGGGCTGGGATTCGAAGATCCTCTTAGCTGGAGCATTATTGTCAATTCGCTCGATGTGGGCGAGCTTTTTGGACTACATCCACATCTTGGTACAGCTCAGAGAGTTCGCGATTGTATCTTCGCCTCCATTCGCCCTCCTCGCACACAGGACCATAAATCCGCCGAAGAATTTCTCTTTCGAAGGAGCCTAGTATCAGCTCTCCCTTTCGCTTATCGTCCAGAACTCGGCGACATAAGGCAGAACTGGCAGGATAAGGGTTTTGTAAAGCATACATTTCGTCCTCCGAGTTAGGAGTTTTGAACCCTGTTGTTTTGCCAAGCCGAAGTAGCAGCGATTTCCTAGTGTAATTCTTCGCCAGATCTCCACTAATGTGTCATTCGTGGAGTTCATGTTTACTCCGAGGTAGATGAACTCCTTAACTACTTCGAAATTGTTGTTATCAATAGTGACGTTTTGTCCTAGGCGGCAGACAGATGTTTGTTTGTTTGTTGATAGCATGTATTAAGTCTTGTCCTCATTTACTACAACACCAACAGATTTCGCCTGTTCTTCAATCGACGTGAACGCTTCTATCACGTGGCGCTGCGATCGGCCGATCATGTCAATATCGTCCTCATAACCCAGCAGCTGAACGGACATGTTGAAGATAGTGCCTTCGGTGTTGACACCAGCCCTGCGCACTATCTGCTCCGGTACGAGATTGAAGAAATCGCATGATAGCGCGTCCCTTTGTCGAAATCCGGTGCAATAGTTCAGAGGAACCATTTCCAAACTGTACGTTGCACCGCGTGTTTTCCAGAGTCATGTCATCTGAATCAGTTTTGCCGGGATTCCGAATTCGGCCTTCCCATATAGAGCTCCTGACGATGTATACTATCATACTCGGCATTGAAGTCGATGAATATGTGGTGGGTCTCGACTTGAAATTCGTTGGTCTTTTCCAGGGTTTGCCTCAGTGTGAAAATTTGGTCTATAGTCGATCTGCCTGGCCGGAAGCCACACTGGTACGTGCCGATAAGTGTGTTGCAAAACGGTTTAAGACGTTTCCACAGTACGTTGGATAGGATTTGTTTTTATATAAAATATAAAATTTAAATAATGATGCTGAGTTTTTTAAAATAGTTTTTAGGGCCAAAAGGCAATGATTATACGGTTACAGTTAAGTTTAGAACGTCTGCATAAAGACAATTAATTAAGAATAAGTATCCGGATAATTTTAAGTAAGATTTAATCATTTTTGTCTTGTATGTTTTTTTTAAATTTTTTTTTATTTTATTTATAAATTCGGTCTGCTTAAACACAGTAAGATACAATATCTTATAATATAGTGATAAGCGCTGGTTTGGCAAAAATACATGATTTTCAATTGGCCTATGTAATCTACATACACGACGTAGATTACATGTTTTCTACATGTAGAAAACCTGGATGACGCAATCTTGCAAATAATCTTACATTTTAGTGTTCGCTAAATATCAGGGCTTTTGAACATACCCGAGTGAACCTTCAATTACAGCCTACCCAATGCAGCAACGTCGAAATGCTGCACATAACCAAAAATGTAGTAGGTAGGTATGTACCGAACTGTCAAATTTGTTTCATTTGTGTTCCAAGCTCGCAATCGAATGCATCGTTCTTTGCCTTTATTAAATAATGAAAATATTAAATGCCGAATATTTTTGAAAAAATGATGAACAGAAGTTGAGTATCAGGACCGTTTGCACCGCCAACTCCATCATCATCGGGAGGACGACCAAAATGGTGGCCGCTGACGAAGACGAGGAAAACGTAGACGAAAACGAGGAGGATGCCAAATCGAGAAAACCAGATCCAACTGTGACTCAACTACTTTTCAACGCAAGTTTTGTAGAGTCAGTCAGAAAAATGTATGAAACTATGGATCCAATTGGCAAACTTATCAATTTGTGCCCAAAAAGTGAATCTTCCGTTGCTAATGGCATCGAAGAATGGCTCGTTTTACTCGACCAAGCACTAGACGAGCTGTACGAAAAGCAACGTCTTCAACAGTGTTGCAATGGCTGCGCACTTTTTGCATCCAGTTTACAGTTTGAGTTACTCGACTCAGAAGGGTTGGAATCGCTCCGTATGTTTGCTTCAGGCGAAGAAATTTTCTATTCACTGGAAAGAACAAAATCGCATTGCCCAAAACATACTGGTTCTACGCATTGCGTCAATATAAACAACTTGCAGAGCTTGCGACGAAACTTCTTTTGTTTCCAGCATCGATTGCACAGTTGGTCATTCGTTCATAGTGAGACTTGAAATAGATTGTCGGTTGAATCGTCTAAGAAATTGATCAACGTTTACTTTTCTTTGCGGACGAATGATATTTGTTCATACGGCGAGGACGAATAATGTCTTCATTCCGATATTAAGTATTTATTTTTTCATTATAAATGTATCATTTCATAAACAAAATATATAAAATTAAATTAATAGTTTTCTACATTGGGTAGTTTACATGGTGAATCAGACTGAGTATTTTACCTCACGTAATCTACGTAGAAAACTCATGTATATTACATTCGAGTAATATACATGCCAGTAATAAACAAATTGTGAAACTACAAAGAATGTATGTAAGTTGATATAAAAAAATGAATGATATATGATATGATAAAAAAAATGAATTTAAAAGTCAAAGTAACTAATTCTACCAGATAGATGATTAAAAGGTAATAAAACAACACAATTTGTTATTGGAATAAATTAATTTGGGTTTTATTAAGATTATAACAATAGTTTTTAATAATGTGTACTTTCTCCCGATCGCTGTATCACTTCAAGAAGCCTGATATGAAGAGATTTATACAGTTCTTTAGTTTTTAGTGAAATATTATTAGTGAAATTTCGGATCAGACTTGTTTTATGGCTTCAATTATTTCTTCCGGGTTGGAGTACATATTGCTTTCTTCCTTCGTAACCCTTTTTTGAAAGTCACCACCACACATTTTCCATGATGTTCTGGTCCGGTGAATATGGCGGCCATGCTAGTGGGTCTACATTTTGACTCTTAATCCAAGTTTCGGTTATTCTTGCGGTATGTATCGGTGCATTGTCCTGTTGGAAAATCCATCGATGTCCACCAAACAATTCGGAAAAATGAGGGAAAGCTCTTTTCAGTGCAGATTTGTAGGTGACTGCGGTCATTCTTGAGCTTTGAAAATCAAGGTTTGCAGTTCCGTAAAAGCTTACTACTCCCATGCCATTACTCCACCTCCCTTGCTGTGTCTTCTATCCAAGGTTATTTCATCCTTTCTCAAATCATGGAAATAATAATTATATCCATAAGGTTCATCCGAATTCAGCATTTTTTTTCTGAAAAGACAACGGAATGCCACTCTCGACTCCACCTGATGTGACTTATTGCAGAGTAGCAGTCGATTCGCTGACTTTTGCGTGCTGCGTGCAATGGTGGTTTCTTTTTCATTTGTTGGTGTTTTAATGGTTGGCCTGCTGTATTACGTGATGACAGTTGATCGACTAGCGTCAACTTCAGTTTCTGCCCTGATTTTACTTAGGGAATGTCTTGAATTTGAAGCGGCGATCAGTATCGCCCGTCAAACCTGACTTGTTGTTGCTCTGATTACTCCTCCTTTCCAGTTTTTTCCAGAGTTTTCAGGGTCAGTTGGTTCCCTGACCGGCTATAAAACGGATAGCTTTGCCGTGTACTTGTCAGCTCGAATTTGGCCTATTTCCTCCTCGGTTAATGAATTTCTTTTACCTATAGTTGTTGTTTCTATAAAATTATGTTTTGAACTAAGGTCCCTGGTACTCTTAATGCCTTTATATTTGATTAAATGTATGATAACAGGTAGATTCACTTACTGTTCGGAAACAGGTGGAACGAAAAAAGGACTAATTTTATTACCTTACCGGGAAAAGCATAATACAAATTGAGTTTATTAGCCTAATCCTACATTGTTTTTGCAACATAAACGTAATATAGCTTTCTTTCATATTGCACTTGGTTTTCCATATATTATCCAAGGATTTAAAAAAATTCATAAAATAAAAAAAAGAAACTACCTGTTCGTAAACACGTGGAACGGAGTATATTAATTAGCAAATGTGATAAATAAAAATCAAACAAGTTTCAGTGGATTTGTTCAAATGATGCATTCAATATAGAAGTATCATTCAGGGACGGGTAAGATAATAATAGGCGCGTTTTTTCAAGGGTATCTCCAGTAGACCAACAAAATACTCGTATATAAATTTCGTAACACAAAAAAAAAATCAAAACGTAAAATATATCACTGTAATCCAATTTATTCATTATAAATATTGTAAAACATAAAATACTAACTTCTAATATCACTACTCAACTAATCCGATGAGTAATTACTGCTACTGCTCTCGTTATTTAGGTCTATTATTAACCAACTGCTTCCTCGGCAAAAACGTCCATTTCCCACATACTTGGCTCAACAAAGTGTTGGACACATCGATGCCATTTTTCCTTATCAACGCTTGTAAGTGCTGCCGTTAGTAAGTCTATTATTTAAGCCATTTTAAATGACTTGTTTTGGCTTGCTACAAACCCTTTCACTTGAGCCCAAACCAATTCTATTGGATTAAGGTCACAGTGATAAGGCGGCAAGCGAAGCACTTTATGTCCCGCATTTCGAGCCATTTCATCCACGACGTATGTTTCGTACTTGGCTTTGTAACGTTTAACGATTTCAAGCAACTCTGCTTTAACCATATCATCCTCGAAACTTATTGCATTAATTCAATTTTTGTATACCCTATTCTAAGGGTATATTAATTTTGACGCATAGTTTGTAACATACCTTAATATTGCCCGTAGACCCCTAAAAGTTACTATATTTATGATCAGCATCGATAGTAATGTCGATCTAGCCATGTCCGTCCGTCCGTCCGTCCGTCTGTCGGCAAAAATTAGGCCTTTAAACTGGACCTAGAGAGCTGAAATTTTAACCATATACTCTCTAGGGTCCCGAAATAATCAAGTTTACGAATTTTTGAAATCCGCCCACAGACACGCCCACAAACTAAAAAAAACAAAATTTCGGAAAAAATCGAATTTTGAGCTAGAAAGCTGAAATTTTTTACATATGATCTATGACTCCTAAAACTGCTCGGGATGCTGACACTGACACGCCCACAAATAAATAAAATATTTTTTTTATACCCTATTCTAAGGGTATATTAATTTTTGAAAATCCAAAGTTTGAGCTAGGGAGCTAAAATTTATAATATATACTCTCTAGGGGCCCTTTATTCTCATGTGTTAATTTTTTTTAAATCCGCCCACTGACACGCCCACAATTAAATAAAACAATTTTATTGAAACACCCAAGTTTGAGCTAGGGAGCGTTTTTTTTGATAAAATCCTTTAAATGTTATATAACAAAATATGTAGAGCGTTCTTAACAATTCAACCATACTTAGACTTTTGTCACGCCCACTTATGAGGGATAGGAATAAGAATAGGATATCCAACAGTTCGCCCAAGCGGACTGTAGCCCGTCCCTACGTTTTCATTTCAATTCAATTCAATTAATTTATTATATACTTCACACATTCAGAATACACTTTTTATTCTGTGAAAGGCAAACAATTGGTACTCGTATTATTAAACTTCACGTGGTAGCATTTGTAAGAAATATGGTTGTTCATTCAAAACAACGCAAAGGAAATTGATGTAAACAAAACCAAAAACGGGAAAATTGTGAGATACCACATACAAAACCAAGTTAAAATTATAAGTTTCTTGACAACGCAATGTCAATGTGTCTTTCACCCTCTCTATCACCGATTTTCAGTTCAACTATGCTTGTCAAAAATGTGGAATAATTAGAGAAAATATAAAAAGAAAAACCGAATGAAAAACATAATATACTTACAGGCGCTGGCCTGCCCAAAGAAAAAATCAAAAAAATACAAACTGGATGAACTGAAACTCGTGGCTTCAATGGCACAGTGGATGAGTGCTCGCCTGAGAAGCAGCTGGTCTAGGTTCGAATCCCAGTGGAAGTTAAAATGGATTTTCGGGATACAAGAAAAAACACAGACCAGTACCATAGAAAAAGGAGTCTGATGATCGGTTGTGGCAAACCGTGAAACAGCGCTGTAACTCCAGCCGTCCACTTCACGTGGTAGCATTTGTAAGAAATATGGTTGTTCATTCCAAACAACACATTATTTAAATAAGTTTGACAAATAAAGATTAATATAAGATACAAATTTGATTAAATGACACGAATCAACTGATTAATTAAAATGCAGATATTTATATTATTAATATTTACATAATTTCTGTATATTTAAAAGTTAATAATTTAAGGGAGTCATTGCTTGAAGGGAGTTCGGGGAGGGGAGTTTTTATTATCAAAAAGTCTAGTTGCCTTGATGCGAAAAGAAAAGCCGCAACTCGCTCTTAAATCGACGTGTGCCATCCAACTCTCTCAGATAACGCGGTAGTGAGTTCCAAAGGCGAATAGCTGTTATAAAAAATTGCCTCTCAGATGTTAGGCAAGAATATTGCGGAAGAATTAAGCAAGCAGATCGGTTGGATGTCGAAAACTGAATTTTATTAAAGAGATATACTGGTTGTTTTGTTTTCATGATGCTGAAAAGAAAAACAAGGGTACGAAACTTGATGTAGCTCTGGAAAGACATATCCAGCAAGTGTTTTGCCAGATGTGAGATGTGATCAAATCTTCGTAGGCTGTATACATAACGGATAGTGCTGTTAAATGCTACGCGAAGCTTCCTTTTACTCGTAGAGTCGCAATTACAGTATATTTCACACCCTTGAATAAGCACAGGAATAACCAGAGCTTTAGCTAGCACTAACCTTGTCCTCAGTGGTGTGAACTTTTGAGCATACCAAAGAGTTCGAAGAACGCCGTACACCTTACCCACTATAGCATTATATGGTTATTCCATGTGAGTGTTCTATTGAATACGACGCCTAGGTTTTTTTATGTTTCAGCATATTCTATTCCTGAGCAGTTTACCATGATGGATGGAAAGTAGGACAGCTCTAACTTTTTTTTTGAAATAACTAAACATTTACATTTGTTTGGATTGAGTGCCAAGCCATTCACCAACGACCAGCCCGATAACCTTTAGAGATCTTCATTTAATTCATTGACACAGCTTTCTATAAGACCAAGGGCAATAAATTTGAATATCATCGGCGTAAAAATGTTTTGATGAATTTAGTATTACGGTTTGTATATCATTGATACAGAGTGAGAATAAGAGTGGCCCCAAAATTGACCCCTGGGGAACGCCCCGCACTAAAGGAAGTAATTCTGATAGGACACCCTCCAAAGACACCGCCTGTTTTCTTTCACTTAAATACGACGAAAGTAGCTTTACAGCAGAAGGAGACATGTTAAAACGGTAACGTAGTTTATCAATTAGTGGTCAACCATATCAAAAGCTTTGGAGAAGTCCGAAGGATCAGGAAGGTAACATGGTTCTTATCAAGTTTTTCTCTGATATCTTCTACGACGTTCATCAGAGCAGTGGTACAGCTATGCTTGGCACGAAATCCGGATTGAACTGAAACCATAAGGTTATTACGTAAAATAAACAAGGGAAATAGTCCCACTTTTAGAAATTCTATAAGAGAAGAGGTCCTGGACCTTACTATCTCATCTCCTTTTACGAAAGATATCATAGAGGGGTGGCATGTGTCTGGCGAGGCATCTCTATCGGATCATATGCACATCCGATTCGAGATAAGATGCAACGCCGAACACGCGTTAGTCCGTTATGACAACAGACTGACTAATTAGAGAACTTACCGCGAAAATCTAGCGGTCAGATCTGACATGCTGCCATAAGCACCATCAACAACAAATGATGCAGATGTTGCGCAATGTCAAATAAATGATATTATTCTTACCTCATTGAAAAGTAGTTGCAAGGTTAAAAGAACCGTGGTTAAAAGGTGCGTACCATGGTGGAACGGTAACCTTGAGTCTATTCGAAAGAGAGAGAGAAAGCTGCGCAGATCCAAAAGAGCGTCATGGCGTGCAAACTGTGAGAAGATCGAAAAACTTCCAGAGGTGGCACGCCTCCAAAGGGCTCTGTCAAGGGATCAAGAAAAAAGCATGGGATTGTTAATCAAATCAGATGGTTCAATCACACGCGACCGGGAAGAAACGCTGAAAACTTTGCTCCAGGCTCACTTTCCAGGGTCTCACACATTGGACATTACAGATGGCCATATCTCAATTCCAAGAAACCTCAGCAGAATTAATAGTTTATTCGGAACACTTTTTACTCCGGATAAGGTTAAATGGGCAATTAACTCATTTAAACCCTTCAAGGCATCAGGAACAGACGGTATTTTTCCAGCCCTCATTCAAAATGGAATTAAATTTTTATTACCATCCATGATTGCCTTATTTAGGTTCAGCTTCAACTGGGGGTATATACCAGTTACCTGGAGGGAGGTAAACGTAGTATTCATACCTAAACCGGGAAATAAGCCGAGCGAATTACCTAAATAATATCGTCCGATAAGCTTGAAATCGTTTTTTCTGAAAACAATGGAAAGGATTATTGACATCCACATTAGAGAATGAATATCAAAAAGCATGCCTCTGCACCCTCACCCATATGCGTACTAAAAGGGCAAATCCACGAAATTGCGCTCTGTTAAGACTAACTACAGAGATAAAAAACACCTACCGTTGCAAAGAGATCGCACTTTGTGCCTTTCTGAACATAGAGGGTGGTTTTGACAACACTGGATATGAATCCATATCAAATGCTTTGTACCATAGAAACATAGACAAACCAACTATTAAATGGATCAAAGCGATGCTGGAAAGTCGCAAAATAACTGCCTCGTCAGGAACGACCTCAGTATCAGTAACAGCCGTAAGGGGCTGCCCACAAGGGGGAGTACTTTCACCCCTTTTGTGGTCATTGGTCATCGATGACCTGCTACACAAGTTGAGCAATTTGGGTTACACTACAATTGGGTACGCCGATGATATTGTCATCATAGTCAGGGGCAAAGCCTCAATTGGAGTCACATCAAAAATGAAAAATGCTCTAAAGACAGCCATAGACTGGTGCATCAAGGAAAATCTTTCCATAAATCCCAGTAAAGAAGTCATCGTTCCTTTCACTAAAAGGAGGAAATTAGACCTAGACCTAATCACAATAACCGACACGGTCGTATAGAGTATTCCGACGAAGTCAAGTATCTTGGAGTAATCCTAGACAAGAGACTTAACTGGAACTCTCACATAAATAACAAAATCACTAAAGCTAATAGAGCTAAATTGGAAAAGGGGGTAGGAGCAGGAATATACGGACCACACAAACGCTTTACGATACCCATGGGAGAAAGTCCCAGCGTATTTCAAGCAGAGCTCCACACCATTCAAGAATGCGCCAGCCACATTATTTTATCTGGCATAAAAGGTGCAACCATCCATATTTTCACGGATAGTCAAGCAGCTATAAACGCTCTTAGCTCGTATACCACTGACTCCAAATCAGTCAAGTACTGCTTCAATACCCTACAAACACTCGGAATAAGAAACAAGACCAATTTATGGTGGGTTACGGGTCATGTCGGGGTAGAAGGTAACTGGCCAGAAAAGGTTCAGAAACACCTTTCATAGGTCCCGAACCTTTCTGCTGCACTCCTAGATCAGCAGCAACGGCAGCAATTAAAAGCTGGGAACATAGAAAATGTATCTATTATCTATGTATCTACCTTATTGGTCACCATGGTTTAAGATATCATCTACACAAAATGAGAATATCAGACTCTCCTGAGTGCCGACTCTGTCTTGAAGAGGACGAGTCAGCTGAACACATTTTATGTGAATGTCCAGCCCTTAATGGAATTAGAAAGAAGATCTTTTTCAGGGAGCAAATGAGCCCCGAGGACATAAAGAATTCTTCCACTGGTAAAATTGTCCGCTTTACACGGAAAGTGGAAATGCTACTAGTTTAAACTTTTCTGGGCCATACGGTACAAAAGATTTTTTAGGTCGAAGTACCCCCCCTTCTAAAACGCCTTGGCGAGCCAGAATTAAAAAAAAAAAAAAAAAAAAAAAAATACGTAAAATATGCTCATTTATTTGCTTATGCATAATTCTTTCACAAACTTTGGAAAGAAAAGGTAGAATAGATATAGGTCTAAATTCATTACCTGTTGAATTCTTAGCAACAGGGATTATTTTGGCCATCTTTCAATGGCAGGGAAATATGCCAGTCATAAAAATAGTGTTGATCACATGGATAATATACGGAAGTAATGATGGCAATATGGCTTTAATAAAAACGGGATGAATTCCATGCATACCTACCAGTGGCGTGGCGTGGATAATTTTAAAAGGGAAGACGTTGAAAAATTTAGTCACCTATAAAAATAAAAATCTTTAAAACCTGAAATAAAATAATTTTTAATGGGGATATTGTATCTACATAATATGCATTCCACATTGACTTAGCAAAAATATTCTAGCCACATTTTTTATACTTCAAGACATTAATATTTCAATCAACAATGAGCTTAAAGCATAACAAAAGTGGCTTCAAAAGAAGCCGGTCTTGACAGACGCATGATACAATAACTTAAAAAAATTCAGCATAATGTGGATAGTAATTTTAAAATAAGAAAATTCAGAAGAATTATATGGATAATTCTTTATATTTGTTAAAATATAAAAACGATACAAATAATAATGTCAGCAATAAAAATAAATCAAAATTAAAAACAGCTAAAATTCACACACTTAAAAAAAAAAGTGAAAAGTTTTGTTAAAATATTAGTTCTTTATAATTATTTGTATTCTAATGCTATTCGACGATCTTTTTTGATAAACTCTGCCAATACCCTTTCATAGAAGTTTGGTCTATTTTTAATTTTAAGAAGAAGTCTTCTTTCTATCGATATGAGGGCTAAATCAGAGAGCCTATCGCCCTGTGAGTTTCTTAAATAAGTATGAATTCTTTTTAAAGCAGAAAAAGACCTCTCAACGGAGGCGACGGAAATGGGAAGTGTTAAAAGTAAACTACTTAAGTTTAAGACTTGAGGGAACACTTCTTTCAATGCTTCACTATTCAAATGGTTGTGAAGGTCGAGAACCTCAAACTGCCGAAGTGACGACGAAGAATATAAAACATTAAGTTCATTTTTTAATGCCGTGAAGTCAAAAATTCTAGGAAAAAACTTAATTAGGGAAGATATTTTTACATCTGGACTGGAACGAGAAAAAGTGTCATACTTCAAATTATTTAGTAAATCCAAAAATGTAAGATTACTAAATGATTTATATCTGGCATTTATTTGGCTAACTATATTGTCTTTAATTTCAACAAAAAGGCGCTTATAATTCGTCTTCAAATCGAAGTCAAGCAACCTGCGTTTACGTGGAGGTTCGATGCAATCATTTACGCTGTCATAAATAACTTCAAACATATTTAAAAAGTCAGAGCTTATCCATGATTTAAAACGTTCGATTTCTTGCTTGGCATAACTAACGTCTGTTTGTTTTTTTTGAATTAAATTAAATAATACATCGGTCTTTGCAAATATTTCAGAAAGGGTATGAAGCAAAAAACAGAATTCCTTGCTCTCTAATTTATTTAATAAACTTTCTGCCATCGAAAGTGTGTCAGTATCCCATTCCCTAGAGTCATTAATTATTTTACTAAAAGTTTCAATTATATCTATTCTACAGTTAAAGATTACGTTTATTATTCTTGAATGATAATGCCATCGAGTTTCCGATACTCCTGGCATGCGTCGATTGGAAATTTGTTTTAAAAGATTGGACCGCTTTGTGGATTTATTAAAAAATCGAACGATGCTATTAGTATAGCCAATAAATAGTTTAAGTTCTGCTATGTTTTCTAGAGATCGGGATAGTACTAAATTTAAGACATGTGCATAACAAGGAATAAAATTTGCCATCGGGCATTCATCAAGGACCTTCTTTTGAACACCACCCCGCTCGCCGGACATAACTGCGGCACCATCGTAGGATTGTCCTATTAACTTTTCCTTGCAGTCGTATGTTTCAAGAATTTTAAATATATGATTGGATAACTCATTTGCATTACGACTTGCGCTAACGTCAAAAAATCCAAGAAATCTTTCTTGTATACCATCCTCTGACAAGTACCGAAATATGGCACTCAGTTGTTCCCTATGACTCAAATCTGGTGTTTCGTCGATCATAATCGACACGAACTGAGCATCCTTGATTTCCGTTTTAATTTCGGATTTAATAACCGCCGCGATACTATTTATGTATCAAATCGTTTTGAATATCGTTGGATAAACCTGAAAAAATTGGATTGTGTGTACTTGAACACTGCTCTAAATGGGATTCCAATAAAGTGTCATATTTAGATAAAAAATAAACCGCTTCGACATAATTGCCACGATTATCTGAACTAGACCTTTCATCATGACCGCGAAATGCTAACTCCTGTCTGCCTAATAAAATGACCGTGTCAATAAAACGTTCCATTAGTTTCCGATTTGTATCTACTTTTTTATTATGAACAACGAAAGAATTTCCTAAAGAAGTTTCAATGCGATTCGTGCCGAATTCCTGTAGGGATAAACAACAACGAATATGTTTTTCTGTCTTAATATCTTTTTTCGAAGAATTAACTAAATTATATCAGTGAAACCCGTTCGGCTCCAAACACTGGCGGAGTTTGAAAAAAGAAGACAAGGAAAACAAAACATTTTATTAAGCTTGCTACTCCCAGTTAGCCACTTATATTTTTGGTATAAGGAAACATTAAAATGTATCACAAAACCATCTCTCCTTTGGTAATTAATATTTATAAAAGGCATAGAGCGCCCTACGTCTATAACTTTTTTTTATCAAGAAAAGATAGCTTACTAAAACTATTTGAATCCTCCAGGAGGAAATCAGTTAAACAGCAATCTACACTAATCAAAGACATTTCCAAAAAAAAATCTAAAACTGCACTAAAATTAAGAAGCTAAAATGTTTTTATCAGTAAGTTGGTAATAAAAGAAACTAAAAAAATACACATTAACCTTCACTTTCACTTTCACATCTAACTTTTCACTATTTTAATTTAAGATTTTATCAAATTGGCTTTACAAAACACTAGATTTTTTCAAGTTATTGCACTTGTGCAACGCAGTCTGTCAATAAATTCCAACTGATTCTAAATTAAAATTTGAATTCCTGCTTAAAAAAAAACAAGTGTCGGTATTTTATTTGACATGAACTTCTCTTAAGCGATATGCTGAATTTACTCTGCTGACAAATTGCCATAATATTCTACCATATTTTATTTCATAAGACAAAAGTATAACAATAAATTTGTAAAAACATCGAAGCATTTACTATCACAAGAGAGAAAAATGAAAGCTCAACTTCTTACATCAACCATTGTATATAAACTCTATAGTAAAATCATCAGCACGATTTCAAAAAGCTCAACCTCCACGAATTTGGAGACCGAAAGGATGGAGTGATTGCTTCTCAATTTAAGCAAAAAATATTTGTATGAGCTTTGAATTAAGAAAAGAGAATCAAATAAACTGTTGGTTAGGAAACAGAGCGAAGAGTTTATTTGATCCTCTTTTCTTCGATAAGGTATTTCGTAAGGATTTCTGACAAAAATAAGAATTCTATCATTGTATGGAATTTTGTTATCTTGTAACTTGTACCTATATGGATATCTCGCATTTTCAACTGTCTGCCTCTGGTCGCGCCATATGATTTTCATTCGCATGGACGTTAAGTATTTATTTTTCTGTGTAACAGCGTAACAGCCGAATACTTTTTGGTAAATGGAATGTATGATGAGAAGCATATAGTGTAAGGGGAAAGGAAACATTTTTCTACAGGATATTGAATAAAAGCTGATTTCGGTATTTTGGTATTTTCCATCAAACGAGGAATTATGAGTTTATGATTTTTTAGGGTTTTGCTATTTTCGCAGTATCTCGTCCAAAAATGCACCGATTTTTATCATTTCTTCAGTATTTGATTCAGAAATATTTAATTTGTGTAGTTCCATTATTCAAAGAAATAGAGTTGGATAAGTATATTTATCTTTTAGGGAATCGATCATATTGTAGGTGGCCTATGTTGAGGCAGGTCACTTGTCATTTTACAGTTTTTTTTGTAAAATATTCGTGATCAGCATCGATAGTAACGTGTATCTACTATCTCAAACTCAAGCTAGAAAGCTGAAATTTTAACCATATACTCTCTACGTGCCCGAAATAATAAATGTTAAGAATTTTTAAAATCTGGCCACTACGGCCGTAGCCAGGACCTAATGTATGGGTGAGTTCCATTTTTTTGGGTGAGCTGACATTTTTTTTAAAAGCAAGTTAAAATGTATAGTCCAGAAAAATTTAATTTTTAGAAATGGGTAGGTATATAATATAATATGTTTTTTATAACACACAAGTAGTACGAATATCTACTTAGAATTAAACATAGGGGCGGGCTACAGTCCGCTTGGGCGAACTGTTGGATACCCTATTCTTATTCCTATATCTCATAAGTGGGCGTGACAAAAATTTAAAGGATTTTATCGAAAAAACTAAGCTTTTGTAAATAAAAACGCTCCCTAGCTCAAACTTTGGTTTTTCAATAAAATTGTTTTATTTAATTGTGGGCGTGTCAGTAGGCGGATTTAAAAAAAATTTAAGTATGAGCATAAAGGGCACCTAGAGAGTATATACTATAAATTTCAGCTCCCTAGCTCAAATTTTGGTTTTTCAAAAAAAATATTTTATTTAATTGTGGGCGTGTCAGTGGGCGGATTTTGAAAATTTTATGTCCCAAACAGTTTCATGGGCCAAAGATCATATATAAAAAATTTCAGCTTTCTAGCTCAAAATTCAATTTTTCCCAAAATTTGTTTTATTTAATTGTGGGCGTGTCAGTGGGCGGATTTTGAAAATTTTTTGTCCCAATCAGTTTCATGGGCCATAGATCATATATAAAAAATTTCAGCTCTCTAGCTCAAAATTCGATTTTTTCCAAAATTTTGTTTTTTTGAGTTTGTGGGCGTGTCTGTGGGCGGATTTCAAAAATTCTTAAACTTGATTATTTCGGGACCCTAGAGAGTATATGGTTAAAATTTCAGCTCTCTAGGTCCAGTTTAAAGGCCTAATTTTTGCCGACGGACGGACGGACGGACGGACGGACGGACATGGCTAGATCGACATTACTATCGATGCTGATCATAAATATAGTAACTTTTAGGGGTCTACGGGCAATATTAAGGTATGTTACAAACTATGCGTCAAAATTAATATACCCCTAGAATAGGGTATAAAAAAGGTTGTATTCCTCGGTCTTTTTCGGCGAATTTATGTAAAATATTATTTATTTGCAACGAATTCAAACGGTTTTTTATGCAAATGCTATAAAAGAAAGCCGTTGATCAGTCATTGATGAACGTCGTATTGCGTATATACAGACGGTATTTTTGCAGCCCTCATTCAAAATGGAATAGAAGTTTTATTACCATCCATGATTACCTTATTTGAGTTCAGCTTCAACTGGGGGTATATACCAGTTACCTGAAGGGAGGTAAACGTAGTATTCATACCTAAACCGGGAAACAAGCCGAGCGAATTACCTAAATCATATCGGCCGATAAGCTTGACATCGTTTTTTCTGAAAACAATGGA
Source organism: Portevinia maculata (assembly GCA_949715645.1). Lineage (NCBI taxonomy): Eukaryota > Metazoa > Arthropoda > Insecta > Diptera > Syrphidae > Portevinia > Portevinia maculata. The sequence goes on along the minus strand of OX454526.1, from coordinate 35,695,384 downwards.
AAGGAGTTAAAACTAACAACAGAGATAAAAAACGCATACCTGTGTAAAGAGATCGCACTATGTGCCTTTCTTGGCATAGAGGGTACTTTTGATAACACTGGATATGAATCTATATCAAATGCTTTGTGCCATAGAAACATAGCAAAACCAACTATAAAATGGATCAAAGCGATGCTGGAAAGTCGCAAAATAACTGCCTCGTCAGGAACGACCTCAGTATCAGCAATAGCCGTAAGGGGCTGCCCACAAGGGGGAGTACTCTCACCCCTTCTGTGGTCATTGGTCATCGATGACCTGCTACACAAGATGAGCAATTTGGGCTACACCACAATTGGGTACGCCGATGATATTGTCATCATAGTCATGGGCAAAGACTCAATTGGAGTCACATCAAAAATGCAAAATGCTCTAAAGACAGCCATAAACTGGTGCATCAAGGAAAATCTTTCCATAAATCCCAGTAAAGAAGTCATCGTTCCTTTCACTAAAAGGAGGAAATTAGACCTAGACCTAATCACAATAACCGACACGGTCGTATAGAGTATTCCGACGAAGTCAAGTATCTTGGAGTAATCCTAGACAAGAGGCTCAACTGGAACTCTCACATTAACAACAAAATCACTAAAGCTACTATAGCTTTATAGGCCTGTTGCAGCACATATGGCAGAACCTGGGGAATCTCTCCAAAGATCGTCCACTGGATCTACACAGTGATGATAAGACCCATTATAACATATGCCTCCATAGTATAGTATGGCGCTATGCACTATGCTTCAACGTTTCTCCACGGAGATCCCAAAGAGAGAAGCATGGGTTAGCAATAACCCACCAAATAGCCACAACGGCAGAAAGTGGTATACGGATGGTTATAAAATGGAAACGGGGGTAGGAGCGGGAGTATACGGACCAAACAAACGGTTTACTATACAAATGGGAAAAAGTCTCGGCGTATTTCAAGCAGAGCTCCAGACCATTCAAGAATGCGCCAGCCAGATTTATTCATCTGGCATAAAAGGCGCAATCATCCATATATTCACGGATAGTCAAGCAGCTATAAACGCCCTTAGCTCGCATACCATTGACTCCAAATCAGTCACAGTACTGCTTCAATACCCTTCAAACACTGGGATTAAGAAACAAGACCAAATTATGGTGGGTTAAGGGTCATGTCGGGGTAGAAGGTAACGAAAAGGCCGACGAACTGGACAGAAAAGGTGCAGAAATACCATTCATAGGTCCCGAACCTTTCTGCTGCACTCCTAGATCAGCAGCAACGGCAGCTATATAAAGCTCAGCTGAATACATTTTTTGTGAATGTCCAGCCCGAAGCCAGAAAGAAGATATTTGTCAGGGAACAAATGAGCACCGAGGACATAAAGAATTCTTCTACTGGTAAAATTGTCCGCTTTACACGGAAAGTGGAAATTCTACTACTTTAAATTTGTCTGGCCAATACGGTACAAAAGATCTTTTTAGGTCGAAGTGCCCCCCCCCCCCCCTTAAATAAATAATATATAATCTCTAAAATAAATGTATATACATAGGTAGATAAAGGTATATATAAATATATTAAAATTTATAAAAACGTAACAAAATATATAAATATGAATATAATAAAATATATGAAAAAGAATGAAATAATAATATAATAATGATAAATAATTTGATACTTATCAGAATGAAAGTCTTGAAATCGGATAAAAACTCTTATTCACTTTGTTTCACTTTGTAAGTTAAAATTTGTGGCTTTGCAAAAGTACGAAGTTCAACCGACGGAAATTTGTCTTTTTCAAATACAGCTGCTTGCAATATGAGATAACCTACCCCAAAATTACTTGAAAACCAACACATAATACACGAACCATATCCCCCACCCCCTCTCAGGATCACATCATATTCATATCCTGAGAAGTAAAGAAAAATTAAAGTGACAAAACACACACTTTTGGAAATCTTCTTTATTATCAAAGGAAAGAGTACTAAAGAGTACGCACTGCAAATATAAATGAGAATGGAAGAAGACAACAGAAATAACTACAAAAATGCATAAAAGCTTTCTGAAGGTTCTTTTTTACGGCGTTTGGTGGCGTATCGTCCTATACACGAAGTGAGAATACTATAAAGTTCATATACAATGATTATGTCATAAGAAAAAAGAAATAAGTCAAAGAACACCGTGTTATTAGACACAATGTTGGAAAAAAAACGAGTCAAACGTAGCACCTGCATTCCTGCAACATGTTGATATCTTCCGATTGAAACGCAATGCTAATCGCAAAAGGGAGAATGAAATGAAACAATTCCAAGTATTCAGCGTGAGATTTGGTTTATAAGACGAAATGTAGCGTCTTTTTCTTTGAATATAAAAGCGGGTGTTGAACAAAGAGGATCGGAACCGCAATGCTTGTAGAAGAAAGGGATATAAAACAAGTAAATAAGACGGAAAAATATTTTTTATTCTATTATAGAGAGCAGCGGTAGTTGAAAACTTTTTACTAAGAGTATTTTTGTGACTCTTCGTTGGTTTGTTGTTTGTGATTTGTGGATTGTGGAATGTGGTTGAATCTTGATTCTTGAATGAAGTATGAAGATACAGACGAGAGGTAGAATGAAAATATTAAACTTATTCGATAGCTTATGTGTGAGTGTGTGTGTAGATTTTATTTTATAATTAAAATACGGGACGGGTTTCATTTTTCATATATTTATTTGGCAGATAAGGCTTACTTTTGGTGGATTTTTAAAAGGGAAGACGGTAGGAATCGTGTTATATGGACGCCACGCCACTGACCTACAGCATTTGATTTCGCAGGCAAGAAACTTTCGACTACATCCGTGTTTTCTATTCTTATGAAGACAAATTTACAAATTGGGACCACAGTAAGTACTGCTTTGATCCGCTACTGAGGCTCTATGATGTGGATTTGATAGGAACCTCCGATTCAGTTCGTTGCAGTCGATATCACATGAACAGCTTAACTTTTTCCTACCAATCCCCAATTCACGGAAGTTACTCCAAAGTTTTCGGCCATCTAAGTTAGTGTTCAGGTGATTGGAAAAAAATGCGTCTTAGCAATTCTGATTTCACGAACAACACTATTTCTTAGATGCTTGTAGACTTGGTGGAGCTCGTCTACCCGAAAGCGTTTCCATCGTTGATATGCCTGATCACGTTGTACCATTAACAGTCCAATTTCATTCGTTAACCAAGCCCTAGTTTTATTCCGTACCATTGCAGTTTTTATTTGGACGTACGTATCAAAGAGATGATTGATGTTGTTATGGATAAAATCAACTTGCTCATCGGGTGAGGGCATGTCCTATACAAGGTGCCATGGAATACCATTTATATGGCGTTCGAGAGCAGACCTGTCTATATTTTTAAAATCTCTAAATGTATAACTTTTCGAGCTTGTGCAGCTGTTAATATCAAAATCATATGTAAGAAAAAGTAGGTCATGCTTTGAAAATGCTGGCGAAGAAATTTGATCGTAAAGTAGTACCCTGTCAGTGCTATTTACAAAAAACAAATCCAACAAGGTGCTGGAGGTGTTCGTGAAATGAGTGGGAACCTGCGTATTTACTGGATGTAGATCGAGACCTCAACCACTTTTTTATTTCATCTTTTCTCGTGGAAGTGGATATGCTTCATTTTATTTTCTGAAATGATGGGAAGCATTGTCCAAAACTATGACGGAGTTGGGTTCCAGGCGTATTAAAATATCTTTAAACCATTTCTCGTACACATCAGCGTTCATGTCCTCGTGGTAGTCTCCGGTTTTTCCGAAATGAAGCATAAAAGTCCTCCATCGACGAAACCTGTAGAACTTCCAATATAGGTTATAATTAATCTCTTTCCTTTTCCAGATGGTGATCGCAGTCCAGTTGACAATCCTTCATTAAACGCCTGTCGTGGTGTTATAATAGTTGGGTCTATCCAAATTGTTCCTCGAGTGTGGCCCTCGTTGAGCCAGTCTCATCAGTAAAATAAATTTTTCTTTCCTCTTCTCTAATTTTGTTTACTTCGCGTAAATATATTCGTCTCCAAGAAATAATGTCAGTTTTTTCCAACAATAGATTCTTTCGCTGACGTTTGACGAATTTAAGTCCGAGATCTTTTTGTAATGTTGTATGCAAAGTTGATCTGCTTATTTTTGTTATATTTGCAGTTTTTTTATACTTCCAATAAAATCTTGTCTAGCTTTGGAAGTTCATTATCCATAAAAAACTGATGGACTATCCGCCTAATGGCACACTTGTCAAAATCATCGACCTTGCTCTTGATACAGGATTTATTTTTCTTCTTTGGTGGTGAATTGTGGCCTTTGATTGCTTTTTCCCTTAAAAGCCTGTACACAGTTCGTTCCGTAACAGAAAAAATATTACCTGCATTTCCTACGGCTTCCGATTTACTTTTAAAAAGGCCATAGAATTTTTCAGTTGCATCAACAATTTGTTGATTCTTTTCTACACTTAGATCCTTTGTAGACTTTGTGGCCATGTTTCTCTTTATTCATATAAACAATAAAGTAAACCAATTGCTCAGATGCACTATCAGCGATTTAGATAACAACCATTGTTTCCGCCTTATAAACACAATCAGGCAATTAGAATACAAAATTATATAACCACGACGCAATTTCATATACCTAAAAAGATGGTAAAAAAATGCACCTGTGCAGGTGTACAATACAAATAAAATCAAATTAAAACCGAATGGCAACACCCCACGTAATAATTCGTTCTCAAAAGCACCAAAACCGAAAGTTCTTTGACAAAATCCATAGAAAAACCCAATGATATGCTTCATTGTAGAGATGGTAATAGTCTTCTGATGTGCTTTAGTCACACACACTGCTTATTTTGGTGTGTGATAATGGCTCATTCCCATTCGGCTGTGTGGGAGACTGGTTGTGGTGGGTTGTATGCGGGCACCACTGGTAGAAAACAAGCTCCTCCATAAGGCCTGTACTGACAATTTTTGTTGGATAGAATATAGTGTCATTTTGATGAAAAAAAGTGCGATCTAGTGTCTCCTGTTGTCACGACATTTTTAAATTCTCCTGTTATTTGTTTTCTGAGCAATTTTCTTTAAATAAGCGAGTAGTTGTGAAAATGCCATTGGGCATTGAAAGAAGGGGTACTAGTAGGGAACTCGCAGTTGCCTTGCAAATCGAACTTGTTCATTGTCAAATGCTGTTCGTCGTAGTTTCTTGCTTGGAGGTCGTATTCTTATTTATTGATTTTAATACGATCAGAATAACGATTTGGTATACACCCTACAAATCGTGAAAGATCAGATTATTTAAAAAATCTTCGCCAATATCCAGAACGGTTTCGGCAATATCATCGTATGTCAGTACAAAGGACACCAATTTGGACAGCTGTACCTTTTTGTTTAGGGCTGGACTAAAAAGCTAAATAATATTAATAATAAATAAATAAATTGCTACCAAAATAGCTCATCGCTCAGCAACACAACAATACGATTTCATAAGTTAGGCTTCGTCACACAGAACGCATTTTTAACGCCGCTTGGAAGACTTCACACGGGGAGTGGTGCGCACATAAATAAACCCCTATTGTTCTTATTATTCTTCAGCACGGTTCGCAAATTTTGATTTTATTTGCCCTGCTACGATCCCGAAAAGGCGGAAAATGATATTGGCCCATGTTCTGCATTCCACTTTTAGTGAATTTGCAAGGTGAAAGTGAAATTGTGCGTTCTACTTTTCGATCGAAATGAGTGATTGTGAATTGGAACAAATCTGTAGGGAGTTATTAAGAACTGTTTAAGTGCGAATCCAGCATTTTTTCATTGAAAATTGGTAAAACTATTGCATCCATGTTGACTTAAAAGCAAACATTGTGTTTGTTTAGGATTTTGACAGTTCGAAAGTAAATTCGAAAAAATCTTAAACGATGGAAATGCATAACACCGCGGCTCCAGAAAATAATCTGTAATTTTATACAACGCCGCGTTTCAACCTGACGTTATAAACGCTCTTTGTGTATTGCAATGGAATACAACGCGCCGTTAAAACGCGTTCTGCGTAGCGAAGCCTTAGCCTTGTGCTTCCGGAGAAATTGAATATTTGTGTCAATATTCTGTTTTTTTTTTTAAATAAATCGACTTACTGATTTATATATCAAAGAGAACCTGATATTTTAGGGTAAAGGATATCCGGGAGCATGATTAACAATGTTAAGCTTTTGGATTTGGTCTTATAACCGAAAATTCAGATCCAGATTTTTTTTAAGAAAACAACCTTGATTTTAACGGAGCAGAACACTCAAATTCTTTTCAGGAACCAACTACTAATTAAAGGCTCATTGATAGTATGCAAACGAATAGAGACGAAGAACGGACAGACTTCAAATAGGCATTATAACCATCCCGATTTATGGCATCCCTACTGGTCCGCAAGAGGTGTTCCCCAGTTTGACCTCAAAAAGTATCGGCAGATCTCCCGATTTCGAATTATTTCCAAACTAAGACAAATCAAATGCTTGGTTATTGCGTTTGTGTGATCCAGAGTTTTTAGATCTGCCGTTCTTTCGCGATAGAAATGGAACGTCGATTACCTTTTTGAGGGGGTTCGTAGGTTTTCTCCTTTGAACATGGCAGTACCCTTGAAGTAGGTTCTATTGGAGTCTTATAATAAATATATACGATGACTGAAACAGTAGGTAGGACGCTACCCACATTCAAATGCAGAATGCTATCGAATTTGTACGTTGTTAGGAAATGTTATAATATGGAAGACGATTTCAATGATATAACAATCAGAACTGTCAATATAGACATTCTCTGTGCAAGCATATTCAAAACATAGGGACGGGCTACAGTCCGCTTGGGCGAACTGTTGGAAACCCTATTCTTATTCCTAAACCTCATAAGTGGGCGTGACAAAAGTCTAAGTATGGTTGAATTGTTAAGAACGCTCTACATATTTGGTTTTATAACATTTAAGGGATTTTATCGAAAAAAACGAAGCTTTTGTTTAAAAGAACGCTCCCTAGCTCAAACTTTGGTTTTTTCAATAATTTTTTTTTATTTAATTGTGGGCGTGTCAGTAAGCGGATTTAAAAAAAAATTAACACATGAGCATAAAGGGCCCCTAGAGAGTATATATTATAAATTTTAGCTCCCCAGCTCAAACTTTGGATTTTCAAAAAAATTGTTTTATAAAGTGGGCGGATTTTGAAAATGTTATCTCCCAAAATTTCAGCTTTCTACCTCAAAATTCGTTTTTTTCCCAAATTTTGTTTTTTTTTTTGAGTTTGTGGGCGTGTCTGTGGGCGGATTTCAAAAATTCGTAAACTTGATTATTTCGGGACCCTAGAGAGTATATGGTTAAAATTTCAGCTCTCTAGGCCCAGTTTAAAGGCCTAATTTTTGCCGATAGACGGACGGACGAACGGACATGGCTAGATCGACATTACTATCGATGCTGATCATAAATATAGTAACTTTTAGGGGTCTACGGGCAATATTAAGGTATGTTACAAACTATGCGTCAAAATTAATATACCCATAGAATAGGGTATACAAATCCATATAGAGCCAGTGCCGGTGGCCGGTGGCAGTGCTGATAACGAAAAAAGCGAAAAAAGCAAAGGGTTTTCCTTCCGTCCCCCATCCCACTTCTTCACTATTGTTCTTTCTTGACTATTGCATGTGTCGTTCGATTATCGTTTGTGCACCTGCAATGCTTGGGTAAAGGCAGCACCAGGCAAATAGCGGGTCGTGAGTTGTTGATTTTGTTGGTGGACCAAAACAAATTACCGTACGGGCATAACACCTGCGGTAGATTGTTTTGGAAATCTAACGTATATTTTCAATTCACGGCCTATGCTTAGTTAGCGTCGGAGATATGTTTTCTTTTAGGTTTGTATTTTGTAATGTGTAGGAATTTCGTTGTGGATGTCAGCAACATTCGTGGGTTGAGAAAAATTTTTCTTTATACGCCCATGTTTTTCACAACAAACCAGCTGTTTTGGCACTTAGTGAAACCCAGGTTAGCGTTGGCTCTGATTTAACAGAGTTTAGTCTACCTGAGTACAACTTAGTGCCTTTATTCTTTCCCCATCGCGGTATCGCCGTTTATATACGTAGTGGCGTAGCGTACCAACTGCAGCCTCAATATTTCCAATGTGCCAACCCAGAATTTAATTTCATTTGGCTAAAATTCCATGTCCGTATGCAATTAATCCACTACTGTTTTATTTACAGAAGCCCCAACTTGGACAGACATTCAACTTATAATGAGCAAATGCAAATTTCTCGTACTCCAACCACATAGTTAAAGAACAAACTCCTAAAAGAACCGTATGGCAGTACGAGAAAGCCAATTGGGAAAAACTAAACGGTTTCTTTAAGAGTTTTCACTGGTCGCTGTGCTTCCTCGACAGGGACGTGGATGCTGCTGCTGATATGGTCACAAACATAATTCACCTGGGTATGAAGTCTTTTATCCCAAACAGGATAAAAAAGTATCAAACCCAAGGTTAAAGCGTGGTGTGACTCGAGCTGCAAAGAGGCTATCAGGTTAAAAGAGGTAAGTTTTCGGCTACTCAAAGCCAACCCATCTGAGGAAAGCCGTAAAAAGTTTAAACGAGCCAGAAATGACTGCAATGCCCACATTAATCGTGTCAAATTCTCCTATGACCAAAAGTTGAGGCAAAAAATACTACAAAGTCCCACTGGTAGTAACAACTTTTGGTCATTTGTTAAAAACATCAAGAATTTGGCTTCGTATTCTATCCCGACACTCATTTACAACGACATTCCAGCTGTCAGCTCTACAGATAAGGCCAATCTGCTTGCTGCTCACTTTGCAGTCAGCTCAACGCTACCAGATTGTGCTTTGTCTCCCCCTGTACTCGAGCGCATAGAATTCTCTATTTGAAAAAAACACTTTCGCACTCGTACAGTGGCTAGAGTACTTCAAGATCTTGACGTTCACAAATCCGCTGGTCCAGATGGCATTTCCCCTATCGTTCTGAAGAGGTGTTCTTCTTCGCTGGCAAAACCATTGCGTAAGCTTTTCCATCTGTCCTATTCTTCAGGACTCTTTCCGGGAAGATGGAAAACAGCATTTGTGCAGCCTGTACCAAAAAAAGGCGAATCTTCTTCTCCCTCCTCCTACCGACCAATTGCACTTACGTCCCTTCTTTCTAAGGTCATGGAAACGCTGATAAACCATCAGCTAATGAAATATCTTGAATCGCGAAAACTTCTGAATGACCGGCAGTATGGTTTTCGTAGCAGCAGGTCCACTGGTGATTTGATGACATATCTAACCGAAAAGTGGAACCAATCTCTTCATCAAGGTGGTGAAAGTAAGATCGTTGCGCTTGATATTTCAAAAGCATTTGACAGAGTTTGGAATCAAGCTCTCTTGTCGAAAATGTGTGCATTTGGAATCGATGATACTCTTCTTCAATGGATTAGAAATTACCTTTCGGAAACTTCAATTCAAGTTGTTTTGGACGGTTTCAAGTCTGCAACTCACCAAATAAATGCTGGTGTCCCCCAAGGCTCTGTTCTGTCCCCGACTCTCTTTCTCATTTTTATAAATGATCTCCTGTCCGTTACTTCTAATCCAATCCATTCCTTTGCTGATGACAGTACCCTCAGCTTCTCATATTCGTTTCTTGGGTCACGCCCCTCATCTTCGGGTGTGGAACTGGAACGGCAACGTATGTTAAGCTCATTAAATTCTGATCTTAACAGCATAACTCAGTGGGGTAAAACCAATAGAGTGGAATTTAATGCTTCCAAAACTCAATGCTGTCTCCTGTCATTAAAGCAAAACCCACACACACTGCCATTATCTATGAATGGCACTTGCATCACTGAAACCGAAAGACTTTCCATTCTCGGTATGTGTGTTAATGACAACCTTCGTTGGAATGACCACATATTCGGTGTCGCCGAGAAAGCCGCGAAATGTCTAGGCATCCTTAAGCGTTGTAAGAAATATTTCACCTCTTCTGTTCTGGCTACAATTTATAAGGCGTTTGTTCGCCCGCTCATATCTGGTCCGGTGCACCAATAACTTATTTGGAGTTACTTCACAGGATCCAACAACGCGCGATAAAACTCATTGGCGACCGAGACATCGCGAGATCGATTGACTCTCTTAGTCATCGTCGTAATGTCTCCTGCCTGTCGTTGTTTTATCGTTATTTCCACCATAAGTGCTCAAACGAAATTGCCAGTTGAATTCCTCCCCTTGAACATTTCAGCCGCAATACCCGTAATGCAAGGAATGCTCATCAGTTCACCCTCAAGCCTGTGTTCGGACGTACAGTGAAGTTCAAAGAATCTTTCCTCTGCCGTACAACACGAATGTGAAATGCTCTTCCCCGCTCCATTTTTCCTACACATTATAACCTACAAACATTCAAAACCAACGTGCATCGGCATCTGTCCTTTTCGTCTCACCCTAATTGCCTTAACGCCCGCGCTGTGTAGCTAATTCATTATAACTTGTTGGAATGAAGGAAGCAGTTGAAGGGGTCTCTTCGTCGCAATCTTATGGGCCGAATCGTCCTCAAAAGAGGAAAATAGACGATAAAGAACTTTCAGTTGAGCAACTGTTGGATGAAATTGGAAACGATGAACAAAACCAAAACCGTGATGAAATTGTAACCGATTTACCTTCAGTTTACTTTGAAGTTGCTCCTGAGAACAATACTGATGGAATAACTTCTAGATATTGCTTCGACCAGCCAGAATACTCAAAAGCGGAAGACAAGCAAAATGAGTACTCAAGATGTCGTCATCGAGGAACTTCAAACCCAAATTGAACTGTGTGCCAAAGTTGGTGAAGCAGTAACAATCATGAAAGACCACAACAAAGAAATTCAAAAGTCTTTTAAAAAAGTATACAGATCTTTGGATAGCCTTAATGATAAAAAAAAGAACAGATTAAAGAAGAAAAGCGGGATAACATTGTAATGGAAAATCATAGAAAAACAGAAATTGAAAATACGATTGAAAAAAATCGTAGGATGATTGAACTAGAAGAAATAAAAATTGAAATTATGCAAGGAGGAAAAAGAAGTTCATAATTTTAAAAATTTTAATTATCAAAACGACTTAAGTGAGGAATCTGTGAATTTTTTACCTTAACCATATTGACAAGAAGTCTGCATTTTAGTTTTAAATAACTTTAAATTAATATATGCATACATATGTACATATTTCTTCCTAGATAATAAGATCACACTTGAAGTTTTGTTTGTTTTCAATAAAAATATTTCGTTTTTCTTTTTGAAACATTTTTTTAACGTTTGAGAATATAAAAAAAATCAAAGAAAATTCGCGAGCTCTGTGCGAATGCGCTGGCTCCTTGTTAAATAATTTGAATTTGATGCAATATTATGAACGTTTTCAATTGCTTCAATTGAAGCACTTATATCAGCTGCACAATCTGAATATTGTATATCATTTTTATAGTGAATACATAATGTTATGAAGTGCTGCGCAAACATTGATGATTTTTACAGCTTTTGTGGGGGCATAGTACAATTCTCTTGCACTCAGCAAACATCTCCACCTGTTTTTTAGAACACCATTGGTTCTTTCGATTATGTTACGGCAACGAGAGTGAATTTCATTAAATTTTTCTTCAACAGATCTGCTTTCAGGTGTTCTGTAAGGTGTTTGAAGCCACGGCTCTAAGGGGTAACCAGCATCTCCTAGAAAAAGCGTGAACTTAGTTTAAATTTCAATCAATTTTTCGTAATTTACCCAACATCCAAACGTTATTAGCATTATTTAAATAATCTTGCTCCATCTTAACCCTTAAGTCGCTCACATTCCAAATAAAGGAATCGTGGCAGGCTCCGGGATGCGTAGCATCTACGAAACGAATCCACTTTACTCACAAGTAAAACATTCATGCTACATTTTCCTTTTCTGTTATAGAAAAGGTGTTTATTTGAAGATGGCGATATAATGTTGACATGCGTGCCATCAATACAGCCTATAACCACGGTTGCCGTTTTAGTGACTTTGTCGGTATATCTAGTGGAATTTTCAAAAGTTTAGTGACAAAAAATTATTTTTTGTCACTAAAAAATTCTAGTTACTTTTCTAGTGACTTTTGGCAAAAACATATTTTTCTAAATTATTACGCCCCTGGTGATCCAAAGGGTTCCAAGTAATTACAATGCTTTAACAAAAATGGAATTACTATCAGTTGAAAATACTTTAAAACCTGTAAAAGATCGTTCTATCATTGACCTTGCAAAAAGTTTAGGTTTTCAGGACGAAAACATAGAACAAATTTTAAAGCAATGGATGGCTATTAATTTTGTGAATTGGAAAGAGCTTCAAGATAGCGTAAAGTTTTGGGAAGAAGTTTCGCGTTATAAAAACGCAGCGGGTGTCAATACTTATACACTATCAGCTCTGTTTCGTGGAGTGCTTAAAGCAAGCGACTATCACGAGCAGAAATTTGCCGGCACTAAAAGTGCTCTCACAGGCTCATCATTTAGTGCAGGTGTTAGTAAGGACAAAACAATTAAAGCTACAATAATTATGTACCTATAAAATACTAACACAAACACAAAACCATGGAAACAATTTAAGACATTAAAGCATTATTACGCAAAATATTTTTCAGCTTAATTTTACTAACATGCAAGTCAATCACATATGGTCATTTAGATTATAGATTCTACTCATGCGACTAATAGGCTCATGCCTCCCATAATTCGTTCTATGATGTGGGCTAAACAATAATTCAACACTGCGTAAATTATGGGCACCACCACGAAAATTAAAGGCAATAGGGTGCATCTATTTGACCGGATATAAGCTGCTGTAAAAAAATGATATCGCTATTAAGCCTTCGCTGAGAAAGGGGTAACTTTTGAAGAAGCTTGATACGTTGACTGTAAGGAGGAAGGTTCAATGGATCATCCCATGGAAGTCCTCTAAGTGCAAATCGAATAAATTTACGTTGAATGGCCTCTATTCGATTTGAATGAATGTTGTAGAACGGTGTCCAAACTTGAGAGGCATACTCTAGAATCGGCCGGACAAAACAATTGCACAATGACATAGAAACATAAGGGTCATTAAATTCTTTGGCCCACCTAGCCTAGCATAGAATTAGATTTATTAATAATAGAATTAATATGCTTAGCAAAAACCAGTTTGGGGTCGAAATAAACCCCAAGATCCTTAAAATTATCAACATTACAAAGAATGTTGAGACAGAGAATATTGAAAGGTGGAAGGGATATTCTTTCTAGAGATCGTCATATGTTGACATTTAGTAGGGTTCAGGGATAAACCGTTTTTATCACACCAATTGGCGAAGCTATTAATGTCAGATTGAAGAAAAATTCTGTCTTGCTGACTAGTGATAGATTTATATATTTTCATATCATCAGCGAAGATCAGGATATTACTGTAATTTATACATGCCTTAACATCATTAATGGCAAGTATAAATAGAATTGGTCCGAGGTGACTTCCTTGGGGAACTCCAGACTGAGATGTGAAAGATACAGATAGCGATCCTCTAAATTTCACTTGATAAACCCTTGATCTAAGGTATGAATTAACCCATTTTATGAAACATGGTGGGAAACCAAAAGCCCTGAGCTTAAATTCGATTATTTCATGGGACAGCCGGTCGAAAGCCTTAGAGAAGTCAGTGTATATGCAATCCATTTCGTCCTTATTCTCTGGGGCTTTAGAACAATCATGCAAGAAACTTAATAGATTAGTGACAGTGGATCTGTTTCTTACAAATCCATGCTGTTCATTACAAATTATATTGCGACAAAGAAATATTAACTTTACACAAACAATTTCTTCAAAATGCTTAGGGATACACGAAAGTTTTGAGATGGGCCTATAATTAGTGATATCACCACGTTCGCCTTTTTTAAATGCAGGTGTGATAAAAGCACTTTTCCATAGATTAGGGAATTTACTTGTACTAATGGACAATTCAAACAGATACTTAAGATATGGAGCAATTGCATGACCGCATTTTTTAAGAACAATCGGTGCAATGCCATCAGGACCTGATGAATAGTCAAAGTCATTCTTCAGAGAAGAAATACATTTTAAAATTGTTTCCAAATCGAATGAGATACTACTAAAACTTATTTGGGAACTGCTAACTAAATATATCCCTAAATGACTTACTGAAATGATCTGCAAACATATTGCTTGCATCTAACGAATCAGCAGTTGTCGAACTATTGTAAGTAAGCTTCGATGGATAACCATCGGTTTTTTTCTTAGAATTGACAAAACCCCAGAAAAGTTTGGGGTTCAATTTTAAAGAGCATTCCATTTTACTTATATAGTCAATATATAAGTTGTTGGGTAAAGATTTGAATTCATTGAACAATGTGAAATAGAGTTCAAGATCTGAATGGCAGAGACTTTTTAAATAGTTCTTCCAAGCCCTATTACGTCTGTTTCGTATCGATTTTAGCTCTTTAGTGTACCAGGGATGGGACGGTTTCAGATTCCTAGAGGATTTCAAAGGAATCACTTTTTTCATGCAGTTATCCATCAAAGAATAAAAAGAACCTACTGCATCTTCAATATTAGATAAGGAAGTAAGGTTAAAAATTGGGGTGGCGACGGTGTAGAGGTTAGTGTGTTGGCTTGTGACCCGTGCGGTACAGGTTCAATCCCCATGGGGAACAACAACATACGCCACCCATTCATATGCCTCTACACCAAAAGAAGGATTTCTGCCTGGTAGTACAATGGATCGTTACCGAATCTGAGTGCTCTGGGATTTGGATTTCCTTTTTATATGAAAAAAAAATATAATAATAAGGTTAAAATTAAAGCTGTTAATTTCATCAGAAAGCCTTTGAAAATTTGCTTTCCGAAAGTCAAAAGATATCGAACGGTCATACGAATTACTATTTTCATACAAATGAGTTCAATAAATATATCCAATCGTGGATGATTGTTATCTGTTAGTTATACTAAAGTGGGATTCCAGAACCACAGTACTAAAAAAATCTGAAGAGAAAACAAGATCGAGAGCTCGATTTCTGAAATTTTTTATACAGCTTGTTTGCTGTAAGTCAAAAGACAAAATGTTGTCTAGTAAAGCTAGCTCTTGTTGGGCAGAGTCAAAGGATGGAATGAATTGAGAATCATCCTTAGAAGGTACCCATCCAATATGTGGCAGATTGAAGTCGCCTATAAGTAAGACAGTGCTGTCACAACAAGATATGTCAAAAATATGGTCTAGTGCTTATGTAGAATTATTCCAACGAACTATAATGTCGCTTCCACATTTAAATGCCGAAATGGAACGCATTTTTAGTATGATGAATATTGAACATAGTTAAAAATAAGTTGAGAAATAAAATGTCAACGTTTAAAAATGCCTCCGATATGAATGAAAGTGATGAAGATTAAATCGATCCAATTATTTCTGATTTGTAGTGATTTTAAAAACTATTTTGTTTTTTATTGTAACTTTGAGACTGAATTTGCTTTTTTTTTATAAGTTAACATTACGTATTTACATATTGTAAATTTTTGATTTATTGTTCAAAATAAAAATGTTGTTAAAATTGGATACATATTTGTTTTTTCATTTGTAGGTAGTGAACATTTTTTTTTCTAGTGACTTACAAATTTTAGCATATCTAGTGGATTTTTATGTTAGAGTTAGTGACTTTTTTTTTTAACTCAACGGTAACCCTGCCTATAACACCGGGTATCTTATATCTGGAATAAAAATCTTGAACAATTTTTCTTTGTTCGTCTGTCGTTGGCCAAGTTATCCATTGTGAACAAAGTTTTTCTTCAAAAATGTCCAATACTTCGGTAAGTATCAAACTGAAAGACGATTGTGAAAGACCAACGTCATAATCCTTTCCTACTCCTTTCTGGTATTCACCTTCTGCAAAAAAACGTACGCAAGCGGCGAGTTTCACTATTGTTGGAACAGCAAATTTTTTTTTTGCTGCGACCGAAAAGTTGACAAGTAGGGTAAGGCGAGGAGGGTTTGACACAAAAATGATGATACGTCATTTTGAACCAAAATTTAGCGCACCGTTAAAAATGTCGGGGTATAAAACTTTCCTTATATATTTGACTTTAAAGTGGTGTATATTCCAATTGTGTAATCTAAAGGGTTCTCATGATGTGGAGCGAAAAAGAAATATAGTAAAAGTGTCAAATCCTCCCACTTTATAGGAGGATTTGACATTGCCTTAGGAGGTTTTGACAATAGGTAGGAGAATTTGACAGTCTGCGAACTTTAATTTAAAAACGTAATACAAAGATAGTTTTATTTTGAACAAATTAACAAAATACGGGTGGCAATGGTGCAGTAGTAGTGTATTCGCTTTCGGAATGGAAGGTCGTGCGTTCGAATCCCGGCCAAGTCCATTACTTTATACCAAATACATGAAATCGTAATCTCCCTAAGTAACTTAGACACCACCCGTGGAGAAAAACCCTACAACTGCACCCAAACACTTCTTTCCTATCTCTCTATTCTTTCTAATACCAAGTAGCTTACACTGTGTTCTTAGCACTATAAGGGTACTGTAACAACAGAAAAAAAATCCCTTTAGCGTAAGCAAATTATAAAAAAAAAAAAAAAAGTTCATAAATTAAGTTGTAATAAGTTATTAGACGGGCCAAGCTTATGTTCTCGGGTTTTCGTAGATTAATAGTTGGATTTCGCCGCATGAACACCGAAAGCCAAACTTTTCCAGCTGCTTGCTACCTAACCCAGGAAGAAGGACATTTTATATTATTTTTTATATCATAGTCGTAAACAAATCGCTTAGTCATATCAAACGTCAGGCCATGGTGCAGATTTGAACATTTCTTAAAATAATTTGTCAACTATTCTTCTTGTGACGTGGTGAGGACTTGCCCTATAGAATATTTGGTGCTAGCCTTGCTTTGTAGATTGATAGCGCTTCGATTTTCCGATATAAGCTTTAAGCGATATAAAAGGGTCGTTCTATTAACGTTATATTTCCGCGCAGCAGTTGTTGCAGTTTCAATTTTGCGGCTTATATCGTTCAATGCTTGTTTGAGGGCTTCCTCATCTAGGACCCTTTCAGGGTGTTTCATTTTATAAATATTTGGCATTTTTGGCTACATAAAGTAATTATTTAATAAACATTGATTAAAAAATAAATAATGGTCTTTAAAAGAAACGATTAGGAGGATTTGACAAATTGTCAAATCCTCCGTATTCTAAGTTGTTAAATCCTCCTTTGATCGCACTTTAAATTTATATTTCAACTTACCAAAATTTTGCAGTATTTTCAATAAACACTGTTGTTATATTTAAAATGTATGTTTTAATAGTCACAATCACTAAAGTTTAAAAAACAAAAATTGGTATTTACACGTAGTTTCCCAACAAAGAAAATATACAAAATTACAAATGATAGTCGACCAAAAACAAAAACACGTGCGTTGGGCTGTAAGGCGGAGGTACAAGTGATGTTTTCATTTGTGCAACTCATAACATAGCAGGCACCGCAAATTCGGATTTTTGCTCTCCTTCGCGTTAAGTGTGGCCTTATATTTGAAAATGACAAAGCCTCCTTTTGTCAAATCCTCCTCGCTCTACCCTACATCGAGAAAATACTTAAAAGCTGCCTATAGTATTGTTGAAATCTGGTAAAATATAAATGTGTTCATTTACTTTAACAAACGCTTAACATTTTTCTTAACATACAAGGGTTCACGCAACTCCAAAGGATTAGAATCATCTCCTAAATGTCTTCGAATCAATTTCACTTGGTTAATTTCTTCTTCCTCAGATAAAATCCTCATGGCTATGCTGTGCATTTTAAATTAAATGAAGGTTTATGGAAACCGCTTGCTTTCTTTAATAAACAAACAAATTTTGTGCACCTGTTTTTCAACTTGTATTTCCCACTACTTGTCAAGATCACAATTGTTCGAAATGTCACAGCTGATTCGAAGTGAAATTTTGTTCGGGTGAAATTCACAATAACCTTTCTATATTTCGTGCGAACAAAAATATTTCGGGTGAAATGCTGTTCGGGCGAAATTCATAATAAGTGTGATTGTGATCAAATCGACATCAGGCCAAACATTGACGGTACAATGCTCACTCAACACCCGAAGTGCACTAGAAAATACCTACTGAGGTCACTGAGGATCGTCTATTGAAATTTCCAGCTGAGAGGAGCAAATATGACTCGAAGCTGTAATTTTCTGTTCTGATTTGAACCCTCAGTTTTCACTCACTTGTGCTGTTCTGATCTATTTTTCGTTTGTCACAGCTATAATTAACAAAACTTTTTGGTTTCAAATTGAATGAAGAAACAAATATGAACGTAAGTTTTCTTGTTTTTTTTTTCACAGGAGATCTGCTGTTTTTTTCCAAATTTCAAAACGGCAGCACTGATTCACGAATCGAAATCGTAAAAAGAGGCATGCTGGGATCATACATATGCAGTAACACCAGATTAGCTTCAGTAAGGAAGTGATTCGAAGCCTGTCTATGTTTCTAAAGGTCGAACCGACGAACCCTACAGGCTGCCATTTAGTGAGATGGTAACGATACCTTTAATTCTGATTGTAATCTCTTCGTTCAGGAAAAGAAGAAGAAGAAGATGCAATCAATAAAAACCTAAATAAATATTTTGCATACAGGGTGTTTCCGACATTCTGTTAAATACTTTTGGAAATCATTTTAAGCCCTGTTCTAAGAAAATATTAGTCCAACTTGTACAATTTTTTACCAATAGTTTAAGAAAACCCATACATTCGCATACCCTGACCGATGTTAATACAAATAGCTCCGTTAATTTGTTTGCATTTTTAATGCACATGACGTTTTCCAAAAGGCCGATCTTCACTGCATTCGTAAAACATTTCTGAAAAACCAAATTCCACCAATGAAGGCAATAAAATGCACCAACTATTTTTTTTAAATATTTAATTTTTATATAAAAAAAATTATATTTAGTAGTAATAATAATAATACAATGTATATAATTCTTTCGTTTTTTGTTTTTCATAATTCTAACAATATTCTCATTCTCATTTTTTGGGGGAAAAAATATCCTAAAAAATACAAAAATATTTTTTACACAAATGAAATTTCATCATAAACTTATCCTTAACATTTTTCAATAAGAAGAACCATATATAAACTAACAAAAATACACGAATAATTTGTCCACTCAAAACTGCGTTTAAAACAAATTTTCTATCATCAAAATAAATAAGTAATTTGTTTTTATTTTCCTTTTTTACAATTTTATTTCTTTATATGATAATTTTAGTAAAAAAAAAATACAAATCCTTTGAAAAGCGTAAAAGAAGTATTTAAAACTGAAACTAAAACTTCAATTAAAATATATTAATATGTGTGTAGAAAATAAACATTAGTTACTACCTAAAAAAAGTGTGCTTACGTCCTGAAGGATAAAATTAAAAAGGAAACTTAGCTTTCTCTTAAATAAAAGAAATAAAAAATATATAAATATATCTCTACATCTCTTTCTTTCTTAACACACTTCTTCTTATTTAATATGTTTTTTTTTAAATATTTATATTTATATATCATTCGTTTTTGTTTATTTTATAATTAATTACAGGTAATAACAAAAATATTCTTTTCGTTTTATTTTTACTTCATAATTATCCTTTTTTGTTTGCTTTATAATATTTAACAGTCAATACTATTTAATTTTTTTTTTTTACTTAAATTTTATATAAATTATATTCTTAAAGATCTCTCTCTGGGTTTTTGTATTTTGTTGTTTCGTTTGTTGATGGAATTTTTAAAACACAGATTTTTCGATTTTTTTTATACATTGTAATGGTAATTATTTTTATACTTAAAAGAGAGAGGGGGGAATTTAAATTAGCGGTTTTTATAAAAAGAACTTTTACATTTATATTCCTAACTAAGTCTAGATTCGAAAAGATGGAGTTAGTAATCGGAGTGAAGGGGTAAGAAAAATATTTTTTTTTAAACTATCTACGAAGGAAAAGAAAAAAACTGAAAAAGAGAGAAGGACGACTATAGTGAGGGAAGGAAATGGGTTCTACAATCTTATTAACAGTTCATTTTATATCCTAAATTTCAGTCGATTGGCACACAAGTCACTAAATTCGATTCCCGCAATATGGTAGTTCGTTTCAAGCCAATATATAGGGTCCACCCATCCAACCTTGGGGTACATTTTTTTTTCTTATACAAAATCTCCTTTGAAATCCGTAGTAGTGTTGGTGGCGGCGGCGGTTGAGAAGAAGGAAAAGATTGATGGACTCACTGTAGTATGCTGCTGCGGTAAAGGAGGGCTATGGGTGTATTGCGCGACGCTGACGACAGGCGGGGTCGTCTTTAAGTTGCACTAAACTTCAGTGCCGTCCTCTCCTTCGTCGTCGAAGAGCTGACTCGTGCTACCTTGACCTTTCGATGTTACAGACATTTTCTTTTTGGGTTTTGGGGGCGGGCGTGGTGGAACTTTGGTGATTTTCTCACCCGCTGAGCTGGGTCCATTGCCAATGACCATGCTGGGCACTATTGTGACACCGCTGTGATGTCGTGCCGTACCGTAGAGAGGTTCGGTGTCGGAAGTCGTTGTAAGGTTGTTTCCTAGTTCCTGAATTGGTTCGTAGATTTTTGCAACTTGAGCGGCCATTGCAGTTTGTTGTTGTTGCTGCTGTTGTTGTTGCTGCTGTTGTTGCTGCTGCTGTTGTTGTTGTTGCTGCTGCTGTTGTAACAGCTGATGTTGTAACTGCTGCTGCTGTAACTGTTGCTGCTGCTGTTGTTGTTGCAGCTGTTGCTGTTGCAATTGCTGCTGTTGCAATTGCTGCTGTTGCCCTTGATTTGTGCTCGGTGTAGCAGGAAGCGGCCGATCTTTCATCGTGTACCGGACTGGTTCTTGATTTATTTTGTGTAGATTAAGAATTGAATTGCCACCGGCAGTTGTGCGTAGCCCCAGATTATCATAGACTGGTTCAATTGGCTCGGTGAGGGATGTCCCCGTTTCGCTGGGATTCGGTGATGTAGGCGATTGAAATTCGGACAATTGTGTGCTATTTGTTGGCGCCCAACTTGGGACGCGTGGCTTTCTGGGGATTGTCATGTAACCTTGTTTCATGACTACTGGGGAGTAGACTACCGGGGCGGGTATGAAAGGCGATTGATTGCGAGAGTTTGTGGCCGCAACTAAGGCGAGATTGCGGTTCTTTGGATGTTGAAGAGTCATAAAACCGGATGGTGCTATCGTCGTACCATAGATACCATGCGGGTTTACATGCTGGTAGACTGGGCTGGCTAGTGGAGATTTTCCATAAAACATTTCCTGAGGGATGTTTGACGTTGAACTTTGGATGGAGGGTGAGCCGGCAACACGTGCTGGAAATGCCAGTAGATCGGGTGGCAGATTAGTGCCGTAGCCATCGTCGACGAAAGTCTGACGCGATCGTGGTGTCGTGTCGGATAGAGCGATGGAGTGTGTTTCTTCATCACGATTTCCTGCAAAGATAGGCGTTTAAAAAGCAAGTTAAATTGAGGTACCACAAAAACAATGAGTTTGTATATAAAGCAAGCGAATTTGGTTAATAAATATTTTGAGTCTTGGTTTGTTTTCCGCACAGCAGGTAGATTTGACGCCACAAAACCAGCTTGCCATTTAAACTAAAACTCATCAAATAACAAAGAAATAATAATAAATATTAAGCATACAGGGCCTAAAACGCAGCTTCTCCAACCATTTGCTTGTGCGAAGTGGAAGGGACCTACAATTTTAAGCCGAATCCGAACGGCAAATTTGAGAAGCTTCTCATGACAATTGATACTCTTGAACGTTACTTTACCCCGGCGCGATTTGAACCTGAGATCTTTAGATTAGTAGTTCAACACTTTAACCTTGCGGTACTGCGCCCACAAATAACATTCTTAATTATTAGTTCGTTGTCTTGAATGTGTATACAGTTTTCAAGATGACAATAACTTATTCAAATTGAAGGTTAAAACGTTTGTTCGCTTACTCAATTACGGCTACCAGGTCAGTGTATTGGGGCTTACTAACTGCACCAACAACTTTTGTTTTAATACAAATTTAATTTCATCTGAATTCCATAATGCCAAAGAAATACGAAAGTTTATATACAGATCTGACTTGAAGGACCAATTTCGCAATTGATTTTGTGTCAAACTTTTAATTAAACCAAGTGAGGAAAATGGAAGTCAATCACTATCGTTACAGTTTACAGGTGAAAAACAATGAAACGACATTCAGATACTGAGCAAGTGATGAGCAAAAATCGCAACCTGGTAATGAAAATTCACATTCACAACCTACCAACAAATAAACTGCGAATTGTCATACAACTAAAACGTTTGCTTGTGTCTTACCAAAAACGTGTAGAGGAATAACAAAATTATTCTTAAACTAAACAACATTAATTCTTGCGCCACCATAGGCACCATATTTATATTCTAATTATTTTTTTTCGGGAACAGCTGAGTTTGGTTAAACTGTTTGGACAACTAAGTATATATATCTTCTTATAGGTACTTTCTCTGATGATAGCCATGTACACAATTGATCCTTTCACTTCATTTCAAATGAATGTTGTGTGAACTTGCAATCACAGTAAACATTGTTAACAAAATCACAGTTATAACTGCGAGCGCGAATTCACGGCAAAGCCCATCTCTAGACCTATGTAAACAATGCAGAATAGGACGTGTCTGGAAATGTCTCATTCAAGTTCGGATAATTGCCAAGCACATTTTAGTATGGAAGCTTGCTTACAAATTGCAGGTCTCCATGCTGTTCAACAATCACCTAGAACTTCAAACAGGAATGCATTCTAATCTGCGAAGTACATTCCCTGAAAAGCAGTATATCAATTATTATAGGTTAACAAAGTTAGACAAGCAAAACAAAGTTTGCTCAGAAATTCACTTCAGATCATTATCCGGCTCGAGGGACCGAATTAGAATTCATTGGAAGTTTTGATTAAGTTAAAGAGTGAGCTTATTTCCGTTATGTCTTTCATTTATCTATCTGCTTTATTCTCAGTAATCTAATTGATTTCGTAAAATTAATTAATAGTATTCAAGCTCCTGCTATGGCTCTCTCTATTCGTGATAATGGCAAACTAATGTGAGTTGGCAATATTTGCAGGGAAATGTCCACCCCATGCGATTGCAAACTATTCACAAACATCAACACAAGCAAAGACAATGGAGAATTTGGAGTTATGGATGGACTTGCAGGCAGCGTAGTAAGGACATATTGATAGTGCTTGCACTAGGAATTGAATGACATCATCGAGATACTTTCACCATTTCCGATTTACCCTACAAGTCTATGGACTGGGGCAGGGACAAAGACAGACACATACGTACTTTGACTGATTGCAGATAAAGTTCTCAGTTGAAGTAGCAGAACTGACGACTGGCTGGTTGGTTGCTATTGCCTTGTGTCTGCACAATGCACATGCCGTCATCTGCCTAGAAGTGAGACATGTGCAAATAATCATGCGGAATGCTGCATATCCGATATCCATCGGGTGGCGGCAGATGGATGGCGATGGTGATTTTTAATAAATACGTAAGAGCGCAGTGAGGAAATTGACTTATTTGTATATAATGGTGGGTTTGTGTATGTGGAGCGGAAGGTGGATAGCATGTCAATTGAAAACTGTTGCAGAGAGTGCTCTTTTCTTTTGCATGGTAAATGAATTTAATGAGGGTGACGATTTTTAATAGGGGCATGTCTGCAGATAGGAGGTGCTGTTGAAAAAGTGTCGGCGATAATTCAATTTGGCGTTGGGTCCAAGGACTTACTGGAAGATGTTCACATTCATTTGCGAGTGTGGTGAAAATAATTAGGGAAAGGTAAGTGCGTCTAGTTGTTTGTGGATTCATTTTCAAATCCTGCGGAAAGAGGCTGTCGCATGATATTAATAAATTTAAGAAATGTGTACTACTTCAATGTCTTGCAACAAATCTTGTGTAATATATTCTGATCTCTGAACACGGTCAACCGTTTGACAACCACAGGATGAGGATATCAAACTAAACCAAGAAGAGTTTGACATTTCCAAGGTGGATAAAATTTTCTTCTTCTTATATCGGCTGCTAAGCTATCAGGTTGACAAGCGTTGTATATTATGTTTAATTAAAATAAAGTTGCAGTCTTGGGACTTGGGACTATATAATATCTTGAACGAATCATATTACGGCCATGATTACCAATGAGCGCACAATGCGTACGTACTTGTAGCAACTTACGACTGGCTTGGTGCAGCTTAGACATGAACTAACCAAACCAGTTCAAAGGAAGCTCTGACAAGTGAACTTAGTGAGCCAGTTGATAATTTCACTTCATTTTAGTTCACCTAATTTAGAAGTTAATTTCAACAATACACGATACAATGCAACAGAGCTTACTTCAACTAATGACTAAATTGAATACTTTCTGTTTTCCCCATACGCAGCTCATATTAGGGTTGTTTTTCTGTGCCTCCCTGTGTGAAGTTCGATTAGCTTATGCAGTTCAATTCCGTAGTTTCTGCGATGAATATTTCGTCTTCCTATGTGCGCGAATGTATTGAACTTGCACGATTTAATTTTGTAGTAGTAGCGGTTATCTGGGTACGGTGCCGTGAAGTGGATTTCTTCCTGGGTGATGCATGTTGACAATGCATATTGGCTTGGTATGGTTTTGGTATGGTAATATCCTATGTACATATTATGTATGAATGGTAAATTACAATGAAGACATATGCTTTTTTTGTGCTACTGAGTAGTTTTATTCAATGTTGTGTTTCTTTGTACAGAAATCAAGTGCGCGCATATACAGGGTGGCGCAGGAATCGTGCTACAACAACAAAACGTAATAACTTTTTTCTCTGCGAGTAGTCGGGTAATTTTTTTTTATATGGCAGGTTACTATTTAGATTCAATAAACTGAAAGGCTGGGATACCGAAAAGAGGAATTGGATAGTGCAGCGGTACCATGTATTGCAGTCTCCATTTCCGTCCAAACGGAATTTAGGCGTGAGTTTGGCGGCACTCCCCCGAGTAGCCGAGTAGATGGACCATTATGAAGCTGGCAAACATGTTTGCCGAATCTGGAAGCATCGCACGAAGACCGTACCATCGAGATACCTATGTTCGGGTTCAAGACACAATAGCGGTGGGAGCATCGTCAATTTAGGCAGATCAGGCAGGCGCAAATTGGAGTTAACAGACGGTCCTTACAACGGATAATTCATGATGACTTAAACTTGTTTCCGTAACAAGTCCAGATTGCAAGCAAGTTAAACCCTCCGAATTTGCATATTCGACTGCAATTTTGCCAAAAAATTATTGAAATGACGGAAGAATACAACAGCTTGATAAATTGCTTGGTTATGTCTGATGAGGCCTATTTTGATCTAAACAACAATGTAATAATAAGAAAAATTGCCGTAGATGGAGTGAATGTAATCCAGTAATACTCCATGAGACGGTACTGCAGCCAGAACGAGTCACTGTGGTGCGCAGTTTCATCAAGGTGGATTGTGGGACTATGGCCCCTTGAAGAAAACGGTGTAATAGTAACTGTCAATGGGGACCGTTAATTAAAGGTGTTGAAGGAGTTTTTTTTACCCAGAACTACGCCAAAGAAGTATCCGTTTCAACAGCATATGGTTCTAGCAAGATGGAGCAACAGCACACATAGCCAGACCGGTTATGGCGGAGCTCCAACGAAAATTCACAAACAAATTAATATCCAGAAACTCCACTTTCCGTTGCCTCCACGATCACCTGAGCTGACTGCAACAGACTTTATATGGGGTTATGTCAAGCAAGAGGTGTATAAAACGAAACCAAGGAATTTGACTGAATTGATGCAGTCCATTAAAACAATAATTGAGGCGATCCCGACTTCAACCCTTCAGGCCGCAATGAATAATTCTCTGATCAGGCGTCGCATATGCATGGATGAGCATGGAGGTCTATTACGGTCTATCATCGTTAAAAACAATTATTTATTTAAAATAAAATTGAATTTCATGTAGAAATTGACTATTTAGATAGATAGATAGATTTATCTACTTCAGATAAAATCAAAGAAATACATTATTCAATAAGTTTAATAGTATTCTACGATTAAGAATTACAGAAATAAATTAGCTGTGACATTTTTTATTTTTTATACATTAAGTATTAAAAATAGTGTCAAATGCCACTTCAATGAGCCTAATTAGAAAAAATATAGGCAATGGGTGGGGTGCCCCTTTCATTACATTATTCGGACAAATGTTAAGAGAAGAATAATATATAAAAGGATAGTTACAAGACAATTACGAAAAAGCAAAAGAAAGACAAAATTTCCAACATTTTAAACTTTAAGTTGTAACAGATTGTTAGAACGAACTGATTCTAATTCCGCGTAATTAAAGTCAAAAGGCCAATGCCTTAAAGATATTTCAAGCTTTCCAGAGGATGTAGCGACTCTAATTGATAGTGGTAGCTTATTAAAAAGACGACAAGATGAAGAAAAATAAAAATTACTAAAACCAGTAGTACAAGAAAAAGGTAAAGATACAATATTCAAAATATTCGGAGACTAATCTGCAATTAAGATTTCCTGATCTCTTAAAGAAAGTTTTTAGAACTTTAAAACAATACAAGTGACGGACTGGAAATGTTTTGATATCTCGAAACAAGGGAAAACTTTTCTGCAGAATTAAAAGAGGCTTGCTTTTAATCGCATATGTAAATCCCCAACATGTTATACCATATTAAAGTTTTGAATGAAAGATACCGTAATATATAGATAGATATTAGAATTTGTTTTGAGCAAACATTGCTAGTTGAAAAACATAGGGACGGGCTACAGTCCGCTTGGGCGAACTGTTGGATACCCTATTCTTATTCATATCCCTCATAAGTGGGCGTGATAAAAGTCTAAGTATGGTTGGATTGTTAGGAACGCTCTACATATTTTGTTATATAGCATTTGAAGGATTTTATCAAAAAAAAAAAACCCTAGCTCAAACTTTGGTTTTCCAATAAAATTATTTTATTTAATTGTATGCGTGTTAGTAAGCGGATTTGGTAAAAATTAACACATGAGCATAGAGGGCCCCTATAGAGTACATATTATAAATTTCAGCTCCCTAGCTCAAACTTTGGATTTTCAAAAAAGGTTTTTTTTTAGATTGTGGGCGTGTCAGTAAGCGGATTTTTAAAATATTTACACATGAGCTTAAAGGGCTCATAGAGAGTACATATTATACATTTCAGCTCCCTAGCTTAAATTTTGGTTTTTCAATAAAATTGTTTTATTTAATTGTGGGCGTGTCAGTGGGCGGATTTTGAAAATTTTATCTCCCGATCAGTTTTAGGAGTCATAGCTTTCTAGCTCAAAATTCGATTTTTTCGAAAAATTAGTTTTTTTTTGTGTTTGTGGGCGTGTCTGTGGGCGGATTTCAAAAATTCGTAAACTTGATTATTTCGGGACCCTAGAGAGTATATGGTTAAAATTTCAGGTCTCTAGGCCCAGTTTAAAGGCCTAATTTTTGCCGACAGACGGACATGGCTAGATCGACATTACTATCGATGCTGATCATAAATACCTATAGTAACTTTTAGGGGTCTACCGGCAATATTCAGGTATGTTACAAACTATGCGTCAAAATTAATATACTCTTAGAATAGGGTATACAAAATGTCGGAGAGTACACCGAAAATATTTCTTTAAGGACTCCGTATGAATTGCAAAACTCATCTTAGAATCAAAAAGGAGCCTCAGATACTTAAATTGATCAACTTTTTCTATCAGAAAGCAATTTTTACTACAACGCAGCATGGTACAAAAAGTTGGTACAGAACCGGAGGCGCATGTACAGCCTGGGAAGCTGTACTTTGTGCACTCCGGAGGGTGATAGTATAAATCTACATTTGAAGCGTTAGTGGAAGATAGATTAAATAACATTACTTTTCTTTTTGAACTTATGTTTAAAGCACTCTCAGCTCCGTAATAAAAACCTACATCATCTGCGAAAGCATTAGGTATTCCTTTAAACTTAAGTTCCAACAGTGAATTTATATGCACGAGGAACAAGATAGGTCCCAACACAGAACGTTGAGGTACTCCATTATTTAAAAGGAGGATGTCGCTTCTAGTTTCATCAAGACCTTGAGGTCTGTTTGGAAGGTAGGACATAAACCAATGGAGTATCGAAATTCTGCATTTTCAATTTTCCTTAGCAGTATAGAGTGGTTAACCATCTCAAAGGCTTTAGTAATACCTACGAATAAGCCTGCAGTGAACTTTTTGCTAGCAAGATTAAAAAAGATATTTGAACAGAAATTTAGAAGGGCATCTTCAGTAGATTTCCCCTTTTGAAAGCCAAATTGTGACGGGCTGAAGAAATTGGTCTTGCTTAAAAAAGAGAGCATCCTTTTCTTAACTACTTTTTCAAAGATTTTGCTAAAAGCAGGAAGAAGAGAAATAGGCCTATAATTGCTAACACCCTCTGCTGAGCTTTTTTTTAAAAAGAGGGACAACATCCGCACATTAAAGGGGTTCTGGAAAAGCTCCTGAAAAAATACTGCGGTTTAAAATGACTATATTAACTACAAAAAACGCGTTCTGTTTCAAGAGGACATCGGAAATGATATCAAAACCACAAGCATTGTAGTTTTTTAAAGATCCAATAGCTTTTAAGAGCTCAAGTGCAGTAATAGGTTCGAAAAAAAGAAACTAGTTCTTTGCAACAGTTCATTACGATTTTCAAATACCGAGCACATGGTGCAACTGTTGTGACCTACATGAGCAGGTGAACTATTTGCTATTCATGTATTATAACTGTTAAAGTAATTAGCTATAGCTAATATGAATTGCAGTAGGTATTTTAGTAAGTGCAGACTGGTTAAGAATTTTTAATATTACTCCAGGCCAAATAAATCCTCAAAACTCGCAAGGGATGCTCATTGATAGGAGTATGCGGAAGAATTGGGGAAGGCAAGGTACATACTTACAACGATCAAGCTCTGTTTCTCGTTTCGATATCCAACTCGGTCAAATCTCTCTACGTATAACATTCCGCACATCCCTGCGAGAGAAATGTAAGCTTTTTTAATTTATAAGTTTGTCGACACTAAGCGAAATACATTCCTGAAAGCTTCTTCATTAAATTGAAATTCATACGAGATTTGATAACGCGATGTTCGATGTTCGTATCAAGAATTTGGTCACGGTGTGTTTAAAAAATTTGCAGGGGCGCAAATAAATAGTTTTACCAAAAATGAAATTAATCAGCAGCAGGCCTAGAGCCACAAAACATAGGGCGCTTCAATAGCAAGCCAATAAACCATAGGTTTGGTGTATATTAAAATAGAAAGTCAAATCAAAAAGACAGGTAAGTCATTCCGCACACAAGTGTGCGCTTAGGCAATCTTGCATATATACCTCTTCTTAAAAAAGAACAGTGGTACTTATTTGCCTTCATAAATCATTCAGCATTGCTTGTTCCCATTTAAGCAATCTCCTGACTAACATTCAAATCAGATTAGCGCAACAACCTGTCCGTATCGTTTCCTTTTCCATAAGAAGCACGTTACAGGTTTAGTTACCCCATTTACAGACTCATCTGTATGCAAATGACAATTTTAATCCAAATAAGACCGCACACAAGACACAACACATCTGACACACACAATACACATAAAAATCGTTCACTCAAACTTAAAGGAATTACAAATCTCATACGAATGGAATGTAGGCAACCTAATCCTTTTAAACATTTCAAATTCAGTCTCAGATACACGTCTTGTCTATCTGGCGGCAGATATTTAGAATTTAAATCTGAATAATCCTCGAGGAAATTTCAATTCCCATTGGCAACGCAATAAGGTGCAACTGAAATAAGTTACAAACCCCTCAACAGGAACCGACCGCCACCCCGGCCTTACATATAGTTAACGGTACATATTGATTTCACTTGCCATTGACCACACGAATCACCCACCGGTAAATTATGCTTGTCTTCTAAGACGGATTACACAAACAATGTGACAGCCGGCTGTCATCGGGCGACATGGTTAACCGAGTTAATGTCTTATTTTGGGGAGAAGGCGGAAGTGGACCTCGAAGCAAAGATTTAGGATTAATTAAATCCTACATATTTGTATGGACTGCAGAGCTACTTTTGGTTCAGCTTGAACTGGGTGAATTTAATCCTTGGTTAACCGTAACTTTGCTTCAAATACCAAGTGAATTCATTACTTTGGTTACAATACTCGTGTCAATGTTTATTCAATTCCAATATCGATTGAAAATTGAGAGAGTGAGTGGGAATAAAATATTCAATTTACGATAGGATTCCACTAATAAAGAAGCCATCAGGCTTGCATGGACTACGATGGACGTTTACATATTCAGATAGGATATTAGTTATGGGGGTTGGGACTAGGGAATTTGGCCGAGCTGTTTGCAATGTAAAAGTCAATTGCATTTGTTTTGAAAATAATTCGACTGGATTTCGCAAATGAGTCTAATTCAAACACGACAAACGAGAATTCGTCTTCAAATCGATTAATTTTCAAATTGAAACATTGTTTGTATTGTGGATGCTTGAAGATTGCTCCAAGCTTGGCAATGGGAGTGCATATTAATGAGTTGCGCAGTTGTGTGTGAGACCTTGTACATGTCAAGGGAGATTTATTTGTTTAACCAGAAAAATAGAAAAATGAAAGGCGCACTTGTATAACAGTGAGCAAATTTTTACCACCCACACCCAAAATGATAGATACTTTTATATTATGCACATTATGGCCGTGCAAGGACGGGCAAAGAATGTCAGTGAAACGCCCCAAAAAAAAAACACCGCTAGTCGTAAAAGGCGAATAAGGGGGAAAAACTCATCTAGGTAATTTCACCATTCATGTGAGCCTAGCGATTTCACATGTTAAGCGGCCCTTACACGGTCAATCGAATGACATCAATCACTAGCATGTGTTTCTGAAAATGTATCTGTATGAGTCACACACATTTGGTGAAGTCTGATTGACGAAAATCAAAGCAAGTTTGATTTTGCAAGATGAACGTCATGCTGATTGATATGTGTAAGGGTTGGATTGACGTAATTACCTCATTGTGTTTTGTGTCACGGAAGCGAAAACATGTCTGGCGAAACCGGAAAATTGAAGGACGATGAAGACCGAGCATTTGTATCGGAATTAATTGAAACGTATCGGTCATTACCGAGTTTATGGGATGACAAAGGGAAAGATTATAGCGACCGAAACACAAAAATGCAACAACATTAAGTTTTACTGCAAAAGTATAAAGAAAGGTATCCTGATGCACAAAAAGCGAATGTCACCAGAAAAATAAATACGTTGAGAACGAATTTTGGGCCGAGCTAAAACGTTTAAATGATTTAAACAAAAGCGGATCTGGTGTTGATAATTTCAGTGAACCAACTATGGCATTTTAATGAAATTAGATTCATTAAAGACAGCGGATCTCTGTGTTCATCTCGCAGTACAATTCAAGAATATATTGCAAGAGCAATATATGCAATACAATAGTCCGTTTCACTCATCCCACATCCGAACACCACGAAAACTCACAAAAACTAAAAATTTCACGTCAATCGATTGAACTGTGTCAGGAGTAGCGTCAATCCACACATACACGATGCACGATGTCAACCGATTGACCATGTAAGGGCCGCTTTAATACTGTCCCGCAAGCGTGAATGCAAATCGGTGTCGTTATTTTTTTGTTGGGACCCTTATACGGTAATAGCTACACAGCGCGGGCGTTAAGGGAATTAGGAAGAAAAGGAGAGATGCCGATGCACGTTGGTTTTGAATGTTTGTAGGTTATAATGTGAAGGAAAAACAATGCGTAATTTTTATTTTTTTAACTTCCTTTTCACGCCATCCTTTTCTTTTTATCTGCCTTTGTACACCCCACACAAAGTACCAATTTCCAAATGTGGCATCACCTCTATTTTGTTTTTAAAATATAGATCCCACTAACTATTCTGTGTGTACGAGCATTACCTCCATGTAAAATTGTTTGAATAATCTGTAAACTAATTTCTATACTATGTACGTACATATTTGAATAAAGAAAAAATTGAATTGAATTGAATTGAATAAGTTATTGGTGCACCGGACCAGATATGAGCGCTGTACTGGAGTTTCAGGCGAATAAACGCCTTATGAATTGTACCCAGATCAGAAGTGGTGAAATATTTCTTACATCGCTTTTTAACGCCGCGTTCTATTACACTGCAAAACGTAGGTCACACATAGAGCGTTTTCAACGACGCTTCGATTTAAACGCGGAGTTGTATAGAATTTTAGATCATTTTCATGACGCCGCGCGTAAAATGTTATTTCAATTGTTTATTTTCTGCTACAATAGAAAAAGGAATGTAATATTAATTTAATAATTATTATTGTTTATTTTGGCGTCGTAGGACGGACACATTTCGTGAGAGTGAAAATATAGATTACGACATTTTTTTAAATAATTTTCGTGCAATAAAAGGATTTTTAGTACCCTTAGGAGGAGAAATCGATGTACGTTGGTTTTAAATGTTTGTAACTTATAATATGTATACGAAAAACGGAGCGGGGAAGAGCATTCCACATTCGTGTTGATCGGCTAAGGAAATATTCCTTGTAAAGGGTGTTCAAATTAGAGGTATCATTTTAAATTTTGAATGAAAGACATAAATTGCATGAAATTAATTTTTATTGGAAATTAATGTACATTGGTTCCGGTTAATAATGGAAAAAAATGTCGTCCAAGTGACCTTCTGTGCTCACTTTTTCACATAATAATGGTTCAATAAGTGATATTTGCTCGGTGCCGTGACATAACCCTAAGCGTCATAAGCCCAAATCTCGAAATTTGGGCTTATGTCGCTTTATGAAAGTGACATAAGGCCAAATTCTAGCATTTGGTGAGTCAGGAAGGGAGATCTGGTACTGGGCTCCTTCGAAAGAAAAATTCTTCGGCGGATTTTTGGTCCTGTGTGCGAGGAGGGTGAATGGAGCAGAAGATACAACCGCGAACTCTATGAGCTGTACCAAGATGTGGATTTAGTCCAAAAAGCCCAAAATACGTCGACTGCATTGGCTCGGCCACATCGAGCGAATGGACAATAATGCTCCAGCTAAGAGGATCTTCGAATCCCAGCCCACAGGTTCGAGAAGACAAGGAAGAATCGAACCTCTGTTTCAAAGACCAAGCCATCGCGGATGCCAGAGCGCTTGGTCTGGACAACTGGAAGCAGCGTGCCCGGGATCGTAGAGGATGGAAGGCTGCTGTGTCTTAAGCAGAGACTCTTCACGGGTCGGGAGCCCGTTAAGTAAGTAAGTAGTATGTCAATAACCAAAACTTTCGCATTTGGGCCGAAGAAAATCCTAGAGGATTGTTCGAAAGGCCAATGAAACCAAAAAAAGTAATTGGTCAATTTTTCTTCGCAGATGAAAATGGCAATGCAGTTACTGTGGATGCAGCTCGATATCAAGCGATGATTAGAAACTGTCAATTGGAAGATATAAATGTGCACAATATGTGGTTTCAACAGGATGGTGCAACATGCCACCCAGCAACGAACTCAATCGATCTTTTGAAAGAGAAGTTTAACAGTCGCATTATTTCAAGAAGAACAGACGTGACCAAGATCATGATATAACACCACTGAATTGTTGCTTATGGGGTTTCTTGAAGAGTAAAGTTTATGCTGATTATCCTTAAACTGCTCAACACCTCAAAGACAATATCATCGAGCGAATGGTGCCGTGACATAACCCCAAACGTCATAAGGCCAAAATGTGGCACTTGGTATTATGACACCTTGAAAAAGCGTCATAAGGCCAATTTGGCTTTATGCCACTTTCTATTGGTGCTGTTTTCAACAATTTGCCCTTGCACCTACTCGAAATCAAACAGTGAACCTAAGCAGGGGGTTGCACGGGGGCAACAATCCCCCTTAGATGCATTGCACTGTTTATGGTCTTAGTTGCGAAATCGCAAGTAGATTCCATAAACAGTGCAATGCCTATGGGGGGGGGCATGCTGCCCCCGTGCAACCCCCCTGCTTGGGGTCACTGTTTGATTTGGAGTAGGTGCGAGGTTCGGTTCTTGAATTATCATAAAATGTTAAGGGACCAAATTCGAAAATTTGGCTTTATGTCACTTTCCGGATTTGGCCTTATGACGAACTACCACTACGGTGAAAGGCTTTACTTCTCTGATCTTGAACCGAACCAGTTTCTTCAAATTTATGAACGATAAGTTAAAGCACGGTTTGACGGAGCATTTGCTCTACCGTATTTTGAACGAAATTTTCTGTCAACTTCTGCAAAACGTTCACCAATTTAAAACAAGTTTTAATAATAAAAACAAGTTGCTAAATAGTGTACCAATCCATTTGAGCGAACGGGAATGTATTTAATTCATACCTGGAAAACCTTCGGTGTAATCTAATAGCTGTAAAAAAAGTGGCGGCCAATTTAAAATGATACGTCAAATTTAAACATCATTTATTTCACTGTACGTCCGAAAAAGTGTTAAGGGTGAACAGATGTGCATTCATGGCATAACGGGTATTGCTGCTGAAATGTTTTAACGCTGGAATGCAGATAACTATTTCGTTCGAGCACTTGTGGTGGAAACATCGATAACGCACTGTTAGGCAGGAGACATTGCGACGACAACTAAGAGTGTCAGGCGATTTTGCGATATCTTGAACGCCAATAAGTTTTATCACGCGTTTTTGTATTCTATAAAGTAGCTCCATATATGTAATTGGGGCACCGGCAAAGATATGAGCGTTGTTTAGGGCGAATAAACGCCTTATATATTGCAGCCAGATCAGAAAGGGTGAACTATTCCTGGGATCGCTTAGGGAAGCCTATATATTTCGCAGCGATCTTCGCGACATCGAATATGTGGTGATTCCAACGAAGGTTACCATTAACACACATACCGAGAACGGAATAGACCTATCGGTTTCAGCGATGCAAGTGGCATTATGGCAGACTATGAGGTTTCACTTTAATGACAAGACAGCTTTGTCTGTTTTTTGTTTGACATCTTCCTCACCGCCGGCCGCGTAAAATAATTTCACCGCTGCGTTACGCGTTGTTTATTGCGGCTTACCCCGATGGCACATACGATACAATTACATTAAATGTATGTCAAAGGTTTTAATTGAACTTACTGCGCACAAAAAATTCATACATGTGCGGAAAACCACCATGCTAGCAGAAGAGTAAGGAAGTCACGAGTGTCAATTTGATTGTGCACATTGTTGCTGCGATGTCCTTAAATTACTGTCGTCTTTTGTTCGACACATGCAGGAGAAAACGAATTTATCCCTAATTAACCTCAATTTAGAGATTGCTACCGAAATTTCTTACATTCTATCTGCACTGGGTAAAATTGTATGCTGGAATTTCACAATGGTAGTGAAACTTTACATTGTGCGACAAAGGAAACCACACTATTATGCGGGCAGTAATTGACGCGTAATGCCGCGACGAAGGTAAAATGTGTTAAGTACAATTTGCTGCCAGAGTGGGTTATGCATTTTAATTATATTACCGAGGCGGCGGATACGATCGCAACGCTGCTCCATCTCTTGGGAGGGCTGCTGAGTTTTCGTTGTAAAAAAAACAATGTTAAGTTTTGAAACGGAACTCAAGCATTATGGCCAAACACCGCTTTATTTATGACCACAATTTTGTTTAAAAAAATAATCGCATCGAGTGAAATAATCATATTCAAATTATTTCAGTTTTTAGTTTATTGCAAGATTTAACCATGATAAAATGAAACGGGCGCATCCATCCAACCAAAGACGAGGAGTCGTAGGTTTTCACTAATTTAAGCTTGTATGCTGAGAAGAGAAATTACCAATATGAAAAACTATCTTCATCACATCGTCGATGAAGTTGAGGACAAAGTGCCCCTCTAATAACTGAGAAAAGAAAGCTCGCGTTAAATTATTGGAATAGGACGAAGGCGAAGTGAAAGTACACCCTAATTCAAGCAAAGTGTGTGGAAGGCCTGCATCGGGGTTGCATGAAATTTCTTCTTCGGTTGCTGATAGAAACTAGGCTATCCACGATCTGCTACGAGCCAGCCTGACCAGCGCCACAAGTTGCAATTCAATCTTAAAATTTCGTCTGATTTTTAGTTAATTAGTTTTACGTATTTATTGCGCTGACTCCAGAAGAACTGGTGACGGCAAGAAGCTCTGCTTTGCGATCAACCAATCTTCTGCATCAAGCTTAAGGCAGACCCCAGGCAACAAACTGAAGTTCTTGCTAGGTGCCGTAAGGGCACGGCTGGACGAAGATGAAGAGCCAAAGGTTGCAAAAGCTGCAGGTGGTGCAAATTAATTTGCACCACTGTAAGGCAGCAACACACGACCTACTGCTGTTCATGTCAGAGGTAAGCGTGGACGTGGCATTAATTCAGGAACCCTGGATTTTTAAAAATAAAATCCAAGGACTGAAATCGCCATACCTTACTAAAGAAGAAGATAAAGTGCGAAGCTGTATTCTAGTCAAAAAAAAAACTGTTAGTAATACATTTTTTCTTCACAGGTACAGCAATGGAGACACAGTGGCTGTACAAATTGAAGCTCCGGGAAGGAACCTTATCCTCGCTTCAGTTTATATGGCACATGATGAGGAAAACCCACCATCCGATACAGTCCGTGAACTAGTGGATCTCGCTAACACACGCAACACATCATTGGTGGTAGGTTGCGATGCGAATGCACACCACACGCTGTGGGGTAGCACAGGAATAAATAAAAGAGGTGAGTCGTTGTTTGAATATATCGTTCTAGTTTTGTGTAACAGGGGAAACCAGCCCACTTTCCAAAACGGAAACAGGGCAGAAAATGTAGACATAACTCTAAAAAGCAACAATGATCATGTCAGGGTAGAAGACTGGAGAGTTTGTGGAGAGAACTCTTTCTCAGACCATAATAGAATACTCTTTACAGTCAATCTACAATATATGGCACAACGAACCTTTAGGAACGCTAGGAAAACGAATTGGGCAGACTATGCGAAAACGGTCAGTGAGTACACACAGCATCCAAAAGATGAAAAGTTTTTCGACACTCACTCAATCGACAACGCAGTCCATTATATTACCAAAAATATGCACAAAGCCTTTGTTAAAGACTGTCCCATCTCTCGCAATCGCAAACCCAAAAAGGCAACTTGGTGGACCAGCGAGCTTCAAAAGCGGCGAACATTGGTAAGACAACTGTTTAACAAAACAAGACAGAGTAAGCCAGACGAAGACTGGACTAAGTACAGGTCCGAACTTAATCTATATACTAACTAAAGGAATAAGGAGAGCAAAACTCGAATCCTCGAACACGTTCTGCGAATTCATAGAGAGTACAAATGAGGCCGCCAGACTCTGTAAAGTACGAACGATGGATGTGAGGACGTTTTTAAGGGGAATGCGTATCTTATTAGTCCGAAAAAGGAAGATTACCTGAGCTGGTCGTTCTCTGACCAACTCCGACCTATTACAGGCTTTACATGCATAGAAAAGGGATAGAGTGGCAGGAAAACTCAACCATCTTCTGTGAGCGAAAAATAAGCCTTTACCTTCAAGGAAGGCTCAACAGCACAGCTGTGCGACCGGCGCTTACATACGGTTCACAATGTTGGAAAGCGTACAAAAAGTATGGGGGCAAATAAAAGCAGCTGAGATGAATTTGTTCCGCATGACACAGGAGTACCAAAGCTTGATTGAATAGGTAGCTACAAGCTCATATCAGATAAAAAACAGAGTGAGCGATTCAGTTGGTACTATCGTGTTCAAAGGAGATAACAAACGAAACCCGACAGAAGAGCAATATCAACATCATATAGCAGTGAAGAGTCTCCGCCTGAGAGACTGTAACCTTCCACCCTCTGCAATCCCGGGCTCTTCTACTGCTTCCAAATGTCCAGACCAAGCGCTCTGGCATCCGCGATGGCTTGGTCTTTAGAACGGAGCTTTGGTCTTTCTTGCCTTTTCGAACCTGGGGGCTGGGAGTCGACGATCCTCTTGGTCTACATCCACATCTTGGCACAGCTCATAGAGTTCGCGGTTGTATCTTCTTCTCAATATTAGCTCCCCTCTCCTACTTATCGTCCAGGACTCGGCACCAATAAGGAGGACTGGCATGACTAAGGTTCGATAGAGCATAGAAAAATTAATTTGATTGCCTACTCAACGGGTACTCCGACCCGCATACACGTAGTAGAGAGGAAAAGAAGTCGTTCGCTTTCGCTTCAACTCATTATACACGCTTTTGTTCAACAACTCAACAGGTACTGTCCTTCCCATACACGTGGTAGAGACGAGACAAAGACGATCGTTTTCGATACATAAACGATTTTCGCTTAAGTAAGAGTTCTTGAATTGTACGCTCCTATACGCTTGGTTGCTTGACTATTCAACATGTTCTGCGGTTTCGCATTCGCGTGATAGAGAGCGAAAAAAGTTTTTTTTTTTTTTACTAATGGTCGCCTTTCCTTTCCAATCAATCGCCTCCATACACCCCGACGATTACAACTTAACATTCAAATAAAATTTGCTGACAAAAAAAAATTTAGTTAGTAGCACGCGAAGCCCAAGGACACAACCGTTCCATGACTTATGCGTTGTTGTTGTACACGAAAGGTTTTTACACACAATCACTTCCCGCCAAACGTTGGTTAACTCAACAACGATAATTCGATTATGCGTTTATTTCTTACCAGCCCTTTGGGTGCTTTCAGAATTAAAATTACCATTAAAATGCCATTAACTGTGGAGCTACATTTCATTTTTCCACTACTCATACTACTTCGCCTTATTAACTTACGGGCACTTTTCGTAACAACGATTCGCCCATGCATTGTTACATTCGGAAGGATAATTTTCTGGTACTGGCATCAATTCAATTTCATAATTAAACTATTGAGGTGAATATTTCAATTAACAAATAAACATCAGATGCATTGTCAATCCGTGGAGCGAATACGAATGCACGTGATGCTGACACATCAATCTGCGCTCTTATCGGCTATAATTGAGTCGCCGCCGAAGGACCTCTTTACCCACTTGACCAACAAATAGTTGCTCAGGGGATAAACGTATTTATTATTAAAATACTCTTATTTTTGGAGCTGATGATGTTGGCGGAACTCGTTCTTTACCACAGACACGATAATTGAGTGCAATTAAAAAATAAAATACGAACAAATCATTAACATCCAACTTGCAGTATTTTATTGTTCCAGTCGTTATTGTTCTTTTCTTTTACAAGAGAAAATTAATGATATTGATGTGAACGTTTTTATTTTTGTTTTTAATTTGTCAGTTTAATGAGTTTGGCAGCACTTGAGGGAATAAATGAGTACGAAACGGGCCACATAACAAGTTGCGAAAAGGTCCGAGCATTTACGATTTAATGGGGTACTTGCATGAAAAAAAATTCAATTTAAAAAAATGCTATAGCGTTGTTAATTTTCATTTTTTTTGAGAGTTGTACAGAAACTATCACCAGTGATAGTTAGTGCACAATTTATAGAATATGTGTTGATGTATAAATGCAGGCACATGTGGAGAAAGACTTGACAGATAACAAAAAACACACATACCTACATATTATGGAAAGTCTTCTGCCTGCTTGGGCGAACTGTTGGAAATTTTATCTATATTCCTCTTCATTTTATAATATTTCCTTAAAAATTGAACTTTACATCACTTCATAACATTTACTTATTTATTTTTGAAAGTTTTGGTTTTT
This sequence comes from Portevinia maculata, assembly GCA_949715645.1. Lineage (NCBI taxonomy): Eukaryota > Metazoa > Arthropoda > Insecta > Diptera > Syrphidae > Portevinia > Portevinia maculata. Next base: position 35,655,549 of record OX454526.1, on the reverse strand, counting down.
TAAGACCATATTTATTAATACTAGGGGTCGCGCATGGTCGAAATAATTCGACCAATTTATTCTATAAGTTGAAAAAAACAAAGTCGACTTTTATACATAGATATTAATCGGAAAATAAAATTTTTCAACATTGCATTCTCTGATTTCACATGATATAAAATTTTGCCGGCATTTTCAAGTAACTTCAAGCATTTTCAAGTAACTTCAAGCATTTTCAAGTAACATCAAGCATTTTCAAGTAACATCAAGCATGTCCAAGTAACTTCAAGTATGTTGAAGCATTATCAAATGCATAACATGCACAGCAATGTTGTTGTTGGTAACTTCAAGTAACTTCAAGTATTTTCAAGCATTTTCAAGTAACTGCAAGCATTTTCAAGTAATTTCAAGTATTTTCAGGTAACCTCAAGCTTTTTCAAGTAACTTCAAGCATGCCCAAGTAACTTCAAGTATGTTCAAGCATTATCAAATGCATAACATGCACAGCAATGTTGTTGTTGGTAACTTCAAGTAACTTCAAGTATTTTCAAGCATTTTCAAGTAACTTCAAGCATTTTCAAGAAGCTTCAAGTATTTTCAAGTAACCCCAAGCATTTTCTAGTAACTTCAAGCATGTCCAAGTAACTTCAAGTATGTTCAAGCATTATCAAATGCATAACATGCACAGCAATGTTTTTGTTGGTAACTTCAAGTAACTTCAAGTATTTTCAAGCATTTTCAAGTAACTTCAAGCATTTTCAAGTAACTTCGAGTATTTTCAAGTAACTTCAAGCATTTTCAAGTAACTTCATCACATGATATACAATTTATCCGTTCTGATTGGCAGATTATTGCCTCACACAGCAATGTTGTTGTTGTTGTAATTTCATCCAATTCGCTTCATTTTGCCTGCTGTAATTCATAATGTGTGTTATATATTTGGATAATTTTTGTATTGTGCACTTCTATGTATTGCCCCCTACCCAAATATATATAGTGTTGGCATATCTATGTGACGTATAATAGCAAAAAAGAGGGGAAACACATTATAGGCAACTCCGTATTAATTTATTAATATTTCATACATTGCCGGTATCAGATACAGTTTATAGGATCGAAATTGACTGAAGCGCCAGCAACTGCGCAGGTTAAGCAATGTAGAGTTTCGAAGTTATTTTAATGTTTCGTCGTGGTCCAAATGAAAGATGTACGAATATAAAATACTCAATAGGCCTCACTAATAATCAGCTAAAAACGTTGACTATAAGTTTGTGTGAATGTATGTAACATGTCATAAAAATAAGAACATTAAATGTTGTTATTCTAATTCTGAAATTTGAACAGCTCACGAGCCATTAATCAGCTCTTTTTTGACTAACGACCGTGAGTCAACTTCAAAATGTTACAGAAGAGCGCACAAGGGGTGGGTGTTTACAAAACCGCACACTGGTGACTCGTGAGCGCGTGCGTGCTCATTTCAACATGTTCATTCACGAGCAGTTCGATAATTAGGGTGACCATATTTTTCATCTAAAAAATATGCAAACAAAAGTATGCTTAAAAGCAAATGAGAACATTGTAGTAGGAACTTTCTACAGAATGTATTTTATTTAGAAAATCTTTTTTAATTGTTTAAAACGCTTTTCAGTTTAATTAAAAATTGCATCCAATTTGGTATGAGATTTTTTTTATGCCCAATGAAGATTAATGCTTTGATAAAATTAAGTAGTTGTTTCTTTGAAAATAGATAAATCTGGTTGCTACATACCAAAATATGCATTATTCTGTATCGCACCTTCCTGTATATAAATTGATATACTTCTTCCCACTATACAATAATTTCTAATCGTGTTATATCACCTTTATATGATTTTACTGTACCCTACCTACCAAACAGGGCTACCTAAGTCAATTCCACAATAATTCCATATGGTTAAATATGACAAGTGCATCGGCATATTGTTCCAAATTCTTTTAACACGATCACGCTAATTCGCGAAGTGAACTAGTCGCTGCCAGAGTTCGCAGAAGTGTCGGATATCCTCATCGAGGTTAGGTCATATCTAGAGAAAAATGTTCGGAGCAGAATAGAACATTTTTAATTTTGAAGAGTAAGACGCTACACAGGATAGTTGAGCTTTAAAAAATACAAAAATGTGTTCTTAGTTTTGTATAGATTTTGACTTGTATTATATCATAATAATATAGTTTGAGTTGTATGCTTAAAAGAATTTTGTTTAACATAAGAAGCATTAATAGAATAATAAACAATTCAATAAATGACAAGTGTATGTTGTTTCATTTAGAACATTTCTGACTGCAAAAAGTGACCCGTGCAATAACAAAAAAATAAAATACAATATGGTAGTATGCAATAACTTTGACTTGGCAGCACTATGCTGACTGTCATTTGACATTTCGGCCATTTTCTCCAATTAAACTAGATAATGTTGGACCTGAAAGTTAAATTCCAAAATGCTCGTCAGATTAAAAATCTTCTAATACCGCCTTGTAGGGCAAGAAAATTTCAACGTAAAAAATAAAGTTTACCTCGATAGGATAAGTGGTTCGGAAATGTTCAGTCAAACAAGTGCAAATTGAACCTGGAATGTAAGTTCCAAAATACTATTCAGAATAATACTATACCACCGTGTGGGGCGAGAAAACTTCACCCCAAAGTATTAAGTAGATCTCTATGGGGCAAGTAATTTGGAAATGACAGCGATTAATTTGATTAGTTCAGTAGGTGAGAAATTTATTTCATGGCTTTTTAGGGACTAATTTCATACTTCAAATTGGGGGGTTATTTCATAGTGAAATAAGTCCCCAAATTCAACTATGAAATAAGTCCCCAAATTTATAAAATAAAACCTCACACCTACTCCAAAACAAACAGTGACCCCAAGCAGGGGGGTTGCAGGGGGGCAGCATGGCCACCCATATGAATTGCACTGTTTATGGGATTTCCATATAGGATTTGGGGACTTATTTCATACTTATTTGGAGACTTATTTCATACCATTTTGGGGACTTATTTCATACCATTTTTGGGACTTATTTCATCTTTGATTTGGGGAGTTATTTCATTTTTCATTTGGGGGGTTATTTCATTGGGGGGTTATTGTCCGGAGCCACTGTTTACAACAGTCTTACTTCTATTTAACCTCCTTGCAATTTCTCGGCCTGAGAGTCCGAACTCCTTGACAGCATCAATTTTTCCTCTTTCTGTCGCTGTCAAAGTCTTTCCGGAACCCATTTTTTTAACTAAATAAAAACAGTTCTTTTCAACGCTTTTTTAAATATTCTTAACAAAACTTTGAAAAAAATAGCCGATGTGAACTCCTGCAACGAAATATTCGCAATGGCCTCATCCTAGTGGCGCATCTTTTTATACGCTTTTCAAGTAGTTTTAGTCGTTTCTTATTTACCCTTTAATTTTATGTTATATATATGGTATAAAATTTCCAACAGGTAGAAAGACTGAAAATCGATTGCAAAATGTGTGGCCTCATCCTTGTGATCGCCAGTGTATAATGCTGAGTATTTAGATCATAACATCCCTAATCAATCAGGTAATTTTTGTGTTCTATTGATATCTAAGTGTAAACAAAAAATATAAAAATATATAATAGAGATAGTTGGACGTAACACAATAAAGTTCATAATTACTTTATATTTAGTACTCGTACAAATCCTGCGTTTGGTTCATTTTCAAAAGTTCTCATTTCTGGAAGGGTTTCTTATATTTGAACTTTTCCCTTATTTGAACCAAAACCCGTTGCAAATTCCAATAATAGAAATTGGACTGTATATAAAGGGCCTTTCATTAGCGACTTGACAGCTTCAAACTTTCAGTGTGAACGCATCCTTAAACCGATTACCGAACTGTCAACGTCAAAATATTCAGTAAAATCAATATTTTCATCATGGTGAAGTACATGAAGGAACAACGTTTTCAAATAATGGAAATTTACTACCGAAATTCCGAGTCGGTGGTCAAAATTTTAAGAGAGTTAACACAATTCATAGTCCAGTGAAAAAATTTAAGTCAGAATATTCGCTGCTTGATGTTGCCGTGCCAGTGAGACTACGTTTTGCCCGAAATGTGGAGAATATTGCTGCTGTAGAGGCGTCCATCGCAAGCCAGCCAAATCGTCAATTTGCGTAAATTTTGCGTAAAGATCTTGGCCTACACTCTAACAAGATCAACGTGACTCAAGAACTAAGGCCGCTTGATCATATGAACCGTAGGACGTTCTCGAATTGGGCTCTGGACATGATGAAAGAAAATGAAGAATTTCATCGAGTTACGTCACAGACTACACCCGAACCTACTACCAGATCATTCCCCACATCCCTCTTCGCCTAACGGCACAAATACAAATCCCATAACACTCTACGACACAAGCTCCAACCATTTTTGCCGACAGTTGCAAAACTTTCCGATAACAAAATCCCAACTAAATGTACTCATATTTCACACCTCCAGACGAAATATGAATATTTCATAAACAAGTGCACTGCTATCCCACAGGAAGACTTCATATAAATACCGGTGTATAGTTCAACAAAAGATCAGTTCTAATTCAACTCTCAATGCTAGAAGTGCAGCCACGCCTAGACAGCGGCTTCTTTCATTGATCTAATTTAAGTAATAATTATAAATAAACAATCTACGTTAGAAGTGCAGCCACGCCTAGACAGCGGCTTCTTTCATAGACACATTGTAATGAATAATAATATAATAAATAAATAAAGAAGAGAAAAAAAACCATTGTGTTTTTTTTAATTCAAAACGCTCAACCCCGAACGTAATTGGCGCAGTCGGCAGTTTTCGAGTACGCGAAGTTTATTTTAAATTCGCTTAAGAATATAACAAACAAAAATTCGCGGTTAAGTGTTTACTATTTAACTCGAGTGAACCACGTAAAAATCCGCATAAGGATAAAAATAACTAGAAAAGCGCGAAAAAGTGCAATTCTTAAAATAAAAAGTTTGTGTAAATCCCGATCAAGGGAAATGAACTAACACTCCGATCAAGGAGGAAAAAAAAAAAAAAAAAAAAAAAGAATCCGCATAAGGATAAAGAAAAAAAAGTTAAGTGCGAAAAAGTGCTGTGTGAAAAGTGTGAAAAAAAAATATATAATAATCCAAAATTAACAAACGGAGAAACCAACTATTCGACAAACAAAGGATGGCACAGGACAAAATCGAGCAGTGCCTCACAGCACTTACGCGGCTTGTGGTTAACATCAGCCAACCAACAAGTGATAGGGCGAAAATCGAACAGGAAATTCGGTTTCTCAACGTATTCCAAGGAGACCCAAAAACATTGCCATCATTTGCAAAATCAGTGGACAAGATTTTGGCAAATTACCAGTTGGAAGCAGACAAAAATCAAGTGTTTGAGGTCATTTATGACTCCAAAATTCAGGGAACTGCAAAGAATCTCTTAGAAGTCAACCCACCAGAAGACTGGAGCCATTGCTGGAACAACCTGAGGAAACACTTCCGAGCATCGAAGGATGAACAAAGAATCACCAGAGAAATAGGAATGCTTAAGGTACGAACAATATATGAATTAGATATTAAGATAAAAAACATTGTAGAAGACATAGCAGAGCATGCTGCGTTTAGCAATAACAGTAAAAAAATAACAGAAATTTTCTTTGGTATGCTAATAATGAAAGTAAAAAAATTAACTTCAGGGGCTTTAGCATATGCAATCACTGAGTTGCACGAATTATCGGAAATTAGGGACAGGTTAAATAAATTTATAGGACAAGACCAAGGAAATTTAAAGTCAACCACATTATACAACGACATAGATAGTAACAGACCCAAATACCAAAGTAGGTACAATATAATGGCAACCAAAGATATAATCAAAACAATAACTCAGGTTTATACAGGAATAACAACCAAAACAATTACCAGAACAACAATTCAGGTATACACCAAAACAATCACCCAAACAACAATCCTCATAGAAATAATTATCGCAATAACAATTCAGCACAGTATAGAAATTCTGGGCATAACGAACCAATGGATACCCTATCTGCCTCTTACCAAAGACAGATAAATCTACAAAGTACGGATTTTTCGGGGAACAAGCCCTCCAGAAAATTACCCTATATAACGGTAGAAGCGACAAATAACACTAAACTTAGAATACTCATAGACCCTGGCTCGGAAACGAGCATTATAAACCCAGGAATTTGCCACCCTAAATGGCAAGTCCAACTCACTAACCCAATAAAAATACTTACAACCAGTACACCCATCTTTGCAAATAAAAAAGTGAAGATCCCTCTGTTTCAAGAATTAGGGGACAACAAAACGGCTGAATTTCTAGAATTCAAATTTCACACGGAATTTGATGGACTTATTGGAAACAATATTTTAATACCAGCAGAAGCCATCCTCGATTTCAAAAACAACCGCCTCATAGCCAATGATAAAGAAATTCCAATATTCTTCAACAAAACGGAAGAAATCCTCTATAAAAATTACTACAAACAAGTGCCTCAGTTAGAAATATACCACACGGAAATAAACAATGAACCAATTCACAATCAAATCAGAATAACTCACCTTAATAAAGAAGAAAAACAAAAAATATCAAAACTGGTTTCACAATATTCCTCAATATTTTACCAAGAAGGTAATGATCTATCATTCACCAATGCGATCAAGCACAAAATCAGTACGGTAAATGACATCCCTATTTACACGAAAAATTATAGGTACCCAGAGGTACACCGAAAAGAAGTAAACAATCAAATTACAGAGATGCTAGAGCAGGGAATCATAAGACCAAGTGATTCACCCTACTCAGCCCCCATCTGGGTCGTTCCCAAAAAGATGGACGCATCTGGGAAACAAAAGTGGAGAATCGTAATAGACTATCGAAAACTCAATGAAATTTCTATAGACGATAAGTTCCCAATACCGAATATAGAAGATATATTCGACAAATTGGGAAAAGCAATATATTTCACTACTCTCGATCTGGCCAAAGGTTTCCACCAGATCGAGATTGCTGAAGAAGACGTTAAAAAAACGGCTTTTTCAACCGACAATGGACATTACGAATTCATTCGAATGCCTTTCGGGTTGAAAAACGCCCCCTCAACGTTCCAGCGTTTAATGAATTCAGTTCTACACGAATTTATAGGAAATATATGCCTAGTATACTTAGACGATATAATTGTCTTCTCCACTAGCCTTGAAGAGCATATCCTCTCATTAAAGAAGATTTTCGATAGACTTCAGGATGCCAATCTTAAGGTCCAATTAGACAAAAGCGAATTTCTAAAAAAAGAAACCGAGTTCTTGGGACACATTGTCACTACAGAAGGTATCAAGCCTAATCCTTCAAAAATACAAGCAATACAAAATTACCAACTACCAAGAACGGTTAAACAAATAAGATCATTCTTAGGAATCACCGGATATTACCGGAAATTCATAAAAGACTACGGAAAAGTAGCAAAACCCATGACGATGTTCCTAAAAAAAGGAGCGAAAATAGACATAAACAACAAAGAATACATTGAAAGTTTTGAAAATTTGAAAACTCTTCTTGTATCCGAACCAATTCTACGGTACCCAGACTTCACAAAGAAGTTCACCCTAACTACGGACGCATCGAATTTCGCGGTTGGCGCCGTTCTTTCCCAGGAAAGCCATCCAGTGTGCTTTGCTAGCCGTACACTTAACGACCACGAAACTCGATATTCCACAATTGAAAAAGAGTTATTGGCAATATGGTGGGCCACAAAGTACTTCAGGCCTTACCTTTACGGAAGAAAATTTACCATCCGAACAGATTACCGACCGCTTGTGTGGCTAAGCTCACTTAAGGAGCCAAATGCCAAATTACAAAGGTGGAAGATAAGACTGGAAGAGTTTAACTTCGACATAGAATATGTTAAAGGGAAAGACAACCAGGTTGCGGACGGGTTATCAAGAATGGAAATCTATTACAATGAAAATGTAACTACAGAGAACGATCTGGACACACAGTCTATGGTGGCAACTATCCACAGCGCAAATGAGGATAGCTCCAACCACATACCAATTATAGAATCACCGGTCAATATATATAAAACCCAAATTATAATCAACAGCACAGAAGGCACTAGTAATCATAAAATATATACAGCTTTTGGAAAAAAAAGAATTGTCATTGAAATAAAAGTTTTTAGCGAAAAGCTTATTGTAGACATTATGAAAAAATGTATTCCTCCCAGAGGAATAGTTGGTGTGTTCTCTAGACACGTCAATCTATTTGCCAAATTTCAAGACGTCTACATAAAATATTTTAGCAGGAACAAACTTTGAAAACTGATTAAATGTAGCAAATTTTTAGGAGACCTAACAGACGAAGAAAAGGAACTTTTAGTAATATCGAAAACCCACAACTCATTGAACCATAGAGGAATCAATGAAACATACGCAGAGATCAAAGACACTTATTACTGCCCAAACCTGAAAGACAAGATCCAAAAATACATAAACAACTGCGAAATAAGGCCAAATATGAGAGATTGCCTTACAAAATTCCATTAAAAATAACCGAAACACCAACAAAACCCAATCAAATCTTACATGTTGACATTTGGTATGCAAATATCAATTTAATGTATGTAACAATGATCGATAAGTTCACGAAACACGTAACGGTGCAAGAGATTAAACATAGAACATGGATATCCCTACTAAATACATTAAAATACAGGTTTGCAAATCAAGGTAGTCCAAATAAGATAGTCACTGATGGTGAGACAGGTTTCTCAGCAATAACAATCAAGAATTCTTAAAAGAAAATAACGTGGACCTCCACATATCTACACCTTACCACAAAACAGGGAATTCGGACATCGAAAGATTCCACTCTACTCTTAACGAGCACTTAAGAACATTTGCAGCTGACAATAACAATGAAGACACCATATGAAACAAGTCTTAAAAGCTGTAACAATATACAATAAAACAATCCATTCTACAACAAATCAAAGACCTATAGACTTTGTTAACGGAACGATAACAAATCAAGACCACCCCAAAATCATAGAATTAATAAACTCAAAAAAAGAACGGTATATAAGTAAACATAATAAAGACAAGACTGACGTAGATTTAACGAAAACCAATCATGTCTACCTTAAATCCAGAACCAACAACAAACTCAAAATAAAACACAAAAAAGATAATCCTAGAGTAATAGACAAGGATCACGTTACTAACAGTAACGGATGCAGATATTACAAAACCCAAATAAAACGAAATTATAAATTTGAACAAACTTCTTAAAAATACATTCCTTTCAGACACTACTAATACATTACTAAACAAATTAATAAACAACAACATGACATTAGAAATCAATTTGAGAATTTAAGCAACGCTATAAATGAAGAGGATATTAGAATAAAAAGGATGCAACACGCATTTCAGGTTAACTATGATATAGAACTTCTTAGGGATCAAGTCAAGAAGGTAAAAGAAAACTTAATGCTAAGCCAGCTAGGAATTCTTAGTACAGATCTATTGACAGCCAAAGAAATCCAAAAATTTAATATTACGCTTAATAAAATACCGAACATAAAAAGCTCTAGCATAATTCATAAGGATGAAATAATATTTATCTTACTTATACCAAATTATTCAAAAGAAATTTTTTATAAAGTAATTGTCGAGCCCATTCCAAACAAAAACAATTTAGAAATTTTAATTTCAACCAATCACTTGATTACAAATGGAAATATAATGTACTATAATAAAGAGAATGGACTAAAATTAAAAAAACCTGAAAATTGTAAATGATACTTGCTTATCAAATTTGTTCAAAGAAAATGCCAAATGTGAATTTAAAGAAAACAAAGATATAGAAATTAAGCAAATAACGAATAATATTATTATTACAAAAAATCTACCACAAACGGAATTATCCCACAATTGTCATAATTATAACATTAATATAGTAGGAAACAACATAGTAAGATTTGAAAATTGTAAAATTTCAATAAACAATGTAAAGTATGAAAATTTCGTCTACTACGACAATTTTATTCTACCAAACTATAAAAATATAACAATCAAAAAAATTGTAATGAACTATACTTCAGAAGACCTTCATCTAAGTCAATTGCAAAATCGCAAGGCTATAGAAGAAATAAAAAGAAAAACTATTTCCCACGTATCTATAAATATCGGAACAACATTTTTAATAATTTGCACTTTTGTAATCATTTTCATTTTAAAATTCAAAGATAAAACTAAAATCAAAGTCGATATTATTAATAATGATTCTCCGGAGCAGAATCCTAAGGGGGGAGGAGTTACGTCACAGACTACACCCGAACCTACTACCAGATCATTCCCCACATCCCTCTTCGCCTAACGGCACAAATACAAATCCCATAACACTCTACGACACAAGCTCCAACCATTTTTGCCGACAGTTGCAAAACTTTCCGATAACAAAATCCCAACTAAATGTACTCATATTTCACACCTCCAGACGAAATATGAATATTTCATAAACAAGTGCACTGCTATCCCACAGGAAGACTTCATATAAATACCGGTGTATAGTTCAACAAAAGATCAGTTCTAATTCAACTCTCAATGCTAGAAGTGCAGCCACGCCTAGACAGCGGCTTCTTTCATAGACACATTGTAATGAATAATAATATAATAAATAAATAAAGAAGAGAAAAAAAACCATTGTGTTTTTTTTAATTCAAAACGCTCAACCCCGAACGTAATTATCGCAAAATCATCTTCAGCGATAAAGCGCATGAAAATGACCGTCACAATAGAGTAAATGGTATTCGCTACAAGCACATGTTGGAACGTTATTTCTTTGAGCAATTGCATGAATTGGAAATCATTGATATGTGGTTCCAACAAGACGGTGCCACAAGGCACACAGCGGGTGCAACAATCGAGTTATTGAAGTCTCAGTTCGGTGAACGTGTAATGTCGAGAAACGGATCCGTCTATTGGCCGCCGAGATCGAGTGATGTAACGCCTGACTATTTTGTTTATGGGGCTACATTAAATCAATGGTCTCTGCCAACAAGCCGGCGACGTAAGAGGAGCTCAGAGCCAATATTGAACGAGTCAGAAAAATTGGGTTCAACGTATCGACCGCTGGCTGCATACGTTCCCGTGGTGGACATATGAACGAAGTCGAATTCCATTCGTAAATGTTTTGATAGTAATTCAAGCCAATAATTTGAGATATCTCAAGTATTTCATTTCATTTAAAAAAGAAGTTGTCGAGTCCTTAATGAAAGGCCCTTTATAATGTGCAAGTTTTACCAATGTCAAATTAAACTTGCCTTTTCGACATGTTTTCGACACATTAAAGATATTTAGTTTTATACATGACAACACTTAATGGTAGAAACAAATCAACACAGCGAGAACTTCAAATAAGCAAATAAGATTCAACAGTGCAAATTTGAAAAACAAAGTAAAGTGTCTGTTTAGTATATTTTCACTGATGAATCGTATTTGCTTATCACATAGGTACCGCGGTTCGTTTTTTTTTTGTGATCAATCCGTAGTACTGTTTGTTAATTTTTTTTCACAATTACATTCAATAAACTTTTTACTTTTTTTCTGTATTATTTTTTGTCTGGAATTTTCACTTAATTTCATTTTTTTTTTGGCAAAAATCGAAACGAAAACACATTAGAAATTTGGTCATAAAATCGATTCGACGTTTACGATAGAGAAGCACGATTATCATTATTCTGACACTGACGTTGTTGCGAAAAGCCCTATTGAACGAAAATTTACCAAAAATTCTGTCAATTGGTTAACTTAATATGGGAAATTTGCGACGTCGAAAAAATACATGAAATCGTGTGGTTGTGATCTCGTACTTGATACGTAACAGAGCCACGTCGCTTTGAATTCAAATTGCATCTATTTTTTTATTTATTTTATTGCTAAGTAACGAAGAGCTTTAATAAAAATATCTTTTTTCTGATAAATTCGTTAGAAAAGGAAAACTAAATGAATAACAAAATATATAGACAATGTACTCCTAAATTATCCACTCAGCCAAAGGTTGTTGTAAGGAAAAAGTCCACTCGTCACTAACTGCGTGCCCTTAGACTTACGATGTATGAACATTTATTTTCGGATTTTTTTTTCATATATACGAGTATATCAATTATGCTTCAAAGTTTGGATACCCTTTTGATGCTAATTAACAGCGCGAGTGGAAGGATAAATAGGAAGGAGAGAAGAGAGGAACTGGTGCACGTTGATTTTAAACAATTGTGGGTCGCAGTGAGAAGGGAAAACAGAGTAAGGCAAAGCATTCCATATGGGTATTGTTCGCCTTTAAGAAGGAATTTCTATGTCGTGTATTATGTTCGAAGGTAGGCTGAAGGGTAAATTGTTGGGCATTCGAGGACTGACGAGTGTTGCAGCTGAATTGTTGAAGAGGCGGAATGCAATTAGCTATCTGATAGAAGTTGCGATAAAATAAGGAAAGACATGAGAAATTTTTAAAGAGACCCAGCTTCTATACAGTACATTATATCGTTCGCCTTATTGCTTTACCTCATGTTTTCGTATTCTATTCAGCATTTGATTGAGGAAACCTAGACGTTTCGCAGCGTTCTTGGCGACTGGTCAATCTTTCGACAATCAAATTGTCACTCGTGATAAGGATGTATGAATTTTTTGTGCGCAGTAAGTCTTTGAATACATTTAATGTACTTGTATCGTATGTGCCATCGGGGTAAGCCGCAATAAACAACGCGTAACGCAGCGGCGAAATTATTTTACGCGGCCGGCGGTGAGGAATATGTCAAACAAAAAACAGACAATGCTGTCTTCTGTCATTAAAGTGAAACCTCACCGTCTGCCATTATCCATTAATGCCACTTGCATCGCTGAAACCGATAGGTCTATTCCATTCTCGGTATGTGTGTTAATGGTAACCTTCATTGGAATCATCACATAGTCGATTTTTTTTTTTTTTTTTTTTTTTTTAAGCGCACTAAAGGGATATGTTGGGACCCTTATAATGTATTAGCTACACAGCGCGGGCGTTAAGGAAATTAGGGTGAGAGGAAAAGGAGAGATGCCGATGCACGTTGGTTTTAAATGTCTGTAGGTTATAATGTGTAGGAAAAATGGAACGGGGAAGAGCATTCCACATTCGTGTTGTGCGGCTGAGGAAAGATTCTTTGAACTTCACTGTACGTCCGAACACAGGCTTGAGGGTGAACTGATGAGCATTCCTTGCATGGCGCGTATTGCGGTTGAAATGTTCAAGGGGAGGAATGCAACTGGCTATTTCGTTTGAGCACTTATGGTGGAAATAACGATAAAATAACGACAGGCAGGAGACATTACGACGATGACTAAGAGAGTCAATCGATCTCGCGATGTCTCGGTCGCCAATGAGTTTTATCGCGCGTTTTTGGATCCTGTCAAGTAGTTCCAAATAAGTTATTGGTGCACCGGACCAGATATGAGCGTTGTACTCGAGTTTCGGATGAATAAACGCCTTATAAATTGTAGCCAGATCAGAAGGGGTGAAATATTTCTTACAACGCTTAAGGAAGCCTACACATTTCGCGGTGTTCTTGGCGACATCGAATATGTGGTCATTCCAACGAAGGTTGTCATTAACACACATACCGAGAATGGAAATGGAAAGTCTTTCAGTTTCAGCGATGTAAGTGACATTCATAGATAATGGCAGTGTGTGTGGGTTTTGCATTAATTCCACTCTATTGGTTTTACCCCAATGAGTTATGCTGTTAAGATCGGAATTTAATGAGCTTAACATACGTTGCCGTTCCAGTTCCACACCCGAAGATGAGGGGCGTGAGCCAAGAAACGAATATGAGAAGCTGAGGGTACTGTCATCAGCAAAGGAATGGATTGGATTAGAAGTAACAGACAGGAGATCATTTATAAAAATGGGAAATAGAGTTGGGGACAGAACAGCGCCTTGGGGGGCACCAGCATTTATTTGGTGAGTTGCAGACTTGAAGCCGTCCAAAACAATTTGAATTGAACGGTCCGAAAGGTAATTTCTAATCCATTGAAGAAGAGTATCATCGATTCCAAATGCACGCATTTTCGACAAGAGAGCTTGATGCCAAACTTTGTCAAATGCCTTTGAAATATCAAGCGCAACAATCTTACTTTCACCACCCTGATGAAGAGATTGGTTCCACTTTTCGGTTAGATATGTCATCAAATCACCAGTGGACCTGTTGCTGCGAAAACCATACTGCCGGTCATTAAGAAGTTTTCGCGATTCAAGATATTTCATTAGCTGACGGTTTATCAGCGTTTCCATGACCTTAGAATAAGGGACTTAAGTGCAATTGGTGATGACTTGGTCATCATTATTAGGGGCAAAGAATCAAACGTAGTTACTTCACGTATGCAAAACGCCCTTAAGATAGCTATAGACTGGTGCGTCAAGGAAAATCTCTCCATAAACCCCAGTAAAGCTATCATATTCGTAGTTCCTTTCACAAAAAGAAGAAATCTCAGCTTACCTCAGATTTCACTAAATGGCACGACCATTGAGTATTCCGACGAAGTCAAATATCTTGGAGTAATCCTGGACAAAAGAATGGGCCTGTCGACGCACATATGGCAGAACCTGTGGAATCTCTCCAAAGATTGTCCACTGGATCTACACAGTGATGATAAGACCCATTATAGCATACGCCTCCATTGTATGGTGGACAAAATCCACACAAAAGGTCGCAATAGAGAAGCTCAAAAAGGTAAAACGGCTTGCGTGCCTTGGTATCTCCGGAGCCATGCGAACCTGTCCAACGGCTGCCATAGAGGCAATAACAGGTATTACACCTCTCCACATATACATTCAAAAAGTGGCGATCCGCAGTGCAATAAGTCAAATACAGATAAACGAGATAAGTCTTAACGATCATCCGGAACTTAAGACCCTTCTTGACGAACTGCCAGAACTCAACATGAACTGCGCGGTCACAGACCGCGTCCATAAAACACTATGCTTCAACAAGCGATTCTCCACGGAGATCCCCAAGAGAGAAGCATGGGTTAGTAATAACCCACCTAACAGCCACAACGGCATAAAGTGGTATACTGATGGCTCTAAAATGGAAGCGGGGATAGGAGCGGGAATATACGGACCAAACAAATGCTTTACGATATCCATGGAGAAAAGTCCCAGCGTATTTCAAGCAGAGCTCCACGCCATTCAAGAATGCGCTAGCCACATAAATCTATCTGGTATAAAAGGTGCAACCATCCATATATTCACGGATAGTGAAGCAGCTATAAACGCCCTTAGCTCGCATACGATTGACTCCAAATCAGTCATGTACTGCTTCAACACCCTACAGGCACTCGGAACAAGTAACAAGACCAAGCTATGGTGGGTTCCGGGTCATGTCGGGGTGGAAGGTAACGAAAAGGCCGACGAACTGGCCAGAAAAGGTTCGGAAACACCCTTCATAGGTCCCGAACCCTTCTGCTGCACTCCTAGATCAGCAGCAACGGCAGCAATAAAAAGCTGGGAATACAGAAAATGTATCCATCTTTGGGAAAGCATCCCAGGTTTAAGACAGACCAAACAAGCCATTCGGCCTTTCAATAAAAATGCCAGCAAATGCCTAAGCCTAAGCAGGCATGATATCAAAAACTTAGTAGGTTACCTTACTGGCCACGATGGTTTAAGATATCATCTACACAAAATGAAAATAGTAGACTCTCCTGAGTGCCGACTCTGTCTTGAAGAGGACGAGTCAGCTGAACACATTTTATGTGAATGTCCGGCCCTAAACGGAATTAGAAATAAGATCTTTTTCAGGGAACAAATGTGCCCCGAGGACATAAAGAATTCTTCTACTAGTAGAATTGTCCGCTTTACACGGAAAGTGGAAACTCTACTAGTCTAAATTTTTCTGGCCCACACGGCATAAAAGATCTTTTTAGGTCGAAGTGTCCCATATTTAATCGCCTTGGCGAGCCAGAACTTTAAAAAAAAAGAAAAAAAAAGTGCAATTGGTCGGTAGGAGGAGGGAGAAGAAGATTCGCCTTTTTTGGTACAGGCCGGACAAATGCTGTTTTCCATCTTCCCGGGAAGAGTCCTGAAGAATAGGACAGATGAAAAAGTTTACGCAATGGTTTTGCCAGCGAAGAAGAACACCTCTTCAGAAAGATAGGGGAACTACAATCTGGACCAGCGGATTTGTGGACGTCAATATCTTGAAGTACGCTAGCCACTGTACGAGTGCGAAAGTGGATTGGTCCCATAGAGAATTCTACGCGCTCGAGTACAGCGGGAGACAAAGCACAATCTGTGAGCGTTGAGCTGACTGCAAAGTGAGCAGCAAGCAGATTGGCCTTATCTGTACAGCTGACAGCTGGAATGTCGTTGTAAATGAGTGTCGGGATAGAAGACGAGGCCGAATTCTTGATGTTTTTAACAAATGACCAACAGTTTTTACTACCAGTGGGATTTTGTAGTATTTTTTGCCTCAACTTTTGGCCATAGGAGAATTTGACACGATTAATGTGGGCATTGCAGTCATTTCTGGCTCGTTTAAACTTTTTACGGCTTTCCTCAGATGGGTTGGCTTTGAATAGCCGAAAACTTACCTCTTTTAACCTGATAGCCTCTTTGCAGCTCGAGTCACAACACGCGTTAACCTTGGGTTTAATACTTTTAATCCTGTTAGGGATAAAAGAATTCATACCCAGGTGAATTATGTTTGTGACCATATCAGCAGCAGCATCCACGTCGCTGACGAGGAAGCACAGCGACCAGTTAAAACTCTTAAAGAAACCGTTTATTTTTTCCCAATTGGCTTTCTCGTATTACCATAAGGTTCTTTTAGGAGTTTGCTCTTTAACTATGTGGCCGGAGTACGAGAAATTAGATGATATGACACAATGGTCTGACGAACCTAGAGGCGGTAATACGTTTATATCGTATTTTTAAGGGTGAGAGGTGAGAAACAAGTCCAGTGTGTTGGCGGTTCGACTGCTTATGTCCGTTATTCGTGTAGGCTCATTTACAAGCTGATAACAATACCTTCCTTCGGGTGTTGTCTGTTCAGAATGCCGAAGGCAATGTAAATTGTGTATATTGAAATCACCCGCAATGACGATTTCTGTACGAGGATGAAGGGTCACAATTCTTGTAATGGAGTCAGACAACGCATCCAACTCATTATAAGTTGAAAGTCTGTCCAAATTGGGGCTTCTGTAAATAAAACAGTAATGGCTTCATTGCCTACGGACAAAATGAAATTAAATTCCGGAATTAAATTGAGGCTGAAGTTGGTAAGCTATGTCACTACGTATATAGACGGCGAGGCCGCGATGGGGAAAGAATAATGGCACTACGTTGTACCCAGGTAGACTATGTTAAATCAGAGCCAACGCTAACCTGAGTTTCATTTAGTGCCAAAACAACTGCTTTGTTGTGGAACGCGTGGACGTATAACGAAAAAAAAAGTGTTCCTCAAGCCACGAATGTTACTAACATTCTCTACAAAATTCCTACACATTATAAAAGACAAACATAAATAAGATTGCATAGTTCAATGTTTCGATGTTTATAAAAGAATTTCCCGATCTCTTGGCAAAGGAAAAATCGAAAAACTTAATTTTTGTAGGCAATTTTAATATTAATATTTTGGATGATAGTGATAGTGAATGGTGTGTCATATACTTCCCAAGAACGCCCGGAGCGCATTATCAGAAACATTGCAGCAGTAATAAAGCATCCACTCTCTACTCACATTGCAGCTTTTCGGCCGAAGAAAAAACACACACACAACCTGAAAAAAAAGCTGGTCAGCAAAACTTGGTTGAATCCATCTTAACTTTTTTCGATTCCGGGTTTTCAAGTTCACAACAATAATAGAAAAAACAGGCAAGGAGAAGGTGTGGCTATATTTGTGCGTGAAGGCTTTAAAGTTAGGCATCTATATTCGTTTAAAGAGCAGGCAATTGAGTTTTTATGTATTGATTTGTGCTCAGGTATCGACAAATGTGCACTTGTACGAGTATTTGTCTATACAAACCAGCTCAGTCTCGTAAATGCAGAAGAATTCTATAATGTAATGTCTCAAGTCACACAGCGCTACAGTAATGTTCTAGTGTAGTAGGGGGTGACTTTAATGTAAATCTAGTGAATAATACTAGCACTGTGACCGATTATCTTCACTTACTATAAACAATGCACCATAATGTTTCGAACTCATATCCAACTTACTTCCATGCAGCTAATGCATCAATGTTGGACCTAATCCTAGTTACTGAGACTAATCAAATAATTTCTATTGACCAAATTTCACCGACAAGTATTTTGGGCCATGACATACTTATTGTAAACTATTCGTTTTCATTTGATATAGGCAGAGTAGATCATAGCATCACCTATCGAGATTTCAGGCGCATAAATATGGGCAGTCTTATTCAAGGGTGCTCTGAAATGCCCCGGAGTGACATATTTTATAGTGCCAACGTAGATCAGCAGGTTGAAATTCTATACGGGTCACTAAATAACCTATTCGAGAGACATGTCCCACTTCGCACTATAAAGAAATCAAGAGAACACTTACGCGCAGTGCAAAGGTGGTTTGTAGACAAATTAATGAAGTCGTAAATGGTCAATCACACCCTTAAAGAAGACTTTTTTGAGCGAAAAGGTAGATTACGATAAAGAACTGCCACGGCCCAAGTGCACACACCATGGCGTTTCATGTTTGAAAATATTACTCAGCAGCCACTTCTGCATGTAAAAATAAAAGAACCTATAATTCGAAAAGCTTGGCAGTTAAAATAACCCTTTAAAGGTGCCGCTCTTTTAAATCACGAAATGTCATGAAAAGGTACACGTGACCCCTCAAAACGGAGTCGTAAAAAAAAGTATGGTCAGACAGTTGAGAGTTAGGCTAGGAGCGCATATGCGATTTTTTGTCGCAGCGATAGAAAAATCGTAGTCGCAAAAAAAAATTACCATGCACGCACTTGTTGTCTTCTGTCGCACGATTATTTAGCCGCAAAAAAATAGAACATACTGCTTTTAATGTCAATAGACACATATGCGACCAAATACCCGCTACGGCTAACAAACGGCAGATTGTTGACGATGTATCATATGGGTGATCATGAACTCGCGCGCACTTGCGACCAGTTTGTTGATTTTAAAATTATAAATACAGAGCTACAATGCAACACTTCGCCGTGAAATCCATTTTTATACTAACAAAACTTCTATTCAAAGTCGCAAGTGTGATAAGATTCATGCCAATCCATATGTGCCAGTTTAATTTGCGGCAAAAAAATCGTTTCTAAAAATGGAGCTTGCTGCATTTTTTTAATCGCTGCGATTATTTAGTTGCATATGTGTGCATTCATGTATAAAACCAAGGGGGTCATATTTTGCGATTAAATTATGATGCGATAGAAAACCGCAAGTGCGTGCATACCAACATCTTGTTGCGACAACGATTTTTTAATCGCAACGATTTAAATCGCAAGTGTGTGTATATTGCTTGAAGTTGATATGAGGCATTTATTTTGGCGACAATCGCGTCGCGCTTAAAATGGAACAAATCGCGGGATAATAAACGCTGCGATTTGTAGATGTTATGTGCGCGCATTCACATTGAAATGTGTGTGTTACATTTTTGGCGACTAAGCAGTCGTGCGATTGAAATCGCATGTGCGCTCCTACACTTAGGTTGATGGTTTATCGTTTTTTCAAACACTGTCACTCGATACGTATTCGAATTTTAAAGCTTTTTCTCTCCGTAAAGTGAAACTACGAGTAGTTAGTCCTTGCTTTACAATAGAAGTAGATAATCTTTGCGGGGCTATTTTTTTTTAGAAAGAAGGAACTATAGGAATGACAAATGAATTCGCTCGACGCTCTTGAATTGCTCTGTGATTGCCACAATAAAATACATCTTGATATTTTCAACAGAGAGTCAAAGTGCTCAAAAATACTGGCAAAAAAAAGAGAACCATCATACCAAATTGAAACCTTCAAACTAATCCTTCAGAAACAGCTTGGTTAATGAAGTCCTTGCCTTGAAAGCAAGCTTACAAACTTGGTGACTCAGACTGTAACAAACATGCTGATGTTCTGCCCGGACATGCTTTGCGGTTGAAGCTTAGTCCTACATCAAATAATGTAGCATAATATATGCAAAAACAAGTACCCATAACAGTCTAAATGAGATGCCACATATCCTAGTATTGTATTTTCCTTTTCGATGATTAAAACATACCCTCATCAAAATCAAAACTTCAACTCACCAAATTGCGTTTCGTCCAGCAGTGTCTTCTTAATTTCATGTCCATCATCCATGTCGACATTCTCGATGTCTGTCCTGCGTGGTGGCTTCTCCACTGGATTAACTTCTGTCAGTAAGCTCTTTTGCATTTCCATTATCACGGAACCCTCCAGCACCGATGTATTGTGTGACTTGTCCATCTTTGATGCAATCAGACCGTTTTCACTCATCGTCGCATCCTTTTGATAGGTTTTTATTCTTCGGCAGTACCAACATATCACTAACACAATCACAATCATCAGGAGTAGCAATGTTGTCGCCACCAGACATATGATCAGTAAAATATTCGACGAAGAATCAAATCCGTTATCTGTGCCACCCATTCCATCGAGGATGGTACCGCCACCATAGCGCTCCATGTCAACTACCAGCTGCATGTTGCTTTCGTCTTTGCCACCGCGATTTTCTGCCACACAGGTGTACGTCCCTCGGTCAACGGGCCGGACGCCGTAGATAATCAACTCTGATGTCAGCACGTTGGAGTTCTCGATGCGATTCTGTTCGACGGAGTTCCGAACCTGAAAGCGATGGTCGTTCACGTTAATTGGCCGTTTATTGTAGATCCAAAGAATTTCGGGTCGCGGTGCGCCCTCCACCCGGCAGGAGAGTGTTATATTTTCACTGTTCGCCTCGATGTAATGACTCCGTCGGGGATAAATGATGCGCGGTCGACACGCAAAGTGATCCGGTGGTATTTCGGACCACAGTTTGCCACGCAACTGCTTCGGCTCTTGACAGTCGGTCGGCGGGGTGTAGAGGCGATGGAAGATTGCGAAATCCCGGAACTCTTGCAGTTCACAAGTGCAATTCCAGGGATTCTGGGCGAGTGACAAGTGGAGGAGTTTTGGAGTATTGGAAAAAGTTTCCTTGCGGAGCACTGTCAATTGGTTAGATTCCAGATAAACGGCCGATAGCATGGGCAGATGATCAAAGGAGTGGATTTCCACACGCTTCAGCCGGTTGTGTTTGAACTCGACACGCGACAAAAAATTTAACTCAATAAATAGGTTGTTCTCGAGCACCTCGATTTCATTGTTATTCATCACCAGGTTGCGTAGCTTGACCAGCCCCGAGAAGATGCCGGGATGCAGCACACGTATGTAGTTGTGCGACATGTCCAATTCAATTAGAATCGGCAGTCCCTTGAGGGCGTCTCGATTGAGTTCCTGCAGCGTGCAGTTTCGCATAAAGATTTTGTGCAAATTTTGGAGATTCGCATCGAGGAAGTGGTCGCGCTTCAGTTCGGCGATGTAGTTGTTGGACAAATCAATTACCTGCAGCTCGTTGCTAAGGTCTGTAGGGATCGTGGCCAGGGACTTGTTCTTGCAGTCGGCGGTCTTCTTGCCCGAGTTCCAGTTGCAGTGGCATGTGCCGCAATTCTGCAAGAAATCCGAGTTCCCACTAGCACCAACGAACAGCAGCAGCACCAGCAGCTGAACGGTGTGCAGTTGTACAGGATTCCGGGAGTGGTGTAAAGTGGCATGGCTGCTTGTTGGGGCGGAACTCATTGTGAGTGGGTGCAATTCGTCTGTGTGTTTGGGGGATGGGAAGAGCTTGTGTTCTTCTGTTACTTGTTTTTCGTTTGTTGGTTATCTTCTTGTTATCCTTTGATTAATTATCATATCCTTTGCGTACTGCATTTGAGGTTGTTGTTGCCTGGTAGTGGCAGTGGTCGCGCTACTCCTTGTTGTGGTGGATTTACAACTTGTAATTAGCATAAAACTGTAGCTGTAACGAGAGAAGAATAAAGAATTTTTTTTGATTAATGGCTGCTGTTTTTGTTTGGAGGTTGGGGCCGCTCATGCAGCAACGATATTTTTTTCTTTCAAGTGGCTATCATACTTGACAGAGAGAGTAAGAGAAATAATGGTTTGTAATATGATTGAAAAGTCGGGACAAACGAACAGCGAACAACAAATTTGCATTTCTCTTTGTCTGGCGGTTCAATGCTTTACTTAAAACCACAGCAATTGTGGAAGAATGCAAATGAAACATGACCATTGTCCATGGAGATGGAAATGGAGATGAAGACAGATATATTTTTTTTGAATGGCGATGACGGAGGGGATACGTAAGTCACTTGAGGTTTTGTGGTTGAGTGCAACAAATCTAGTGAAATTGCCAGAAGATCTCAAAAGGAATCAAAAATAATTACTCACAATTTACTTAAAAAAAAAACTGATCAAATTCCCATAAGTCAAGTTGGGTGAGTTGGTTGATTTTTTTTTATGAAGGGATTTGTTGGGACCTTCATAATGTAATAGCTACACAGCGCGGGGGTTAAGGAAATTAGGGTGAGAAGAAAAGAAGATATGCCGATGCACGTTGGTTTTAAATTTTTGTAGGTAGAGTAGATTACTCACCATTCGTGTTGTACGGCTGAGGAAAGATTCTTTGAACTTCACCGTACGTCCGAACACAGGCTTTGGGGTGAACTGATGAGCATTCCTTGCAGGGCGGATATTGCGGTTGAAATGTTCAAGGGGAGGAATGCAACTGGCTATTTCGTTTGAGCACTTA
This sequence comes from Portevinia maculata, assembly GCA_949715645.1. NCBI lineage: Eukaryota > Metazoa > Arthropoda > Insecta > Diptera > Syrphidae > Portevinia > Portevinia maculata. The sequence continues at coordinate 35,632,684 of OX454526.1, read as the reverse complement.
TGGTGGAAATAACGATAAAATAACGAAAGGCAGGAGCCATTACGACGATGACTAAGAGAGTCAATCGATCCTGCGATGTCTCGGTCGTTAATGAGTTTTATCGCGCGTTTTTAGATCCTCTGAAGTAGCTCCAAATAGGTTATTGGTGCACCAGACCAGATATAAGCGTTGTACTCGAGTTTCGGGCGAATAAACGCCTTATAAATTGTAGCAAGCTCAGAAGGGGTGAACTATTTCTTACTTCGCTTAAGGAAGCCCAGACATTTCGCGGCGTTCCTGGCGACATCGATTATGTGGTCATTGCAACGAAGGTTGTCATTAACACATATTTCGGTTTCAGCGATGCAAGTGCCATTCATGGATAATGGCAGTGTGTGTGGGTTTTGCTTTAATGACAGGAGACAGCATTGTGTTTTGAGAGCATTAAATTCCACCATATTGGTTGTACCCCACTGAGTTATGCTGTTGAGATCGGAATTTAATGAGATTAACATACGTTGCCGTTCCAGTTCCACACCCGAAGAAGAGGGGCGTGGAACAAGAAACGAGAGAAAAGCTGAGGGTACTGTCATCAGCAAAGGAAGGGATTGAATTTGAAGTAACAGACAGGAGATCATTTATAAAAATGAGAAAGAGAGTCGGGGACAGAACAGAGCCTTGGCGAACACCAGCATTTATTTGGTGAGTTGCAGACTTGAAACCGTCCAAAACAACTAGAGGTAATTTTTAATCTATTGGTATAAGTAAAAATGTGGAACGTACGAAAAGCGGGGCACAACACTGATGAAAAACAGGCAAGGGCACCAGACGATTATTTTTTAATATGCCAATCGTCGTACCGTCGGACTCAACGTGGCACTCGCACAAATACCAGCTTCTTATTCAAGACAATAGTCTTTTCCGCGATTTAAGAGGAAATAATTATTGCACGGTTGATAACATAATTACAAATATAAGGAAAGACTATAGTCCGCTTGGGAGAACTTTTGGCTAACCTATTTAAATTCTTATCCCATAATGCCGTGGTATTGTGTAAGGTTTCCTCATTGCTTAAAGATGTGGATATAACGTGTCGGCTCCTCTCCATTTTTTTTTTTAGCTATTTTGGCAATAGATAAGCCAGCGTACTTGTAAGCTTTGATTTGTCCTTTTTCCGCCTCGGTTAATGCGAGACCCATTTTAGGGTTTTTTTTAAATTAAATGTTCGAAATTAACAAAAAAAAAAAAACCATGAACGAAGAATATGAGTGCGCGTGCCAAAGATAACGATCAAACTAAATGCATGTTCTATTCAAGTGCCGAAAAAATGTTGTTTTAATTCCAACGAAAGTTAACATAAAGTGAAAAAAAACGGCTCTTTTCCAGAACTTGCAATTTTGTAACAGAGAAAGAAGAAGAGTTGGACAAAGATAACGGGCAAGTGGCGACGAGTGTATGTTGCCTGTTCCACTACATGCGGCGTGCTTCGTAAGACGAATGATTGTGGATTTTTAACTTCCCAGTGCAAGTTGTTGTAATGGGGCCGATTTTGTGAATCGCGGATTTTGACATATCTCCACGTTTCAAGGTCACCAGAATCCAAATCCAGCGTTTTTATAGAGATGTCTCTGTGTGTCTGTGTGTGTGTGTGTGTGTATGTACGTATCTGCTTATGTGCGTTCGGAATTATCTTTCGCCACGATTATCTCGAGAACCAAACGTAAAAACGTAACTCAGAACTGATTAAGTTCGTTTTTTGTAAGTAAATAAATAACTAAAATAATTTGCCTTTATTTGTACTATTTATTGTCATTTGTCATTGAGCAAAACATTATTACATTGTGCTCCGTTATTTCGTATACATGTAAATTTACAGGTCTCCGTATTGATAACAATGGTTGCATTAATATACATCACACTTTGCTGCTATTAACAACATTTAATTTTCCAATATTAAAGAGCATTTTTAATATTAAATAATTCTTAACCATATCTTATGGTTAACCACATTTCAAAATTTCCCACTAATCGCATAAATCATATTGATAACACTGGGAAGTTAGTTGTGTGGACCTTGCGGGTCGCACCGAGACCACTTTTTTCATAATGCTTTTTTAAAGGCGTATCGACTTGATCCTCGTTGTGTGTATCTTTTCACTTCGTGCAGAGCTACCTGCTTTGCTTTTTTTTAAATGGTTTTTATGGCTGGTTTTCTGATTATTGTTTTACTGATTACACCTAATTACGAACCTCTAGAAATACCCTTCAGTCAAAAATATGAAAATAAATGATTCTGCTTTGCTTTGATTTCGCAATTAATGCAATCAGGTGTTCGGCCTAGTAACAATAAAAATTATTTGACTCAATACATTATTTGCTAGTTTTTATGGTGGTTGGTCACACTGGTTTTGCAATAAGGTTATGTAGGCGGTGCTTACGTTTTTTCATAATGTATTTTCATATGCGTTTTGACTTGAATTCTCATCAGTCGTGCGAAACAAGTGAAGAATACCCAATACGGGGTACGTGTGTTAGTTCTCAGAGCAAACAAATAAGAGTGTACGTGTTTTTTTAAAAGATAAAGCTTAACTGCTTTTCAAGCGAGCCAGCTGTGAATTTAGTAAGAAGAAATGGAAACATGTTTGGTCTGCGGTCGAGAGGAAAAACAAATTGTCTAAAAAATACCTTCGCGATTTTACGCAACCGAGGAGGAAATAACAAGTTACTGACTTCATTTCAATTCATTTGTTCATTTAAGAGATAATTTTCAGCAAAGTGCATATTGGGGGTAATAACCCAGGGAAACTGCGAGCCAACTGTGAATTTAGAGCTTCCCGACGTTGAAATGCAGCTACGATCACCCAAAAAGAAGGACAATGTCAAAAACATTTTCAAAACCGAATCTGACTACCTATAAAACTGTTGATTTCTGTAGCGAAAATGCGTTTTATTATTTTGCAGGCTAAAGTAAAAAAAAAACGTCAAAACACAAGTGTGAGCTGAAATTAAGTCAGAAACCTAGCGTTTCCTCTATATTCACAGATTTCAAAGGTCCTCGTAGCTTAGCTTTTCGCTGGAGCAGAAAGCTGAGTGAGGGCTAAACTACTCGAGAATGTATTGCCTAAGAATCATATTGGGCTGCTTGATTATGATTTGTGAATGCAACGACAAGTTGAAGGAAGTGAAGTCAAAAAACAAAACTTTTGCAACCCTTTTTCCTTCCTTAAAGGACAAATTTGTAAAAATCCCATCTTATCTCGTATGGTGAGCATATATAGAACCACCATGCTGAATTTAAAGTTTCTAGTCCGAATGGTTTTGGCTGGAGTGTGATTAATCGATTTTTTTCGAATTGTTTAGGCGTTTGCCTAAAAATAACAGAGGAAAAAAGGGTATTCGACAAAAAGTGCCGCTCACTTGAATAGAACCGCCCTTCGTACATAATATTACTGACTATAAAAATCCAGTCATCAAGATGCGTTACTTTGATATTTTGTTTATATCTCAAAACACCTTCTCTCTGAGCAAGATCATGCATTCGAAATATTCCCTTACAAAGTTATTGTTGAATTACTATGAAAAAGTGGTTTCATATTGGTTCACTTGAATAGAACCCCCTCATATAATATTAGTTTTCACATGCAAGCCAAGGCAGGTAGTTATGCAAAAATGTTCTCTAATATATTTTAGTTATTTGTAAATAATTTACAGTCAAAATGGGACGTGGTAAATCATTGGCCGGGGACGAGAAAGCTAAAATCAAAGCTTATCGCGAGTGTGACTTGTCTATTCACCAAATAGCTAAAAAAAATGCAGCGAAGCCGCAAGTTAATATCAACATTTCTACGCAATGAGTAAAACTATGGTAAAAACATGAAAGGGCGAACTGTTTGTGCCGTTACCGCTGCTGACAAACGAGCAATTTTGCGACTCGCGTCAAATACGCACGATTCTGCAGTCAAAAGAAAAGAAAAAAGTCGTGTTATAGCTAGTGTTTCTACGGTAAAGCGGGTTATTTCAAAGGCTAATAACTTAACCATTTCGATCAGAACGGGACATATATATCCCAGTAAACTTTCAGAATTACCTAACTCAAAAATTTAAATGGCGGAATTGTGGTAATTGATCCCAATCCGTAGTTTATGGTATTACCAACCGTAATTATTCGCAATGATGGGGTTTAGGTTGATAAACATGGTCGTTTTCGTCACAACAAAACCAACCCTTGCACATGAAAGTTGCATGCAGGTGTGTAATTAGTGAATTTTATAAATTTATTAGTTCGGAAATCGCTAAAAAGTGAATTGAATTGTTGGGTTTGTGTTTTTGCAATATTCTGAATTTGGGAAGTACCCATTTGTTGCTGTGGTTTTGGTGTTATGTACATACATATGTTTGCGGGACATATATGTCCCATCAGTATTCTTGGTTGGGCTATAAGTGCCCAGTCAGGTTTCTGCGTAAAATTTTATAGGAATATCTTCTGATTTATTTTAGATCCAATATGTCAAGACGACTAAATCAGGCCAAAATATCCAATATTTTGGAGGCTTCCGATGAGAATAAAGACTTTTCGAGTAACAGTGGCGATATGTACGAGCCTACAGATTACGAATTGGAATCGAATGACAGTCGCGAGGTCGAGAGTAATGCATTTGACGACCCAGACAATGTACATCACGATACTGAGGAGCAAGAAGACTCAACGGACGAAGAGTTTCCAGATGCGGGGCCGGAAGTAGAGCCGGAACAAATCAACTTTCCTACAGATGATTATACCATTTGGCCTATGCCTGGCGCCGATTTTATACCAAGACAAACAGTGAGTGTATATCGAATTCCTAAAGTACACTTGAGCTTTGAAAGGACTGGTAATCCGTTACGGATATTTAAAAACATTTTTCCTGAAAACCTTTTTATATATATCAATGTACCAATGAGCGTATTCAGATTTTCCGTAAATCGAAAGGAGCACATAAAAATATAAGGCTAACCGACGTTGGGGGGATGAAGATAGTCGTTGGCTGTATGATCATTATGTCTTATAACCATCTTCCGGCATTTAGGAATTATTGGTCATTACACCCTTCTATGGGAAATGATGCAATCAAGGCAGCTATATCCCGTGATCGCTTTCAGTTGTTGCCATCAAAACTATACCTCGCTCCTAGCGAAAAAGCAGAAGAAGCGCCAAAATTATATTATGTTCCAAACATTGTTGATTGTTTGAAATCACGATTTTTGAGGGCCAGGGAGGAAATCGCATTTCAAAGCATTGATGAAAGCATGACGAAATTCAAAGGCCGCTCATCTATAAAGCAATACATGCTTTTGAAGCCCACCAAACGCGGTAAAAAAATGTGATGCTTAAATGTGATGCTCTTACGGGATAAACGTACGATTTCAACATATACTGTGGTAGAGAAGAATATGTCAAAGGAACTCTTGGTAAACGCATTGTTACCCAATTAGCTGCTACAATACGAGAGAGAATAACTAATAAAGTTTATTTTGTTTGAAAATAATTTTTTTCCATTTTTCAGTGTTGTGTGCATTAGATCCTGACTGGGACAGTTATGTCCCATCCGAGAATACTGATGGGACATATATATCCCAGCCCCGCCCCAGTCCCCAAATGTACTTTTTCAACCGTAAATATATAAAATGTCTTTACTGCTACTATTGGTATGATACAACATAACAAAATAGTTTTTTTTACCATAGCGGCTTTTCGGATCGAAAGGGTTAAAGTTGAAAAAAAACACCCGTCCCGTAAGGAACAACGTCTTTGTTTCTGTCGCGCTAATATCACCTGGAGTAAAGAATGGAACCGTGTTCTTTTCTTCGATGAAAAAAATAATAATATTGAGGGTCCTGACGGATTTAATTACTACTTCCATGATTTGCGAAAAGAGGAGCATCAATTGGATCGATTACACAGCCGAGTAGGCGGTGTTATGGTTTGAGGAGCCATAACGTACTATGGCACTTTCGAATTGCAGTTTCTGACTCCTCGTATGAATGCGCAATCTTACATTGGCGTATAACCGAGAAGGTTTTCCCTTCCATGAATGAGCTGTTTGGTGACTTGCCCTGGAAACTACAACAGGATAATGCACCAAAACACAATGCCAGAGTGGTAAAACTTTACCTTGAGCGCCAAAATGTCTAAATTTTGGACTGGCCACCATACTCGCCCGATTTGAACATCATCGAAAATGTTTGGGGATGGCTTGTTCGGAAAGTCTACGAATCAGGCAAACAATATTCAAATATTTAAATTTATTTAATTTAATTTAATTTAATTTCATCAATAGAGTACATTTCTCTTATAGACTAATAACAATATGATTTGTTGAATATTAATAGATAATTCATATATACATATAGACGAAAAAGAAGAAAAAAATAAATAAATAAATAAAGAAAAATAAGAACAATAAACAATAAGATTTCAATAGTGCAATTATATTAAGTCTGTCTTAAAATTAGAAGAAGTTTGTTTTTAAAATCCAACCTGCTACAACTCCTGTACAAATCGATCGAAGTCATTATTGAGTTTGGTTCTTTGATGCAGCGGGCAATAGGCTCATTACGAGAAAAATTGGTATTAAGAAGATCTTAACGAAAGTTAAAATAACTGCGAAGACGACGAGAGCTCAGAGGGAAGTTGATCAAACTAAGCAATTCAGGACACTGTGTTTGATAATGAATTAAATCTCTTATAAACATGACCGAAAAATATTTACGTGGAATACGAAGGGAGTTCAAGTTAATCAAAGAACATCTAGTTTCATAAATAGGTGTGTCGATTCTCCAATTTAACTTGAATATTACGAACCTAGTAAAATTTTTTTGAACCCTTTCAATCCTTTTACAGTAAATATCGTAATACGGGTTCCGTATTACACTGCAATATTCGAGGTGGGATCTAACTAAAGATATGTAGAGGGATTTTAGAGTATAAGGATCAGTAAAATCTTTAGAATTAGGTTTGACGAAGCCTAAAATGGAGTTGGCTTTGGAGATAATGTAATCAATGTGGTCTTTGAATGTAAGGCGCGAGTCCAGAATAATGCCTAAGTCTTTCTTAGAATACACTCTTTCAAGTTGTTTAGATTTTATGGAGTATCTATACGGAATAGGTACCTTCGATCTAGTAAGAGTGAAGCACTGGCATTTAGAAATATTCAAAAATAGATTGTTCAGGTCACATCACTCAACAACCGCCGCAACATCGGCTTGCAGTAATTCACAGTCATATGCAGAATTTATAGAACGAAATAATTTAAGGTCGTCCGCAAACAGTAGACATTTGGAATGTTTTATCACACTGGGTAGATCATTAATAAATAAGAGAAATAAAAGAGGTTCTAGGTGACTGCCTTGTGGAACCCCCGGTGTTACCTTTAAAGGCACTGAAAGAATATCATCAATTTTTACTAACTGAGTGCGATTCTCATCCGTTTGATAGCCTCGACTGAAATTCTTTATAAGGAAATTGCAAAAAGAGCTAAGTTAGTAGTGGTGGATCTACCAGATATAAACCCATGTTGGTGATCCGATACCACAGTCCGGATTGAGAATGTAATTTTATTGCAAACAATCTTCTCAAATAATTTGGGGATTGCAGATATCTTGCATATAGGCCTATAACTGCAGACCTTCTGCTTAGGACCAGATTTATGGATTGGTATTATATGCAAAAGTTTCCAAGCATTCAGAAACATACCGGAGACGATAGACTTTCTGAAGATAATACATAGAGGTTTAGAGAGAATTTTAGCGCAATTTTTTTAAAAAAAAAATGGGAGCAATCCCATCGGGACCCTCATTTTTACTAGCTGTAAGACTAAGTAGAGCTTCCTCAACATCAGTCCTGTAGATACTAACATCAGTAATGTCAATAATTGGGTGGATATTTGAGATGTTGAATGGAACGACATTAACTGGGGAATAGACAGACTTAAAAAAAGAAGCGAAGAAGTTGCACAAGGTTTTTTTATCATCAGATGAGGAGTCTTAGTAGAACATAAGACTAGGGAGACCATTTGTCTTTCTCTTGGAGTTTATAAACTTCCAAAAATACTTACTATTGGACTTTAGATTAGTTTCTGCGGAAATAATATATGATTGATATAGAAACTTATTTAAGATATTATATTCTCGTTCGCAACGCAGATACCACGACTTGAGTAACGGATTAGCTATATTTGCTCTGAAACGTTTGTAAGCCTTATTCTTTTTATTTTTTAGATTTGTTAACCTCTTTTTAAACAAGGGATGGTTCGAGCTACGGTTTATATGCTTTTTGGGCACAAAAAGACTAATTACATTCTGAAGAACTGAAAAAATACATCACATTTATGTAAGTCATGAGATGACAAAACGGAATCCCAAGATACATTTTGTAGCAAAATGCTCATAGCATCGAAGTCAGCTTTATCATAATCATTATATACTTGAATACTCTTGGAAGTTAATTGGTATTGTAGTGCTGAAAATTCAGCCATAATAGCCCTGTGGTGCATAGAATGATCAAAGATGGCAGAAGCAGGAACGTCGATTTTAACAAGAAACTCTTTGTCAACAAATACGAGATCAAGCATACGATTTAAGTTGTTAGTAATATGGTTAATTTGAATACAGTAATATTGACTGAAAAAGTCCGTGAATAATACTTCAATATCTGTTGATACGTTAAAAGGTACAAAGTGGTTATCATCATCATCAAAATTCCAACTGATATTTCCCAAATTAAAGTTACCGGTGAATAAAACATGTTGCGAGCTCGTTAAGTTCTCAAAAATATAACGCACATTATTTAATGGAGATTAAACAATTCTATGGGACTACGAGGCGGTAGATAGCTTACAATAACAAAAAGGTCAAAGTTGCCTTCAAATGAAATGTTTACAATTAGCTGGTCTATGTCATAATTAGGCGGAGGAATTAAGTAATTCGATGGCAGTTCGAGTTGGCTACATAAGTAAGTATTGCAAACTGCTATTAAAACACCACCTCCTCTCATTAATCCTGTGGTGTGTAGACACCGATCTTTACGAAAAACCTTAAAGTACTTAGTATTTAAAAGTTCTGAGGTAAAATGACTACTAGTTAACCAAGTTTCAGTAAATATTAATAAATCATAGACTGATGATGATGATGATACAAACTTATTCATTTTAGATGTCATACCACCAACATTTTGATAGTACAGTGAGTAATTACCTACATATAGTCCTTGGAGGTTCAGGTTCACTTAATCGTTTTTTGGATGTGTTAATAAAGATGCAGGATCAGGTCTGAAAACGTTAGGTTGATCTCTTCGTGGTGAAGGAATATCCGAATTAGAATTGTTCACCCGTTGGACAAATTCATGCACGAGAATCCCTTCCGGCCATAAGTCTTTTGATACAAGTTGTTTAAAGTTAATTTCAGATACTAACAGTTTAAATGATGAGATACTTCGTGGCTCATTAAACGAGTATTTAAAGCAGGATAAACTCGTATCGGTCGAAGACGAAGGTATTTTATGCTAAATGTAATTAAGCACATCATCAACGCTAATTGCTGCGTCGAGTCTCGAAATAAATATCGATTTACGAGATGGTCTTCTATCAACTACCAGATTTATAGCGGGTTCTGAGTTATTGGAAGTGACCTCGTGAAAAACCACATTAGGGATGTCAATGGTTGTGGTAGAATTGGATCGCAAAGCCCTCATAGGTGCTGTCATGCAATGTAATCCAGTATCAGGGCGAGCTAAAGGTCGTGCGGCTGTGAAGTAGATGCTGTCTGAATATCGTCCGTATTGATTGTAGGATGTTTATGATTACGATGCTGTTGCCTAGGTTTTTGTTTTCTAGGTGCCTGTTTGTGTTGATTATCCAGGTTGTAATTAGTTGTTCGAGTTAGATCAAGTTCGTAGTGATTATGTTGCTGTGGCTGTTCTAATGTGAGTAGTTGTTGTTGTGGTTGAAGTATTCTTTGAAGTAATAGTACTCACACGTGAGGGGAGTAAGATCACCACTGTATGTCCAGGTATGATAGGCAGCAGTTGACCGTGGTAACAATATCACTCAGCGATGCAGACAGTTAAATGTAGTGTAAAGAAAGCACGAAATAAATCGAGTAGCCTCAATTGCTTCTATGTTGGCAGAACATATACAAAAAATTAACTCACCGGGGGAAGTGAGACAAAAGATTGGTTAGACGGCCTAAGGAAGACGAAACAAACTATATGCGGCAAATAATAATACGGTTTGGAGAGAACCACTCAAAAAGTTTTTCGAATTTTAAAAAAAACTTTATAATTTAAATTTCACAAATTAAAAGTAAAACCACAACTCGCGAAAATGATCAAATGTAGGAAGAATTTCTATATCAAACGCTACAAGGGTTGAATATTTTCCGACAGGGTTAATAGGTTTTTTTTTTTTTTTTTTAATAAAAAAGGAAATCCCCAGAGCACTCAGACTCGGTAACGGTCCATTGTACTACCAGGCAGAAATCCTCCTTTTGGTGTAGAGGCATGTGATTGGGTGGCGTATGTTGTTGTTCCCCATGGGGATTGAACCTGCACCGCACGGGTCACAAGCCAACACACTAACCTCTACACTGTCGCCACCCTTGGGTTAATAGGTACTTTTGATTTAAAATTGCAAGAGGAAGGCTTAACGCAGGCAAACGCATGCAATTAAATGTAGCTGGGCCTCCATGTCATTAGATTATATCAAGATATTTCAAAGGCATTTGACAGAGTTTGGCATCAAGCTCTCTTGTCGAAAATGCGTGCATTTGGAATCGATGATACTCTTCTTCAATGGATTAGAAATTAACTTTCGGACCGTTCAATTCAAGTTGTTTTGGACGGTTTCAAGTCTGCAACTTACCAAATAAATGCTGGTGTCCCCCAAGGCTCTGTTCTGTCCTCTCTTTCTCATTTTTATAAATGATCTCCTGTCCGTTACTTCTAATCCAATACATTCCTTTGCTGATGACAGTACCCTCAGCTTCTCATATTCGTTTCTTGGTTCACACCCCTCATCTTCGGGTGTGGAACTGGAACGGCAACGTATGTTAAGCTCATTAAATTCCGATCTTAACAGCATAACTCAGTGGGGTAAAACGAAAAGAGTGGAATTTAATGCTTCCAAAACACAATGCTGTCTCCTGTCATTAAAGCAAAACCCACACACACTGCCATTATCTATGAATGGCACTTGCATCGCTGAAACCGAAAGACTTTCCATTCTCGGTATGTGTGTTAATGACAACCTTTGTTGGAATGACCACATATTCGATGTCGCCAAGAACACCGCGAAATGTGTAGGCTTCCTTAAGCGTTGTAAGAAATATTTCACCCCTTCTGATCTGGCTACAATTTATAAGGCGTTTATTCGCCCGAAACTCGAGTACAACGCTCATATCTGGTCCGGTGCACCAATAACTTATTTGGAGCTACTTGATAGGATCCAACAACGCGCGATAAAACTCATTGGCGACCGAGACATCGCGAGATCGATTGACTCTCTTAGTCATCGTCGTAATGTCTCCTGCCTTTCGTTTTTTCATCGTTATTTCCACCATAAGTGCTCAAGCGAAATAGCCAGTTGCATTCCTCCCCTTGAACATTTTAATACCCGTCATGCAAGGAATGCTCATCAGTTCACCCTCAAGCCTGTGTTCGGACGTACGGTGAAGTTCAAAGAATCTGTCCTCAGCCGTACAACACGAATGTGGAACACTCTTCCACGCACTGTTTTTCCTTTACATTATAACCTACAAACATTCAAAACCAACGTGCATCGGCATCTCTCCTTTTCTTCTCACCCTAATTTTATTAACGCCCGCGCTGTGTAGCTATACATTATAAGGGTAAAAAAAAACTGTATGATTCTCTGCCTAACAGAGCTTTTGATAACCAGGGTGGAAGCACCCATTACTAATTTTTGTTATTTTGTTCTTAAATTTAATTAAAATTGAGTTCCTAAATGTTTACCTATACTTAAGAGAGTTAAACTATTGCTAAATGCATTTTTTATGTGGGGGTTCTATTCAAATGAGCTTAAATTTAATACAAATATTTTGAGTCCTATCACTTTAAACGGCATAGTAAAATGATCAATTTCAATATAGACACCATTTTTAATTATGTTTTACAAAATTTAATAAACTTGAATTAAAAAATGAAATTGAGGTGTTTTCTTTATTAGTTTAAAAGTTATTACACTTGGAAGTCGAAGTAAAGGGGGGAGCGGGGGGATTCTATTCAAGTGAGCGGCACTGTACATGTGCAAAAACCACCACCTGAACCTCGCCGACAAACTAAATTTCACAGAACTAATAAATTCCTCTCAATGCTGGTTTAATTTTTGTAGTTTGCATCGTCAAAATTCGGAAAACATTCTTAACATATCTTTATCACACGCAAAACATAAAGTTTGTAAACCTGTGTCCCGTATAAGACAGACCCTAAACATAAAAACCTCCTACTACTATGTTTACAATTATCAACCATTGAATTCATCCTTACTAAGAATCTCCAAAATCGTTTAATTATGCCCCTAAAACACCTATACATGTTCTTATCACAACAGTCGCTAAGACTAGACTAGAGTAATTGTACCCTAATAAACATTCGTGCGCCGGCCGCCTTATGCTTAAAGTACAGTCTTACTAATGAAGTACCTATGTACTTAAAAATGTTCTTCTGTCCTACTCGAACCCAACTCTACAATAATTAAAGTGGCAACTTAAGTTGACAACATAATGAATGTTACATAACTTCAGAAACAAACAAAAGGATCAGCCATACGAAAGCCGCACCATCATATGGCCAGGGTGACAAGCTACAATTTAAATGCACAACGACACCGTGATTGATTACTACGACCCTGCGTTCGCAAAAATGTTAGAAACGAGGGCGAGAGTCAACTTCAAAACTTTCGGTTACCTCATCAATTACTAGAATGCCAGCGAACAGTAGGATGACGTCCTTCAAATCGATACGCCCCCCAACAGGAGAGCAATTTCAACTAAAAGTTGTGTGAGTTTTGCAACATATTTTTTTTTTTAGCTCTTTTACGGTTTGATGAATTCTCTCCGGAAATTTTGAAAAATATTTCAAGTTCGAAACAATTTCGTAAATGTCAACCCATTTTGTTTTCAACTTTTCCGCTTAAATGAGATATTATATTTTTTTGAAAAAATGTCATTGGGTATCAAGAGAGGCATAAAGTGGATGTTTGACGTGAAATTAATGTTTTTTAATCTCGAATTAAATTTAAATAAAACAAAGCCCTTTAACAATTTATCTCTATTAATTTATCTATTGAGAACAGACACGGTCTGCAGAATATTAATAATGGTTAACAATAGGTATAAAGAAAGGTGAAAAAGAGAGCAAGTATAATGTTGCAATGCAATTTATAGATTTTAGTTAGTTAAGTTAATGACGTTAAATTGAGTGAAGTTATATTCAGTTTATATTTTGTTTACAATTGCTTAGAAAAATGATTATGTTTGTTTAGTTAATCCAGAGTGCGTATTTAAATATAATTATTAAAAAGACTTTACGACATGTTGATATACTTAAATATAAGAATGTTCTATACTGCAAATACTACTGAACATCCACCCCGCCTTGAGAGGATGCAGATCCCTCAAAGTCGCTAGGTAGTCTTCTTAGCTTCATAGTTGCACGTTGAGTTAAGCCTGTTGATGTTTTGACGGTTGCTGTGCGAACAATGCCATCCTTTCCCGGCTGAGTCTGTACAATTCTGCCAAGCTTCCAGTTAAGCGGAGGAGAATTGTCGTCAACGAGGAGTACGATGTCACCGATTTTTAGATTGTAGCGAGACGTTTTCCACTTCGTCCTCTGTTGCAAACTTTGAAGGTATTCTGTCGACCAACGTTTCCAAAACGTTTGAAAGTACCATTGAAGGAGCTGGTACCGAGAGAATGAGTTGATGGACTTTGCCTCAGTGACATCTGGTTCTGACATACATATGAGCGGGCAGCCTATAATGAAATGACCTGGGGTTAGAGCATATAAATCAGAAGGGTTATCAGATAGCGGAGTAATAGGTCGCGAATTAAGCACGGATTCGATTTGAATTATAATCGTGTTTAATTCTTGAAACGTGAGAGAGGCGCCTTGCAGTATACGTTTCATGTGGAATTTCGCTGATTTTACAGCAGCTTCCCACAGGCCTCCGAAATGTGGGGATCTTGGAGGAATTGTTTTCCAAGTTATATTATCCGCGGCGCAGGAACGAATTATTTCATTTTGAGAATCCGAGCTTTGGAGCATTTTGTAGACGGACAACAGTTCATTTCGAGCTCCAATAAAATTAGTGGCGTTATCGCTATATATCGTCGAAGGGTAGCCGCGGCGTCCAATAAACCTTTTTAAGGCCGCCAGGAATCCAACAGTTGACAAGTCGTCGACAACTTCCAAATGAACTGCGCGGGTACCGAAACATATAAATACGGCCACATAGCCCTTAACAGGACAGGTTCCTCGTCGTCGGAAGTGAATATTGAATGGCCCACATAAATCAACTCCAACAACCAAGAACGGACGACATTGCTGAACTCTAGCTCTGGGCAAGTCTCCCATCATATGATTTTCCGACATTGGTTGAGCGCGAAAACATCGCATACATAGACGCCACACCTTTTTGCAGACTACCTTCCCGTGTATTGGCCAGAATTTCTCGCGGACAATGCTAAGGAGGGTCTGAGGACCAACATGTGAGCATTTGATATGATAGTAGCGCACCATTGCCTCAGTAAATACATGACCCTTGGGTAGTAATATCGGAAACTTTGCATCATAATCCAGATCAGAATTGGTTATTCTACCTCCCACTCGTAAAAGATTATTACCATCAATGAACGGACGAAGGGATGTTATGTGTGATCTTCCAGAGACAGGTTTTTTGTTCCTTATTTGTTCGAGCTCTGAGGAAAAGTGTTCTTGTTGGATTGTTCGAATTATGCAGCGCAATGACAATTCCAATTCCTTTGCTGTGATTTCACCTTGTCTTAGTTCTATATGCTCTCCGTTGACGGCCAGACAATTGTGAGTAAATCGCTGCATATATGCAACAACCCTAAGTGTTTTGAGGTAATTGTTGTGAAATTTTATATTTTCCAAAAAGGGCTCCAATTTTAATCCTAAGAGAATTATTTTTTGCACCTTTCGTTCAAGTTGTGAATCATTAATTGGGCTTTCAAAATTTGGTCTAAGCTTGGGCCATTTGTCTGCCTTTAATTTAAGATAATCTGGACCGAAGAACCATAGTGATGATTGCAGTAATTCAAGGGGGTATGCGCCTCGAGATATGATATCTGCAGGGTTTAGTTTAGATCGTACATGATGCCATTGAGCCAATTTTGTGAGATTTTGAATAGTTGCCACTCGATTTGCAACAAAGGTTTCGAAATTTGAGGATTCTTCTGAGAGCCAGCTTAAAACAATAGAGGAATCAGTCCAGTAAAACACATTGGAAAACTCGGTTTTAAAAATATGCAGAATTTTGTCTACGAGACGAACCATCAGTACAGCGGCACATAGCTCCAAACGAGGTATTGAGACCTTTTTTACAGGAGCTACTCTGGATTTCGAGCATAAGAGGTTAACTGTAATACTCCCATCTTCCTTTATGGACCGAACGTATAAACAGGTACCGTATGCATACTCCGAACTATCAGCAAACGCATGTAGTTGAATCTCCTTGGTGCCAAAAAAAACTCTTCGATCAAATTGAAACTTTCCAACATGGTGTAATTCTTCTCTAAAACGTATCCACCGACTGTGATACTCCATTGGCAAGCTTTCATCCCAATCAAGACCATGCCTCCAAAGTTGCTGCATAAAAACCTTTGCTAAGACTATAATAGGATTAATTAGTCCCAATGGATCAAAAAGTTTCGCAATTTCAGACAGCACGATTCGTTTTGTAACGGGATTGGTTTTGTTTTCAGGATAGTCATAAAGCAATTTATCCGATGAGGGATCCCAAAAAGTTCCCAGCGTCTTAATGGCATCGTAATCAGAAATTCTAAAAAAGGGCTCCCTATCAATCTCAGTTACACCTTCCAAAATTCGAATGTCATTAGAGCACCACTTCCGCAAGATAAATCCTCCTCTGCCTAACAATTCTGTCAACTCGAATTTTAATTTTACAGCTTCTTCCAATGTTGACGCACCAGTTAATAAATCGTCAACATAAAAATCCATATTAACAGCCTTAGCAGCGTTTGGAAAATCATGGCCTTCATCTAATGCAAGTTGTTGTAGAGTTTTCGTTGCTAGGTAAGACGCGGGAGCGGTTCCATAAGTCACCGTATTAAGTTGATATGTTTTCAGGTCATCATCTTCGTTCTCTCCCCAGAGAATTAGGTGAAAACAGCGATCAGCTGGATGCAGTGTAACTTGTCGGTACATTTTAGATATATCAGCAGTAAAAACGAAAGCAAAAAGTCGAAATCGAACTGCAATTGAGAAGAGATCATTTTGAACTACTGGGCCAGTCAGGAGGGTATCATTGAGAGACATTCCTGTTGTAGTTTTCGCAGAACCATCAAATACAACTCTCATTTTTGTGGTAGAGCTAGATGGTTTCACCACGCAGTGATGTGGAAGGAAAAAATGGGGCTTACCGAAATCAATTTTTGGCGCAAGTTCCATGTGATTTAAATTCAGGAACTCTTTCACTACAGCAGTATAATCTTGACGAAGCTCATTGTTTTTGCGAAAACGCCTTTGCAAATATTTAAGACGATTGAGAGCTTGACCATATGATTCACCCAACCTCAATGGATTTACCTTAAAAGGCAATCGAACCTGATATCTACCGTCATCTAGCCTACAAACATTTGATTTAAAGTGCTCCTCACATTCTATTTCCGACCTTTTTAATTTGTATTCCGTATTAATCATGTCACTTCCATTCTCGATTTCCCAAAATTTCTTTAGTTCCTCATGTAATGTGATATCTCTTTCGAATCCCTTTGATATATACGCCACACGCCGATATGGCAACATGTTCTGACAATGGTGATATTGTCCTGAGACTATCCATCCTAGTGTTGTCTTTTGAAGAATTGGTAGGTTAGATCCCAATTTAATTTGACCGATAGACATCAGCTCAAAAAATACTTCAGCGCCTAGTACTAAATCAATTCTTTGTGAGACATGGAACAGCGGGTCAGATAAAGTTATATTTTTTGGTATGTGCCAGGTGGAGATATCAATATTGTTTTCAGGAATATTGTTTGTTAACCTTTTGAGAACAGTGACCTCAATGGTAGCTTTGAATTCCGAAGATCGTGACGTAAGAGTAAGGGAGCTCTTATATTGTGAAGCCGAGAGGCTCTGCGCTATTCCGCTAATCAATTGACGTGAACTAACCATTTTTAGTCCAAGAAGACGGGCAAATCTTTCAGTAATAAGATTTAACTGAGATCCTGAGTCTAGGAGGACACGACATGGAACTAATTGATTCATGCTGCCGTAAACATTAATTAAAGCAGTGGCTAAAAGCGTATTTGAATTTGAACTAAGTCCATCAGTGAGAGATGATGACGTGAGAGTGGATTTAGAATCAGCACTGGACGAGGAGGGAACAAAATCTGCTGCGTTTGTATCCAAATGGTTAGTCGTCGGTGAGACAATAACAGGGTTTGATGACAATGAAACGGTACTGCCATAGTGTAACAATGTGTGATGTCTTTGGCCACAGACATGACAGCCACTAGCACAGCAATTGGATGATGCATGCTGATCAGTTTTTAGACAATTTTCACAAAGTTTGCGTTCTTGTACTTGTTGACAACGATCAGCGATAGAGAGATTTAAGAACATGAAGCACTTATATATGAAGTGACCAGGTTTCAGACAAAATGAACAACTAATTTTGTGTCCCGTAATTGCGGTTAAAGATTTTTGCATGGAGCGTTGTTTGCTTGGATTGCCCTTATCGTTAGTATAACTTTTATGTGAGTTTGTGTTAGATAATGAATGATTCAAGATATTACCTTCTATTATTTGGCACCTTTTTTTGATGAAAGCATTAAACTCTACAATAGTCGGTAAGCGATCCACAGGCGACTCTTCATTCCAGCGATTCGCAGTAATGCTGTCCAATTTTGATGTCAATAGGTAGACAATAAGATCATCCCATTGGTCCACGGGCCGCTTCAAATTTCTTAGACTGGTTAGATGATTGTTGGTCTTATCCATTAAATTTCGCAGTTCCTCGGCTGATGGTTTCACAATTCGTGGTAAATTGAAGATGCGGTGAATATGCTCCTGAGCGATGACGCGTTTATTTTCAAAACGCTCCCTTAGTCTCTGCAGAGCCTCTTCGTAATTTTCATCTACAATTTTGAGTCCGTCGATTGAAGATCTTGCTGCTTCTCCTAATTTGCTGACTAGATGATGAAATTTTGATAGGTTATTGAGATGTGGGTTGTTATGCACGAGGGAGCTGAAAGTCTCAAACCATGGCATCCACGTGGTAATGTCACCTGTAAAAATAGCTAGTTCAATTTTTGGTAGTCTCACGGGTTCAAACCTGTTTGGTGTCATATTAAATGTTGATGATGAATCCAAAGAAGGGCCTTCCAATTTATTTAACATAACCTGCAGCGATGACGACGTGGAGTAGTACGATTCCTCATTGTTTGAGCGAGTTGACGATTTAATTTCCATAGGGTCACCTTCCTCAATTTTCAATTGAACCCTTTGAAAGTTGGTGAATGATTCCGTCAGTGCATCATGTCGAAGTTTAATTTCAGGGACTGATGTTAGATGGGGATTTTTCTCAACTCTCAAAACGAACTCACTGCAGCGTTTTATTTGATCGATGAGAACAGATCGTCGTGTTCGGAGAAGTTCCACTTGCTTCTGCTTCTTGTCGGTGGTTGAGCACTTCTGCCCGTCGTACTCATCTGCATTATCGTTACCCATGTGGGTGCAATGAGGTTATGATACGATTTGGGTTATTTGAAATTGACGTATATCTTGACGATATCACGTCGGGGTCACCAATGTTTGACGTGAAATTAATGTTTTTTAATCTCGAATTAAATTTAAATAAAACAAAGCCCTTTAACAATTTATCTCTATTAATTTATCTATTGAGAACAGACACGGTCTGCAGAATATTAATAATGGTTAACAATAGGTATAAAGAAAGGTGAAAAAGAGAGCAAGTATAATGTTGCAATGCAATTTATAGATTTTAGTTAGTTAAGTTAATGACGTTAAATTGAGTGAAGTTATATTCAGTTTATATTTTGTTTACAATTGCTTAGAAAAATGATTATGTTTGTTTAGTTAATCCAGAGTGCGTATTTAAATATAATTATTAAAAAGACTTTACGACATGTTGATATACTTAAATATAAGAATGTTCTATACTGCAAATACTACTGAACAGTGGAGTTGTCCTTTTTTTAGGGTTTTTAACACTGCCGAAAAATATAATGTCTAAAGTTCTTAAGCAATTTTGAAAATGTCACAGTTATTGTTTCAGCACGTCATGTAGTTAGAATATAATAAATAGGTCGTTGGTATTTAGCACCAACATACGCAGATAGTAATGGTATCCAATAAAAAAAAAAATACACCAAATTTGATGGCTGTAACAAAGCGTTACAAGATTTATTTACTATCATAAGGTGGCGCAGAAGTTCGAGGTAGGCCTCGGTTTCAACCATTAAGCCCCTACAGTTAGTTTAGTCTTTGGCTGACCGCATAAAGGGTGTTTTTATTTTTAACCTAGTACTAACTTCAGACAGTTGTTTCTGTCAAACTAATTGTCAGATTGCCGACTGTCAGTGTCATTTTTATTGAGTAGTCTTACCAATTTTATCCTGATGAGATACACCCTTCAACAACGTTACCAAATTTTAAAAATTTGGTTCCAAAATTATGGTTCTGTGCGTCAAATTTATAGAGCACTTGTACCAAATTACACCCGAATTAATCGACCATTTGAGACCGCTACTCGCCATATTGTTAACCGTTTTCGTACAACATTATCTTTGCAAAAAGCAGGGGTACCGCAACGCAAAAAAAGAGTGCGTACTTAAGAAAATATTGTATTCTTTGAGGAGAGTGTTGAAGATACAAATTTATCTATTCGACGTCGTTCAGAGCAGCTTGGTCTTTGTCAGTCCACTTCATGGACAATTTAACGTAAACATCTTGGTTTAAAGGCTTACAGGATGCAGCAGGTGAAAGAATTGAAGCCGAATGACCGTCGTTTGCTTCGAAATTTCGGTGAATGGGCCCAAAATCAACTGCCATTGGATATAAACGGTGCCATCAAGCGAACGATGGAACGAACTATTCCTCGACGTTCATACGACGACCAGACAGAAAGGTACAGAAACTCTACAATAGACGCACTATACTGATAGAAAAGTAGACTGCTCTCGAGGCTTAAATGGCCGTACAGGCAACGACAGGGAGGTAATGATTCTGAAGTCAGAAATCCAATTCCTGAAACAGCTGATTTAAGAAAATTACAGAAAATCTGCAAGTCTGTATTGAGGCAATAAAATTCGGGCTATTACAACCTGTAGTCCGAATACGTTCCCACAGATAAATAAGTTGTTCAGGAGGAAGGATCACAATGATATTCCTCGTGTCCGAATCAAGCAGACAACAGAAAATACTGACTGCTGGAATAAGTCCAGAAAGTGTCGCTTCAAATGACGATTTTTTCATGATCGAGGATCCACCAGGAGAAAGCGGATTTGCATGGCGCCTGTTTCGAGGCCGTGTATTCGGTGAACAATCTTGTTCGCCATAACCACGATATTGACCACCACACTGTTTAACAATGCGATGAATAATGCACATTATCCGGTGCATTGGCAGGTAGCTGTGTTACACCATATCCCGAAAAAGGGTAAAGATAGGACGAACCCTGCCTATCTACGGTCGATAAGTTTTCTTTCGAGCAAGTTGCAAGGTCTTTGAAAGGGTTGTCAATAGAGCCCTATTGAAGTGGGTCAAGGAGAATAACATAATTCCAATTGAATGGCATAAATGTGGAAGAGATGTGGTTCCAGCAAGATGGCGCTTCGTGCCATAGAGCTAACGAAGCAATCAACTTATTTTAGGAAACATTATTTGACGCATATTTTCGCGTAATAGACCTGTAAATTGGCCTCCAAGATCTTGTGGCTTTACGCCCCTTGATTATTTTCTTTCGGGATACGTTAATTGAGGACATACGACCACAAATGCTTGAAAAAGTGGTCGGAAACGTTGCCTCTAAAATGACATTCTTCAGATAAAGATAAAGCCGTCGTGGGGAGTATGCCCTAAATTGTAGTGTTTCAATTTCGATCATAGTTCTGTATGGGTATAACTTCACAAAAAAAGTGAAGTTATTTCCCACTCGAGGTGAAGTTATTGCCCGTGAAGTTATTTCCCTGCATCGTTATAGTTGTTTTTTGTGACTTAGTCCAATTTGTTGAGGTTGTGTGTTCATTCTTGTTCAAGTCAATAGTCAGTTTTGCCTTCATTCACCGGTTAAGGCATTTTTGCAGCTTCATTTCTAATCCGACTCTTTTCCTTTATGAGAAGATTAGACATGAACCCGTTTTATTTCTAATTTTCTTCGAAGCCTCTTCATTTCGAATACTTTTCTTATTCTAAACTAGTTACCCTTTCAATCATTTGAAAACTACAGAGGTATTTCTTTATTGTGTGCCAAATATTGTATCAAAGGCTAGTTACCTTGGTTGAAAGTACATAATAGTCGCCTCAGTGCATTTGAGGATTGTTTTCGTGCCGGGTTTTCAAAAAGAGACTAAATCTTTGCAACTATTGGCATATCGAGCAAGTTCATCGGAGTCTAAAGACAGCTAGTATCCAACACACCTGCTTTGGTCTGTAATGGTAGTTCCCAATCAATTTACTTTGCTACTTGTGTGGTCATAAGTCATCGACAGTTGTTTAGTCAGTCTTCAGAGACAAGGCAATAGCGACAATGATTATGCGGATAAGTGTTACACCCCTATTGCGAGTGTCAATCGACAATTGATAATTGACTATTTTCAATGTCTGCTATTGTGAACGAACGATTCTAAAGGATTTTGTCAATCGCAGTCAATTGAAAAAATGCGATTGATAAGAATATCAATGAAAATGATTCGTTCACAATAGCACACATTGAAAATAGTAAATTACCAATTGTCGATTGACACTCGCAATAGGGGTGTTAAGCATAGTACGACCATCACTGGGCTCATGCAGAATGCTTCACTGCACGTTTTGGATTGGTGTAATATTGAAAGATTCTCCATCAATCCTTGCAGAACCGTTTTAGTGCACTTTACGAGAAAGAGACTCTCTAATTTTGAACCTATCACCTTGAAGCCATCGTCGATAAGACTTTGTTTTGGAAGCCTCTTTGAGACAGAAATATTGGACTATTGGAACTGGGCCAATGCTGTTCCAACACTGAACCCTAGAAGTCGGGACTGGTTCGCCGATGGATGAACAAATGGAATTTGGAGTCAGTGCAGGTGTCTCTGGACCCAACACCAAAGACTTGGTAGATATGAGAATATGTCCCACGGTGTTCCAGAATACACATCTCCTCAGACAGTCAAGTAAGCAGTGTTGTCTAGTTGATAGATTGACTCTACGACGGTCATTTGTTGTTACGATGCATTGCAGTCCCTAGCCAGACACAACAAAGTCAAACTTGGCTGGGTACTTGACCAGCGGGGCATTGCAGGCAACGAATCTGCGAATGAACTAGTAAAAAATAAATAAATATTATATTAATATTATTACCATACAGGGCCTAAAACCTAGCTTCTCCAACCACTTTCGTTACGAAGTGGAAGGGACCTACAATTTTAAACCGAATCCTTGGATGTTGCTCAGACGTTCGCAACAGGTGGGACAGTGGAAAAAACTCAAGATGTTACTTGGCTCCGGCGGGATTTGAACCGGGGACCTTTCGGTCAGTAGTCCGACACACTAACCATTGAGCCATTGCGCCCGACATGTACTAGTAAGGGCTGGCTAAGAATCCGCGTCCTTAGGACCAGAACCTTATATAATGCAATATGGACTATTGCTCTGCGGGACTGATTAATGATTGGGGACACACACCTCATCAAGCCCATTGGGAAAATGTTCCGGGGTTCAGACAATCAAAAATCTTAATCAGACCTTACTCCGTCAGACAAAGAAATTGATATAAATATTAGATAAGTCAAACACTAGGAAGCTGTAACTTTTCTGTTTGGCCATCGCGGCTTGAGGTACCATCTTAACAAATTTAAGTTGTGTTCGTTCGGACACAGAATGTAGGTTCTATCTGGAGGAGGATGAAACCTCTGAACAGACTTTCTGTGAATGTTCAGCCCTACATTGGTTAAGAAGACTTACTTTTCACAGAGAAATACATATACGTCAGCAGTGTTGACGAGCTCTGCTAGCAGCGATATATTGACACTCATACGGTAGGCTATAGGTCTCTTGGATTAGTAATTTCTTTCAATCCAATAGATCTTTAAGGTCGCAAGTGCCGGGGCGGGCTAAGAATATCACCGCAGCGCACCCAAAAAAAATCCTAGCGAGAACCTAGCGACGCATTTATCATCGCAAATCCGTGGGGTGACACGACTGGAGATCACCGGTGTCGTAAAAGGACGTTTAAATAAAAAGCAATAACAGAAGCGGACCTTCAACTCTGCGACCACGCAAATGCAATAACAACAGCATTCGATTGGCCTCTGAAAAGAAGTGATTCCAAACAAGCGGACCAATAGGTGACAGTAAAGTGGCAGGGTAATGATTCCTTCAATCCTAATTAAAACTTCGCCGTTAAAAAAGAAGAAAATCTTTCATGTCATCCTTATGTGCAAAGTAAATGAAAAATGCGAATGTAAATATAAAAAAAAAAAAATTGTGACATTAAAAGAGAAAATAATAAATAAAGTAAGAAAAATTTAAACAAAATCTTTTACTCAAAAATAATTACACAACCGGAGACGAACAAAAATAACAAGAATGGATAATGTAAAAAGAAAACAAATTGCACCTGCCCCTTCCAATATAAAACAAGAGTTTTATCGAACGATCTATTCCATATGAATGTATATCGAACTGTTCTGGCAGTCCCAACTGTTTTAAATTTCCAACTTTACGTAGTAATTTTCGTCCTTCCTTACAAAACGCACTTTCAAAGTTTCTTTAAATAATTGGCATTCCGATGTAATTGAAATCGTTACAGGTGCACCCCAAGGATCCGTTCTTGGACCGTTATTGTATATTATATACACTTATGATTTTCCGAAAACCCATAACTGTAAATGCGCATTTAGTCAACAGATTCAATTGGTTCCCTAATTGAAACCAATCTGCAATCTGGTTTAAATTTAGTCACATCTTTTTCATTAGAAAAAGAAAAGCCTTTTACTTTCCAAGCAATAGACTTCAGTTGAATCGGGTTCAAACTGAATGGAAATCGAGTGCCAAGTATCTTGGGGTACACCTGGAAAACCTTTAGTTTGCATATTCAAGAAACACTTAGTAAACTTAACATGGCGATAAAAATCCTATATCCATTTATAAATCGTAGATCCAAATTGAGTGTTGAAAACAAATTGCTATTATTCAAAGTAATATTCCAAAGCATAATGCTATATGGTTCGCCCATCTGGGGAACATGTGCTAAGAGTCATATTCGCCGGCTGCAAATTATGGAAAAAAATTTAAAAATTATGCTTAATCTTCCCTGGCACTATTCTGAAGAGGCAAAATTTAAAAAAGTTGAAATTCGAATCTCAAAATTATATGATCGATATAAAGTTTTATGCAGTTGCTCTAATAATAACTTAATTTTTAATTTAACAACTTAAGGTGTTGTGTTTAATTTATATGCATAACAGTGATATATATATATTATTTTTATGTTCATAGAATTTATTTTTTAATTGTTAATTTACTTGTTTATTTATTTATTTATCTTCTTTTTTATCTTCTTATTTATTAACTTATCTTCTTATGTCTTTATTTTATCCTCTTATTTATTTATTTATTTGCGTTAGTATTTATTTATTTATTTATAGTTAGTATTTATTTAATCGATTATGCAAACAACATCTTTATTTGTGATCACACAGATCCACTTCTCTCTCCCCAGGTAAAATTTAATTTATAATTAAATGAGGTTGAGTGGGCGAATTTTGAAAATATTTACACATGAACATCAAGGGCCCCTGCAAAGTCTATATTATAAATTTGAGCTCCCTAGCTCAAACTTAGTTTTTTTTAAATTGTGGGCGTGTCAGTGATTTTTGGAAATAATTACACAAGAGCATCAAGGGCCCCTGGAGAGTCTATATTATAAATTTCAGCTCCCTAGCTCAAACTTTGTTTTTTTTTTTTTAAATTGTTGGCGTGTCAGTGGGCGAATTTTGAAAATATTTACACATGAGCATCAAGGGCCCCTGGAGAGTCTATATTATAAATTTGAGCTCAAACTTTGGTTTTTTGCCGTCCGACCTGGAAATCTGACGATGACGCTCTATATTTCCAACTAATGAACTGCGATTTATGGACACAATGACTTTACTCACTTCCGGTAAATTCCATCTGTCGGCAACTGTTTTAGATATAGCTTTCTCCTATGGATCGGTTTGGATAGATGATAAGAGCTAAGTATTGCCCTCTATTGAGGAGATTCAATGGTGCTTACCCATTCCACGAAACTTTCCGCCGACTAAATTTTATGGGTTAAAAGACTGTATGATACGAAATGTAAGTCTCTCTCTTTCTATCTTCACTAACTTAAATTTCCCTCTCAACTTACGTTTTGCCGGAAGTGTACTTTTGTCTACACTTCCGTCTTGCCGGAAGTGTACGTTTGTCTACACTTCCGTGACGCATTCACCAGGTTACTGCCCAAGTCAAGCATGCGTAAAGAAGTTTAACTTTAAAAAAATTGGAATCGTCACTCGAGGAAACGAATAAGTTTAACGCATGTTTGCTGCATGGAAGAGCTATCAGTGTTCGCCGACATTTGTGGAGTAAGACTAATTGAAGGAGCACTTCATTTTATGCATCACATCCAAAATGGCGAAAAGGATATTTTTCAAACTAGATAATGGCCGCCTACATAAAAACACTGATAGCTATAACCGGCTAGGATCAAGTTTAAAAGTTATTTATTCCCAATCCTACCGCATGCAGTTCTGACATTACCTTTTAATATTTCATATAAAAGGCAGCCATTTCCTTTTTCAACCTTTTATAAGTATGGGCTTTTCGAATTCCCTTCTCTTTCCGAATGCCTATGTCCCACCACTTTAAAGCTTAACTCATTGCAATCAAATTGCTGAAAATATATTATTTCAAAACTCCTCAGCAAGCAAGCAAATTATTTTTTCATTAAAATAACTAATAGCTACATTGGAGGAAAAATACTCTACAACTTATTAAGGATTTCCATCCAGAAAATGTTGTTCATAACTTTAGCGAAAGGCTCTCACATTTTGTCGACATTTTGAGTAAACATTTTATTAAAGTTTACCCTTGTTGTTGCTTCTGTGGACGGTGAAGCCAAACTTCTATGATTTTCTGATGACTTTATTAACAGAAATAGTTCTAACTTGATACGAGCATTAAATGTGTAAACTATTTCAAATTTCAAGCTAAGAGTGATATGTGTGGGTTATACAGGAAGTTTTTGTATGCATCACATAGTTACGCTCTGTGAATTTGTGAAAAGTTTTTATTTCAACATGTTCCTATACAAACTGTAGAGGAGCAAATTTTGCTCATTTCAACGAATTTTAAGAGGATTTATTATCGTCACGAGAATTCGATTCGCTTATTTATATATTGAGTTTACATTAAAATGAAAATAGATGAGTTTGTCTTTAATAAATTGAGGAAGGCATTGAAAGTTGTGTGATTTGCTAGGGGATTCAAGGAAGTGTTTTGTTCGAGTTACTTGGTACACGTATAAAAATAGAATCTTCAAAAGTTTATGCATTCAGATAGAGTTGTCTCAATACGAGTGCGGTTCGATAAACAAGGAGTTTGATACTAACGGCACTTCCGCATTTAATCAAAGGATCTAATGCAACTTCCTGAATGTGCGAAATCCAGATATGACTTTAATAAGAACATCAAAGTCTATATACCTGTTCGACATGACCGGAAAAACGATTCACCAAAACTATTTATATTATTATAAGACGGAGAAGGGATCAGAAACAGGAGTCTTCTCAGCGGCACTAAATATCAACCAGTCTTACCGACTGCCGGACTAGGTACTGCAGTGTTTTTCAAGCTGAAATCTATGAGATTTAGAAAGGACGAAACTCAAGCAGCTCTGCTCTTAAATGATGGACCTTAACCTCATCAACGCAAAATGAGCACTTAGCTTTCACTCGGCACTTCTCTGGTGGGTTCCTGGCTATGTTGGTGTGGCTGGAAACGGGACAGCAGATATGCTGGCCAGATTCGGCTCATATATGAACCCACTTGACGTGCAGGTACTGCTGCCTTAACTACAGCAAAGAGATTCATCGACGTCATTATGATAAGACTAAATAAGGAAATATCGTAGACAGTCAGGCGGCGACCGAAGCACTAGACAGCGAAACCATGAAGTCAAAAACAGTCAGGAATTGCCAAAAATCCCTTAACGAAATAGGTGAACGACACAGGATCACTCTTTGCTGGGTCCCCGGTCATAGCGACATTGTTGGGAATGAAAAGGCGGACGAGCTAGCAAGAATCGGGTCGGACGCAATGGACCCATAGATCTAGTATATAGAACGTTTATAAGGAATGTTTGCATGCAGCCGGTATAGATTCCAGCAGTATAGGAGCAATTGCAGTTACAACCAAGCCAAGTTTTTATTATCATCTAAAATAAACCACGAATTTGAGAATTCTGGGCTTACGCTATGCAAAGTACTCCGCACTTCAGTACTCTAAGCCAATAATACCAGTTCATCACATGGAAGCTCATGCCTTAGCAGTGAGAATGGAACAAAAAGTAGACTTTCATTTTCTGTGTCTCTTAATAAGCGGAGGACATAGTTACATTGTGTTTGTTCGAAAAGCCTCGGACTTTTATCTACTCGGCGTTTGACAAAATTGCTAGAAGGTTAAGTTTTAATACCATGCCTAAACATATGCCTATGAATGGAGGTCATGCTACCCCTTGCTCGATACAAAGACTGCAACTTTAGCTTTAGACATCCCAGGTTGTGCAGCTAAAAGAAACATTGACAAAAAACTGAGAGAACAAATTAACGCTACCTGGTCCAAAAGGCACGACTGTGTGATATCTCGCAGTCTATGGCCAAGAATCGACGAAAAAAGGACAAAATATATTCTGGAAATGAACAAACAAGAAATACGCATCTTAACCGGCGTACTGACAGGCCACTGCACCAAAGGTATAATGGAAAACAAGCTGGGCATCAGCTCACCAGACTACTGCGGGAGCTGTCAAGATATAGAAGAAACCGACACCATCAAACACCTGCTTTGTGAGTGTCCAAACCTCCAGACATCTCAACTTCGCTATCTGGGCAACAGATTCTGCGAAGACCTAGAGGACGTAGCACAAGTACCATTGACGGACACAATCAGGTTTGTCAAGAACACAGGCTGGTTCCAATAGGCATGAGAATGGTAAGTGTTTATTGTAAGAGCAGTTTTTAGAACGAAAAACAACAAGGGATCACAATGGACAAATGGGCTCCGTGCAAGCACAGCATAGCCTTGCTGTGCACTTCCCTTCTAACCTAACATAACCAAAGGAAATATGGGACAACACTACAGGTTGTGTCTTAACTCGTAGTCTGTTTCCCGTTATTGACAAAAACAGATCCAAGTAAATACTGTCCTGAGACAGAAACCAAATCCGTGTGCTCGTCGGGGTATAAGCCGGACACTACGAAATCGGGGACATGACCAGAAGGCTAGGGATCCCCACAAATGACTTCTGCAGAAGCTGCAGAGATGAGGACGAAATAGAATCTGCGGAACATCTCTTGTCCCACTGCCCGGCACTCCTGGAATGATAGTATATTATTTTTATTTTTCAAATCAAAGAAAAAATATTTGTTTTATAAAAAGTTTCAGAGTTTCGGCGTTAAAATCTAAAAACCTTGTTAAAAAATTTAATTTTTTTTATTTGAGCCCATTTGTATTACCATTACAATCCATTTTTATTAACTTCCCAGTGGAAGTTCTTGTAATGGGGCCGATTTTGGGATTCGCGGATTTTGACATATCTCCACGTTTCAAGGTCACCAAAATCCAAACTCAACGTTTTCATAGAGATGTCTGTCCGTGTGTATGTACGTACGAGTATGTGCGTTCGGAATTTTCTTTTGCCACGATTATCTGGAGAACCAAAGATGATATTGACATGGGACCGAAATCGGTCCAGCCGTTTTTTGTTAGTAAATAAATACCTAAAATAGTTTGCCTTTATTTGTCCTATTCATTGTCATTTGTCATTGAGTAAATCATTATTACATTGTGCTCCGTTATTTCGTATACTTATATGGAAATTTACAGGTCTCCGTGCTCATAAAAATGGTTGCATTAATATATATCACACTTCGCTGTTATTAACAACATTGAATTTCCATGAACATTATTAAAGAGGATTTTTTAATATTAAATAATTCTTAACCATATCTTATGGTTAACCACATTTCAAAATTTCCCACTAATATCATAAATCATATTGATCCCACTGGGAAGTTAGTCGTGTGGACCTTGCGGGTCGCACCCAGACCACTTTTTTTTTTTTTAATTGCAAAATTTTAAGGTTTTCGAAAAGCTGTTTTTGGCCGCATTTTATGACTTTGTGTTGAGTTATAAAAAAATCCTTTAAGAGTTTGGTCTAAGCTCAACGGAAATGTATTCTTTGACTATTTGTGAAACATTACATTTAAAAAGAAAACCAGCTGCCAGTTTTTGCCTATTTGCGGTTCAGAGAGATTTTATTAAAGAAGGTTATTTGTATTCATGTATGTTTTTTTTTTTATTATATCCATAAAAATGCAAGTGCATTATTTTTACATGTAAAAACTGGTTTGGGTGCGACCCGCAAGGTCCACACGACTAACTTCCCAGTGGGATCAATATGATTTATGGGATTAGTGGGAAATTTTGAAATGTGGTTAACCATAAGATATGGTTAAGAATTATTTAATATTAAATGTCCTTTAATATTGTTCATAGAAATTAAATGTTGTTAATAACAGCGAATTGTGATATATATTAATTCAACCATTGTTATCAACACGGAGACCTGTAAATTTACATGTATACGAAATAACGGAGCACAATGTAATAATGATTTGCTCAATGACAAATGACAATAAATAGTACAAATAAAGGCAAATTATTTTAGCTATTTATTTACTAACAAAAAACGGCTGGACCGATTTCGCTGGATACTTAATCAGTTCTGAATTACGTAATTACGCTTCGAATAAACCCGGTCCCATGTCAATATCATCTGTGATTCTCGAGATAATCGTGGCGAAAGATAATTCCGAACGCACATACGAACATACGCACATCGTACATACATACACACACACACAGACATATACATCTCTATACAAACGTTGGATTTGGATTCTGGTGACCTTGAAACGTGGAGATATTCGCGATTCACAAAATCGGGCCCATTACATCAACTTCCACTGGGAAGTTAAAAATGTGCTGTTTCTTTACGACAACAGCAGAAATAGCTGAATTGGGCTATCAACTACTCCCTCATCCACCCGTCTCTCTAAAATTGGCTTCTTGCAATTGTTAAAAAAAAGTAGGCATTAACGGCCCATACTGGGCCTAAAACCTAGCTTCCACTTGTTTGTGTGAGTTGGAAGCGACTTTAAAATTTTAAGCCGAATCCGAACGACAAATTTGAGAAGCTTCTGATGGCAATTTATTTTCTTTGATGTTTGTCAGACGTTCGCAAGAGGTTTCCTATTTTGAAATATGAAGAAATGTCATAGCGGAAAAAGATTTTCATCAAATGATGAAAAAAAAAACACAAACAAACAAACCGTTGTTATTTAAAATTCAAATCCTATCACTCTTAACGACAGATCCTATAGTTCTCATCTTTAATATGGTCGACGTTCTATTTACTGGGTTAGACTTTGAAACGGCAATGTTAGAGTCAGAAGCTTTCTAGTTAAAAAAGCCCTAGAGTTCAATAGGAAACCACTTTCCTCACAAATTATGCAGCTTTATCTATGTAGATATGAATCATCTTGAACAACTCAGTCATTACCAGTTACCTAATAACCACATAATATTCACCCCAAATATCACTTTATGTTTCTCCTAGCTCTTAAGTCTCCACCCTACTTTAGGTAGCCATCGTCACCTGGAAACGTATGAAAAATCAATATTTACACTTTCTAGCCCCCTAGCATGACATTATTACCTTCAACCCCTCTCCGATGGTTTACTATAAAATTAGGGTGAACCAACACAGTTTAGTTCGAACAAATTATACCTCGCGATATGTATCTTTGCCGCAAATTTTCAGAATCACCTGGTCGTCGTCTATTTCCAGCTTTCAGCTGCGCGTCATGGTTTGAATTTAAGTTCAAAAAAGTGAAACAAGCAGCCGACAACATTGAGGTTATCTATCGCGTTTAAGCATATTATTTGCATTTCAAAATGCGACAGGGCACGATAGGAGGAATAATGAATATTTATAATCAAATAGATAATTGGGTGGTAAACTCCCTCCGATTGGGTGCTGTACAGATAAAAACACGGAAAATGCAGAATTTTGAACAAATATTGAACGAGATATGGCAGCGTATGGATGGAAATATGGTTTTAAGAAATTTAAAATTTACTGCTCATATAGGTTGTAAATTCTTGCAATTGCGGCTGACCCTTTTAGAGAGGTGGTGTTGAAGTTTGGTTTTTAATCTAATCTGTTACGGAAATTGGAAAAAAAAGACTCAAAGGAGATAAAATCGTACGGAGACAAAGTACAATGTTTTCTGTGCGTGTATATCAAACCGGGACAATGCATTTACGCTCAATCGAAGGCATGCTGTAGAGCGGAAATGGCAAACAAGAAATTCCTTATGATACCCGTGCCGCATTTTGAACTTGAGCTCTATTGTTTCACCGATATTTATTGTTAGTTTTTTTTAAGTACATAACAATTGTAATGGGTCTTTCATTAGCGACTTGACAACATCAAAATTTCAGTGTGAACGCACTCTTAAACCGATTGCCGAACGGTGAATGTCAAAATATTCAGTAAAATCAACATTTTTATCGTGTGTGTGCTTCAACAGGAACAACGTTTACAAATAATTAAAATTTACTGCCGAAATTCCGAGTCGGTCTTCGCAACTTTAAGGGCGTTAACGCCAATTTTCGGTCGTTATTCTCGTCCCAGGAGACAAGCAATTCATAGCCATGTGAATAAATTTGAGTCAGAATATTCGCTGCTTGATGTTGCCGTGCCAGTGAGACTACGTTTAGCCCGAAGTGTGGAGAATACATATTGCTACCGTAGAGGCGGCCGTCGCAAACCAGCCAAATCAGTCAATTTCACGCTCAGAACCGGGCCTCTCCCAGACAACTTACTTACTTTCTTAGGTTGGCGCTTCAGTCCGGGGTGCACCTGGGCCTTAACCAACAAGCGTCTCCAGCCAGCACGATCTTTGGCCAGCTGTGTCCAGTTTCGCACGCTAAGTTGGTTAAGGTCCCCTTCTACTTGCGTGTGCCACCTGCGTCGCGGTCTTCCTCTACTGCGCCGTCTCTCGGGTGTGGATTCGAAGATCTTCCGGGCCGAAACATTAACGTCCATTCGCTCTACATGACCCAGCCACCTCAGTCGTTGGACCTTCACTCTTCTGGCTAAGTCGATGTCGCTGTACAGCCCGTACAGTTCGTCGTTGATCTCCTCTTCCATTCACCGTCTATGAAGACGGGACCAAAAATTACCCGAAGAATTTTCCTCTCAAAACAACCAAGAGTGACCTCATCCGACTTGCTAGAGTCCATGCCTCAGCACCATAGAGAAGGACAGGGATTATTATGGTCTTATAAAGGGTCACTTTAGTTGTTCGAGAGAGGGCTTTCTCAATGGCTTTCTTAGCCCAAAGAAACAGCGATTGGCAAGAGTTATTCTTCGTTTAATCTCAGCGCTGGTGTCATTGAATGAGATCATTGCGGAGCCTAGGTAGACAAAGTCCTGAACCACCTCAAAGTTATATCTGTCTATAGTGATATTCTGTCCGAGACGTCAGTGTTGGGTGTCCTTTCTTGATGACAGCATATACTTTGTCTTACCCTCATTGATCGCCAAACTCATCTTCGCCGCCTCCGTCTCAATACTCAAGAACGCGCCAGTGACATCCCGCTGCGTTCTGCCGATTATGTCGATGTCGTCGGCGTAGGCGACTAGATGGACGGACTTCTGAAAGATAGTGGCTCTGGTGCTAGCATTTGAGTTTTGCACTATTCATTCAAGAAAGATGTTGAAGAAGCTACATGACAGCGCATCGCCTTGTCTAAATCCTTTTTTGACATCGAAGGTCTCGGTGAGTTCTTTACCGACCTTGATTGAGCAGCGTGCATTCTCCATTGTCATCCTGCACAAACGGACGAGTTTGGCAGGGATGCCAAAACTAGACATTGCTCCGTATAGCTAGTCTCTAAAAATGCTGTCATATAGAGTCATGTTGGAACGTTATTTCTTTGAGCATGATTGCATGAAATGGACATCAGTGATATGTGGTTCCAACAAGACGGTGCCACAAGCCACACAGCGGGCGCAACAATCGAGTTATTGAAGTCTCAGTTCGGTGAACGTGTTATATCGAGAATTGGCCACCGAGATCGTGTGATGTAACCTTTCTAGAATTTTTTTTATGAGGCTACATTAAACCATTGGTCTTCTATGCCAACAAGCTGGTGACGCTAGAGAAGCTCAGAGAAAATATTGAACGAGAAATAGCGGCCGTATCGGTCGAATTCCGCGGCCGAGTCATCGAAATTTGAATTCAATGTATCGACCGCTGCATACGTTTCCGTGGTGGACATATGAACGAAGTCGAATTCCATTCATAAATGTTTTGATAGTAATTCAAGCCAATATATTTTTTTTTTGAGATATCTCAAGTAGTTTGCATTTTATTTAAAAAAGATGTTTTCACGTTCTTAATGAAAGACCCTTTACATACACAGCTTCCAAAATCCAAAATCTATCAAAGATGTTAAAAGTAAAAGTACGGGTTCGTTAGCTAGACTGTATACCAAGCCAGCTCGTTATTTTACAGAACGTTTTAATTTACAAAATGGAAGTACATATAATAATTAGCCTTGTACTGGTTGCGGTTAATTCGTGTTTTTTCAGGGTTCCGTAGCCAAATGGCAAAAAACGGAACCCTTACAGATTCGTCATGTCTGTCTGCCTGTCTGTCTGTCTGTCCGGGCATGTCACAGCCACCTTTTTCCGAGACTATAAGAACTATACTGTTGAAACGTAGTAAGTAGATGTATTCTGTGAACCGCATTAAGATTTTCACACAAAAATAGAAAAAAAAAACAATACATTTTGGGGGTTCCACATACATAGAACTAAAACTCAAAATTTTTTTTTTCATCAACCCCATACGTGTATATCTATGGATAGGTCTTCAAATGATATTGAGGTTTCTAATATCATTTTTTTCTAAACTGAATAGTTTGCGCGAGAGACAAAAGTGGTAAAATGTGTGCCCCCCGCCCCTCTCTAACTTCTAAAATAAGGGGGGAAAAAAAAACCATGCAAACTTGCACCGAAAATTGTTTCGAACGAGATCTAGTAAGTAGTTTTTTTTAATACGTCATAAATCGTAAACCGCAATTTACCTATCATTCAATCAACTCAAAAATTTAAAAAAAAAAAAAAACATTTAATTTCATAAACATAAACCTTATGCGTAAACCGTTCAAAGTTACAACGAACTACAAGAACTTTTATATGATGTTACTTGCTGCTACGGAACCCTTCATGGGCGAGTCCGACTCGCACTTGACCGCTTTTAATAGTAGAGAAAACGAATTGTCTGAAAAAAATTGTGTTTGTGTTGAATTTTTGATTTGCTCTCCTGGTTCAATTGTAAGAACGCTTTTCGTTTACTTTTTTGTTTCGTATGTACCTCCAAATTCTGGATTTGCCATTTATAATTCGCATGTACAGAAAATTCAAAATATTGTCCCCAAACTTGATCAAAATTCGTTTGCTGTAGTTTTAGGTGATTTTAATCTTTGTAATATAAAATGGCTATATTCTCAAGACGATAAATGTCTATTTCTAGTTAATGTGTTAAGAGATTTTTAGGTTTTGTTTATTGGTTGCTTTAATTTTTTCGCAAGTAAACAATGTAGTTAATGAAATTGGCAGAACGTAAGATCTGGCTTAGATTCATAATGAACTTGATGTATTCATTGTTGAAGATGCAAATCCACTATTAAATAACAGTCTTTATCATAAAGTTTTAAATTTACTTTTTGACTTTACAATTTATCAAAATTTATCTAATATTTTGTCCGACTGTAAATTATAAATTCGATTTCATCAACGCCGATTACATTTGCATTAATAATTACCTTCTCACATTGGAATGGGATTCTCTGTTGTCTCATTACAGTTTATCCTCCAGTTATTCTATGTTTATCAAAATAATTGAAGTTTTATTCGAGAAATTTATACCAAAGAAACCATTACTGTCGTTTGCGCAGGGAGTACAATTTTCTTAAAAAGTTTTTACATAATCAATATTTATGGTCACTTGAATCAAGAATCAAAAATAATGCTAAAGCTTTTTGGCAATTCTATAATGTAAAAAGAAAAGCAGTTGGGATTCCCTCTAATATGAAGTACAACGGAAAGTTAAGTAGTGATCTCTCTGAAGTCTGTAATATGTTTGCAACATTCTTACAATCGAATTTGACTATCGATGACTCTTTGGAAGTTTTGCCTTGTATTTCTCCAATAACTGATATGGGTTCTATGTCGATTACCGAAGAGGCGATTTTTGCCGAACTTTCTGGTCTTGATGGCAACCTAAGCATGAGTCCGGATAATATAGCTTCTATATTTTTAAAAAAGTGTGCATGTACTTTGTTGAAACCTCTGCATATTATATTTAATCTGCCACTTGCTAGTGGTGAGTTTCTTGATTTGTGGACATTTTCTTTCATCACTCCCCCCATCTATAAATCGGGCCCCAATCAAGTAGTTGGGAACTATACCCATCACTAAACTGCAGTTGCTTCCTAAGATCTTTGAGTCTATTGTGAAGAGAAAAATGAATAAGGCTGTTAGGAATCATATATCAGACTATCAGCATGGATTTGTTCATCATCGGTCTACCACAACTAACCTGACCCTTTTTACGAATTTCTGCCTAAAAAATATGGAAATCAAATATCATACAGATGTCATTTTTACGAATTTTCCCTAGGCTTTTGATAGAGTCAATAATCGCATTCTATAAAAAAAAACCTTAACTTTCTTGGTTTTCACTCTACCCATTTTGAATGGATTATAAACTACCTGACGGGTCGTTTTCAATTTCTAAAGATTGGGTTTGAATTTTTTTTGAAATACTAAAACATTCTGGGGTACCACAGGGCAGTCACCTAGGACACCTATTGTTCCTGCTTTTCATAAATGATCTCCCCTCAGTGGTCAAGGCATCAAATTGTCTAATGTTTGCGAATGACGTCAAGGTATTTAAGTCAATCAGGACTGTGGCAGACTGCTGCGATTTGCAAGCAGATTGTTCAAACTGCTTGCAATTGATTAATAACAAATTTGACGTAATTACTTTTTCCAGATATGTAATGCCTATTGTCTTTGATTATAAGTTACAAAATCAAAAAACTTAATAGGGTAATCATAATCAGCCATATCTTTTAATTTGCATTTCGATTATAATAATTTCAAGGGCTAACGCAATGCGGGAATTTTTATTTAGGAATTCTGCTGATTTTGAGACCCATATACATTAATCACTATTCATCGCATTAGTTCCTCCATTGCTTGAATATTGGTGCGTAGTTTAGTCTCCCTTTTTCAATAAAGATAGATAGATAGATTTTTATTTCGTTCTTAAATATTACAATGGTATGCCACCACACAATTTACAGTTCAGAGATGTGATATGTAATAAATATATCTTTCAACTGAAATAAATTTATTTATAAATTATAGGGTTGAACAATCAAAATTTTACCAAAAGGAAACAACAACAAAACCCTTCATTTATGTAAAAAAAAATAAAAATAAAAAAAATAAATATATATATATATATATATATATATATCTATACAATATATATACATATATATAAATAAATAAATAAATAAATAAATACAATTATTATAAAAAATTTAAGTTGTAAATAAATAAATTAATAAATAAATTAATAAATAATTATATAAATAAATAAATTAATAAATAGTTTAATTAAATAAATAAATAATTAAGTAAATATATAAATAAATAAATAAATAATTAAATAAATAAATAGACAAATAAAAGAGACCCCTTTTCAATAAAGATCTACAACGCATTAAACAAATTCAAAAGCGATTTACGAGGTGTTTTTTGTGTTTTCTTTCAGATTGCTCTAAAAGTAAATGAAGACTGACTACAGAAATGATCCTGTGAAGTATAGTTTAGATTTACGAGGTATGCGCTCCAAAAATTGAATTGGTCCATTTCCTAAACATCTTATAATAGTAGGTGTGCATTAATTGGCTTAAAGCCTCTATCGTGCAGAAGGACGTACCTACTTTTTTATTACGTTTGCTAGGGATGTCATAACGGGACATATCGACGGGGAACCTCTTTTATCCTTATTTGGTATTTATGCTCCTTCTAGAACTCTTAGGCCTCGAATTGATGGTTTTTTCCACATTCCTTGGCACGCGACAAACTATGGTCATAATGAACCAATCACTAATGCCTGCTCAAATTTTAACCGTTACGCAAATGTAATCGATCTTGATCTAAGCAAAAATAAATTTAAGTGTATTATTCTGGAAGCCATTAGTTAAACATGTATTATTTTAATAGGGATATATAGTTTAGGTATTTTGGAATTCTAAGAAAGTTTGTAACTTATAGACGAAAAAAGTGGTCTGGGTGCGACCCGCAAGGTCCACACGACTAACTTCCCAGTGGGATCAATATGATTAATGCCATTAGTGGGGAATTTTGAAATGTGGTTAACCATAAGATATGGTTAAGAATTATTTAATATTAAAAAATCCTCTTTAATAATGTTGATGGAAATTAAATGTTGTTAATAACAGCAAAGTGTGATATATATTAATGCAACTATTTTTATGAACACGGAGACCTGTAAATTTCCATATATACGAAATAACGGAGCACAATGTAATAATGATTTGCTCAATGACAAATGACAATAAATAGTACAAATAAAGGCAAATTATTTTATTTATTTATTTACTAACAAAAAACGGCAGGACCGATTTCGCTGGAAACTTAATCAGTTCTGAGTTACGTAATTACGCTTCGAATAAACCCGGTTCCAAGTCAATATCATCTTTGGTTCTACAGATAATCGTGGCGAAAGATAATTCCGAACGCACATACGTACATACACACGGACAGACATCTCTATAAAAACGTTGAATTTGGATTCTGGTGACCTTGAAACGTGGAGATATGTCAAAATCCGCGATTCACAAAATCGGCCCCATTACAAGAACTTCCAATGGGAAGTTAATAAATAAATAAATAAATAAAATTATTTGTTTTGTTTGGGTTGGCTGCGAGAGCCACAAGAGGCATAATTACTACAGAAATAATAAACATGATTGTGCCTTGCTTACCTATAAATGAAAAGGAGTGCAAGAAATAAAAATTAATGCAAACGATGCAAAATAATTTAAGTCAGTGCAAGATAACTGCGGAGGATGTAAAGGAATGCAAATGAACGCAAATGCAGCAATGCAGGATTTTAAATGAATGCAAGTAAGTTCAAATGAATTCTAAATGAACTCGGAAGCCTTCAAATGATTGTGAATACAAAGAATTGAGGTCCTGTTACTAACTTTACTCGTTTGAATGCTAAAATTTGATTGACCATTCAATGACTTCAAAATGAATAGTAAATTATTATTGTAAGAAACAAATCAAAAATGCAGCCAGTGAATGAATACGTTTTCCAGGAAAAACAAAAGTTTTATTCTTAAATGGAAATATGCTACAAAAATTACTAGCGAGGCAAACGGATTCTATAGTAGGACAACGGACAGCGGAACACTTAACAGAACTGAAAAAACAGGAAAAAAAAATTTGCGCGAAGAGTTCAGCAAATTGGAGAAAGAAAAGAGGCAAGAACCTATGACAGGTTATTTATTTATTTATTTATTTAAGAAACCATTAAAACCAAATACTTCTTGGGTGTAGCACAAAACAACTTCATAATCAACATCTTATTCACTCTCGGTAACTTCATCAGTTCGATTTCGTCGTTTTTCAATCCAAGCCAATGGTAGATAAATAACATAATGCGATAAAAACCATATCCCGATAAAGAAGACCTATCCGTTATAATTACATCACTAAGGCCCAATTTATTGACTCTCAATTAAATTTGAAATCTCAATTGGGAAAGTGAAATTTATCAATTTAAGGAAAGTCGTTCATACTGCATTAGAGATTTTAATTGGGGCTGCCGCAATTAACTACAGGCGTAATAAATTTAAATCAGATGTTTGTTCCGCCATTCCGTCAAAATCCACCATTTCACTCGGTTAGTGTATTTTTATCAATTTATCTTGTTTTAATCCATTACATAATATAAGTCATAAGAATAATTAAGGACTTATGGCCGACTTACTTTTCAATATTGTGGAATTATGAAATGTTGTGGACTTTTGTCAAAGTTGGGTGGGTTATAATTTCACAATTGGTTTGAGGACTTATGACCCACTCAGTGGTTCTACTGCGCCTACTTAAATTGTTAAATCTTTTTTATGTTCAAATTAATTCGCGTAGGAGTTAAATTGCAAATATGAAAGGAAATATACAATCATTTCATTCATCTCGTCGCAAACCCTCCCAAAAACGTTAGTTTTTAGAAAATTGCACATCCTGCTAGTGAAAATTCCTTCGTCGTAAAAACAATTAACTCTAATTCAGTAAAATTCTACAAAAAAATAGATTCTGAAAAACAAAATCGGAACAAAATGTTAATTGCATATTTACACTCATAATGATATACTCGCGATCACAAGGATGAGGCCGTACATTTTGCAATAGATTTTCAGTCTGTATACCTGTTGGAAATTTTAAAGCCAGAAACTTTTACTACCTGGGAACAGGTACATATTTTCCCAACAGTAAGTCATAAAATTAAAGGGTAAATAAGGAATTTCCCAAGATCAAACAATGAATTACTTGAAAAGCGTATAAAAAGATACGCCACTAGGATTAGGCCACATGCAAAATCATCGAAAGAAAGGAAAAAATGAATAAAATATTCATGTTTTACGATTTTAAAACATTTACTTATTATGTCTTTCTACATTATTAATGAGTACGCCCGCCATTTTTCGATATGACCTCTATAAGACGGTTTGGAATAGAATCATAAAGTTTTTTTTTTTAAATAATTAAGATAAATTTGGGCCCACGAATAGCTTCGATTAAAATGTCATTGTCTTCAAATTGTCTGCCGCCTTCATACGCTTTACGAGATAACCATGCCCAAACATTTTCGATTATGTTTAAGTCCGGTGAATAGGGCGGCCATGGCAAAAGATCCATGTCTTCTGATTGAATCCAACTTCTAACAACCCTGGAAGTGTGGATAGGGGCATTGTCTTTTTCGAATATCCAAGACAGTGGTCCGAAAATGTTTTTCACTTTTGGAAATGACCGTTCCAGCAAACATTTGTAGTTGTTTCCGTTCATTGTTGTGGACAAAAACAAACACACCATTACACCTGATGTACGGCTATGATTTCTTGCCAAAATAAGCTCCTCCTTTCTTAGATCATGGAAATAAAAGTTGTAACCATCGGGGCCGTCAAGGTTAAACTTTTTTTCATCCGAAAAGTCAACACGTTTCAATTCACTGCTCCAAGGGACATGTTCTCTTGCAAAATTCATTCGATGCTCCTTGTGTACTTCCCTCAAAACAGGTTTCTTTTTAAGTTTTCTTTTCTGTATAGTACCACTTTTTCGTATTATCCTTCGGACCGTTTCTATGCCGGCTGATACTCCGCTGTTAACCTTTATTTTAGTCACTGGTAGATTAGAATTTGGGGCAAGCCGTAGAATAAGCCGCTTTTCTCGCAATGTCGTTGCTACTGCCGTGCGTCCTTTTTGATTGTTCCCATAGTGTTGTGGATCCGCAAGATAACTGTTTACAAAAGTCTTACTTCTATTTAGCCTCCTTGAAAGCAACTATTTTCCTCTTTTCGTCGCTGTCAAAGTCTTTCCGGAACCCATTTTTTTTAACTAAATAAAGCAGTTCTTTTCAACGCTTTTTAAAATATTCTTAACAAAGCTTTGAAAAAAAAAATTGCTGATGTGAACTCTTGTAATGAAATATTCGCAATGGCCTCATTCTGGTGGCGCATCATTTTATACGCCTTTCAAGTAGTTCATTGTTTGATGTTGGGAAATAGCAGCGGTCGTTTCTTATTTACCTATTAATTTTATGACTTACTGTTGGGAAAATATGTACCTATTCGCAGGTAGTAAAAGTTTCTGCGTATACAATTTCCAACAGGTATAAAGACCGAAAATCGATTGCAAAATGTATGGCCTCATCCTTGTGATCGCCAATGTACAAAAATCACTGCGACTTTTTAAATCTCATTTAAATTTAAATGAGCCATAAAAAGCGGACCAATAAACTAATTCTTATGAAGCTTATGACAGCCAATAGCTAATGGCGGATTAAGCTGAATTTGAATTTTGCACTTTTTTAATGAGAGTCTATAAATTGTGAATTAGGTACAATGCAAAGTTTTAAGTAAAATGAGCTAAAACCTATAACAAACCGTCCCTTATGGTTGACTCGCTACAGAATAATGAAAAAAAAAAATGAGATAAACACATTGGGAAATTTCAAATTG
The DNA here is from genome assembly GCA_949715645.1 of Portevinia maculata. Taxonomy (NCBI): domain Eukaryota; kingdom Metazoa; phylum Arthropoda; class Insecta; order Diptera; family Syrphidae; genus Portevinia; species Portevinia maculata. The sequence goes on along the minus strand of OX454526.1, from coordinate 35,590,500 downwards.
CAACTGATATCGCTCTTTTTTAGGGTTCCGTAGCCAAATTGCAAAAAACGGAACCCTTATAGATTCGTCATGGCTGTCTGTCTGTCTGTTTGTCCGGGCATGTCACAGCCACTTTTTTCCGAAACTATAAGAACTATACTGTGGAAACTTGGTAAATAGATGCATTCTGTGAACCACATTAAAATTTTCACAAAAAATAGAAAAAAAAACAATAAATTTTGGGGGTTCCCCATACTTAGAACTGAAACTCAAACTTTTTCATCAAACCCAAACGTGTGGGGTATCTATGGATAGGTCTTCAAAAATGATATTGAGGTTTCTAATATTGTTTTTTTCTTAACTGAATAGTTGCGAGAGACACTTCCAAAGTGGTAAAATGTGTGTCCCCCCCTGTAACTTCTAAAATAAGGGAATGCTAAAACTAAAAAAAATATATGATGTACATCACCATGCAAACTTCCACCGAAAATTGGTTTGAACGAGATGTAGTTAGTAGTTTTTTTTAATACATCATAAATCGTAAACCGCCACTTATCTTTTTGTTGAAAGCTCAAACAGTTTGGCAACAGTTCCTTAAGTTGCCAGATGCACTTAAGGGCACTTTCCATTTTGACGATGCTTCTGATAGCTTATCGTTTGGTTTTGACACTAGCTAAAGTTCACTTTAGTTCATAAGAAAAGTTTAGCCCAATAAAACTTTTTAAATAGATGTCAACTGATCACACATAGTGATTTCCAAACGAGTTGTACCTCGAGCGAATAACTCCTATTACCAAAAAGCCTCAGGTTTCAATAGAACCCACCCCAAAACATGATTGATGTAAAAGCGAATCCATTACATAATTATATGCAATGCAATGAAATCCACTCGAGAGCAGTTATTGTAAATCGAAACGTTGCTGCGATTTTATGTCCGAGCTCATACAAAGGAAAAATCTTTCAATACGTTTTTTGTCAGTTGCAATTCTAATTCCCACAAGCTACTAAATTTTCATAAAGGCATCTCAAACAAATACATTATTAACAAAGCTTCATTATGATATGCTCAATTAGCACCCACAACTAATGATGCATCAAACTGCAGTAGCTTCTTCATTCTGCCAGGCAGATACAATTGATAAATTTAACGACCAATTAATTCTTCCGCCACAAGTCATAACCAAAACGAATTTCATTATTCGCCAGCCAAACTTGACTAGTTGATTCATTATTGGATTCAACGACTTAATAGCCACATCACCATCAATACTAGCAATCATCCATTATTCTGGAATTACAGTAAATTGAACGCTAATAGACGGAAACAATCGAATCCATTGTAAGCGGTCTCTGGACCACTTTCTTTACATCTCCCGAACTTGAATATCCCTAAAGATTAATTTCTAAAAAGACACAAAACCATTTCGTTTAGTTCCATGGCAGGGCACATCTTAAGTATATGTTCGTGTGTTCCCCTCCCACGACCCTAGTACGATTGCAATAGAGGAGACCTTACCATATTTTCCTTCGCACAGAGACTATATATGCTATATATTACCTTAACCATTATCTTAATGTTCACTTGGAGGTGTTTGCAAAAATTGGAAACAAAGATCCTTTTTCCAACACACACAGATAACATAACGATGTTTCATCATTAATGCAGCAGTTTCCTGTTACCAGAGGTAAATTATAAAGCCAGCTGTAAATCTGGCTAGAGGTAGAGGTAGCGAGGCCCAATGGTTGTCGAGTGTCGATATTCTTTGAAGGCACACAAGATTCTTTTTGCGTCATTGGTAATAAAATTTCCTGTTGAAACGGTAAATCGATTGATATTATCGCTGCAAAGGGAGAGGGAAATAAGTCTGTTTATTTGCTTAATGCTTTCGTGCTGGGGCGGGTGGGTTGTATTTTTCATTTAGTATTTCTCTTAAGGCCAACAAGAAGCTAGGATACTTTATAAAGGGATACGAGTGAGCAGAGCACATGCCAGCGGTATAAGCGAAAACATACTCGTACGAAAATAATTGGAACACGAATTTTGCTAGCAAGAAGAAGAACGCCTAATATCTTTAAGCGCATTACAGATTTTGGAATGAGAATATATTGTCATAACGAGAGGAGATTTATTATTTATCCGCTGTGTGGATTCTCATTTTCTTTTTTCATTTCATAGAGAACTGGGGAACCCTCTGCGAAACGCCTGCGTGTTTTGTTTGAAAACGAAAGAGGGATTTTTTTCATTAATTTATTTTATACTTGAAGTGAAATACACAAAAAAAAGAAAAACATTTTTTTCGCACTTAGCAAAGAGCTGATTGCATCTGGGGACCTTCGCTGATTTAATACTCTTTTGCACTCAATAAAAATTGAGTAAGGATTTAGTAGATACCTTTCCATAAAAAACGATGATTGGAAATTCACTTTCATGGACAAGGCACATAAATCCGCTTAAAGCTGGGCATCCACGGATATTCAAGAATATCATTCCCATGGATAAATGCCATCAAAATGCAATTCATAGGAGACACGCCCAGGACAGTACTCTTAATTGACGGTAGATGGCCAGCTTAAGAATAAAGGTTCATGAAAAAATACAAAACAGAGATCTGCATGGTTAGGTTAGGGTATAGTGGTAGTCGGCAGAAGCCGACACACTTAGACCAATAAAAAAAGGTCCATTGTGATACCACGCGGATCTATCTTCTTCCTACTCGTTGAACCAGTTGGAGCTTTTGATAAAGCTTGAAAGACTTTTAATCTCGATGTTTATGAGATCGTTGAGATCGTTGTAAAAGAAAGATCCCAAATGAAGTTTTCGTCTTTGAGAGACAGCAGGGCATGTGCACAGAAGGTGGAAAATAGTCTCCTCCTCCTCTTCGCCCGAGCAGCTTCTGCAGAAGTCATTTGTATAGACGTCAAGCCTTGCTTATAAGACAGTGTCCGGTGAATTCACAAATTGTAGCACCAATGTGCAGTCTGTTCAGAGAGATCAAACACTTAGAGCGTTTCAGATCCAGCTTTGGCCAAATCCGTTTTGCCACTTGTCCACCTAAGTTAGTTCTCTCAATGGCCTCCCTCAAAAACATGAGTTTGCATATACCAATATTGGAATGCCTATAAGGGAGCTTTATTAAGTAGAAGGAGCAGTATGGTTCCTTTTCTGGCGAGTTCATCAGCCCTACAATTCCCTGGAATATTTCTGTGTCCCGGCTGCCAGCATAGGTTAATGTTGAATTGCTCCGGCATCTCTACGAGAGATGATCGGCAGTCTAAGACTACGATGGAGTTTGTGGAGACAGAATCCAGAGATTTTAGCGCAGCCTGGCTATCTGAGAAGATTCGGATGTCCATAGCAGATATCACGTTCCTCTTCAGCCACGATAGGACTTCTTTAATCGCCATGATTTCCGTCTGGAACGTCCGTCATGAACGTCTGGTTCATCTTCGACAGGTGGAGGGACTTCCTCCCAGAAAGTTCTTTGAGGGATGTTGACTTTGAAGTTTTTTTCAAAACGGAGCTGAGGGGCGGTGTAGTCTATGTTGCTAGGGAGGATTCTACATTTTTGGTCAGGTGAAACAGAATGTCCATTGCAGCAGAGCGAGTAGTGCGCAGTGCATGCATATATACGCTGATCGTTGGAATTTGCTTAGCTTATCGCGATTTATCACTTTGTCTAAGGCAGTCCACCAAACAACCACCCCGTACATAAGTATCGGTCTTATTACCGAGATGTAAGGCCAGTCGGTAATTTTTTTTTTTTTTTTTTTATAATTTGCGTGCGCTAAAGGGATTTCTTTTTTCTGTAGTGACACAGTACCCTTATAATGGTAAAACCACAGCGCAGGCATTTAGTTTGTTGCGCAAGTAGCTCCCAGCAATTCATTGCCTATTTTTGGGTGCTACTTACTGAAAGAATAGAAGGATAGGAAAGAAGTTTGGTGCGATGGGTTTTTTTTTCTCAACAGGTGGCGCCTAAATTGCTTTAGGGAGATCAGTTTTTGTTGTGTGTATTCAATTTATAAAAATCATGGCCCTGGTCGGGATTCGAACGCACGACCTGCCCATCACTTAGTGAATACACTACCATCGCACCATTGCCACGGTAATGCGGGGTTAAAGGCCCCATTTATTACCGATGGCTTTTTTGCGAGAGAAGAGTGCTACCAAAGCTTTACGAACTCTTTCTTGTATGTTAGGTTTCCAGTTAAGCTTTTTATTCAGAATGAGACTGAAGTATTTAGCTTCATCAGAGAACACTTAGATTGTGCCCCTGATTGAGGGGGGGATCAATATATTGAATTTTATATTTTATATTGAATAGAACAAGTTCGGTTTTGTGGGGGTTAAAAGTTAACCCACAACGATCTGCAAATGTCGTTAGCTTGTTAACAGCGTTTTGGAAAGTTCTTTCAGGGTTTAGGCGGCAATTGCAACGTCGCCTGCATAAGCAATCACCCTGCAGCCCACCCTAGAGATCCGCATGTTTTTATATAAATCTCAATTCATTATTTGAGTGTTGGAAATATGAATTCTGATTCGTAGAAAGGAAAACCTTCGCCAACTGTGCTTGCCTTAACCTCTTACAAAATTATGGGCCACCAAACAATGTTGAGGTGGATCTAGGTCCCCTTAAACACACCATATTTTTTGTGCAAGGACTATCTGAAAGACATCTAAGAAGAAAACGAAATTTTCAAGAGGTCGGACACTGAAAAACCTTTCAGATGTTCCACAGTGTGAGAAATAAAACATCACACAGTAATGCTGTCAGGTTCCCGGACAAGTTGGAGTGGAAAGAATCAAACGACGTATAACCTGTCCAGATTCGGCTCGGAATCGGACCTGCTCTTAACTGACAGATGGGTTCTACAAGCCTTCAACACAAAGAAAACACGGCGAAGTACAAGTGGATGACTCCTAGTGCTCGCAATGCGAAGGCAAAATAAAGAATGCTGAGCAAGCCCTGTCGAAATGCCGTATGTTCACGGCGGTTAGGAGCTTCCTGAAAAGGGAAATTGACACACAGACACAATTAAGGAACAATGAAGCAGCAATATTGTGCCGTAACCCGCTGTTGGTTGCCTGCAATTGGTGCTGAAATACCAAAAACCCTATAGTATCCCTTGAAAGACAGGAGATAGAACACATTATTTGCCACTGCCTTGCTCTTCAAGAACGGCGGCGATTCCCTTGCATTGGAGCACGGTTCTTTGCTAGCTTGGACCAAGTGGCGGGGTTATGTTATGTTATCCACCTATCTAACCATGTGACAAACAGGGTACTCCCAATAGGCAACTGTGGCCTCAGGTATCCTAAATTAACCTATGGATTGATTTATCCAGCTGAACCGGGCTCAGAATAAAAAGCTATTTGTTCGCGCAAATTCCTTAGTTGTGTAGACCTGTGTACATGATTTACAAAAGGTTTGGAGACTCTTGTATTTGTTGCCTGAAATTTTGATCACACTCCAATTGCACAAACGTCAGATCATGTAAAAAGCGATCAGGCCCCAGATCTTGAGCAAACTGTGCTCCGAGACGCACATGCCCGCACCCAGTATGATCGGTCATTAAATATAGTTCCCACAAGTTTTGTGCCAAAGCTTAAATCTCCGCCGAATTACAATGTGAACGTCTAAAGTCGTTCTGCAACACACTACTAGGCACGTACCAGTGTGGCTTCCTGCAAGGCAGATCGACAATAGACCAAATCTTGACACTTAGCACATCCTGAAAAAGGCCAATGAATTTCAAGTCGAGACCCACTATCTTTTAATCGTCAAGAACTCTACGTGGCGATGGCCCAATTCGGGATCCCAGCAAAACTGATCCAGTTATGTACCAGCAAGGAGTTGCGCTTAAATGTGATTTCTTCAATCTTGTTCTGGAGCAGGTAGTACGTAGAATAGGTGTCAATACGGAAGGCACTATCTTCAACAGATCCGTCTAACTGCTGGGATTCACGGACGATATCGACATCATTGGCAGATCTCAGCTTGCCGTTTTAGAGGCTTTCATGGCGATTGCAGACAAAATTGGTTGGCCTTGAAGTCAACGAGGACAAAACGAAGTACTTGCTTTCAACAAACAAACATCTATCAACCGACTAGGACAAAAAGTCACTGTTGATAGCAATAACTTCGAGGTAGTAAGGGAGTTCACCTACCTCGGAGTAAACATCAACTCCACAAATGATATTTTAGTGAAGGTCCAACGAATCACCATAGGCTACTTCGGTTTGCCGAAACAAATAGGTTCAAAACTCCTAACTCAGAAGACCTAGTGTAAGTCTTCTAAACACTGATACTGCCAGTTCTGCTTTACGCCGAGTGCTGGACGATAAGCAGGAAAGGCGAGATAATTTTGAGTTCTTTTGAAAGAAAAATACTCCGTCGGATATTTGGTCCCATGTGCGAGGAGGGCGAATGGAGAAGAAGATATAACCGTCCAAAAAACTTAAACACGTCGCTTAAATTGGCTCGGTCACATCGAGCGAATGGACAATAATTCTAAAAAGAAGAGGATCCTCTAATTCCAGCCCAAATGTTCGAGACGATAAGAAAGAACGAACCTCCGTTTCAAAGACCAAGCCATTGCGGATGCCAGATCGTTTGGTCTGGAGACTCTCCACGGGTCGGGAGCCCGTTAAGTAAGTAAGTAAGCATAACCTCCTAACATACTCGATTCGGTAGTTTGTCCAAGTCATTCAAAGTTCTTAACTTTATGTTATAGATTGTTTGCAAATAATCCAAGTAAACAAAAAAAAACCTGCTAGAGGTAAAAGTAAGTAAATAATAAATATATTTTTTTTTATAATTACGCTAAAGGGGTTATGTTTTTCTGTATATACAGTATCCTTATTGTGTTGGAATACAGCGCAGGCATTTTTTGTTGAATAGTAAGCAGCACCTGCAATGACGTATTCCATTGCATGCTTTTAGGTACTACTTAACAGTCGAAAGAATAGGAGGATAGGAAAGAAATGTGGTGCCTTTGTAGCTTTTTTACTAAACGGGAGGCCTAAATTGCTGTTTTTATCTGAGTACTAGCTGACTCATGCTCGCTTTGCTTCGCCATTCTGTCACTTTCAAAAATTAAAACAAAATACTTGCTGATAAGAACTGATAAAAAAAACGTCGAGAGTGTCGCTTCTCATTATATGGATATACTCTCAGTTTGACTCCCTCTCAATCTCAATTACATTTCACACCCTATCTTTCTCAATCCCATGCGCCACAAAAAAACAACACAAACTGCAAAAGGTACAGAGAGAAACAGATTTGTGCCGCACACGCACAGAAATTTTCCTCCACTCAACGCTGAGAAAATCCAACGATCTAGTTTCAATCGAACATTTTACTTTTTTTGAATTGTATAAAATGTATAGTTTAATGCTTATTGTTCAACTTCAGGATAACCTACAAAGATGATTTATATCTTAAAATCTTTGTACATAATTGAACTTTATATTAAAAAAATCCTATTTCATTTGAATGAGTCATTCCAAAGCTAGGAGCTAGAAAGCATTCGAGAGTTACAACTTTTCTTAGATATCAGCTTAGATCTCCGCTTCCGTACAGCGGATGAAGAATTTCCGCAATAAAAAGTAGCCTATGTTCATCAGGGATAATGTCGGCTTCTAATGGTAAAACTATTTTTCAAATCGGTCCAGTAGTTTCAGAGCCTATTGAAAACAAACAAACAATCAAATCTTTCCTCTTTATAATATTAGTATAGAAGTATAGATTTAATTAAAAATCATGGTCCTGGCCGGGATTCGAACGCACGACCTGCCAATCAGTTAGCCACCCGAAATGTTGGACATTAACGGGCCATATATTTCAATTTCAATTTCAAATTCAATTTCAATTTATTTAATTGTAAAGGTATACAATAAGACATAGTCTTTTATAGTACAGCGAGAAAAGGGTTCAAGTTGAATTTATACAAATTTCAAGTTAATAATAAAAAAAAGAAAAAAAAAATCAAATTCAGATTAATAAATGAAAAAGAGAAGAAAGAAAGAAAGAAAAGAGAGAAAGAAAGAAGGGAAATAGAAACAGTGAAATAGTTAAATAGTGAAATGACAGAAAAGAGTTACAAAGAGAGTAAGTGAAAAAAATTATATATTTCTGTTTTAATTTTAGTGTTGCGATGCGTAGTGTCTTAAAAGTGCAGTTTTAAAGTTTTTGGCGTTTAACAGGTTTTTAATATGAGACGGTAAAAAATTCCATAACCGGATAGCATGGATAAAAAATAGTCGAGAAGAATTTAGATAATTGTAGTGATGAGTATTAATATTGAAAGTTCTTAGCGAGCGCGAAAATTCAAGCTTAGAGTATAGGTATGGCGGTGATTGGGTTCTAATAATTTTGTGCAAGAATACACAATTTCGAATGTTCATATGCTGCTGTAGTGTGCAGCCTAACAAAACATTCGAATGTAAAGATATTCGATCATACCTACGTAGCTGGTGAATATATCTGACAGCATCATTGAAAGCGACTTGCAGCTTATGGAAAGAAAGAGAATCAAGGCTACTGTAAACCACTTCAGCGTACCCTATTATAGGCATAATGAGTGTTTGCACAAGCCTTCGACGTGTCTCCAGCGGAGTGAAACTAGCTGAGATCCACAATTTGCGCAAGCATCCATAAATACGACCAATTACAAGATAAATTTCGATTCATGACAAACCCGAGGCTTGTTGCAGTTTCTACTAGCTTCATTTTAGCACCTGATAGCAAGATGTCTGGTACAGAGATTAGTTCGAGGGGTCTGTTTGAGATAGGTATAGCCTGGCATTTCGCTGGGTTTAAGACAAGTCCGTTAGACATGGCCCATTGATTGATCGCGAATAGATCATCATTTAGCTCAGAAACAAGCTGTCTCATCTTATCAGTCGGCTGCGAGTAATAAAGTTGGACATCATCAGCGTACAGGTGGATTGAGACATGATTGCAGGTCAACGGTAAGTCATTAATGTACAGGCAGAAAAGAATAGGCCCCAAGATTGAGCCCTGAGGTACACCTTGCACAAGGGGTTTAAATTCAGAGCATGTGTCCCCTACAGCTACCCTTTGCGACCTATCACTAAAAAAACTACGAGTACCTATGAGCCTTGCAGCTCCATCACTAAAAGCGAAATAATGCCATAGCTTCCAACAGAGTATGGAGTGATTGACCTTGTCAAATGCCCTTGAAAAGTCCAGAAGGCAAAGCATGGTCACATATCCCTTGCCGAATTCATTCCTTATATCATCCAAGATATTGACTATAGCAGACGCACGCACAACTGTGGCCTGTTCTAAAGCCGGACTGCAGGGGACTCAGAAGTGAATTTGCAGACAGGTGATCTTGAATCTGCCTCGCCAGTACTCTTTCAAAGACCTTGGACAGACATGGTAGAATGCTGATAGGCCTGTAATCATTGGCATTACACGTTGCACGTTTCCAGGCTAAAGGAAAGGTTGAGGTCATTATGCATGAGTTGATGATGTGTGTCAAGTGGCTTATGATTTGTGGCAAAATAATTTTCACAAAACGAAGTGGCACCCTATCCTCTCCAAGGGCATTCGACCTCAATGATTCTATAATATTTACGATTCCCTAAAATCTAGCTCTTCCAAACATTTTCGTGTGAGAAGCTATATTTGCACGAATGGAGGCGACCTACAATTTAAAGCGATTTCGAACGGCAAATTTTGAGAACCTTCTCATGGCAATTTATGCTCTTGAATTTTTTTCAGATTCTCGTCAGGGCTGGCTGGGGCAGTTAAAATGTAAGGTGAGTATTTCAAGGCACAAAAATTATAGTTTCGTAGAAACACATTTCAAAAACTTACCTTTATTCTAAAAGTCGTTGTTAGAACCCTTGTCCTTGTGTTGAAATTATTTCCGCTTTCTGTAAAAATAAGAAAGTTGTTCTATAAATAAAATCATTCACTAAACATGTTTAAACAAAAAGTTATTAATCATTGGTAAAAGTGAACCAAACCGTTTGGAAAATCCATAGTCATTCATTTGTTCAACTATTATCGAATAAACTTTACAGAGACGGAAAACTAACTAGAAAAAAAAGCTACATGAAATCGAATACAGTCATCCTCCTTTCGAACTTCCGACTGTCCACACGCAAAACTTGAACTACTGCTGCAGTTCTGCCATATAGCCTGAAGCAATAGTAAGTATCATCTCCCTCATCGAAGATTTCAGATACGATTATCACAGATTCTTGAATAATTTATCGGATTTCTATAGATACTGTTGGTGCAGATACCACTGTTGCCGCCGCTCCGTCGGCGTCGTTGCCGCCAGAGCGCATCCATACAAGACAAATTCAACCAAAGTATCACTTTGCCAAGCAGTGTTGGTTTCAATAGACACTACATTGCAGTGACAGTCGCAGTGGTATGGCACAAAGTTGCAAAGGTTTGTCGTTACTTGGTAGCTTGACCTTAGAAGAAAGATTGTGTGTGGTGAGGTTCGACTTTTGTATTTCACACTCGAATGGTAATCGATGGAATATAAAGCGCGCGGTTGTCGATGACGATTTGTGGCAATTTCAAGTGGTTATGGATATCCATTTACCAAAAGCTCTGTGTAACGAAACGAGATGAAACTGCAAGGATGCATCAGAATGACAATATCAGAGATGCAGTTGAAGTACTTTCTCATATTTTGTTGTGTAATGAGGAAAATTTTGTTTTTCCATGAAATCGATCCGAAATTGGGTTACAAGTTCTATCACAAGGAGTTTGAAGGACTGAAAACTGTTATCCTTCATGAAAGGATTTTAAATTGGATATTTGTTGGGTCATGTTACATGGACGCAATTAGTGAAGATTAATGTTTTTTAGAAGCCATGCATTGTACAGAAATAGTATGCATCTTGAATACAGCATGTGTAGCTCTGCCAGACTACACGGCGTAGACGAGTCATTGGTCCTGTGGATTAAAGCATTGCTAATGAATAGGACGTTACGCCATAAGAAAAAGAAGAAATGCTGAACCCATGGAAGATGTTTTAGTGAAGTTCAGAACCCAAAGATCTGAGCTCAAGAGGGCCATCAATTCGAGCAAGAAACAGAAGTGGGAGGATCTCCGCCATGACGTCACAGCGACCCCTGGGGGCACAGATGCCACCCTCTGTCCTCAGTGAAGGAAAGATTGAGCGCATCGTGGACACAATCTTCCCAACGCATCCGGTCAGGCCACCCGACAACACATCGGCCCAACGACAGGAAATTCCACCTTTTAGCGAAGAAGAGTTGAGCATAGCGGTAGTCCCTGCAAAATAGAAGAGCCCCCGGCCCCGACGGAATTCCCACAGAAGCCCTCAAAGTGACCGCCCAAACACGTCCACTTTTACTACATGTTCAACAGTCTGCTCGAGGAAGGCATCTTCCCCAAGAGCTGGAAGAAACAAAGGTTGGTGCTTATCAGCGGGGAAACTCTTGGAAAAGCTACTTAAGCCACGACTCATAGCGGCATTGCAAGCGTCAGGCGATCTGTCAGATTTCCGTGAATGCCGCACAAATCGCCCAACACGGAAGCCACTCGTCAAGGAAGACCGCCTTGCTGTCAACCTGGATGCAACGCCTTCAACTCAGCCAGGTGGATCGATATATTGACCACGCTCGAACGGAGGTTCCACGTCCCAGCATATATTTTCGCGGATGGTGAGGGACTATCTCAGGGATCGAGAGCTGCTCTACAAGACTACAGAAGGCCCGCGAATAAAGCAAGTGACAGCAGGCGTAGCGCAGGGATCGATCTTAGGAACGGACCTCTGGAACATCTCCTACGACGGCATCCTTTGCATGCATATGCCGGAGGATGCCTCTCTGGTAGGGTACGCAGACGCCAACGCGGCATGGTAACGGTACGAGACACCGTTAACGCGCAACGAAAGCTGAACCAGGTCATGCGACAAGTCAATTCGTGGATGAAAGAGCACGGACTCAGCCTAGCAAGAAAACCTAGATAGTCCTTCTCACGAAGAAGAGGATTCCCACACAAATCGACTTCCGAATCGGGGCAGAAGAAATAAGAAGCAGCGCAGCGGTGAAGTACTTGAGGCTGGACACAAAGCTAACCTACTGGCAACAAATAAAGGCAGCAGCGGAAATAGCCTCAAAAACATCTGCATCACTGAGCAGACTGATGGCAAACGTAGGTGGTCCAACGGTTAGTAAGCGAAGGTTACTTATGGCGACAACGCACTCCATCCTTCTGTACGGCAGCGAAATCTGGGCAGACGCACTTAAACAGGAGAAGTACCGGAAACAGGTTGCGGAAGTACAAAGATGCGGAGCTCTGGAGCTCTACGTGTAGCTAGCTCTTACCTATCGGATTCGGAACCAGCCGTCCTTGTAGTGGCAGGAGTGACTCCAATCGATCTCCTAGCGGCAGAAAGGAAACACATCTAAGACAAAAAGGCGGCAATGGGAATGGAAGCGGCATCCGAGTAGTCTTAGGAGCTCACGAAACAGAAGTGGCAAAAGCGTTGGAGGTCGGAAAACAGAGGACGAAGGACAGCGAGGCTGAGTGGAATGACCGGAAACACGGTGGGGTCAACTACTACGTCACTCAGTTACTCACCGGACACGGATATTTCAATGACTTCCTCCACAAAATCGGCGAAACAAACAGTCCAGACTGTCGGTACGAAGACTCGCTAAAGGATGACGCAAAACATACCTTCGTCGCCTGCAGCAGATGGGAAAGCCTTCGCCAAGACCTGCAGATACATAGTAGAGAAGATGCTACAGAGTTACGAGAACTGGCAAAAAGTCTGTAGCTACGCAGAACATATTCTCAAAAGAAAAAAAAAGAGAAGAAAACCACCAAGGGTCTCAGCAGGCACAGGCGCCTTAGGCCACAGAAGACTAAAAAGACGGCGTCCTTTTACGGACTTATAAACGGCACCACCCTGATGTAATGCCAAGAGCGGTTCCAGGGTGGTTTGTAGGCCGTAAGCGGGGAGAGTCGGACACACCAAGTGGTGATGGCCTACCACTTGACGGTACATCACGTATTCTCTCCTCAAAAAATAAGACGTTGGTCGCCGATGCGGATTGTGGCCATATGTGATGGCGGGTCTAAACAGAGCCTACCCGCAAGGTGGAGTTTTGTCGCCACTGCTGTGGTGCATGGTGGCTGACTCTCTGTTAAACGCTCTCAACAGTTCTAACGTATACGCTTAGGCGTACGCGGTTGTTGTAGCCGTACTTTCTGTTGGATTATGCCCAGCGAGTGGCTGTCCCAAAGCAAAGGCGGTCCTGGACGTGATCAACGAATGATGCAGTAGGAATGGGCTCTCAGTCAATCTTCTCAAAACTGAGGTTGTTCTTATGAGAAGAAGGTAGCTGATCGGGTTGACCCAGCCAGTGCTAAAAGGCGTCAAAATCCAATCATCCAACGAAACAAAAACTTTCGGAAGCATCCTGAATAGCAAACTTCTTTGGTCCCATGATGTTGAGCTCAATACTGCCAAAGCGCTGTCGGTTTTCTGCCAGTGCAAGGGCATTTTCGGCAAGACATGCCGCTTAAGACCAAAAAGAGTGTTATGCATTTAAACGGCTATGAAAAGACCATTTCAAGCATATGCGTTGGTTATTTGGTGTTATAAGCTTTCACATAAATACGTTACTGCTGCTTTCGCCAAACTCCAAAGGAAGCTATGTCTCGGCTGCAGGTGGGACTTCCCCAGCACGCCTGGCTCCGGCCTAGATGCATTATTGAACCCTTGATGTTTACTCATGGGTTGCACAATCAACGCTTTCTTACATTTAAGAAGAGGTGGCTTTAGGTAAGACTTGCACTGTTGTCTTTCGTCTCCTTTCTACGGATATGCCATCCGATCATTGCATCGGCCGCAACTTCGGCTGATGCGCAATGACGAAGTCGACTTTCCTTATGTTGAGGACTGGTTCTGGCCAGACTTTGAGCCTGGAAAGCATTGCAGTCGAATCTTCATGGATGGCTCCAGAACCAACGTTCTGGTGCTGATGTTAAGAGACTTTAGTTCTCGTTAGGCAAACATGCGTCAGTCTTCCAAACGGAGCCTTATGCTATCCCAATGGCTACGAGCTATCTTGTGAGGCACCGGTGCAGCGGGCGGAGTATTTGCGTCTGTAGCGACAGTCAAACTACGTTTAAGGCATTTCTAGACCCTTTAACCAACCTCAAAACAGTTCGTGAATGCAAGGTCTCTCTGAATTCGGTCGGAAGGCTGAAGGTACCCGGGTCATAATGGGATCACAGGAAAAGAGGTCTCCGATGAACTTGCTAGACAGCACTCAGATGAGGACTTCTCAGGACCTGGACTGGCGATATGTCTCCCTGGGTCCTTGGTTAGGGCTTTAGACGGACTAAACGAATACCTCCCTACTGTACAAAATTCGGGGTATTCTTGTTGCAACTTACTGGCGTTCTTAAAGGCCACTACGCTTTCGCCAAACATCTTAAGTGGTTAGGTTTAAGCGAAACCACCAACTGCGAAGCCTGTGGAGAAAGCGACGACACTGCGGAACATTTCCTCTGTGATTGTCCTGGTTTTGCTCGTATCAAGTGGCAGGTATTTGGTGATGATGCTGTGAATGCTCAAAATCTAACCTGCGCCTACTCGTTTTTATAGGAAATTTCGGTACAAGCGGTGTGTCTTCCTGGCAGTACAATGGACTAAATTGAGTATGAGTTCTCTCGTGTAGAAAATCTTGCAAAAAAATGTATCTTGAATGTAGATAAAGCTGGTATCTTTTGGTGGATGAGGCAAGCAACAAATTTGTCGGCGTCGTGCTGGAATTTTCCCAAGCGCGCTTAAGATTGCTGAAGTCGTTCCTCTCCACAAAAAGTCAAACCCTTGTGATCTGAATAATTATAGACCGATATCTCTGCTATCAGTTTCCTCAAAATTATTTGAAAAAGCGATGAAAAGGAGAAACTTAACGTTCTTAAACAAAAATATTTTTTTTAATAGCTCCCAATATGGATTTCGTGCTGGTAGGTCAACCGAAGATGCGTTGCTGAAATTTTGTAGTGAGTTATATGAAAACATAAACAATAACTTGCATACGGCTGGGCTTTTCATTGACTTAACCAAAGCTCTTCACTTAGTTGATCAGAAAATTGTTTTGTCAAAATTATATAATGCTGGTATGCGTGGTTTTATTTATAACTGGTTAGATTCTTACTTAAAAGATAGGTGTCAGACAGTTAAAATAAAGCGTTGCCTTGTTACATTACGCAACATAATTTTTGGTGTTCCGCAAGGTTCGGTACTTGGTCCATTGCTTTTCTTGATTTTCATCAATTCTATATTTATACAGAATTTTAAGGGCGTAATAACAGCCTTTGCTGATGACATGGCCTACTCCTATGGTTGCAGTTCTCGGCTTAACTTAATTTCGGACATCAACTCAGACTTATGACTCTTCTATGACGGTGGTTTGCTGTTCATAAAATGGTGTTGAGCAATAAAACCAAACTAATGTACTTTAGTCTCTCAGAGTCGCCTACCGTTGATTGTGATTTTTATACCATATTCTAGGGGTATATTAATTTTGACGCATAGTTTGTAACATACCTTAATATTGCCCGTAGACCCCTAAAAGTTACTATATTTATGATCAGCATCGATAGTAATGTCGATCTAGCCATGTCCGTCCGTCCGTCCGTCCGTCCGTCCGTCGGCAAAAATTAGGCCTTTAAACTGGACCTAGAGAGCTGAAATTTTAACCATATACTCTCTAGGGTCCCGAAATAATCAAGTTTAAGAATTTTTGAAATCCGCCCACAGACACGCCCACAAACTCAA
The DNA here is from genome assembly GCA_949715645.1 of Portevinia maculata. Taxonomy (NCBI): domain Eukaryota; kingdom Metazoa; phylum Arthropoda; class Insecta; order Diptera; family Syrphidae; genus Portevinia; species Portevinia maculata. The sequence goes on along the minus strand of OX454526.1, from coordinate 35,574,698 downwards.
AAAAAACAAAATTTTGGAAAAAATCGAATTTTGAGCTAGAGGGCTGAAATTTTTTATATATGATCTATGGCCCATAAAACTGATTGGGACATACAATTTTCAAAATCCGCCCACTGACACGCCCACAATTAAATAAAACAAATTTTGGGAAAAATTAAATTTTGAGCTAGAAAGCTGAAATTTTTTATATATGATCTTTGGCCCATAAAACTGCTTGGGACATAAAATTTTCAAAATCCGCCTACTGACACGCCCACAATTAAATAAAATATTTTTTTTGAAAAACCAAAATTTGAGCTAGGGAGCTGAAATTTTTAATATATACTCTCTAGGGGCGCTTTATGCTCATGTGTAAATATTTTCAAAATCCACCTACTGACACGCCCACAATTATTTTATTTTTATTTTTGAAGTCCAAAGTTTGAGCTAGGGAGCTGAAATTTATAGTATATACTCTCTAGCTGCCCTTTATGCTCATACTTACATTTTTTTTAAATCCGCCTACTGACACGCCCACAATTAAATAAAACAATTTAATTGAAAAACCAAAGTTTGAGCTAGGGAGCGTTTTTATTTACAAAAGCTTAGTTTTTTCGATAAAATCCTTTAAATTTTCGTCACGCCCACTTATGAGATATAGGAATAAGAATAGGGTATCCAACAGTTCGCCCAAGCGGACTGTAGCCCGCCCCTATGTTTTTTTATCATTCTCCTGACTGTCAAAAATTCATTTTCAATTTAAGTGAGAATACTTCAATCCTTTCCAATGAACCCTGCTCGGTTCATTGTTTTATGGTGAATTTTGTCCAGTCCAGTAAGTTGAACTGGTCCGATCACACCAACTCGCTGAAAAAGTACCTTTTGTGTTGCACTAGGCTATATATACGAGGGCGGGTCAATAAGTCCGTGACTTTTTGAATTTCTGACCTCTTTACTGAAACTGCTCCTGTCAACAGGCATCTGTCAGTTGACTCCTGTCAAAATTTAAACTTGCTGCGTCAGTTAGTTTGTGTTTGACAGCTATTTTTATCAGACTACTCACTAATTTGAGGATAAAATGCACCATCGATTTCAATGGTAAAAAAGTGGTTTACTGAATTTCGTTGTGGCCGTACAAGCACTGAAGATGCCGAACGTCCTGGACGCCCAGTTGAGGTCTCTACACCCGAAACAATCGAAAAATTCACCATATGATGTTGGCCGACCGAAGATTGAAAGTGCGAGAGATTGTGGAAGCCGTAGGGATCTCGCATGGCTCAGTGGTTTCAATTTTGAATGATCACTTGGGCATGAGAAAGCTTTCCGCAAGATGGGTGCCGCGTTTGCTCACAGTCGACCACAAACGCAATCGTGTAACAACTTCACAGGAAGGTTTGGCGTTGTTTAATCGCAATATGGAGGAGTTTTTGCGCCGTTTTGTAACCGTGGACGAAACATGGATCCATCACAACACACCAGAGATCAAACAACAGTCAAAACAGTGGGTTTCTAAGGGTGAATCGGCGCCAAAGAAGGCCAAGGTGGGTTTGTCAGCCAATAAAGTAATGGCGACTGTTTTTTGGGATGCACGCGGGATAATCCACATTGACTACCTTCAAAAGGGAAGAACAATCAATGGGGAATATTATGCCAACTTATTGGACCGATTCAATGACGATTTGAAAAAAAAACCGACCTCATTTGGCCAAGAAAAAGGTTCTTTTCCACCAAGACAATGCAAGGGTGCACACATGTGCAGTCGCCATGGCAAAAATCCATGAATTGGGCTATGAATTGCTCCCTCATCCACCCTATTCTCCAGATTTGGCTCCGAGCGACTACTTCTTGTTCCCAAACCTGAAGAAATGGCTTGGTGGAAAAAGATTTGACTCCAATGATGAAGTCATCTCGCAAACAAAGGCCTATTTTGAGGACCTTGACAAATCATTTTTTTTTGAAGGGATAAAAAAATTGGAGAAGCGTTGGACAAAGTGTATAGAGCTCAAGGGAGACTACGTTAAAAATAAATTTTTTTTTTATCAAAAAATCTGTGTTTTATTACAAAAGTCACGGACTTATTGACCCGCCCTCGTATATAATCTTAACTTGTACTGCTCACAAAAATTAGTAACAATGATCTATAACGGTATTGTTCACTCAAAGCTTCAGTACGGGATAACTTGTTGGGGTGGGACTTATTTGAACAAGATCAATCCACTTCTTGTTATGCAAAAAAATATTGTGCGTATTATTTGTAAAAAAAATCGCTATCACAAAAGTTTCATTTTGTTTCAGGAACTAAAAGTTCTTCCACTAAGGATCTGTACTACTTTAAAGTTCTTAAACTATTTTTTATTGGGAGTGGATATCTTTCAGTAAGAAGAAATTCACTGCATAATTTACGTGTAAATTCCGTCAATTTGGTCAATATCCCAGCGTATAATAAAATCCACTTCAAAAGATTCCTCACAGTAGTTGCTTCATCAATTTTTAATAAATTACCTTACTCTATCAGAAGTCTAAGGAATTTATCACCTTTCCTATACAAAAGAAAATCTTGGCTTTTTAATCATGATCACACTCAAATCGAACACATATTTTATTCAATTAGTTAACCCTATAATTTAAATCAATAAAAAACATTTTTTTTCCTTTATTTTTCTTGTTCACCCTGCACACACTTAGTCATACGATTAAATTCTTATTGCGGTTGGCAATGGTGCAGAAGTAGTGTATTCGCTTACGGAATGGAAGGTCGTGCGTTCGAATCCCGGCCAAGTCCATTACTTTATACCGAATACATGAAATCGTAATCTCCCTAAGTAACTTAGACACCACCCGTGGAGAAAAACCCTACAACTGCACCCAAACACTTCTTTCCTATCTCTCTATTCTTTCTAATACCAAGTAGCTTACACTGTGTTCTAAGCATTATAAGGGTACTGTAACAACAGCAAAAAATCCCTTTAGCGTAAGCAAATTATAAAAAAAAAAAAAAAAAAAAAAACAAATTTTGTTGGGTCTTACAATTATGTTTTTATACTTTTTTTTAAAGAACGCTTCATAAATTTATTAATTGTTCCGCATAATGTTAATTATTATACTAATAATTTAAATTTGTGTGTTTGAGAACACGAGCATGGCAGAAATAGCCGTCTGCCGGAAATGACATAACATAGATATTAAAGAAATTATTACATAGAAGTTAAATAGAAAAGGAAAATTGAAAAAGAAAGAAATACTTATTTACAACACAGGATTTTGGGTTTAAGCATAAAAGATTAATTCGTTATGTCTTTAACAATTAGTCGACAGAAAAGATGAACAAAAATAAATATATTTATATAAAATAAAACAAAAAAAAATAAATGCAATTTGTACATCAGTACCTAAGTATAAAACTAGATTAAAGGAATGGAATGGATCAGCGAGGGGGTCTAAAACAATTTTGATGATTTGCAACATAAAGATTTATAATTTTTAAGTGATTTAGAACACAAAAAAAAAAAAAAATAATTAGCAATTTTAAATGATTTGAAACATAAAAGAAAAATTTTGGATTACGAGTATTAAAGCAATAACTTAAGAAGAACGGCAAAATTGGATTTTAGCTTGAACTTTTAAAAGCTATTACGATATAACAGAGCATGATTGCAGTATTTGTACAAAACATGCCACCCCCTAGCTCCGTTTAGTATATCGTACAGATCATTTACGGACAGATTGCTTACTCGGAAGTATAGTCGACGAATCTCTTGTAAAATAGGGCATTCCGCAATGAAGTGGTGAATAATTTCAGGCACTCTCATGTTGCATAGATTACACATTTCCTCAAGATTATTATACTATTGTCTACTTATTAATAATTTCTCTGAATTGTTCTTATCACATTTTATATATTGTACCTAGCCAGATGAATTAATAAATACAATAAATACAAATATATGTATATATATATATATATATATATATATGCATTAATCACGTAGTATCCTCGGCCAAAGGAAGCTTTTGAAGACAGATATTCCTATGCACCTTTATAGACCCCATTACACTCGGAAGATAAGTATTTCTAGGAATTAAATTCGAAAATGGCCATCATTTGGCAGGATTTTTGTCTTACTAAGCAAAGCTGCATTAGAGAGATGTGAAGTTTCATGGCCAACAAGTAGACTTCTCCAGCGAATTCAAGGAATCACAACTTCTAGTTTAATTTCCTTCCATCGCTCCAATCTACCAACCATGGAAATCTTTTCATTCATTACATCCTGTCAATATCTCGAAATCCTCATATCCTTTCACTTCAGTTCCAACCGTACCGTATATGTTTGTTGATAAATTACGAGCAGCATCCTGTCAATATTTCAAGATCCTCATAAGCTTTTACTTCAGTTTCAACCGTACCATACATGTTTATTGATAAATTACGAGCAACTTTACTCACCATCCCGATACCCACACACAATGTTCACCAAATAATGACCACGTCATCCGAATCCTCGACAATAACTTTCATAAATGCGGCGGTGCTATGAGCGTTACCACATACTCCACAATCGTCCCGTTCGTGATGAAAATCCGGCTGTCTCAGCCACAAGCCAATCATCAGCATCAACCTCTTTATTTGCACGCTAAACGCGTAGGTGTGGTGCTGGTGCGTGGCTGAATCTCAGCATCCGTTCTCCTCGAAAGTTGATGCTGTCATTTCATTCTCCGCTACGGCCATACAAACACACACACACAGACAGAAAGCATTTGCCACGGAAATTGTAACCACCTGAAATCTGATAAATTGATCCCGGTCTTTCCTTCCGTTGTCAATTCCTGTGACTTATGTTGTTTGTCGCAATAAAAATGATGCTGCAAAATACTCCTTTACTCAAATGAAGTAACATTATTATTATCGCAAAAACTGAAACGTGTTTGTTGGTTTAGGACGTTATCCCGTGTCGCGTCATCGTATGCAGCTCTCTAGGAAACATCGGCCTGGAGCAGATGATAATGTCATAGAATTCATTCCACTGTCACTTACTGCTGAGTTTGTGTATCTCAGGGGGAACATTGAGTAAGCTCCATCCAAATGCATACATCCGACCACCCTACAACCAATTGCTGGGAATAGCGCCATCCCCGAGCGGATCGTGATGTTTGGAAGATTACTGCGTGGACGTTTAGTTGGCTTGGTTCGTTGGTTTTCAATGGCTTTCGCCGTTATCGTAGTTCTGTTCGTTATGGTTGGTTAGAGGGTTGTAAATGAATTCTCCCCACCTCACATCTGCTGCACTTTCTTGTATTTCCACTGGGAGCATGAATATATGGATGGTTAGAGCCGGAAACGAAAGTTATGGAGGAGCATCTTCCGAGATGCACTTTGTGTGGTTTGATTGGAAATCGACTGCACTTGATAGGATATAAAGTTTCATATTTTCATTATGATCTTATCGATTCGTATTTGGGATACAATTGCGCTTGCTTTTGGTATTTTCAATTTAAAGTTGAAATGGAGCAAGGAACTTTTGGGACGGCTGTTCCATTGGGAGAGTTTCTATTCAGTGATAAAGTTGGACGTTTCATGAGGTCCCATTTGGGGGGTTTGTTTAATTTTTTATTAGATTGCTTTAAAGAGGGTTGCGTGTCGCATCTGAAAATGATTTGGGAACATACCGATACTGATTTGGTGAACTCACACCATCCGGTATGAAGGACCTAAATATACCAATTCTCAATAAGCCCAGCTTAAACAAACAGCTTCTCAATAAATTTAAATTGGTATAGTTTTCACTGTAGCAAGATATGCGGCCACCGACGTACGCCATCCACATCCATTGGAAGTTTCGCGCCTTAAGCTGATTTGCAAACAGATAGATACTAATTTGGTGAATCACATATGAAAGACCCGCACTGCTCCATCCTCAGCAAGCCAATCTGAAACCAAACAACTCAAAGCCTTTTTTTTAATAATAATAAAAGGGTTTCAATATTTCTCAACCTCTATGAAGTTGGAAAATACCTATCCCAGGCTTTGTCAAGGGATTAGGCTCTGTTGTGATATTTATATTATTCAAATTTAAATCTGTAAAGCCGCATGGCCTTGTCTGCAGAAGATTATTTATGGAAGGATATTATTTTTTGTTTTTTTTTGAGTTCTTATAGCATTTCTAATTCACTTTTTTTTTTTGTTAAAACTGTTCACTATTTTGATAAAACTGTTTAACTTTTTTCAAAAAAATTTGTTTTTCGGAGTTGCGAAAATTCACGGGTAATTCATTAAATATTGTGGGAATCGCTACATCATATTTTCGTCGTCCGTACTCGTTACAGTATCTCGGAATAACATATCTGTCTTGGTACCTTCTTCTTGTGCTGACAGTTTGCTGTGTTGGTATCTTGAAGGTGGTGTCATCTTCGAACTGTGCTACTACCTCAAGCTTATGTAGTTTTTGTATGTTAAGTAGTCTCGTCCTGCTATCGATTTGATGCCAATCAATATCATGCATGCGTAGTTTTGATCGATACAGTAGTTTTTGTATCCTTCACCCCTATTGCGAGTGTCAATCGACAATTGATAATTGACTATTTTCAATGTGTGCTATTGTGAACGAATCATTTTTATTGATATTCTTATCAATAGCATTTTTTCAATTGACTGCGATTGACAAAATCCTTTAGAATCGTTCGTTCACAATAGCACACATTGAAAATAGTCAATTATCAATTGTCGTTTGACACTCGCAATAGGGGTGCTTATAACCGTTGCTTTTATTTTTTTTTGTGGTGCATTTCCCCACGCCAAAATGCCGTATCTCAGATGCGATTCAACCAGCCCAAAGGAGCATTGTCGGAGAACATCTGGTGTGCATAGGTAACTGAAATGAAATAGTGCATATGCTGATTGCCGAAGTTTGATTGTAAGAGCATGCAAGTGTCGGCTCCATTTCAGGTTATAGTCAACGACTACATCAAGGTATTTTTATGTTGATACATTCTCCATTGTTGTTGAGCAGTTATCCTCATTTTGTGATTTCGATTGATTTCCTGCTATGTGTTGACATTCATCGGTGTGCATTTTAATGGTGTTTTTATATTTTAATACATGTGGTGGTCGTATGTGCATAACTTTTGTTTTTTGTGCATTCATGATCAGTCCAGGATTGTGTTAAAATCATTTTGCATCATTTTTCCGCTGCTTCCACGTTTTTATGGGTAACCACAATGGCTGTGTCATCTGCATATGCATAACCGGCGCTATGTTTCAGAATTGATAGGAAATCATTCACATATATTATAAAAAGGAGAGGGCCTAACTTGGATCCTTGCGGTACTCCGTATTCTCATCTTCACTGAAGTATTCTCTGATTCGAACTTTGTACTTCCTTTCTTTTAAACAGTTTTCAAACCATGTTAGGATAGGTCCCCTTACTCTAACCTTTTCTAATTGCTTCAAAATATTTTTGTAGCGTAATGTATCAAACACTTTCTTAAAATCAATGAAGAGTGCAATTACATTGTGATTTTTTTCAAGGCTGAACTTGATTCTGTTCGTGAAATCTCCGAGTAGTCGATTAATGCTTTTCTTGTTCCTGAAACCAAATTGATTATTTTCTAGGATCTTATATTTTTCAACGTACTCATATAACCTTTTGCCAACAACTTCTTCTAGAATCGTATCTACGGTTGAAAGGATGCATATAGGCCTATAATTCGAAATTTCATTTTTCTTTCCACTCTTGGTCGAGCGATTGATCTTTTCAGCATTGTTGGTACTGTAGATTGCTCTAAGCTCATCTTTACTATTTTCGTTATGATTGGAGCCATAACCACCGAGCATTTTTAAGATCTTTAGGTCTTATCCCACCTATACCCGCCGACTTATTTTCATGTAATGAGTTTATAATGTTCTGTATTTCTCTGTCAGTGACTTCCTACAAATATATTGACCGCTGAACACTATTTGATGGACCATTATAACATTTATATTCACATTTTGTGAATCGTATTGTCTATTTCGAGTGATATTTTTTTTTGCAAATGTGTTTGCCAAGTTATCAAAGTTTTTAGATAAAATATCATCTAGATTGGCGGATTTTCTACCTAATACTGCGTTGACGATTTTCCAGGTTTCTTTCGGATTATTGCTCGCTCGGCGAAATTACTTTTTAAAAAAGTTAGACTTTGTCGTGATAATTTTTTTATTTAAATCGTTTCTAAATTTCCTAAATTCTCTTTCATGCAATATATTTCTTCTATTGTTTCCGTACCTCCTGTACAATCGATCTCTTTCCAAACATGCGTTTCTAATTTCATATGTCATCCAGTTATGCTCATTCTTTCTTATTTTGATTTTATTTGTAATGACTTTTGAAGATGCCATGATAATTAAAAAAGTATTTCTGAAATGTTCATAGAGTTCGTTGAATTCAGTGATTTGATTCAACTGTTCCCAATTGTACTCGTTTAATTTTCTTGTGAGATAACTTCTAACGACATAGTCTTGTTTTTCATTTTTTGTGATTTCATCCGTATTATTGCATAAAAGCGCTCAGTACAGGCCATAATGATCCGATACATTTATTTCAGCAACTCCAGACCTAATTTTATTTCTTGCTCGTACCATACAATGATCAATAAGAGTTTTACTTTTTAGCCACTTCCACTCTCGTTACGGAGTGTATTGTATTTAAAAGACCTCTCGATGATATAATAGAAAGATAGTTGCTCGCTACAGGATCATGCAAGTTGTTAATATTTATATTTACATCTTCTATTAAAAGTAATGCATTTTTCTTTTCGATCGCATCTATGTGGTCACTTAATTCAGAAATGAAGTGATTTGTGTTTAGTATTAGTGGTCTATACACTGTGAGTAATGTAGCTTCGATATTTCCTCTACGCACGTTCAAAATTACGGATTCAAAGGATATTGATTCTCCTTCGATTCTCTCATATAAAATATCATCTCTCAAAAATAATGAAATACCTCCTTCTCTTCTATTAGATCTATTATACGATTCGTTGTTAAACCCATTAATTTTGTAAAATTTATTTTCTTCTTTTCTTATGTTTATTTCTGACAAAATGATTACATCAATTGCTTGTAAGAATTCATATATATTTATCATAAAGTCATTCCAAATCGTTTTAATAGACTGTAAGAATGTAATAGAAGCTAGCCTTTATGCCACATCGAAGTGAGGGATCTGATATCTGCATACTTTGCAATCTTCGAGAAAAGGAAGACGTGATGCATTTAATTGACGTTTGTCCAATACTGATGGAGATAAGGCGGGTCCACTTCGGCAAAAATACTTTGCGATGGGAAGAGGTTGCTAACTACCTGAACGGAATGAATAGGCTTGCACTCTATGAATACTGCAAAGAAGCTCTATCCTACAGAAGGAGAAGCATCAATGAAAGCTTTTAAATTCTTAGCGCTTTTGCTCAATAATTAACTAAACTCAAAGTCTATCAAAATATTCCTATTCAATTAATATAAAAGTCAAATAAGGTGTAACTTAAAAAAAAAAGTTATCAATTTTCGTTTTAACTAAACTAAAAGTCCACTCAATTACCAAAAAATGTAAAAAAAAAAAAAAAATTTTATATTTTTCACTGCATGTTTAACTAGTTTCAAAATTATTACTAGGAAACTGTGCCAATCTCTATAATGCAATAGCTAAAACCTTTTTTCTTTTTTGTTTCAGAAATGTAAAATTAAATCTAATAGGTATAATATATCTTAAACGAATTTAAAAATGATATTGCCACTCGGGCAGACGACAGATAATTGTCATGTCCTTTATAATAAATTATTCAAGAATTTGTAAAATTGGAAATTGTGCGTACAAATGTAAATTGAATAAAAATAATCTAATCTACTAAAAAAAAAAATCTACTACTACTGTAGTTTTAAAAAAAAGACTGCCAATCCACTTACTTTTTATACCCTATTCTAGGGGTATATTAATTTTGACGCATAGTTTGTAACATACCTTAATATTGCCCGTAGACCCCTAAAAGTTACTATATTTATGATAAGCATCGATAGTTATGTCGATCTAGCCATGTCCGTCCATCCGTCCGTCCGTCCGTCCGTCGGCAAAAATTAGGCCTTTAAACTGGACGTAGAGAGCTGAAATTTTAACCATATACTCTCTAGGGTCCCGAAATAATCAAGTTTAAGAATTTTTGAAATCCGCCCACAGACACGCCCACAAACTCAAAAAAACTAAATTTTGGAAAAAATCGAATTTTGAGCTAGAGAGCTGAAATTTTTTATATATGATCTTTGGCCCATAAAACTGATTGGGACATAAAATTTTCGAAATCCGCCCACTGACACGCCCACAATTAAATAAAACAAATTTTGGGAAAAATTGAATTTTGAGCTAGAAAGCTGAAATTTTTTATATATGATCTTTGGCCCATAAAACTGCTTGGGACATGCAAAGTTTGAGCTAGGGAGCTGAAATTCATAGTATATACTCTCTAGATGCCCTTTATGCTCATACTTAATTTTTTTTTAAATCCGCCTACTGACACGCCCACAATTAAATAAAACAATTTTATTGAAAAACCAAAGTTTGAGCTAGGGAGCGTTTTTATTTACAAAAGCTTAGTTTTTTCGATAAAATCCTTTAAATTTTTGTCACGCCCACTTATGAGATATAGGAATAAGAATAGGGTATCCAACAGTTCGCCCAAGCGGACTGTAGCCCGCCCCTATGTTTTAATATAATTTTTCATTTCATCATAAGTTTCCAATTTTGCAAAGCTAATATTTGATCCTTTATTTATTTCGTTTTCCATTATGTGTATGTTATATCATTGTGGCATGTGTACATTTCCCAATAAATTGGTTATGTTACCTTATCGAGATCCGTTTTGAAATCTATCTCCACCATGTCTCCCACGTTCTAAAACCAACTCAAATAGCTTAAATTTTTGATGTAACAGCTATCTGGTTATCAACCCCTGCGCGCAGATACTTCAATCTCGTGCAAAAAGTAGTTTCGCACTTAATACTGTCCCATTGTTGTCAACAATAGAACATTAAATATCCAACTGGGAGATACAACTCTACTCGCAGATACTCAGCCACAACTTAGTGGCATACTTCTCGTTGAAAACTTGTGTCAAAATTCGTTCACCGTCGAGGAGGAAGGCGCATATGCTATTATGGCCCAAACAATAGCCAACAACTTGTTTTTTAAATTGCACTTTTACTTCGTGGAGAGTTAAAAATGCAAGAATGCAGCGAATTAAGCTTCATTGCAAAGTAGCTTCACTTCCTGGATTTGTCAATTTTCGCATCCTTTCGTTTTTCGTTCACTATCTCTGGGGAACCAACTCACAGCATCCTGGATGAGTTCTGTGCTGGCGCAGAAGAAAGAGATTGTGTACGGAGAAGAAGAAAAATATTCTGCACACGATGTGAAATGATATTTACAGTTAAACATTTATGAATGCAATTAGGTGAAAGGATATGAAAACTACTGGAGATATTTTGTAGTATATTTAAGAGGCGGGTGCAATGTCCTAGGGAGAAACCAATTAAATGGAATAGATGTTCTTTTTTCAACAGATTTTCAATCCACCACAACAAATTGCGAATAGATACACCCATTGTTATTGCAACCTAACTATTGACTGACCTGACCTCGATCATTATTTATGTGAAAATTGTTCGCAATTAACATTTAATTGCTCGAATGGTGCAATATTTTTCATTTGTTTCGACGGGTCTATGAAATGTATCTACATTTATGGTGGTGGTTGTAGATGCAACGGATACCGCATATTACAGGATTATTATGTGAATCGAATGGGGGTAGGATAGGTACTTAAATTGGCACCAAGGGGTGTAGAGAGTTATAATTTGCTTGCATGCATGGTAGCAGTTTCACAACTAGGTATATTGTATCAGGGTTGCACCTAATGATGTTTATCGATTCGTCTGTATGTGGGAAGCAGTAATAATGGCTGCCATCTGTCTGAAGGGAGTGGAAATATTTGAAATGCTTCTCAAATTTCCCATGCGAAATTGCGAAGGTTACTAAAATTATTTGAAGGCTGAAAAGGAAGTTAAGTTTCGTTAGCATGCAGTGGCAGTCCAACACAAGGTTCATTATGATACCACGTGGATCTATCTCCCCATCCTACTCGTTGAACCAGTTAGGTGTTTTCAAGAGAGTAGATCAGTGCACGTGCAAAGAAGATGGAAAATAGTGACTTCCTCCTTTTCGTCCATTCAGCTTTTGCGGAAATCATTTAAGTACACGCCAAGCCTTGTTGTATACTTGGCTTTAAAACAGTATCCAGTAATAACATCAATTGTAGCACTTATGTGCAATCTGTTAAGAGAGATCAAATACTTAGAGCGCTTCAGATCCAGCGTTGGATAAATCTGTTTTTTTTTTCTCCAGGCAAGGTTAGTTGTCTTGATGGCCTACAAGCTACAACTTTAACTTAAATTTGCATGAAGCGACTGCAATGACTCAGGACACTTTTTCAGGTAGAATAGACAGTGAAGCTCCATGTTTGCAAAGTTCATCAGCCATACAGTTCCCTGGAATGGACAGATGCCCCAAGAGTTTACCACGTTTCTCTTCAGCCATGAAGCGACTTCTTTTATTGCCACAATGTCCGCCTGGAAAACACTGCAGTAATTTGGAGGACGAAATAAGAACCTGATATTAATTTTGTTTGAGAAAACACGTCCCCATCAGAAAAGGAAGCTCCATTAAAGTACGAACGCACGAGACCTAAAATTTTAGTATGAAATGGAAGTAGTGTTCAAAACCATCCAATGATTTTACTGAATTTAGGGCGGTTTGATGAAATGAAACAGAAATATTTAAGTTAAACATAAGTTCTTATGCGACAGACTTTTCCGTGTTCCTGTGATATTCGAACCCCGAACCCTTAGTTCAGTAGTCCAACGCACCACTACCTCCCACGTGAAAATTCAGGTAGATACCTAATAGTTATTACGGTGGAATAGTCTGAAGGTCAGAATTTCAGTTTTTGGTAATGAAAAATATCAGTTCAGTTTTCTTTTGATTAACACTTAGACCACAACTTGTAGTAGAAGCGCTTATCTTACACAAAGCCCTTTTCATAATCGAATCAAACAGTGCGCGCTTCACGGGTTGAAGAGATTTTTTACTTTTTCCGCATGCAATAGCATGTTAATGGTGCTATGTCAGAAACTTTTGCGCAAGTACCAACAACAACTGCAAGTACCTATTCAACTCAAACGGGTGAACGCGTTCCCAAGAGAATAAAACACAAAAAACGCAGTGGTGGGTAAATTGCATGACCGATTTTGACCAAACTTAACAGAAACACTCCATTACCGAAGATTGCATGCATTTGCGCTCAGTCAGTTTAGTGGTTTCGGAGTCTATATCATAGACGTAGATCTCGACAACAGCGCGACCTATCGGGCCCAAAACTATACTATACCAGCTTGCACAAACCATACACATTGACAAAATTTCATTAAAATCGGTTCGGCGGTTTCGGAGATTAGCGCCTACGAACACACGACACGTGGTTTCTATATATAAAGACAAGTGCTGACATTAACCCTCCTTGAGGTTTTCATCATCTTTTAAGCGATTTGGTTGAACGACTGTTATTGAGCTTTGCCGGAAAATCTTTGTTCTGAATATGGAGACAATCTATCGAGTAATAAGCTTTTCTACAACTACCCCGACTAAGGACTACTGTTATAGGCATATAATACGCGATTGAAAAATTATTATAGCAGGACATTCAACTTAAGATTGGTTTGTGCATTAGCTATAAAGTTCTTTAAAAAACCATAGAATATTTAAGCTGTGTTAAAAACATAGGGACGGGCTACAGTCCGCTTGGGCAAACTGTTGGATACCATATTCTTATTCCTATCCCTCATAAGTGCGCGTGACAAAAGTCTAAGTATGGTTGAATTGTTAAGAACGCTCTACACATTTTGTTATATAACATTTAAAGGATTTTATCAATAAAAACGCTCCCTAGCTCAAACTTGGGTGTTTCAATAAAATTGTTTTAATTAATTGTGGGCGTGTCAGTAGGCGGATTTAAAAAAAATTAACACATGAGCATAAAGGGCCCCTAAAGAGTATATATTATAAATTTCAGCTCCCTAGCTCACTTTGAATTTTCAAAAAAAAAAAAAAAAAATAATAATTGTGGGCGGATTTTGAAAATAATTACACATGAGCATAAAGGGCCCATAGAGAGTATATATTATAAATTTCAGCTCCCTAGCTCAAACTTTGGATTTTCAAAAAAAAAAAATTTTAAATTGTGGGCGTGTCATTTTGAAAATATTTACACATGAGCTAAAAGGACGCGTAGAGAGTATATATTATAAATTTCAGCTCCCTAGCTTAAATTTTGGTTTTTCAATAAAATTCTTTTATTTTTTTGTGGGCGTGTCAGTGGGCGGATTTTGAAAATTTTATATCCCGAGCAGTTTTAGGAGTCATGGATCATATATAAAAAATTTCAGCTTTCTAGCTCAAAATTCGATTTTTTCCAAAATTTTGTTTTTTTGAGTTTGTGGGCGTGTGTGGGCGGATTTCAAAAATTCGTAAACTTGATTATTTCGGGACCCTAGAGAGTATATGGTTAAAATTTCAGCTCTCTAGGCCCAGTTTAAAGGCCTAATTTTTCCCGACGGACGGACGGACATGGCTAGATCGACATTACTATCGATGCTGATCATAAATATAGTAACTTTTAGGGGTCTACGGGCAATATTAAGGTATGTTACAAACTATGCGTCAAAATTAATATACCCTTAGAATAGGGTATAATTACCATCTGAGAGCGAAACGAACGTGTCAGTATAATTCCTTGTTTAAGTCGACTGTTTTCACCTGACCCCTGCCGACAATTAACAAAAACACAACTACCCATTCAAGTTGTGATTAATTTGATTCGTTCTCACAGTAGGTTAGGGTTACAGACATTATCAGTAAATTTGGGCGGTGTCAAGTTATCTATGGGATTTGATAAGACATTGTCAACACGAAGTCGAATAGCTAATGTAGTTGTTCTGTTTATTGTAATTGATTGATTAGTATGTTCAATTTGGCTTCCTTTGTCAAATATTCATTGAAAAGCACCGAAGTTTGGGTGGATTATTTTTTGCTTAGGAATATGAAAGTTTCAATTCAATATAATAAATATTGTAGTAGGGCATTTTTTCTTTCATTTTGTTAGTGAGGTTGATACTGATTGAGGATGTTCGTGTCATGGCATTACCTCCGTCAAAAAGGAGAAAATAAAGTAGCACAACGTTGACATTAAGGAATGAAGGAGAAATTGTTCAAAAGTGCTAGGGGTTGAATAGAAACTGGCTACTTCGTTTTAGCATTATTTGTAAGCATACCGACGAAGAAATGATAGGCCGGAGACATTACGACCATAACTAATTCATAGAATTAACCGACCTCACAATGTCACGATCGTCAATTAGTTTTATCGCTCATTTTTAGACACTATCGAGTTGCTCCAAATAAGTTGTTGATGAACAAGACCAGATATTGGTTTTGTAATTAAGTCTTTCGGTTTCAACGATGTGATATGTGCAATGATAGAAGACATTGTGTTTTGGCGGAATGAGATTGCACTGATGCTATCCCAATTAAGTATGCTGTGAAGATAGGAATTGTATAAACTTATCATACGTTGCCGTTCTGCCTGGAATTTTTATTATTTACTTCTGTTGACAAAGTTTCTACTTATATATCAACTTGGGTTAATAATCATCAGCTACAGTGTAAAAATTTACTCCTATAATCTCTAATAAATCGATATGCACTCTTTCGAAACATCAAGTTTGATTCACACACCGTTTATATTTTTATCAATTTGTGGAGACCAAAACGGTCAATCGAGCGATAATTTGTTCATGTTAATGATTCACTTTCTTCTTCTTAGTCTTGAAGGACGAGGTTACGATCTGGACTAAAGGGATCATTTCACACCTCATTGCATCCCTCCCCACTGGTCCGCCTTAATGGCACAAACCTAACTATTTCCGACGAAGCTAAATTCTTGGGTCTAATCTTCTATAGGAAGTTAAGCTGCAAACCCAATATACAAGAAAGAGTCAAAAAAGCTCCAGTAGCAATTTTCTCTTGCAAAAAAACCATTGGCAACAGCCCCGCATAACGCACTGGCTATATATGTATCGGTCGTTAGACCAACTCTTACATACGGGGTGGTTGTCTGGTGGAACGCATTGGACAAAGCGATAAATCGTGATAAGCTGGGCAAGGGCCAACGTACAGCTTATCTGTGCATTAGCGGAGCAGTCCGAGCAACTCGCTCCGCTGCAGTAGATACTTCATCTGACACCTCTCGTGTATTTCGCAGGCAACCAGCTACATTTTCCGCTGTCCGCTTAAAGGCTACCACACAGTGGATTAGTAGGAATACTGGCCACTCTATCATTCCGGACTCATTTGGGTGGATCAGGAACTAGACTAAATATTAGTCTCTCTTTCCTTCTTCCTAATCATTGTAGCGTGTTCCAGGCGGAAATTATGGCGATAAAAGAAGTATTGTCGTGGCTGAAGAGATATGTGATATCCACTAAGGATATCTGTATCTACTCGGACAGTCAAGCCGCTATTAAGTCCCTTGACTCAGTTTTTTGCACTCCATTTTAATCCCAGACTGGCGTACATATCATGAGGAGATGGCAGATCAGTTCAACATTCACATCTGCTGGGTTCCGGGGCATATGACCTCGCCAAAAAAGGAACCACATTACCTCTTTTACCTGACAAAGATTCTTTGGGTATTCCTATCGCTGCATGTGAATTTATATTTACGCTATTCGCAATTGAGAGAACAAACCTTAAGTGGACAAGTAGTAATACATGTCGAGGGAGTAAACATATCTGGCCCGATATCTGGACCTGCAACGCTCTATGTGTTTAATTTCACTAAAGCGACGGCACATTAGCTCTAGTATAGGTGTCATAACAGGACGCATCGAGGCTTGGCGTTTATTCAAATGACTTCTGTAGAAGCTATGGACGAGGAGGAGGAGTCTACACTTCATATTCTTTATTTACATGGCCAACACAGACGTTAGAGGCCTATCGCGCTTCATCAGAAGCTTTAAGTGGTTTAGCGGATAGAGGGAGAAACTACCTAGATCCACGTGGCATCACAATGAACCTTTTTTTTTATTTTTAAAACGGAAATCCAAAGCCCAGAACACTCAGACTCAGTAACGGACTACCAGACAGAAATCCTCTTTCGGGTGTACAGGTCGGAGAAAATAAGGTGTCATTCGTTTCTGTCCAATAATGGGTGGCAAATGTTGTTGTTCCCCATTGGAATTGAGCCTGCACCGCACGAGTCACAAGCCAACCACCAAACCTGAACACCGTCGCCAGCTCTGCACAATGGGCCTTACATTGGCCTCAGTGTGTTGGCTTTAGCTGAGAACCACCTTAATCTATCCTAACTGAGTGGTCCGCCTGTGGGGTTCACCGTCCCAATATCAATAAAAACCTTTTATCGGTATTTTGTTTGTCCACAACGCAACGGTATCACTATAAATCAAACAATTATTTTCAAATTCTCAAACTCAATAGAATGGCAAAATTTCGTTAACGCAATTTTTCACTGCTTCTCCTTCTGTATAAGCTATCGTTACTTTTTGGAATTCAGCCTATCACTACAGTGCAAAAAAAAAAAAAAAACAGCGCTATGGGCACATCCAGGTGAGCATTTAATATATTGAAACTTTCCTGTAAGTGTGCATGCAAATCCGTGGCTTGACACCACTAGAGATCACCGGTGTTGTATTAAAATGACGTTTAAACGACAATCACGACAATAACGCCAGCATTTCATTTGAAACCTGCCGATGTTAATTGAAGTCGAACGGCAAACCCCGCAGGCGGACCAGAAGGGATGCCATAAAGTGGGAGGGTTAAGATGATCACTTTAATTCTGATCATAAACTCGCCTTTAAGGAAAAGAAAAAAAGAAGACCGTTGAATAAAAACAACAGATACTTGCGAACCAGCGCCTTCTCAGGGCAAGTATACTACTCGCCCTTCCATCGAAGCCACAAGTCCAGCCCTGCCTGAATGGGGTTTGATTGCTCTATTGGACAACAAACTGAAATTCAAAGTGCATGTCGACCATATATGGAAAAGAGTATCTAACAAATAGTTGTTTTTTTTTTGACAAATTAGAAAAGACATTTTAATGAACAGTGCAATAAAGATACACCATTTTGAATACTGCTGCAGTGTGTTATTTTTCTGTGACTAAAATATCACAACGGAAGAGAATGCAAAAACTTCAAGATAAAGTCATACGAACCCTAATAAGGGTTTACAAAATTTAAGGTTTTTGATGAATACAATAAACTGGCTGAGCATAGACCAACGATTTTTCATTTTAACAATGAAACTTGTTTTTAAAACATTACGTGCTTTTCAATCTCAATGAAATGGTTCAATAAATGATCGGACGCAGTATTCGCTAAAAGAAAACATTCAAGGAATGTGAAAGAGTGGAGGAGAAGGTACACTAAATCATATTGGCTTTCAGATAAGCGAATAACGTATTTGCACACATATATTAATATAATCCACTTGTGTTTAGAACGCAAATGTATTCGTTGTAATGAATGCAAAGGGACTTTCATTAGCGAATTGACAACTTCGAACTTTCAGTGTAAACGCAATGATTACCAAACTGTCAATGTGCAAATATTCAGTAAAATCTACGTTTTCATCATGGTGAAGTACACGAAGGAACAACGTTTACAAATAATTAAAATTTACTACCGAAATTCCAAGTCGGTGGTCGCAGTTTTAAGAGCGTTAACGCCAAATTTCGGGCGTAAGTCTCGTCACAGTAGGCAAGCAATTCATAGTCAAGTGAAAAAGTTTGTGTCAGAATATTTGCTGCTTGATGTTGCCGTGCCAGTGAGCCAGCCAAATCAAGGGTGTGATTTGGCTGGCTCACAAGATCAAGCTGACTCAAGAACTAAAGCCACTTGATCATATAAAGCGACCGACGACGTACGGTCTCGAATTGATCTTCACATGATGGAAGAAAATTAAGAATTTCATCGCAAAATCATCTTCGGCGATGAAGCGCATTTTTTGTTAAACGGCTTCGTCAATAAGCAAAATATGCGTTACTGGACAGGTGAGAACCCTCATGTGCTTCATGAAACAGCACTTCATCCGCAAAAAGCCACTGTTTGGTCCGGTTTTCATGTCAGTGGCGTCATTGGGACGTTTTTTTTCGTCGATGAAAATGACCGTCACGTTAGGGTAAATGGTATATTCGCTTCAGACATGTTGGAACGTTATTTCTTTGAGCAATTGCATGAATTGGACATCAGTGATATATGGTTGTTCCAACAAGATGTTCCACAAGCCACACAGCGGGTGCAACAATCGAGTTATTGAAGTCTCAGTTCGGTGAACGTGTTATATCGAGAAACGGAACCGTCTACTGGCCGCCGAGATCGTGTGATTTAACGCCTCTAGACTTTTTGACGTTAGAGCAGCTCAGAGTCAATATTGAACGAGAAATAGCGGTCGTATCGGTCGAAATGTGAGGCCGAGTCATCAAAACTTGGGTTCAACCTATCGATCGCTGCATACGTTCCCGTGGTGGACATATGAACGAAGTCGAATTCCATTCATAAATGTTTTGATAGTTATTCAGGGCAATAAACTTGTAGTTGAGCTCAAGTAGTTTGCATTTTATTTAAAAAAGAAGTCGTCAAGTCCTGAAAGACCATTTATAATGTACATATTAGCTTTTAAGCTAAATAAAGCTAAATAAAGACATTTTTCTAAACTTATTGTGAACGAACGATTCTAAAGGATTTTGTAAATCGCAATCAATTAAAAAAAATGCGATTGACAAGAATATCAATGAAAATGATTCGTTCACAATAGTACACGTTGAAAATAGTCGATTATCAATTATTTTGGATTGACACTCGCAATAGGAGTGTTTTATAGTTCATTCGGTTTCTTTCTATTTTTCCCAATCTTAAACGTGTCACAATTGCATACTTCACTTTAATGGTAGAATCGCCTAAATGTGATTTCCTACCTTAGTCTCCCTTTATGACAAGCGCCGGTCATCGGGGAGCACTACATTCAGTTTCGTATCCCATCCAAGCACGTAAGTTTACACAGCTTTCTGATATCCAATAAGCATTCAAAAGGTTTATTGGCTGCGTATTTTATTTCGACCTGCAACCATAACAAACTTATAAAATATCCTATTAGCCCAAACGTAATAAACCATGACCTTCCTGAACTGTTTCAGTTATTAAATTGCAGCCTTAATATTCCTAAAAAAACTAAATTAATCGCTTCGAACTGTGGTGGTTTTGAAAGTATATTAATGTGACAAGGGAAACCCAGTCGAACGTGATAGATAACCAATCACTCAGAATGAACAAATCTATCGACTTAAGGCGATGAAATACATTAACTACTCGATTTCGTGTTGACAACTTTGGCTATCAAAGCCCATTTCTAAATTGGAATCGCCCAAAATTATTGATAATGGGTGTAACCTTTACCTGGTGGTAAACAAAAATCAAATTAATCACCACGTGAATGTTTATTTCCTTTTGTCTGCACGAGTCAGTTGTTTAAACTCTATTAGTAAATAAAGGACGCACCGTAGAAACAAATAGATTAACGGAACATTTGGTTTCGTGCACCAATTGGGTCGCAACTAAAACATTTAAGTTTTGGGACCTCCAAACAAGTCACCAGCAATATAAGTTATTGTTTATTTTTTCGCGCGAGCTCATTCCGAAATATGCAAACGTTAGAAAATAGCTTTAGACAATCTGACAAGGTGCCTATTGCCTATTGCCCAAAGTTGGCTTAGATACTTCAACTTCTATTATTGTTTTTTTTTTAATTCTGAAGTGCATCTGATAGTTATAACCTGAATTTTTTCCATGAGCAAATTAAAAACTTACCCTAGATGTGCTATGGATACTTGCACGCTAAGAGCTTGACACAATGTGTTGGTTGTCATTTAATGTCATTTATTGAATTCAATATGGCTGGATTTTATGACAGATTTCAAGTACAAACTAAATCAATTTAGGAAGAGTCGTTTACATTACAACAACACATTGGTTTTTAAAGTCAATTTCATAATCAGCATTGTGTGGAAGTTACACTTCGTAAGAAGCGCGATTTTTTTGATCAACATACTCGTAATTGCCCACTTGAGTTGACAATTCACGCAATGGGTAATAGATTCGAAGAACGTGATTCAGTCACGGATCAAGCAACATGTCAGCATACACGGCCAGCACTTACACAGCAAAACCCCGCCACTATAAGCATGTGTTCGAAATGAGCCAAGCACCTCGATTCTTCGCAGAAGTCAATAATAATTTAATGGTATTGACAGATTTATGTTGATTGACTTTTCTTCCCAAAATAGGATGAGTTGAATGTAGATGAGCTCTGGTTTCACATCCAATAGTCAACTTATTGCGACTGAAATTCGAAGATTGTATTATTGCGGAATAATTTCGCACAACAAATACCACTTTCTATCCCACCCCATACCATTCTTCTATTTGGTGGAATTTTAAAGGTCAAAGGAAAGTGGAGGGTAACCAAGGTCCCATTAGCATTTGGGTGACTTTCCCCGAACATTGGAGGTACCACCATAACAGCTACCGAATCGCTATTGAGGAAGTTGAGGTGATGTCCCAGAGAAAGAAGAAGAGATGGGGTAGAGAAGGCGGCATGCTTTTTAGGGAGTAAGGTTCGGGTGGGTTGCGGTGGAGATGACGGTCGGTCCTTCAAGGCCTCGTTGGAAGACACTCTCGCACACAAAAAACAATTACACCAAACACAAAACAAGTCCGTGTATTTGTGGTAGGCGGGTTATCACCCTGCTTGGGGTCACTGTGGGATTTGAAGTAGGTGCGAGTGCGAGGCTGAGTTAGGTTCTAGGTTGTGTAGATAGATAGATAAATTTATTTTGCATACAAATTTACAAAGGTATGGTTACCACACATAATTAAAAACTTACTAACGAGTTAACAAAATGAAGATTTAAGAAAAATTACGTGTTGCAACAAAATTATCACAGATATAAATAAATTAAAATAGATAACTAAATAATAATAATATTTTGTTAGGGTATATTACACTGCGACCTATTGGTCTATTGTGTCCCCTTGCTTGTGCCTCGGAGAGGTTCGTGCCCTCTTTCAGAGCCTCTCTTGATACTTCTTTGTGAAGCATGTCGAGGTATTGCTCTGGTTTATCCTTGGCAGGTCACACTCCCTAGAGCACAGCGTCCAGTCCAATTTCTTTGATGAATCTGAGAATGAGCTGTGGGTCCATGGTTTGTATGTCCTTGTCTGTTATTTGGTGCCTGCCCAAATATTTCATCCTTTTGTGGGCCAGTGCCCCACAGGATTCCAGTATGTGGTCTGTTGTTTCGGCGGGTTCACTGCAGAATCTGCAGAGCCCGTCCTCCGATATGCCCATTTTCCTCAGGTGCTCCTTGAGTCTGCAGTGCCCCGTGAGGACGCCTGTTAGGATTCTTCTTAAATAGGTAAATCAATATACTAATAAATGAAAAAATAAATATGTAAATAAATAAGTAAATAAATAATCGATTATTAAGTTAATAAATAAAGAAGAAAACTATCACAGATATAAATAAATTAAAATAGATAAATAGATAAGTAAATCAATATTATAAATAAATAAATAAATAAGTAATAAATTAATAAATAGGTAAATAAATAAAAAAATAATTAAACAAATAAATAAATCAATAATTAATTATTGTTTTTTATAATTAGCGTGCGCTAAAGAGATTTTTTATTTTTCTGTAATTAATATAGTACCCTTATAGTGTTGCCACAGCGCAGGCATTTTTTTCGTTGCTGCAAGCAGCACCCAGATTCATTGCCTGTTTCTGGGTGCTGCTTACTACTGAAAGAATAGGAGGATAGGAAAGAAGTTTTTGGTGCGATAGGGTTTTTTTTTATCTCCACAGGTGGCGCCTTAATTGCTTAAGGGAGATTTGTTTTGTTGTATGTATTCAATTTTACAAAGCATGGCTCTGGTCGGGATTCGAACACACGACCTGCCAATCACTTTGCGAATACACTACCATCGCACCATTGCCACCTGCTTTTACCTGATTTACGAGTAATATACAAAAAAGGAAATATAGCAACGAAAAAACGGAAAAAGGAAGAAATAATAGCGTACATTTCCACTATTAGGTAATTAAATTATTTACAAGAGGATTGTTCAGCAAATTCACAGCGGTCTAGGAAACGTAAATTAAGTCTTTGAATTCTATCAAAGATCATTTCAACATTCGCTTTATCGTGAATGTACAACGTTGAGTGATACCACGGCAAATTAAGCATCATTTTCAACAACTTATTTTGAGATGTCTGTAGTTTTTTAATGTGGCACATTGCACAATTTCCCCATGCTTGGCATCCATATAACAGAATTGCCTGAAAAATTACCTTATGGATAAATTTTTTATTTCCATTTGAGAGCAGTGACTTTCTATTGATAAGAGGGTACAACATTTTAATCCCAATCGCATTTTTTTAGGGTATTTGTAATATGAGTACTAAATGTAAAATTTGTATCTAAATATACTCCTAAATATTTTAAAGAAGGCTCCCAACTCATGTCTTTCCCATTTACTTTTAAGCGACCAGTGGGGAGAAAGCAAGCTTTTCTCTTTCTAGTGAAAAAGATTGGTCCAAGACACGACCTTGACAGCTTGATAATATATTTATGAGAGAAGATAATTGACAACCGAAAAAGATGAACTTAAAACAAGTGACAATTAAACTTAATAACTTACTTTAGTTTACTTTACTTTTGGTGGCGCTTACAGTCCGGGGTGGAACACGGCCTCAACCAACAAGCCTCTTCATTCAGCTCGGTCCATCGCTAGCTGCCTCCAGTTACGCACACTAAGTTGGTTGAAGTTGTTCTCCACTTGTGAGTGCCACCTAAGCTGGGGTCTTCCTCTGCTGCGTTGACCCTCAGTGGTGGATTCGAAGACGCGTCGGGCTGGTGAGTTGTTGTCCATACGCTCCACGTGTCCCAGCCATCTCAGCCGTTGTATTTTTAGCTTTTTGACCAGGTCAGGTCATTTACTCTTAGATGCCTTCTTAGTCCGAAGAAATAGCGATTGGCAAGAGTGATACTTCGCTTGATCTCTGCCCCGATGTCCAAACATAACAACGTGGTAGTACAATTTACTACTGAATCTAATTTCTTACAGGGTGTCCCATTTTATAGTTATATAATTGTAGTAGAAATAAATAAATGCACTTAGAACTGAACAGAAAGTTAGGAAGAAAAAGTGAAAGAAAAGCGAAAAATAAGAGGCAGTGAAGGGAAATTGGAGAGGAGACTATAAAGCAGAATGACTGGCGAGAAATTACGAGGAATAAGCAAAAAACAAAACAAAGTACATATAATGCAAACTTTTATAGCGAAACAGTTGTTCGTTTCGGTCAGAAATTGTTGTTAATTAAATAAGCTATAATGTCAGAATTCTAACTCAGAATTTTCCAGAACATTGCGGTACACGCGACCGGGTAATATGGCTTTAATTTCGGAAAGACGCGATAGTGAGTCACGCTCACTCCCGGTCACTTGTGCCATTACAGTATTAATATGGGAGCGGGTCGAAATTCTGCTGTCAAAATTCTGCTTTGCATAATTCTGACTTTTAACACAAAAAATTCTGCTTTTCAAAATTCTGCTTTTTTTCTGTTCTGTCTTACTAATTCTGCTTTTCAAAATTCTGACAGACAATATTTTAAACAAATAAATTCTGCTAATTCTGTTTTTTTTTTCCAATTTACGAATTTAAAGAAAACAAATATTTTTCAACTTTGTCAACAAACTACAATATATTTCTTATAAAGAAGGTACACAGGTGGGTACCAGGAACACACAAAAAACAGCCAAAAATAACAAATTATTTCATAATTGAAATTACCAAAAAAAAAAGAAACAACAGCATTAAGAAACTTAACAAAGCACACGTTCACTCACAAAGGTATACTAACAGAATATTTGTCTAAACCAAGAGAGCAATCTTAAAGCCAATAAAAAAACTACTTTTACCTCTTCTTCTATAACAAATGAGTGGTGGAATGTTTTACAAAATTCTGCAAATAATAAAAAAAGGTTTGGAAAATGTTAAAAAGCGCGCGCTTTTTTTTATTATTTGCAGAATTTTGTAAAGCAGAATTTTGAAAAGCAGAATTTTGAAAGCAGAATTTTGTAAAACAGAATTTTGAAAAAAGAATTTTGACCCCAACCCTATTAATATACCATTCCTTTCTTTTTCGTTCCATTAGGTGTTATCTCAGTTTTAATAAAGTGACCGAGCCGTTATAACATTGGTAAAAAACGGGTTCGTCTTTCTTATTTTCCCAAACCTACAACTTCTGTGAGAATTGTCCTGGGTAAACAACCATTAAACCAGCGTAAGCCAAAGTTCGAGGCTTGAGACGTACTAATCCGATCGACTGAACTAGATTGAGATTGACGTTTAGGGTTATTTCGAATTAAGTTTGTTTTTTCTGTTCTTCCATTTAATTGCGAAATTGTGCAACATCATTATTTGGCTTAGAGCAGAAGTTGAATTGCTGTTGAACTTATTTGGTACAAAGGGTTTTTTAAGAGAAAGAAATGAAGAACCATTCCAAAGCTCAAACACAATATTTGAACTGAGATGTTGCCATAAACGGAATTTAAATATTTTTTTTTTATAATTTGCTTGCGCTAAAGGGGTTTCTTTTTTCTGTAGTACACAGTACCCTTATAGTAGTATGAAAGATTAGAAGGATAGGAAAGAAGTTTGGTGCGATGGGATTTTTTTCTCCACAGGTGGGGTCCTAAATTGCTTTAGGGAAATCTGTTTTTGTTGTGTGTATTGAATTGTAAAAATCATGGCCCCGGTCGGGAGTCGAACGCACGTCCTGCCAATCAGTTAGTGAATACACTACCATCGCACCATTGCCACCTGCCTACATAAAGGAACACGCTGCTAACTCAACAAATATGTATTTTATTTAACGAAAACTTCCACACTATCTGTTGACTCACCCTTTGGAAGCCCTCAATCTATGCTAGAGATATTGAAAATAATTTCCAAAAATAATATCTTGTATCCAACGGTAATTCTAAATTCATTTTATCCGTAGGTACCTAAAATTGCCCCTTCAAAAGCCATCTGTCATTCACTCCTGCAAAATCCTCTCAGCATCATATCTTTCAAGTAGGATCTGCACTTCATTTCCAAATCCTCTTAGTTGTGAAATTTTGTTCAGCCACTCATCATTCTGTCTGACTTCTTCGCTCCATTTGTCACGTGTTTTTTTTTACTTTTTTTTTGTTGCCAAAGTGTCATAATAACTCACAGAATTCATCGTTCTCACACTTGCACCAGCACAACTCATTTCCTATATCTTCCAAAAAGGAGACCAAAAGCAAGCCAACTATTTTACCTAATTAGACAAAAACAAAAATGCAATCCTTTGACGGAGCCAAGTGTGGTGTTTCTCCCACTCATCTGCACACACATCTATCAAAAAGATGCAAACAGTAACCATCAACGTTAAACCGCAGAAAAATAAACCTTCATTTCCCATTGAAAGAAGACTCAAGTTGGAGCGTTTCTTTTAAAAGGAAGAAAACCATGAAACATCTTCTAGTGGAACGCAATTAAAAGTGATATCATAGCGCCCGAGTCTTCTCGAGGGATAGAGAAAAACCTTACTCAAACATCATAGAGTAAGTGCATTATTTGCCCTCATTAACGAGGCGATGAACTCCTCTAAGATGTGTTCCTGTAGTGGAGAGTGGAGACGTTCAATTTGTTCCCTCATATATGGAGTGTTGCAGGCCGGAATGATGCAGTTTCGTTAATGCAAATGGATAAAGAATGGCTGTTCATCGAGGAAGATACAAAAATAGACCAAAGTGAAAGAACGTATTCGCTTGAGTTAATTTTTTTTTAAATATTTTTCGTTCTGATGCAAATTTGGCGTGGTTCACATGTAAACAGCAGAAGGTGGTTAAAGTTAATTGTATCCTGTCTGTTTAAAATAGGAGAAGTTTAAAAAAAACATATGGAACGACCACAGCCCCCAAAGTGTGGCGATGGGTCTACGTATGTTTTATTTTTTATTTTTAAAGACCCCACAGGTTGACAAAGTAGAGATGCAGACGGAGTGGGAGAGTCCTGTTCCTTCTAGCCAGATCGTAACTACGTCGTTTGAGAAGAAAAAGAGTTGGTTTTCTAATAATTTAAGTTTAACTTATTGTCTCAAGGCCCCAAAAAGGAGGCATGACAAAGAACTTTGGACGAGTTGTTTCGGCCCCTAGAGCATATGTACATGTTCTTTATTTTGGCTTTCTAACTCGAATTGAAGGGCCTCACAATTTGTGAAAAATGGACGGAAATTCCTAGATCGACAGAATTTTCGTTGCCGATCAAAAATGTAATAACTTTTAGGGTTTTAAAATCGATTCCATGGCGTTATACAAACTATGTATTAACATTTATATATACTCATAGGCAATGGTTTCCTTAGAAAGAAGTGACGTCGTTTAGCGGGCGTAATGTATCCTGATGTGGCGACCGTAAAAAAACGACCGTCTGTCTTAACAGTGTCCACAGATTTAAACTTATTATTCTTTGCTTTTGAGACATAGTATGTATTAGTACGCTGTCTAGGAAGCCAAATCCGTCAAATTTGTATAGAGAAGGTTTAAGTGACGTCATTCACCGCTAAATTACAGCTGTTAAAAGACAGCGCCGCTTTGCTAGGAAACCATAGCTTTAGAAAAGGAGATAAACAAGATGAAAAACGTTGGGTGAGAGAAAAGATATACTAACAGGTGGCCCAAGATTTCCAATGTTTCATTGTACTGTATGGTTTGGCGGCTTAGTCGAACGTGAATAGACTATTGACTGATATACAAATAATTTCAGAATCCAAGGGGCTGTTCGCATTTTCTGACAGGAAGCGTTTTAAACCAGAAATCAGGAATACAATATCAGAGAGATTTCGTATGCAATGCAGTGTCATGAAAGGCTCTATCTTCATCTATTCTGATATGATCTGGATTGGAGTGATTATAAGCCTCCAACTTAATTTCCAAGACCTGATTTATCCACTTATTCGTATTTTACAACAAGCACTGCAGCGATATTTTCAGCACGTCTCTGCACAAAAGGTCACAACAAAAAACTCTGTCTTGTCGCAGAATTTCTTACCAAATCACAGCCGTTTCAAAAGCTACGAGTATTTCACAAGGCCATGTCTGCCAAATGTGCCAGACAAAAAAAACAGCACAGCATACTGTTTGACGGCACACGATCCCGAATATGTTTTGAGACAGCAGATCCAAACGAATCATGTCTGCATTTAAATCATTACAGTATCTTACAATCGCATCGCAATCAATCGAGGTTCAGGCTTACTTTAGGGCCGCGGAATCCCTGCTTATACAGTCTATATCTAAGGGAAGTGCTATTTCAAGCCAGAGAGTACCGACCGCTCATAACTCAGAAGCTCGTTACTTTAAGCATTGAAAACAAAACAAAAAATAATAAGTTCCAAATTAAAGGCTTTGGCATGAGATAATGAATCTATTTTTGTTAACTTAGGCGCAGCGATCGGGCTAGTAATAATAATAATAATAATAATAATAGCGAGGGTAGATTACACTGAGATCTTATGGGCTATGGTGTCCCCTGCTTATACCTTAGAGAGGTTTGTAGCCTCTTCCAGACACTTCTTTCATAAACTGTATTTGAGTCGTCCTCTGACTTAGCCTGTGGATCAATGGTTTGTATGTCCGTGTCTTAGTTATTAGGTGTTTGCCCATATGTTTCCTCTTGTGGGTCAATGCCGCACAGGATTCCAGTATGTGGTCTGGAGTTTCAGTGGTCTCGCTGAAGTATTCGCGAGTCCGTTCTCTCATATATCCATTTCTGTCTAAGAAAAAAAGAAGGTCCGCCCAGACTTAATAACATGAAAATAAACTGGGAATCCTTTAAAAATACTGTGAAAGTAAAATCGATCTCAAAGTGTGTCTTCGAACACTCCACGAACTTGAAGACAAAGTCGATCAATTTATTGATGTCATACAATGCTCAGCCTGTAAAAATGCGATATAAAATATCCCTTGGAAATTACTCAATTGTTAAAGAAGAAAAAGTACAAATTACTCTCTCTCGAAAGCCATAAAAGGCATTAAAAAAACCAAAAACGCAAGCGCCACTCATCTTATAAATGCTTCGTTCAGGTAATTGTACGTTCCACGACAATGGAAGGTAGCTGAAGTTATAATGGTTCCAAAGCTCGGTAAAATACTAAATGAGAAAAAATTATATAGGCCAATATCGCTCTTACCGATAATGTCGAAGGTATTCGAAAAACTTTTGTTAAAGCGCCTACATGCGATGATCGAAGACCGTCGATTAATACCTGATCACCAATTTGGATTCAGGATTAAGCACTCTACAATCGGCCAGGTTTACAGAATAACCAATGTAATTGAAAAAGCCGTAGAGGAGAAAAAAATATGTTATAGTGTTTTTTTCGACGTCCCTCAGGCCTTTGATAAAGTATGGCATACGGGCTTGAAACATAAGCTAAGACAAGCTATTCCGAAACAGTTATCTGATATCCTTAGTAGCTACTTATCAGATAGACTCTTTCGTGTAAAACACGGAAATGATTACTCTGAATTTAAAGAAATCGCAGCAGGAGATCCCCAAGGAAGCGTTCTTGGACCGATCCTATTTCTAATATACACTAGTGATATTCCGCAAGAAGAAGGAACAACAGTAGCCACGTTTGCAGACGATACAGCTATATTAGCGGTCAGTAATACCGTTGAATCAGCAACTAATAAACTCCAACGTTCTATTGACAAAATTTGTGATTGGACAAAGACTTGGCGTATTGTACAGGCCAAATCAACGCACGTGAATTTTACTCATAGAAATGTAGACAACTTGCCCATTTTCATTGATTCGGTACGAATTCCGTACGCAAACGAGGCAAAATATTTGGGAATGACACTCGATGCGAAATTAAAATGGAAAACGCGCGTCAAGAAGAAACGCGAAGAGCTCGCCATTCGATGTAAACAAAAACTGCTTGGTAGCTTTTCCCAACTCAGCATGCAGAACAAGCTGCTTTTATACAAGCAAGTACTAAACCCGGTTTGGACATACGGTATACAACTTTGGGGTTGTACCAAATCCAGTAATATCAAAATTTTACAAACTTTTTAAAACAAAGTGCTAAGAAAAATAGTAAATGCACCATGGTTTATCAGAAACACTGATATCCACAGAGTGTCTACCGTCGAAGATGAAATAAAACATTTTGCCCGCAAGCAACAGACACGCCTTCACGGTCATTGAAATAACACCATGCTACAAATTCGAGACGATACTAACCTAGTGCGCCCATTACAAAGGATAAAATCATTAGAATTAGCGCAATAAGATGTAACCGCGTGCTTACGGCCGGCGGTATTAGCAGATGGCTCCACTGGGAAGCTGCCTGCTGTTTAAATAAAACTACTAGATAGGAATATCCTAGTTGTAGTATGAAGGTTTCGAAGGGAGGTGTTCATTTTTCTTTTTTTAAGTGAGTAAGAGTCTCATGTAAGATTTTCCACCTACCACTATTATTCGTCCGAGCCTAGTTCTGGTTCCAAGTCTCGTGCTTTTAACCAGGATAGGTAACTAACGTTAATATTACTATGGCTTGGGAGTAATATTAGAAACTCTATACATAAAAATATATCCATTTCTTCAAGTGTCTTTGAGTCTGCTGGGTCCCGTAAGGAGGCCTGTTAGGATTCGTATGCTATTCTTGTTTAGGCTGATGCAAACCTCAGTCTGGTAGACTTTTGCTCTTTCTTTATTTCTTTTCGGTAGTTTACAAATAACGTGTCAAATCTAGTGCTTTAGAACTGAAACCGTCTAAGAATCATTCACCTTGTGTTTCGCATTATTCTCACGAGTTTCGCGGATACCTCTGGTCTCCCAAAAGAGAAAGAAATGACAAGCATAGCATGAACTTGGTGTGCAATGAGTGGAAGATTATTTTTTTATTTTTTATTTTATTTATTACTTTCTTTATCAATTTCTAACATAAAACAAATAAGACTATGTATAAATACAATGATTAATAATTAAATTAATAAAGAATCTGCAATCTTTAGTTCATACGGAACTAGAGGCGAAAACAGATTTTATAACTTAACAGTATTATAATAACATAATATATCAACTCTACTCGCAGGAAAAAGGAAACGTGATGTGCCTTCCTCTGCGCTAAACCCAAAGGCAAAAAGGTTTAATCTTAGGAGTCAGCGAAAAAACTGTAATGATGCCCCCATTCCTAATGTTAGTCCCACATGCATCAATCATTCCATAGGTACGGAATCTGCATCTATTGAATCGATTCCCAGACCAAAATCCATTTTCATTTCTCGACTAAAACCAAACACTTCTTCAGACGATGTCTTGAACCATCTGGTCTCGAGAAATTTGATTCCAAAAGATGACTCAATCAAATGCACCAAAATCAGTAAGGCTGATGGGTTTGTTGCGTCTTTAAAAATTGTCGCCCCTCCTCCAATATACATATTTCGAAATACTGTGCAATAGTACTACATGGCCTCAAAATACGTTAGTAAAAGAATTTACTCCCCGGTCGACAAAAAGTCGCAGGAAAGTTTGTCCGTCAGTGTTAAAAAACCCAGTAGGCTGTCCGTCTACTATCAAAATGTAAGGGGACTCCGCACAAAAACCGCTGAAGTATATTTAAACTCCCAAGCCCTCTCTCATGATATCTTCTCCTTGACGGAAACATGGCTTAATGCCGGAATCTTAGACACGGAACTCTTCAATCATGAGTTCTCCGTATTCAGAAACGAACGTCATAACAATGACCTGAAAGCGTTTGGAGGAAGCGTGTCCTGATTGCTGTTCGTTCCAACCTTGAGTCACGAAAGATTGACTTTCCATTTCCACTAACCGTCGATATATATTTTTGACATATCTTGTTGTGACAGCACTGTCTTACTTATAGGCGACTTCAATCTGCCACATATTGGATGGGTACCTTCTGAGGATGATTCTCATCTCATCCCATCCTTTGACCCTGGCCAACAAGAGCTCTCTTTACTGGACAACATCTTGTCTTTTGACTTACAGCAATCTAGCTGTATAAAAAATTTCAAAAATCGAACTCTCGATCTTGTTTTTTCTTCTGACTCTGTTAGTACTGTGGTTCTGGAATCCCACTTCAGTATAACTAACAATAATCATCCACCATTGGATGTATTTATTGAATTAGAGCACATTTGTACGAAAATAGTAATTCGTATGATCGTTCGCAATCTTTTGACTTTCGGAAAGTACATTTTCAAAGGCTTTCTGATGAAATTTCCAGCTTTAATTTTAATCTTACTGCGTTTTCTAATATTGAAGATGCAGTAGTTTCCTTTTATTCTTTGATGGATAACTGCATGAAAAAAGTGATTCCTGTGAAATCCTCTAGGAATCTGAAAACGTCCCATCCTTTGTACACTAAAGAGCTCAAATCAATACGAAACAGACGTAATAGGGCTTGGAAGAACTATTTAAAAAGTCTCCGCCATTCAGATCTTGAGCTCTATCTTACACTATTCAACGAATTCAAATCTTTATCCTGCAACTTATATATTGACTATATAAGTAAAATGGAATGCTCTCTAAAATTGGACCCCAAACTTTTCTGGGGTTTTGTCAATTCTAAGAAAAAACCCGATGGTTATCCATCGAAGCTTACTTACAATAGTTCGACTGATTCGCTAGATGTAAGCAGTATGTTTGCAGATCATTTCAGTAAGTCGTTTAGGGCGACCCCTCTTCACATAGAATCTAACTAGCTGTTCCCAAATAAGTTTTAGTAGCTTCTCATTTGACTTGGAAACAATTTTAAAATTTATTTCTTCTCTGAAGAATGATTATTCATCAGGTCCTGATGGCATTGCGCCGATCGTTCTTAAAAAATGTAGTCAGGCAATTGCTCCATATCTTAAATATCTGTTTGTTTCATCATAGAACGAATTATGGGAGGCATGAGCCTATTAGTCGCATGAGTAGAATCTATAATATAAATGATCATGTGATTGACTTGCATGTTAGTAAAATTAAGCTGAAAAATATTTTGCGCAATAATACCTTAATGTCTTAATTTATTTGCATGATTTGTGTTTGTGTTAGTATTTTATAAGTACATAATTATTGTATTTTTAATTGTTTTGTCCTTACTAACACCTGCACTAAATGATGAGCCTGTGGGAGCACTTTTAGTGCCGGCAAATTTCTGCTCGTGATAGTTGCTTGCTTTAAGCACTCCACGACACAGAACTGATAGTGTATTTAAAAAAACATGAAGTGGGGCTACGACAAGACTTTAAAATTAATAATAACAATATTGTTTTTTATAAATTATATTTAATTTTGTTAATAATACATAAGTAACAAATAGTGAAAGTGCCAAAGTAAAGTGATTACATGGACCACAAGCGAAAAACTCACAAAAAGAACACTTAAGTAATTAAACATAGTAAATCGTGGATATCCTTATAATTTAGATCAGAGAGCCAGCGTTTTACTCTTTTGAGGAAAATGGATTCATTTCTAATTTTTCTAATGCTAATGGGTAAGCTGTTAAATAGTCTAGGAGCAATTGACGTATACAAATTGAGAAATATTTGAAGATTGTGATTTGGTACTAGAGCAAGATGTTGACTATTTATTCTAAGGCTGTAGCTAGAAGAGCACCTGCTTAATAGATTGCCAGATCTGGCGAAAAATATTTTCAAAACTTTGTAGAAATACAAGTGTTTCAGGGGTAAAATTTTGAGACTTCTGAAAAGTATTAAACTATTATAACGACGATTTTTGTTACAAATAAGACGAATAACATGTTTTTGAGAAACTAGAAGCGGATTAATTTTGTTGTTATGAGTACCACCCCATGAAACTATGCCATATTCGAGCTAAGAATGCACCAAACCATAATAAATACACCCAAGAAGATCCCTGGAACAATACTGTTTTAACAAGTAGAATTGCCTTGTAGCAGCCATAAGAGACCTCTTAAGTGCATTCGTATGGCCGGACCAATTCATCTTCCAGTCAATCAAAATACCAAGGTACTTGTAAGACTTCACACACTCAATACTGAAACAATGATTTGAACAACAACGTGCCTCAAAAAACGACTGAGAGTTCTCTTCCGAGTTACAGATGGGTTTAGGTTAGGTTAGGTTAGGTTTATGTGGCTGTCGGCAGAAGCCGACACACTAAGACCAATTTAGGTCCATTGTGATACCACGTATGTATTATCGACCTCAACTCTGTAGATGGGACTGGCCAACGACACGCGCTTGTTCTCAAACGGTCCCCAATCTACGTACTAACCGCGCCCAACGTCGTTTAATTACGGTGATCTGACGAGAACCGATTAACTCGACGTGGTATAGTCGTTGGTTATACCATTTCAATAAGATGGGTTTACAATGAATAAATTTAGTATAGTTTGTGGAATGAAACAAGAAAGGTCCGAAAACCACCTCTTTACCACACACATTAAAAAACATTATTTTGGTTTTGTCACTAATAATGATTTTATGCATTGAGAACCAATGTCTTAAGACTTCCAAATCATGGTTTACGTCAACAAAAAGGTTTAACATAGAATCACTTTGGAAAGCACATGCCATGTCATCAGCGAACGCTATTATTTTACTTCGGAATTGTTGTAAAAAAATCGAATTAATAAAAATTAGAAAAAGGATTGGACCAAGCACAGAACCTTGAAGAACACCTAATGACAAGAAATGCACAGAGCTGAATTCTCCATTTACTCTGACCCTTTGCCCTCTTTCAGATAGATAGGAGCAGAACCAATTATGTATTACTCCTCTAAATCCACATTTATACAGTTTGTCTAGGAGTATATTATGATCGACGGTATCGAAGGCTTTTGTTATGTCAATGAATAAGGCAGCAGTTTGCTTCCTGTTATTAAGACCATGGTATATATTAGAAGAAAAATCTAAAAGTGCACCTTCAGTTGAATAACCCGTACGAAAGCCATATTGACACTTACTAAAGAAATTTTGTTTATCTAAGAACTTGATCATTCTGTTTTTTTTTGACAGCTTTTTCAAAAATTTTTCAAAACACCGAGAGTAGAGAAATTGGCCTGTAATTATTTAATGATGTTTTATCACCTTTCTTGAATAAAGGCACAACTTCAGCAACCTTTAAATCATCAGGAAAAACGCCAAACGATATACTCTTGTTAAAGATACTCGTATGACATAAAATATCACAAATATTGTAAGCAATTATTTTAACGATGTTATTTGATAAGCTGTTTGAGATGGCGGAATTCGATTTCTTGAGAGAGATAATGAGATTATGCACTTCAAAAGATGTAATAGGCTCAAAGAAGAAGCTACGAGGAGATGAAAATTCATTAGATAAACACTCGCACTTAGAAAAAAGAGCACAATTATCTGATACTACTTTGTTACCAACAGTCGAGAAATAGTCATTAAATGTATTAGCTAAGTCCTTGGGATTACTAATGAATGCATCATTTAAACTCAAGCATTGGATTCGCTGGATTGGAGTTGATCTGTTAAGTAAGCCATTAACCAGTGATATACTGAGAACTGTCTTATTGAATTGGTGCTAAAGATAATTTGACCCGATTCAATGACAATAACATCACTTCATGGTCTATTTCGATCAATCAGGACACAAGACCAAAACCAGTGTGAAAGACTCGGTATGGTTAACGTGTTGGAATACTCAGCTAGGAGTGCGGTTACAGGAGTAGAGAAAATAATTATACTTCATCCGCAATTCGTCGGAAGCAGCGACCCGCAAGATGAGCTTCTCGTTGGGAGATACTGTCAGCCATAGATAGGAGATTTTCAACTTGATGGTGCTGGCTGGGAAGCCAGACGCAAGGTTTTTGCTTGCGGAACAAGTTTATCCGTTGTTTTTCTGAGACGCTTTGCCATGAAGTTGTAATACACGAATGGTCATCAAATTAAAGTGTGCGACGATCACGGAGTTGGCGCAGTGCACTCTATCGACGGCATAAATTCGCTTATCACTACACAAAAAAGCTTCAGAGCCATCCCTATGTAAAAAAGCGGTAAGTAAAACCCGATAAATGGACAGTCTTTCTAACGGGGCCTAGGCGGCAGTATGATCAGCACTTTTTTGTCAACCCTAATTCCGGTTGTTCGTGAATGGCTCCAGGACTTTCATAATATCAAAGCGGACAAGTTTATTTGTTTCCGTAGTCATTCAGTAAGCCTCAGCGCTGAAGACCATTTCATTCCAAAAATCACCACCAATCTGTAGGTTTTCGAAAATCAACTCAACGATGTCACGAAGCTACGAGTATATATTCTTCAATGCCTGAATCAATTGAATTTTGAACCTGAGTCTTAAAGCTATGCAAATGTAAATCAGGGAACAGTAAGAACAGTCTTTTAGCTGGACCAGACCACCATGAGGACACTTTTTTATTTTGCAATGCCATTGCCGACATAATTTAATGATTGAATAAATTTTGTAAGCGATGCTGCTTCACAGTATGCGACTATTGCTGAAATGAGGTAGGGTCCTCATTTTGAAAATGGGTTTTAGTATGTAAATTGCGCGCTGGCAGTTCGTATTTTCGAAAATGTTTGCTTTGCAAAAAAAGAAACAAATTGTCTGGGAACACGGACCGGACAGCAGTGTTGCACCTAGCTAGTTGCTGAAATGTAGGAAAATATTAAAAATTAAAAAAAAGCCCACAATAACAATTGGCGAATAAACTTATAGCCAAGATGAGACACGACGCACGCTATGATACTGTCAAATAATGGCATGGAGCAGATCACCGGAGAGCAGGCTAATTCGGCCATAATCATCCCAATTTCTGTAAGTGCGGTTTTAACAAGGAGCTTTGGTCTTTTTGACCACCGTCAACAAGAGTTATCACAGAGCAAATGTATATAGGTAATGTGAACAGAAAACATTACAAGGACATACACTCCGCGCCACTTGAATGGCACATGTAACGGGGCCCCTGCTCCTCCTTTAACCATTACCAGCAACCACACAATAACACTTCCATACTCGATGAGCTGCTGAACATCACGTCGCCCCAAACTGCAATTCCACTTGCTCGCCCAACTATTCACTTTGAACCAATAATTTCCAATAATCACCCGACCTGCACGACGACCACAACAACTCTAACGCTACCTGGGACTTTAAAATCACCCATAACAGCCTTGGACAAGCCCACTCCTATCACAACTCCAGCCGCCATCAAGGGACCACCCACACCGATCTACCTTAACCGATTCGGCACGCTATGGACACTGGCTGATTGGAACAAAAGGCTGGACAAAATTCAAAAAGACCCATTCATTCGTCATAAAATGCGCCCCCCGGCACGCTGACGCCTCTTGGTTGAAGAACTATTTCCAGCTGAAATTCTCTATCACCATTGCCAATTGTCAGGAGATTTCCCCGGCTAAGTCCAATAGCAGTAGTTTCAAACTCGACATACCCTCGAAATACAACTGGCTTTTTTCGAGTCCCTCCAACGAAGTGAATTTAGGAGATATGTCCATCGCGAAATGGTCTAACGCAGGAGTTGTTCGGCCTAGGATGGGATCCAATAGCGTTAAGTATAACATTAAGCCTACTAAACGTAAGTCATATAACCCCATGTCCAACCGTAACCTCGATCCTAACTGGAGTTTCAAAGCTGGAACTTTTCCATTATTCTCCCCTCAACTCCGTCAACCCATACCCATTCCTCAACCCGCCCCCAAAATATCTACTCCTTCTCGCTCCCTTAATTCCTCTAAGCTGACATCTCCTCACAGTTCCTCCACTCGACCCATGACCAACTCGACGTCTCCAGGGCTTCAACCAAAACGGGTATCTTTTAATTTGACCCCAAACTCCACTGACCCTTCGATTTCTGCTACAACTTCCTCCAATTACCCGAATTTCGTTCACTCCCATATTCTCAATCCTGCCCAGACTTCCCATATTAACACGCCAACCCCAACCTCTGAAGTGTTTATCGATCCTTTACTTCCCCCAACCATCAAACTAACATCCAAATTTGTTACCCCTACGTCCTCGAACAATGACCGCGACGGCCGTTACGTTATGGCTCGGCTTCGAGACCACAGACTCTTTGAAAACGTTCGCCTATACCTTGCCTACTTGCATGACAAACCTGAATCAATCTGCATTGACGGAAAGACTAAGACGAATATTCAAATCTCATTTCAGAAAGAAGGCCTCCCAACTGATCCCACTGCACTCCGTGATATTTACACCCGCTTCCATGAAAGCTTTAACATTTCCTCTACTAATATGGCTAAGGATCTATCTGCTTTTGCTTCTCATATTAACTCCAA
This sequence comes from Portevinia maculata, assembly GCA_949715645.1. NCBI lineage: Eukaryota > Metazoa > Arthropoda > Insecta > Diptera > Syrphidae > Portevinia > Portevinia maculata. The sequence goes on along the minus strand of OX454526.1, from coordinate 35,536,101 downwards.
ACGTATCTCATATCTTCAACGTAACCGAGTTGATCACAATAATTTTGTTCGTCCCTAAAACACCTTTGGGCGCCTCAGATCTGAAATTGCCTCTATCCTTCTGCTATCAAAACGTAAGAGGACTACGCACCAAAACTCACGCAGTGTTCCGTCGTACTCACACTCTTCCTTTTGATGTTTATGTTCTTACCGAAACTAATCTTTCCCCGAATATCTTAAACCAAGAGTTATTTCCAGCATCTTTCAACGTCTTTCGTGATGATAACGTCACTTGTCTTCTAGACATACTTCCCTGCCGTGGCGTTCTCATTGCAGTTCATAACAGCTTGAACTCTTCCATCATCTCAACATCAACCTCCCCTCTTCTAGATTTTGTTGTAGTAAAAATCTCGCTCGTTAACCGTTCTCTCTACGGAATGTGCTTCTACATACTTCCGTCTCAACCCATCGAATCCTACCAACTCGTCGTGGATGCCATCGACCATTTACTTGATACTTGTAAGCCAAACGATGAAACCATAATTTTCGGCGATTTTAACCTCCCTAATCTACAGTGGAGCTTATCGGAAGATCAATCTTTCTTCGTCCCAATAAACCCGATATCTAGTAAGGAATGCCTTTTTGTCGACCGCGTAACTGATTCTGGGCTTTGTCAAGTCAGTGGTGTTAAAAATTATATGGGACGACAGTTGGATCTTGTTTTCACAACTGACCCTGTAAACTCCTCAACCATTGAAAGTTCTTTACACCTTTCTACTATTGACGCTTACCACCCTCCTCTGCTCCTTTCTTTCTTTTATCACCCCTCTTCCCAATCCCTGCCTCCAACTAACCTGTACTCCTACGACTTCCACAAAGCTAACTTCCGAAAGATCAATGACTTTCTGAGCAGAATCGAACTCAACTTCTCGAACTTATCCGTTGATGAAGCTGCCACCCGTTTTTATGACGAAATCTTTAAATGCATTTCCTTATTCGTTCCTTATTCGCGCCATAAAATCTCACCATCTTCCCCTCCGTGGTATAATAGGAAACTGCGTTCACTTCGTAATAAACGTAACAAACTATGGGCGATCTATCTTCTAACCAGAACTACTGCAGATTATTCGAATTATCTCGGTTCGTACTTACAGTTCTCTAACCTTTTTCACTGTCTCTATCAACGCTATCTTTCTGATGCTCAAGCTAACCTCATCAAGGACCCACGGTCATTTTTTCATTTTGTTAATTATAAAAGGAAATCTGATGGATATCCCTCCTCACTCTTGTTTGAAGGCGAGTCCTTAACGGACCCATTTGTAATCGCAAACTCTTTTGCCACCGTGTTCAAGCAGTCCTTCACTGACGACTGCCCTGAACCGGATCACTCCTACTTCAGTTATCTGAAAAACTATACCGTTGGCCCATTCATTTTACCCACCTTTGACCATTCCACGGTGTGCGACAGACTTCTTCATCTCAATGATGAATTTGTTCCCGGCCCAGACGGCCTTCCAGTCATTCTTCTCAAAAAGTGTTCTGCGATTCTTTCACCTTTTATTGCCAATCTCTTTAAACATTCCTTATCTCTTGGGAAATTTCCTAAAATCTGGAAAACGTCCTTCATTTCACCTGTTCACAAAAAAGGGCCAAAGAATGACGTATCTAACTATCGACCTATTGCCAAGCTGTCGCATTTACCCAAGGTTTTCGAAAGTATGATGTACGATTCATTATCCTTTCAGTGCAAGTCTCTTATCTCCCCCCTTCAGCACGGTTTCCTTAAAGGTAGATCCACAACCACCAACCTTGTTGACTTTGTCTCCGTTACACTTTCTGCTTTAGAAAGTGGCAATGAAGTGGATTTAATCGCTACTGACTTCAGTAAGGCGTTTGACAAAATATCTCATCGTTTGATTCTTTTCAAACTCTCCTTCCTTGGCTTCGATCCCCCACTATTGAATTGGTTTTCTTCTTACCTTGAGAACCGATCTTATAATGTTCGTTTTCGTTCTGTTCTCTCTTTGCCTTTAAAGCCACCTCTGGTGTTCCACAAGGTAGCCACCTTGGACCTTTGATTTTTATTCTGGCTATAAATGATATTGACAACGTCATCAACTTCTCTTCCATCTCCCTCTATGCCGATGACGCTAAATTCTTCAAAATCATTTCTTCTCCACACGACTCTGATCTTCTTCAACAAGACCTCAATAGTTTTTCGGTCTGGTGTCAAAAAAACTTTATGGAGCTGAATATTGCTAAATGTGAATCTCTTACTTTTTCACGTAAACGGATTCAGTCTCCCCCCAGATGTTACTATTTGAACAACCAACCCATTGTTACCGTTCTAACCTTTCGCGACCTAGGCGTTTTGTGTGACAGAGAGCTTAACTTTCGGTCACATATTGACGAGATAATCAATAAAGCTAACTCAGCCCTTGGTTTCGTCAAACGGTGGTCTAAAGAATTTACCAATCCCTACGTGACAAAATCCCTTTACATTACCTACGTCCGCCCACTCCTAGAGTACGCTAGCCAAGTGTGGGCACCATACTACCAGGTCCACATTACAAGAATCGAAAGCATTCAACGTCGATTTCTCCGTTTTGCTCTTCGTGGGCTCCCGTGGAATAATCACCTTATCCTTCCACCATATCACGAACGCCTTAATTTAATAAACCTTCAGACCCTTGAAAAAAGAAGAGATGTGGCTGACATTCTGTTTATACATCGTCTTCTCACTGGCTCCGTTGATTGTTCCTATCTTTTGAACTACATTGCCTTTAACACTAACCCTCGGAATTTAAGATCCCCTCCTCTTTTCTATCTTCCCACCCGTCGCACGTTGTACGGCTTGAACGAGCCGATATCCCGTATGTTGCAGAAGGTCAATTCTAACCACCTCCTCTTTGATTTTAATCACTGCACTTCCTCCCTCAAATCTACCCTCCTCCATCCCTCACCATCCACCTAATTTAGTTTTAAGTAGTTTTTAAGCCCTAGCTGTAAGTCTTAGTGTAATTAGTTTTTTAAGACCTAAATAGCTTGTATTAAGCTGAATAAATGGGGGTGTATGCCCCCACCAAAATTAAAATTAAAAATTAAAAAAAAATTAACCAACAACTAAATTATTTCCAAGCTGAGAAGCGCCGAACATTCATTATAAACAGGATATCAAATACCAGGTCTATATCTTTGACAAAGCAACAGCAGTGCTAAATTTAAATTGTAATCGGCAATCATTCGCTATTTGAAAGAATATTCATCCTTATTACTCCTATCTAGGTTTTCAAGGTACAGACATTAAAAGTTTAGCAATTTCCTTTAAAATTGAGTTCTCCTGCGCTCCCCAAATGCTGTCAAGATTCCTTTCAATATATCCCCAAATGACAGAGTTGGCAAAACAAATAAATGTCAACAAAAAATAAAATAAAAAAAGCGTATCTATCTAAAAAAAAAACCATCTCACCAAAGCGCAAATTCCGCTGAAATCAGCGAAACCATAAACTTTGACAATTTCGACTGCGTGTAAATTACACAACAATCATCAACTTGATGTGAAGGTTACACTTTTCAAATTGCGTCTACGTTTCTATCCGTGTCAGAACAGAGTGAGTGCCAGCGTTTAGGTGTGCGACATTTTGACGCTGCTGAATACGACGACTGTGTCTTCTTGCGCCACAAATGTATTACAGAGTTTTTTTTCCCTTCACATTTGTTCCTTTTCTGTATACCATGCCATTTAAAGGAAGATATAAACATATCCAAATGAGCGTGGAGGACGAGATACAGCGCCTACAGTGTATATTTGTTAAATTAAGCAAACACACCCTTAAGCATGACAGCTGAGAGTTACTGGAGAAAGTTAGTTTATAGCCAGACGCCGCGGATGTTCGTCATTTGAATGCAAATATTCAGCGACAGGGACTTTTTGTTATTTTTGTTCCAAGATTTATATTTGCTTTGTTGATTTTCAAGTTCCAGCTTCATCAATTCACAACAAAAGTGACCTTGCAAATGTCTATGGAATGTGGAATATTACAATTAAATACGACAAAGAAGTGTTACAACTTGAAGAGAGTTTTAACGAGAAATCAAGGACTTTCCTTTGGGGATTATTGCCAAGAGGGTGGTACTTTGAAATTGCTTATAATTCTTCGGAAGTTTATAAAAATAATCACAGCCTATTCAGTGAAATGCCTCAGTTGGCATTATGGCTGGGATATCTTTTACTGTGCAGAATGAATACCAAAAGCCTCGTAAAAGAAGCTTCCGATGTGGATTTGCATATTAATAAGATAGTTTATGGCCCACATTAAGGAACTGTCGATCTGCGAAAAATCTTTTATTTTATATGAATTATTACAAGGAAAAATTACAGGATACTCTCTCTGGAAGGCTATACTAAAAATGAAAAGGTCGACAACTTATACACGGGCAGTTAAAGACAGAAATAGGGATTGGGCAACAACAATTAAAAAAATGCGCTTTCATTTGCCGAACGCATTGAAACGCCTTCCAGCCATATGAAGATAATGGTTATAATTCACAAGAAAAAAATACAAGGAGGCGAAAGAATAATTCCATCGGTAGCATCTGAGGAAGTTGCCAAGGAAACATTAGCGGGATTCGATCTTATTATAGGAGAATTTCCGAAAAGAGTTCGTAAAAAGGTATGACAAAATTAGTAAAGATAATTAATGCAACGTTTAGGCTAAGTTATGTCCCACGAATGCGGAAAGTCGCGGAAATAGTTATGCTGCCAAAAACTGGTAAGCTTCCAAGTTAGGTAACCTCATATCGTCCGATCTTCTTGCTCTTGGGAAGCGTGCAAAAGAGAAGATACTGATACCAAACCAACAATTTAGATAGATAGATAGATTTATTTCGCATATAAATTTACAAAGGTATGGTTACCACACATTTTACAGTAAAGAGATATGATAATTTGTATCTTTCTTTTAAAATATTTTTTACAAAACATTAGTGATTTAAGTTGGAAAAACGAAAACTTATGCAATACTGAAGGAAAATACGAATAAACCTCGAATTAAAAAAAAAAATGTAATATATAGCTATCTAATAGATATTTATATTTAATAAATTTATGAAGCAATGTATTTTCGACTATAGGAAAGACGCCAAATCAGGTACTAAGTAAAACTTACTAATGAGTTAACAAAATGAAGATTTAACAAATTATCAAAGATATAAATAAATTAAATTAGATAAATAAATAAATAAATAAATCAATATACTAATAAATGAAAAAAATAAATATGTAAATAAATAAGTAAATAAATAATCGATTAAGTTTATAAATAAAGAAGAAAATTTATCACGAATATAAAGAAATTAAAATAAATAAATAGAAAAGCAAATCAATAGTATAAATAAATAAATAATTAAGTAAGTTAATAATTTAATAAATAATTAATAAGAAAAAATAATAAATAAAAAAATTGGTAAATAAATTAATAAATAGGTAAATAAATAAATATATTTTTAAACAAATAAATAACAAATAAGTAAAGTACAAGTAACGAAAAAACGCAATTTAGTTTTAGAAAATAGGCGTTCAACAATAGATCAGGTTCGCCGAATAACTAATAAAAAAGAAAATGCCCTAGAAGACAGAAAAATTTGCTTCACCATTTTTCTAGGTTTAACACATGCATTTGTTAAAGTGTGACACAAAGGTTTAGTCCATAAAAGGCAAACATAACTTCAGAAATTATAGAATCACGCATGGATTATTTAGAATTTACCAAGAAAATGAGAACTCAACATTAAAGCAAATAAATGCTGGCGTCCCGCAAGGCAGCTTATTGGGGCATATCTTGTTCGTTTTATACACCAGCGACCTGCCACAAAATGGCGAAACAACTATTGTTTCATTTGTAGACGATGCTGCTGTTCTCTAAGTGCCTACGTACATATGGACATATGGTTTCCAACTCTGGGGGAGTACAAGCAAGATGAAACTACAAAGACTTCAATGCTTTCAGAACAAAGTCTTACGCTATATTATAAATGCGCCATGGTACAAACGTAACACTGATCTATATACAGATCTAATTAACTACGAAACAAAAAAGGATATAATATAAAATAAAACATAGGGGCGGGCTACAGTCCGCTTGGGCGAACTGTTGGATACCCTATTCTTATTCCTATCCCTCATAAGTGGGGGTGACAAAAGTCTAAGTATGGTTGAATTGTTAAGAACGCTCTACATTTTTTGTTATACATATTAGGGTGGGTCACATTTGTATGAAATTTTTTTTTTTTCTTAGTCATCGATTCTAATAGTGACAAAACGTTGCGAATTGATGTTGTAAATAAACAACCAAAATATTACTGCAATCGGACAACATCTTCTGCCTCCAATTTTTAATATAAAAGAGCATTAAATAATATATTTTCAATGCAAGGAAAATCCATTTATGAACTTTTTTTTTATTTAAAAATACAACAAAATTTTTTTTTTATTACACTGGATTTATTGAAAGAAACTTTTTTCATGAATGATTTTAAATTTACATTAATTTACACAAAAATCTTTTTTGCTGTCAAATTTTGGCATCAATTTACGAGAAACAATCTTAGATTTTATAAATCCTTTGCGTGCTTGTTTTGTACATAAGGTTGCTGAGGCTTCTGTTAAGGTCTTAACTGCCCTCTCAACAGCTTGGGTGTGACATGGTAGACGCAAAAAATCAATTTGGTTGTTTTTTTCCTGAGCAATAAAGCATTTAAGTTCAGCGTCCGAAATATGTTTTAACATGGGTGGTTCAAAAAGATCCTTTCGCCAATCGATAAGGTCATAGTACACTTTTGCATCTAATTTTATATTCGGGACTTCAAAAACTCTTAGTCGATTAGATTAGATCGAATACGGCGCAGAGCCAACTCTCTGATGTGTTTTTTCGGATCAGTTAACATTGCTAGCAATAAGGTTTCTGAATGCGCAAAGAAGCTGTTACGTTTGATTACAGGATCAATAACAGTCTGTAATTCCACTGAGAGATAGCGAGTTTTCGATATTAAACCCCATAAATGCCTGGGTCCATCTTTGCAGGAAGGTTGGCTTTTAATATTGAACCAAGTTGGAGCATAAACTTTTACGACGTAAGTTGCTAACATTACTAAACTTTTTGTAGGGTTTGATGTTCCGATGTACAGACGAAGAATACGATTAGCTTTTGTGAGCCACCTAGCATGGGACATTTTCCCGGGTGATTTATCAGCTAGGTCCTTGGGACAATTGCCATTCAAAAAAATACAGTTGGTCAGAGCTGAGATTTTTTGTATCCATTACCGGCAGCGACTCTCCTGGAATGCTTTTAAATTTTACGATAGTGGTTTCTTCACAATTTTCCAGATCCTTTCCAATTACTCCCACAAAGGTTCTTGGCCCCGAAGTTACGCCGTCAATATGAGCAAATAAGTGACGGAATGGCAGCTCATTCATATGTAACATGCAAACTATCCATTGTAATGGTCTATTCAATCTTTTTTCAAACAGACGGATGATCCCTCCAAATTTTCCAACATTGACATTAGTGCCATCACATCCAATAGCTACTAAATTTTCGAGTGTTTTGTTTTCTGTTCGGAAATAGTTATACAACTCTTGTTCAACGCATTTAGCAGTACCTGATGTTGGGGCAATGTAACCTAAGTATTTTGAGCCTGTTTCGCTTATTAGTGAAATATGTTCTTCAACTAATTGTTCGCGGTAATATTTACCAATTTTTTTTTTGGTTGACCAATGTTTTGTCTTTTCGGCCGTCGTAATATAAAGCACTGACCTCAGAAACAGACTCTTTCTTTTGAACACTTTCCCTGGCCTTTTTTCGCTCCCCTCTAAGTTTACTCTTGTCAATAATGGGTAATTTAGATTCTTGTAAGATTACAGAAGCAATGGCGGCTGCCGCTCTGTCTGATACTCCATATCGATCGCAAGTTTGAGATAACGCGGAATAATTCAATTTTACGAATAGCTGTTCTTTTTGTTTCTTTTCCTTCGAATTGCCATCGTCAACTGTAAAAACATCTTCGCTGTGTGTATCTTCACGTGAATCAGGTGGTGCAGTTGTTGGTCTGTTGTTAACAACAGAAGCCGAAACACTTGTCGACGTTTCCGCAAGGCAAAATGCTGATATTTCCCTATCAAGTTTTCTCTTCAGACTTTTCCGATTATTTTTTGTAGCGAGTACCTTCCTCTCTTTTGGACAGTTGCATTTCGAAAGATCACAGCATTTACACGATGAAATGTCAAATAAAACTTTACTATCAGAAACAAATTCCTCTAGCTTTTTTTTTGGAATGTTGGGATATAATTTAAGAAGTTGTTTTCACTTACCATGATAAGATTTTATCATTTACAATGATCTCGTAGTAGAAACAGTTGGTAGTGACGTCTGTTTCCAAATAAATTCAATTTTTTCACACACTATTTCACTTATTTCTTTTAATGTTGGTTCCTTTCTATTAGCTTTCAAATTGTGCCTGTTCCACTCATAACACTTCATAACCTCTTCATAAGTGGGAAGTACATTATTCTTAAAATCACAAGTTTCGCCAAATATAGGACATTTGAAAGCGTTTCTGGTACGTTCCATTACGACAAATATAATATATAATTTTTAAAGCAATCAGAATTTTAATATTATTTTAGCTTCAAATTTGCGCCTTTACTGAGGAGAGGATAAAGATTTTCGTAATGATTTTTGTTAATGTAGGTAACGGCCTACTTTGATATTTTTCTTTTTTAATAGAGTGCAATTATTAAAGAAATGGTGAAAAAAGTCAAAGCCATCTAATTAGAACATTTAAAAAAAGAAATTAAAAAAGGAAAAAAAGAAATTCATCAAGCTAAATAAATTGAAAACGTCAATACTTTAAGGATAAATTGGAGGCAGATAATGTCAACCGATTTCAAAAATATTTTGCATATGTGCTATGGGCACCAAATGGCCACTTTTTATTACTATTAGAACTAAAAATTTTGAAAAAAATTTTTTTGACCCACCCTAATACATATAACATTTAAAGGATTTTATCAAAAAAAAAACGCTCCCTAGCTCAACCTTGGGTGTTTCAATAAAATTGTTTTATTTAATTGTGGGCGTGTCAGTAGGTGGATTTAAAAAAAAATAACACATGAGCATAAAGGGCCCCTAGAGAGTATATATTATAAATTTCAGCTCCCTGGCTCACTTTGAATTTTCAAAAAAAAAAAAAAAAATAATAATTGTGGGCGTGCCAGTGGGCGGATTTTGAAAATATTTACACATGAGCATAAAGGGCTCATAGAGAGTATATATTATAAATTTCAGCTCCCTAGCTCAAACTTTGGTTTTTAAAAAAAAATGTTTTATTTATTTGTGGGCAGTGGGCGGATTTTGAAAAAATTTTATCCCGAGCAGTTTTAGGAGTCATAGATCATATATAAAATTTTGTTTTTTTGAGTTTGTGGGCGTGTCTGTAGGCGGATTTCAAAAATTCGTAAACTTGATTATTTCGGGACCCTAGAGAGTATATGGTTAAAATTTCAGCTCTCTAGGACAAGTTTAAAGGCCTAATTTTTGCCGACGGACGGACGGACGGACGGACATGGCTAGATCGACATTACTATCGATGCTGATCATAAATATAGTAACTTTTAGGGGTCTACGGGCAATATTAAGGTATGTTACAAACTATGCGTCAAAATTAATATACCCCTAGAATAGGGTATAAAAAAAACTATATACAATAAAATCACAAGGAAACAGTGATTAAACAATTAAACATACCTACAACAGGTCCTGTAAAACTAGGGTTAACTGCCAAAAGACTATTCTGTATTGAACACGCTTTCGTATATCAAACACAAATTCCTGATTAGTTTGATGACTAGGTCCGATAATTTGAAGGATGGCCGTTGTTTTTAATGGATTGAAGTCCGACAATAGTTGATTATCTTTTCAGTTCAGAGTAGAACAGAGCGTGAGGAAGTAAAACGTGCTCTGAACCGAGTGTGTTCAGAGTGTTATGATTTATTTATGAAACACACTTGAGCGCTCGGATATCATTTGATTAGAAATTATTTTATTAATTGTATCACTTTGTACGCCAGAAAAACAACCGCCGACCGTATTTTTAATTCCGCTCTCCCTTATTTCCCCACCTCACAGTCTGTCCCTGGCGGCTGTGTTCAGTTGTTTACTCAGACTGCTCAGTCAATTTATTCTGAGCTCAAACAACGCGCTCTGATCAAGCTCCAAGCGAAAAAAGAAAAATAGTCTTAAAGCTGTGAGGTGTCACAGCTAAAAAAGAAACACTAACTTTTTCTTGACAACTCAGGCTCTGCCACCGTTTTTCTTTTTAAGTTCAGAAAAAGAAAAACGGTGGCACGAGTATCTACGATAACTAGGGCGCCGAGAATTGATAAAGGGTTTTTGTAGAAGGGTCAAAAACAAGCATTTTTTTAATATGGAAGAGGGGATTCCGTTTAGAAGGTAGGGGTAATTTTAGAAAAAAATTACTTAAATTGAAAAAAAAATTATTACAAAACAACGGCAGCACTTACAATAAAGTACTATACTGGTTTTCAAAGCTAGAAATTTGTTGTATAATCTGTTCGCCCTCCTCGCATACACGCCAAATATCCGACAGAGTTTTTCTTTCAAAGAACCCAATATTAGCTCCGCTTTTCTACGTATGGTCCAGCACTCGGCACCATAAAGCAGGACTGGCAGGATTAAGGTTCAATAGAGCATGCATTTATTCCTTCGAGTGACGAGTTTTGAACCCATTTGTTTTGGTAAACCGAAGTAGCAGCGGTTTCCTAAGGTAATTCTCCGCCGAATCTGCACTAAGGTGTCATTCATGGAGTTGATGTTTACTCCTAGGTAGATGAACTCCTTAAGTACCTTGATGTTATTGCTATCAACAGGGACGTTTTGTCATTGGCGGTGGACAGATGTTTGTTTGTTTGTTGACAGCATATACTTTGTCTTGTCCTCATTTACTTCAAGACCAACCAATTTTGTCTGTTCTTCAATCGCCGTTTAAGCCTCTAAAACGGCACGCTAAGAACGGCCGATGATGTCGATATCGTCCGCATACCCGAGTAGTTGGACAGATCTATTGAAGATAGTGCCTTCCGTGTTTACACCTGCCCTTCGCACTATTTTCTCCAGAACAAGATTGAAGAAGTCACATGATAGTGCATCTCCTTGCCGAAATCCGGTACGAGTTTGGAATAATTCAATAGCTGCTTCAAAACTGCACATTACACCACGTGTTTTCAAGTGTCACACGACACGATCTCAATTTTACTTTTTCAGGTTATATTGAGGTCTGAGACGACCTTTTATATTCTTTGCGGCAGAGTTTGCTCAGTTCCAAAGATGGCTTCAACAAATTTTATGGCTTCCATATTTATTTATTTTATTAAAGAAAGAACTTTATTTGATGGCATCTGGCAGTGATCCCCAAAGCAGTGCCCTTAGGTGCCAGATAAAAGTTACGGTGGTCCCGCGAGTTTTTTTATGTATTACAATAAAAGTTTGACATATTCATGTTTATTTTGAAATTCAAATGAATATTCAAATCGATCGAATATCAAAATACAGATTTTTCGAATTCGACAAACTATATTATCTACGAACACCAAATTGTTTATAAATTAGTCATCCATAAGGGTCATGTTACTCGTACAGCATATGATTCTGTAATAAGTATATGGCTCTGAATTGTCAAATTTGACCGTCTGGACGAACCATGTACCTACTTTTGTTTTTAAGCACCAGCCTATTCGTAGCTACTAGAATGTGCAGCAATTCAGCTGCAAAAGCAATACACAGCTACAAGCATCTCAAGGCGCTGTCGCAGCATTATTATTCTTTTTTTAAAGTAATTTTTCCGACTTTTTTAACAATCCAAAAGGTACTTGGATATCTATCATTCAGTCCTTAGCCATCTGGAGCCCGGTAAAAGTAAGAGCAAAACAGGCCTGCGTTTTCACGGCGGGCAGTATAAGGTACAACTGTTGGGTCCTCGGGAAAACAATGGTGCTCCAAGAATCGAAAGAGCAGATGAACTGGCGAGAAACGGTTCATCAATTGAATTAAATCAGACAGAAACAACAGTAATGATCCCGGCCTGTAGTATTCAACAGGCCAAAAAAGATGGAGAGCACTCTCATCCGGTGTATAACCAGTTAAACGTGGCCACTTTTCAACAATAAAAAAACAGTGAATTCATCAAATGAATAAAAAATCATTGTCCTCCCCATTGGGTGTTATCAGCAGATAGAACACGGTGAGTTCTGATGAAGAGAAAATGAAACCCAGCACCGATGACCTTTGAAGAAAATGAGCATGAGAATACCCCGCACTTTCTTCTCGGAAGGCATTTCTTTTAAGAAAAACTCTCTGGCAAGTCTGTAAAAGATTTGCACAAATTCAAAAACCCCCAGTGACTAACAGTGGGTGGACGTTGACCTAAGTGTGATGGGGACAGATTTTTATTGTCCCGTCAAGACAAGACCTAAAGGCAAGACAATCACACAGAATGTCCTCACAATCGTCGCAGGAATATAATAACAAAATTTTACGATTTATTTTTAAAACTTATTCCAGCAGAGTCATCAAAGAAAGGTCTTTCATGAATTATGAACGTTTAAATTAAACTAAAAGCGTAAGGTTAACGCATTATGTCAGATAAATGGTATCTGCTTCATCTAATTTGGCTTAATCTTCGTGATGATTAACTGTGGTCTTTTCTTTTATTAAGCAATGCTTAATTTAATATACCTCCACCAGCTGTGCCCCATACTTAATGACTCACCAGTCATTAGTTATAAACTTTCTGACAAGGTATCCAAAATGAAAAGCCCTTCACTTAAGACGACAACAAAATCATTATTAGGCACAGCTTGACAATCAGTGTTTATCGCATTCTGCCTGTCCCAGATACAAAATGATTAACAACTTTACAAATGCCATAAATTTATTTTGACTCGAACAAAAATTATATTCTCTGAATTTAGTTCCAATTATCATTGTCGCTCAAAATTATGCCATTTAGCTGTTCACATTTCCCGACAAATGATCACCATAGTTCTCTGTTTAAATTCAAATCTCGAGCCGTGTTTCTTATTATTCCCTAATTCATCCAAACTAATTTGCAACTTGAATACACATGGTTTCATTTAATTTTTCATTTATTCAATTTTAATTCCTACAACTTGCATCTGCACCATCAGTTTGCTAATTTAACTGTTCGAAAATGTTCAACAAAAATGGAAAAGTGAAATCTGTTCAAACTAAGGGTAAGGGTGAATCAATGTCCTTAGAAGTTATTCTGTTTCTCCGACGACGAAGTAGATAAATCTTCTCGTAGTCTGACTCGAATGGACATTCCTGTTTCTTACATTGAAATGTCAGCTTTGTTGGCATGAATGTCGATAAAAAAAAACTCTTGAAAGTGTTTTCAAAGAAACGACATACGAAAAGAAATCAGGAAAATCTCCTTGAGGAAGGTTTGAGTGATTGAAATATAATCCCCGTTAAAAAATGGTCTGTTCTATCTGCTCAGATTGAAAATCTGTCAATTGAATTACGTTGATTCTCTTTGCTTTTGTTTATCATCTTTGCTGCATTATAAGTTTATTTTTAAGGCGCATTTTGTTGCGGAAACCAAGTAATAATCCTCCTTGTGATTTTTTGTTGTGTAACTAGGTGAAAATTTGCGGTGTGATATTAACTGTTTTGAGGAGAGTACGATCACTGGGGCGCCAAAATTTGATAACAGTTTTTTATTTGAAGGGTCAAAAACAAGCATTTTTTACTATGTGAGGGGGGTCTATCTTGCCCCGTTTAGGAGGTAGGGGCCATTTTAGAAAAAAATTACTTAAATTAAAGAAAAAAAATATTAAAAAACAACGGCAACACTTACAATAAAGTACTAAAAACACTAAATTTTTGATGTTTGGTATTTACTAAATTTCTCAATATTGACAATTGCTTGAATATTGACTATTGTGCATTATTGGACAATTGCATAGTAACGTTGATATAGCAAACTAAATATTACGTGGTTAACCTAGTGCACCGTGCTTGTGCTAGTTACAGTTGAACTACTGTTGGTTTATGTGCAAACAAGACTTATAAATGGCGTAAATAGACGATACGTTTTGAAGAGTAAAAAAAAGTGAAGAAAATCATAAGCAGTGAATACCGCTTAAGAGACTTAACGAATCCGGACTATGACTACAATTACCCACAGCCAGCTGAACGAGATGGGTTCATCATTTCAGAATTAATGATGAATATTGGTTAGCTTGAGTGTCAATTGAAACTGAAGGCACAATCATCTGACTACGAACATTGGACCGTCTGCCGTGCTTAACATCTAAATGAAGAACTTAAGATGGTTCACGAATTTTAACCTCAAATTTCTTGTTCAGTTGACTTACTACCACTTACCTCAGCGACACATTTCAGAAAACGTATTTAACCTCATTTAAAGCCTGGTTGAAAATAATGACGTCGAAGAAACCGCTTACATCAGGAACGGATCAAATTTGAATTTTAGTGAAGCACTTGCTTCGAGAGAGTATCTTGTGTGCGAATTCAGAAATTATAATTTCATTACAATAATTTTAAATAACTTTTAAAGGTGCCTCCAAAAGCTTTTTAATAGACAATTGAGGTTCAAAAAATGTCCGCAGGTGTTCGATTGGGTTTCCGGAAATTATTGTGTGGATGTACAAAAAATCATCGCTTCTACAGAGCTTCGATTCCGTAGACAATTCTCGTGCAATCCGAGGTCTTAGAGAAACAATTACCTCCCATGAAATTAACAGCTTGCGATTGAAGATTGTATCAAAGCAATCCCATTAGAGAAGCATGTAAAAGCCAATGTCAAAAAATAACTGCATCACATCATCAAAGAAGTTGGGGATGAAAAGTGCACAAGACATGTGGAACTCCTTACAACGAAAAATGCTTGAATATAGCCTAAACACTGGTAGGGACTTCAAAAACACAATATTAACACGGAAAAGAAACATGGTGGTGGATAGATAGCAGCATTTAAAGATTGGTCAACGAGCCCCACAAATAATGGAGATGAAAAAGCTCGCCTCGGACTGAAAAACGGAATTTTCAAGAGACTCGCGAAGAGAAAATGCGCTCAAATTTAGGCAAAGTGATTGGAGGGCCTGTATCGGCAGTGGGAAGAAATGTCTTCTTTGGTGGCCGCTAGGAACCAGGCTATCTATGAGCTGCGAAAAAAAACAGCTTGAACAGGGGCACAGCTATCTTCAAAATTACCGCTGAGAGAAGGAGAAATGATCAGAAAGTTCGTTCCGATAAGTTTATCAATGGCAATGGTGCAGTAGTTGTGTATTCGCTTACTGAATGGAAGGTCGTGCGTTCGAATCCCGGCCAAGTCCATTACTTTATATCGAATACATGAAATCGTAATCTCCCTAAGCAACTTAGACACCACCCGTGGAGAAAAACCCGACAACTGCACCCAAACACTTTTTTCCTATCTCTCTATTCTTTCTAATAGTAAGTAGCACCGGAAAGCATGCAATGAAATACGATATTGCCAGGTGATGCTTACGCTGTGTTCTTAGCACTATAAGGGTACTATAACAACAGACAAAAACCCCTTTAGCGTAAGCAAATTTAAAAAAAAAATCCCCAAGGCTTAAAGGCCGCTTCTTGTATAAAAAAATGGCTGCAGGAAATAACTCCCCAATGAAATAACCCCCCAAATGAAAGATGAAATAACTCCCCAAAATTTGTATGGAGGTGCGGATTTATTTCATGGGTTTTTGGGGACTTATTTCATACTTCGAATTGGGGGGCTATTTCATGGTGAAATAAGTCCCCAAATTCAACTATGAAATAAGTTCCCAAATTTGGGGACTCAAAGTGCAATAAGGCCACGTGCTAAAATAAAACCTCGCACCTACTCCAAATCAAACAGTGACCCCAAGAAGGGGGGATTGCAGGGGGGGGGGGGGCATCATACCCCTCATACGCATTGCACTGTTTATGGGATCCCATACTACCATCCCATAATGCCCTTGGGGTCGCTGTTTGATTTGGAGTAGGTGCGAGGTTTTATTTTAGCACTTAGCCTTATTGCACTTTGGGTAAATGACTTCGTATGGCCTTATTTCACTTTCAGAAAGCCATAGTAAGTCATAACACCTTGAACACTTGAAATCCTTTTTGGGGAATTATTTCATACTTATTTGGGGACTTATTTCATACCATTTTGGGGACTTATTTCATCTTTCATTTGGGAAGTTATTTCATTTTCCATTTGGGGGGTCATTTCCCGGAGCCTAAACTACACAGGTGTCAACAGTATTGTGAAGGATTTCTAAACAAAGAATTTCCTGGAATATACTTTCAAGACCTGTTTCCATAGCAATGACTGTCAAAGAAGTTAAGAAGGCGGTTATAAGACTCCAAAAAGCGAAAAGCAGTTGCACCGGACGAAATATGTCACATACCATGAAGATCGTTGAGCGGGTATTAGAAGGCTGATTGCGGAAAATAGGACGGCTATCTGATAACCAGCGCGGTTTGTCGCAAGGAAATCATGATGGAAAAGCATCGTGATGCCTTAACTGATTTGCATAAATGGTGTTGGTTGATTTTAGAAAGGCCTTTAATAGACAACCGGGAGATCTTTTATGGAAGGCGCTAAGACAAAGAGAAGTTCCCAGAACCAACGCACACATGATCATAAAATTGTATGGGAGAGTATGTGTAACATGCCCCGCTGGACTCACCAATGAGTTCGCAACTAATGTCGATGTAGCCCAGGGAAGGAGCTTAAGCCTCTTGATAAGAGTACTTGATTATCTGCTTGAAGGAAAAGTGACGGACTCCAAAGTGCATCAGTAATTCTTTGCTGACGATGGAGCCCGTTTCCTGATCTATTCCAGACATATAAATATATGAATAGAAGAGTGATTCATAAGTGCATTTTCAATATCTGGGATCTATGATCAAAAGCGAAGCAAACTGTTATGACGACATTAAGCATCGCGTAAGCGTAGGGTCGATGAATTGGCGGGACAACTCAGCCATCGTCGGTGACCGCAAAATGTCCCGAAAGCTAAAAGGAAGGTTTAACATCGCAGTTGTGCGCTCGGCCTACTCCACATCCGACTCACAATATGGGATAGCGTACAAAAAGTATTAGGGTACCCTGATTCCTCCCATTGTCCATGAACTAAATACACTGACGTTTGTCATATATCTTACCAACATAGCAGCGGGTATTTACGCATGATGGCGACTGACCTGAAAGGAAACAAAACTTTAGAACCACGCGGTCGAGACCACTCCCGCCCCGCCACGAGCCCTACAGCCTGAATGGCGCGCATTTCAAAAAAGGAAGCTATGCAGCCGCACCCTGTACATACATTTTTCATCGATGCACATCCGTATATACAAAAAATCAAGAATTTAGCACAAGCACATAATTTAGCAAATGCAGTTTTGATGAAAGATGCTGGGCCGCAGTATCCGAAGAGTTCCTATTTAAAGTCGGTGTTATCCAGGGAAGAGTCCAAAGACAAAATGGTTGCACTCCAAAATGTATCTTGTTGTTTGTTGATGACGGAGCCATCATAAACGAAGATCAAACGTCCCTGCAACAAGAACTTGTTCTATGGATGAATGTTTTAGGGGAAGGGCGAATAGCCTGTGCTGCCCGTTCTGTGATTCACCTGGACCTATTTCCGACTCAGTGTGAACAGTTAAAATATCTCGGATCAATTAACGCGTTGATAGAATCAATGTTGAGTAGGCGCTTCGACAAAGCATCTTGACTACACTCTCCAACGTCGACGGAACTCCTGATGGAACGTCTGATAGATGCCGTATGTCTCAGAACTACGCGAAATTCCAAATTATTATAACATACAACATGCGGCTACTAGATGGGGCACAGCTCTTGTAGAGGCGCACAAAGCGATAAACTAGACCCAGTTTCCTTGAGGACTAATGATCCATATACAATAACTCATCCTACCCTCAAGTCATATAAAACTACAGAACATTCGTCAATAGGTGTATAGAATGTCTTTTTATTTAAATACAGCTTAAGGATACTATCGACCCGGCTGCGTACATTTGTTAGTGACATTTTGTCAACCGGCCTTGTGCCTACTATAAAAGAAAAACAAAACAAGGGCTGCAATTTGACGCCCTCGAGCGCTTAATTTGAAAAGAGCTAACGCCTACTCCTTCTGAACAGACCGACTTGCAAACTCAATACTGCTGGAGGTGCGTCCGAAAAGGGACTTAAAACAGGAAAAGTGCTCGCGTTGGTATAGCTTTTTAAGCGATGATTAGCATCTGTTTCCTTGAAATTTTCATAAAAGATATCAAACACAGTTAGCTCAACAACGAATTACCACAAGAGCGCTACATACGCAAAGGAGTATATTAACAAGAAGAAAAAATAGCTTGTGGTATCGACAACTTTTTTTTAGAACCACTTCGCTTTCACGAGATTTAAATTCCACATCCATGCAGTATCTGCATCTGCACCAATTTGAAATATTAATGTTTGTTTCTTATTTCCCCAGAAATTCCTATAAAAGGCCACAAACTGTTTCTCATATTCATTTAATTATTATCTCCGGCAATAAACCGACAAATGCCATTATTGTTGCATATTGCTACTTTGGTTTTCGATCTCCCGTCTGATAGAAAACTTCATTATGTAGTTCCCATTTAGAGAGTTTCTTTATTGGTCTAACACAATTTCCAATTGTCTGGGGCTAAGCCAATATATAATTTCTAACGACTTCTTAAACTGCCCCAAGGGAGAAAGCAATACTCTCGCACACACACACCCACCCTATCTGCAACATTTCTCCAGTAATTTAGTTCGAGAATAATAATCGAACGATAAAATTGAATTTGTATCCGAGAAATCTTTTCGGTTTATTTGCGTTGGGGCTGTTTCCATTCATAAATTAAGCCAGCTCGAACGTACGTGCTTCGATTTGAAATTCCACTACCGGCACATTGTCGGAGTATCTATGGCCGATTTCTTCGTCGCGGGGTGGAAAAATTATGTGTCTGACAACTGACTCTCAGGATTGGATAGTAATTCCTTTATTCGGTTGACTAAAAATAACTTCAACTCTAGCACAGCGCATTTATGCTCTTTTTGTGGTAATTCGAAGATGGAATGTTTATTGTTGAACCGCCGGCGACACGATGGGTTAGACTTCCTTATTTGGGTACCTTAAGATGCCGTCATCGATGAATTTTTAACTGAACAGATGTACGTACAGATGGCAGCATGCCGAATGGAATGCTCTTTATTAATTAAGGCTTTGCCGCCGGGTTACAGATGTCACTTTGGGAGAAGATTAATCACGAAGTTGGGGGAGTAGCACACGATTTTATTTCCACTGGTGGCATGGGAGAAAGTTTATTCATTTTTGTTATTGAGGAAGGTCCGCGATTACTTTTGATACGATAAAGTGGTCACGCGTGGAAAAAATTAATTATTTGATTTAAATTTTATTAAAAGGCAGGAAGAAGTTTAAATGCGGATTAATTTGCGGAGGCAGACCTCTGCCATATAACGGACATGGAAAGGCGAAATGTCGTTTCGAAAAAAAGAAAGCTGTAAACTAAGAAAATACTCGTACATTTACAGCACACTCAAGTGAAGGTACATTTAAACAGAATTTGTAGGCGTTTAAGGCTGACATATATGTATCCCGATTGATGTGTCCATAGTCTTGAGAATGGATACAGCAAACTAACAAAGTTACCACACTTATATAGTGCCATAATGTCCCTTTAAATATATGGCCCGTCCTTTAAAAACCGATTTTCAAATAACCTTTTCGGAATGCATATGATTATCAAGTTGATGTGCGGTTAAAATAACCACAAGCACCCGATCAATGAAGAATTCCTTTTTGATATATTGCCAGCGATTTAGTTATTCCGTTTGGATTACAATTGAATCCTTATGTCCTCAAATCACTCAAGGCCAAACTCATTAAACTTAAACATTTTATTATCACTCCCCTGTCATCAGGCCTTGTCCGTGAGCTAGGACATCCTTTTCTGTCCCCCGAAGGCTGAAATTCGATAAGACAACCTAATTCGTTTCTAATGACTAACGTTCTCAAACAGCATAACACACTCATGAAATATGTATGGGACGTAGCACAAGCATAAGAAGGGCGTCTTAGCCATCCCTAAGTGAGGGTAAATTGAAAATTAATAGTTGCATGCCTGCGAACAGTAAATGCAATCATTTGCCTTTAATAATTAAATCGAACCCCATTATTTGCCACCATGAAAATCGACTCCTTATTTAGGTGCTACGAGCTGTGTAGGGTATGTCATCGCTCTAGCTGCTGCAGAAAGTGTTACAAAGTAACATCTTTGGAATGAAATCGAATTATTTTCCCATCAACGACAGCTGAGATCACGAGGAGTGGAGAAGAACGAAAGGAAATCGAGAGGCCATAAAGGAAATTACATGGTCGAATAGAAATTAGTCGCTTACAAATACAAATTATAGATTGATAGGATAAAGGGATCATCATCTCATGGAGGTGGGCTTTAAATAAATAGCTGCGTGGCTTAACCCCTCTCGAAAATGTATGTCGACACAGGCAGCCAATGAATAAAGGAAATTTCGATAATCCCAGCAAAAGCCATTATTAAAAACCCGAAAAAGGATACTGCTCCTTGAAGTTGGAGCGTTCGGTCGGTTGTTATATTAAGCATAAGACACGAGACGAGCAATCGTTGATAGAATGGAAGGCATCCTCCTCGTTTGGAATAAGCTTTATGTGAGAGCGACTGTTGAAGGGATAGTCATGCAGTTCTTTAGGAAATTACAATGTCAGATGAGATCAGTAAAACCCGGATGAGCCTCCGTTCGGCAAAAAAAGAAGGAGTTAAGTTGATGGACTTCTTACTGTTCGTAATGTTAAGTGAATAGGTGTACACACTGTTGTGTGGATGAATACATTTTGGTACTGATTGCTATGAAATAGGATCATCCAGGATGTAGTTAATTAAAATAAATGATTATTTTGACGAGAAAGGCAGGCAAAAATTCTTGTTGTCCCGAAAAGACGACCTTCAAAGTGTGAGTACTTTTTATTATGTAGATCTCAATACGTTTTTATGGGGCCTCTTAGATTTCAAACGCAATGATTGGACTCTGAAAATTGTGTTCAATACTTTACAAGCACAACCACCATGTTTTGAATTTAAAGGTGCTCCACCAAGACATAAGAGGTAAGAGACCACGGACTGACACTGCCCACAATTATTTTTTTTTTGAAAATTCAAAGTGAGCTAGGGAGCTGAAATTTATAATATATACTCTCTAGGGGCCCTTTATGCTCATGTGTTATTTTTTTTTAAATCCGCCTACTGACACGCCCACAATTAAATAAAACAATTTTATTGAAACACCCAAGTTTGAGCTAGGGAGCGTTTTTTTTGATAAAATCCTTTAAATGTTATATAACAAAATATGTAGAGCGTTCTTAACAATTCAACCATACTTAGACTTTTGTCACGCCCACTTATGAGGGATGGGAATAAGAATAGGGTATCCAACAGTTCGCCCAAGCGGACTGTAGCCCGTCCCTATGTTTTTATACATTGTTTGATCTAGGGAAATTCCAGTGGTTAGTTTCTTAGTATACCCTATTCTAAGGGTACCTATATTAAATTTGACTCATAGTTTGTAACATACCTTAATATTGCCCGTAGAACCCTAAAAGTTACTATATTCATGATCAACATCGATAGTAATGTCGATCTACCCATGTCCGTCCGTCCATCCGTCTGTCGGCAAAAATTAGGCCTTTAAACTGGACCTAGAGAGCTGAAATTTTAACTATATACTCTCTAGGGGCCCGAAATAATCAAGTTTAAGAATTTTTGAAATCCCCCCACAGACACGCCCACAAACTAAAAAAAAAACAAATTTTTCGAAAAAATCGAATTTTGAGCTAGAAAGCTGAAATTTGACTCCTAAAACTGCTCGGGAGATAAAATTTTTAAAATCCGCCCACTGACACGCCCACAATTAAACAAAACAATTTTATTGAAAAGTCAAAGTTTGAGTTAGAAAACTTATAATACCTATAGACAGAGAGTCCTTTATACGTATGTTTGAATATTTTTTAAATCCGCCTACTGACACGCCCACAATAAAATAAAATAATTTTATTGAAAAACCAAAGTATGAGCTAGGGAGCTGAAATTTATAATATAGACTCTTTAGGTGTCTGATAGGAATAAAAATAGGGGATCCAACAGTTCGTCCAAGCCGACTGTAGCCCGTCACTATGTTTTACCCTTTAAGACTTACTATTGGGACAATATGTACTTGTTCCCGGTAGTAAAAGTTTCTGGATATAAAATTTTTAATAGGTATCGATTACAAAATGTATGGCCTCTTAAATTGTGTTAAAACGATTAAGATCATATCATATTAACCCTTTCGATCTTGGTCGGACACATACGTCCCAGCCGAAGTATAAACACGCCTCATATGAACAAAATGTACTTGCACTGGGCTTTATAAGCACAAATTACTGAATAGGATATATGTGTCCACCCAAAAATACGGGACTTATTTGTTCCATCACGTCCCACCATCCCGCGATAAATAATTTTCAATTTTGGAATGCAAATGGTTTGATATAATATTTGTGGAAAGGGGAACCTAAGAAATGAGTTATATTGGTCTCCGTACACATCCGGATCGAAAGGGTAATTGAATTCTTAAGTGATGAATTTGATTAGTTAGTTCCACAATGCCAAGTATCCCCAATGTTTTGATTTGAGAAATACAGGGTGGCGCACGAATCGTACTACGAAAACAAAACGGAATTACTTTTTTTTCTGTGTGAGTAATCGGCTTATTTTTTTTTTATTTGGCAGGTTACTATTTATATTTATTGAAATGAGTGCTTGCGATACCGAAAAGAGGATTTGATTAGTGCAGCGGTACCATTGCAATCCTTCATTTCCTTCCAAAAGGGAATTTAGGCGGGAGTTTGGCGGCACTACCCAGAGTAGTGGTGGTGTGTTCTCTGACAGGGTGATCCTCAGCCTTTCGTCTCCCTAATCACTGCAACGTGTTCCAAGCGGAACTCATATTGATTAAAGAAGTCCTATCGTGCTGAAGAGGAACATTCGAGGGACAGAGGGACATTCGAATCTTCTTAGATGGCCAAGCTGCGCTAAAATCTCTGGATTCTTTTCACAAACTCCATCCGATCATCTCTCTTGGAGATGGCGGAGCAATTCAACATTCACATATGCTGGGCGCCGGGACACAGAGATATTCCAAGGAATCGTAGGGCTGATGAACACGGCACCATACTGCCCCTTCTACCTGATAAAGGTTCCTTAGGCATTCCAATTGCTACCTGCAAACTCATGTTTATGAGGGAGGCAATTGAGAGAAATAACCTTAGGTGGACAAGTGGCAACACTTGGCTAGAGACGAAACAGATTTGTCCAAAGCTGGATCTGAAAGGCTCTAAGTGTTTGATATCTCTGAGGAGGAGCAGGAGACTATTCTCCACCTTCTCTGCACATGCCCTGCTCTCTCTCAAAGACGAAAACTCCTATTAGGATCTTTCTTTTACAATGATCTCAACGATCTCATAAACATGGACACTAAAAGTCTTTCAACCGTGTGGTATTACAATGGACCTTTTTATTGTTCTAAGTGTGTCGGCTTCTGGCGACTGCCACGATAACCTAACCTAACCCTCGAATAGATGGACCATTATGAGGCTGGTAGACATGTTTGCCAAATCTCGAAGCATCGCGCGAAGACCGTACCATCGAGATCCCTATGTTTGGGTTGAAGACACAATCGCGGCTGTAGCATATTCAGGCCAATCCAAGCGTTTCGACTCGAAACTTATCGTCGCAAATTGGAGTTAACAGACGGTCATTACAACGGATAATTCATGATGACTTAAACTTGTTTCCGTACAAAGTTCAATTGCAAGCCATTTAAACCATCTATCCTATTCGCCTGGAATTTTGCAAAAAAAAAATGATTGAAATCACCGAAGAAAACAACAGCTTGATAAATTGTTCCAACGAGAATTCCCAAACAAATTAAAATTTAGAAACTCCGTTTTCCGCTGGGCCCCAAGGTCACCTGACCTGACTGCACCAGACTTTTTTTTATGGGGTTGTGTCAAGCAACAGGTGCACAAAACGAAACCAAGGAATTTGACTGAATTGAAGCAGTCCATTAAAACACTAATTGAGGCGATCCCGACTTTAACCCTTCAGGCCGCAATGAATAATTTTTTGATCAGGTGTCGCATATGCGTGGATAAACATGGAGGTCATTTACGGTCAATCATCTTCAAAAACAATTAAATAAATAAAAAAATAAAAATATTAGGCATTTACTGCCCATGCAGGGCCTAAAACCTAGCTTCTCCAACCACTTTCTTGTGCGAAGTGAAAGGGCCTACAATTCTAAACCGAATCCGAACGGCACATTTGAGAAGCTTGTCAAGACAATTTATGCTCTTGGATGTTTGTCAGACGTTCGCCAGAGGTGGGGCAGTGGAAAAAAAACTATAGATGTTACTGTGTCCAGCGGGAATTGAACCGGGGACCTTTAGATTAGTAGATCGACACACTAACCACTGCGCCCGAAAAACAATTAGTTATATAAAATATAATTGAATTTTCTATACAAACAAAAATTAATGAAATAAATTGATTAAAAAAAAATATTTGAATTTCTTATTGTAGCACAATGGGTGCCACCCTGTATTTCCATTTGACAGTGTCAGAATAATGAAATACATTGGCAACCGAATTCATTATACACATTTATGTACTTCTATTACTCTTTACATACATATTCATATTTGTTAACTTTCTAGTTTTTAGTTCAATAAAAGCATTCATAACAATTAGACGGACTCCTCATTTAATTCCTTGTTTTAGTTTTGACGTTTGGAACTCTGCTGAGCTAAGAAAGGTTATGGGCCCAGTCCACGCGGAATTTTAAAATCGTTGTAATTTGGTTTTAGTTAATTTTGTCCACCTTACACGCAATAAATTATTAGTGGTTCAATATCTTAACAAGTACGCAAAAGCGGAAAATTAATTTAACGAAAAAAAAAAATGTCTGGTTCGGCGATGCAAATCGATAAACTAGATGGTTATAATTTCACATCTTGGTCTGTCCAGATGAGAAGCTTGCATGATCACATTGGATTATTGGAGTGTGGGAGTTGAAAAAAATGAGGTTGGCATATCTGCCACGGAGAAAGCTGCATGGGACAGAATGGATGCCAAAGCATTGGCAATGATAACGCTTTGTGTAAAACCTTCGGAGTTAATACATCTAAAGGGATGTAACACGTCAAACGCAGCGTGGAAAAAATTAAATGAAACCTATAATGGAAAGGGACCTGCCAGAAAGGTTAATTTATTTAAACAGTTGCACAAAGGCGGATTTTCCAAAAAACATGGTCAAAACTAAAAAAAAAATTCTAATTTGTTGCTTTTTTTGCATGCCAAGTTGTTTACATATTACATGAGCATATTATCTGAATAATCCCGCTATTTTTTTTGCTACCGTTTCTTTAGTTGATGCTTCTAAAGTGTATGCATTTGTGAATCACGTGCAGTACCAAGTTTGGTGTTTGGTGAGTGGTTGATTTGCATTGTTTTTTTTTTAATTTTCTGTGAGAACTTATTAAAACAAATTATTATGGAATCTGTTGCTAGTGGTAAGTAGAATAGTTCTAATTCAATTTTTTTATGTAATTTTAAGTGCTATGTAGATTTAAAAGGTGTCCAAAATAAGTACTTTTGAGACAAACAAAAAAATCGTAGTTTTTTGTTTCATAAAGAAAAAGTTTTGTTTTCCGGGGGAGTCTGGCAATATTAAATAGCTTAAAATTTAGCTTAATATATGCTTATTAAGGAATCACCACAAAAAGTTGCGATATTTTGCGATGTTGCAAGATATCTTCAAGTAAAGCTTTTGAAATTACTGAAAATAAAGGGTAGCCTATATGATTTATTTTTGTTTTTTGTTTTTTTGCTTTTTTGCTATAGGCTCACAATCAAGTTTTATTTTTCTGTCAAGAAATCAGCTTACTGAATTCTTGAGAAGTTGTCCATCTCATGAATTTAAAGAAAAAAATTATTTTTTTGGCAGAAAAAGTAAGAAGTTTCACTAACATTGATGCATCAGAGGAAACAAAGAAAATGTTAACTAAGTTTCCATATGAATATAAAAGTCGACGGTTAGCCTCCTCAAGAAATTACAATGCTTTTAAAAATAAGAATAAAACCTGGTTGTAGCTTGAAAATTCGTTTCCACGCCGAGCCCATGGATTTGTTGGGCGGCCACAAACTGATTTTGCAGAGCTAAGTGAAAGATCCAAGAGGAGAAAAACTGAGGTTTTGCGTTCTGAATTTGAACCCGAAGAGTTATGCTATGCTGCTCAAATGCAACTTCGGGAACAAGGAAAATTAGATTCTGCTTCTGTGATAAAAAAACATAGTTTTTTCAACTCCTACGCGCTCGGAGAAGTACCAAAAACTTATAAAAAATGGACAATGAAATTATTCCATATACCGCAGAGCAGGCTTTATCAATACTTGTTGAGGCCAAATTAATTCCAATACAATGTAATAAGGGATGCGGCCAAAGAACACAAAACCAATATTTATCCCAGCTATGAAGCTGTTACCGAAGCAAAAAAAAAATGTTATCCACAGAACTTGAATATAACCGAGTCAGCCGCATGCTACTAACTATGATAGATGGAAAGGTCTGCAATGCAGTAACCGAAAATTCGTCAACACAAAGGTGTTATCTGTGTGGGATTACTGCAAAAGATTTTAATAAAATGGATATAGTTCTGACCAAACAGGTTGAGGACAAGTCTAAACTGAGGTTTGGGTTATCATCCTTACATGCGTGGATTCGGTTTTTTGAATGTCTAATTCATGTGTCATATAAATTGGTCATAAGACAATGGCAAGTACGTGGTGAAGAAAATAAAAAAAAAGTTAAGGACAACAAGAAAAGGATTCAGGAAGCATTTCGAAGACAAATGGGTTTATTAGTCGACAAACCGAAACCAGGTTAGCACAAATGATGGGAACACTGCTCGCCGATTTTTTGATGACGCTGCCACTTCATCCCAAATAACCAACGTAGATCAAGACATAATTAATCGCTTTTGGATAGTGCTACTGACAATATCTAGTGGCTACCCGATAAAAATAAATGAATTTAAGGAGTACTGTATTGATACAGCAAAGAAGTATGTGCACCTTTATCCGTGGTACAATATGCCAACAACAGTGCACAAAATTTTAATACATAGTCCTGAAATTTAGTCGGATGCTATCATTGTATATAAACCTTATAGTAGTGCAACCGTGCGTAAACGACGATACGCCACCAGTGCGCATTCGCCCGCAACAAATCATGATAGTCTAGTTCTACACCATTCTCGTGCTGGGAATATGAGTAGGAGGATGATGCAGGTAGTGGTGGTGGTTGGCAAAGCAGGTTTCGTGTAGATTTATGGTATATTTTTTGTTTGCTTTGATGGAAGGGGTATGTTATGTTTTCTGGATTTTAACACAATTGGTATGTGTGTGTATGATCGTTGAAGGAGAGTCGCATTTCAGCAGTGAAGATTCTCAAATGTTTTTTTTTTATAATTCATGCGAGTATTTGCAAGTGAAAAGCATATTTAATGGTAGGGGCGATGGTGGATGAAGAGAGGTGGGATAATTGTACGAGTAGTTGGGTAGATTGATGGTATATTATTTGTTTGCTCTGATCAAAGTTTTTGGGGTAGGTTATGGCATATTGCAATTAGAACAAAACCGTCACCTGGAACTTATTTTGTTGTATTTTATACAATTGGTGTGTATATGTTAAGATCGGCGAAGGAGATTCGCATTTCAGCAGTGAGGCATATCATATTTGCATGTGAAAATAATTAATTGAGGCAGAGATAAGATAAGGCAAGTTAGAGTGTGTGTACGAGCGCGTGCCCTGCTTGTAATAATAGCTGCCGTAGGTTATTCATGAACAACTCAAATTGGTTTATTTATTGGTTCATCAAATAAAAAGGGCATTCATTCATAATCGGTGTTCAAAGTCATATTAGGTTCATATTTCGTTTGCATTATGTTACACAATCGAATCTCCGAATATAAACAGAATTTTTTCATTTGGTTTTGCACAAGCACCTGAGTACCTCAGTTTGGGCAGCTAAATATCATTGATTTAGGTATTCTTTTTGATACCTACTTCTTTTGATACCGTCATACCGACCACTAGCGGCCGATATACTTAATGCAAATTTCGGTTTCAGGATGTCCCAGTAGGTACTAAAGAAATGAAGTATAGTTTAAATTTATCTTTTGAAGTAGGTAGGTACAATTATGAAATTTTATAGGTAGGTACCCAAATGCATTAAAATATTGAACTCCATCAAACGCATGGTTAGACGTATGGCATGTTATAGAAACCCACATTTTTATACCCTATTCTAAGGGTATATTAATTTTGACGCATAGTTTGTAACATACCTTAATATTGCCCGTAGACCCCTAAAAGTTACTATATTTATGATCAGCATCGATAGTAATGTCGATCTAGCCATGTCCGTCCGTCCGTCTGTAGCCAAAAATTAGGCCTTTAAACTGGACCTAGAGAGCTGAAATTTTAACCATATACTCTCTAGGGTCCCGAAATAATCAAGTTTACGAATTTTTGAAATCCGCCCACAGACACGCCCACAAACTCAAAAAAACCAAATTTTGGAAAAAATCGAATTTTGAGCTAGAAAGCTGAAATTTTGTATATATGATCTATGACTCCTAAAACTGCTCGGAATAAAAAATTTTCAAAATCCGCCCACTGACACGCCCACAAATAAATAAAATAATTTTTGTATACCCTATTCTAAGGGTATATTAATTTTTGAAAATCCAAAGTTTCAGCTAGGGAGCTGAAATTTATAGTATATACTCTCTATGGGCCCTTTATGCTCATGTGTAAATATTTTCAAAATCCGCAAACTGACACGCCCACAATTAATTTTTTTTTTTTTTTAAATTCAAAGTTTGAGCTAGGGAGCTGAAATTTATAATATTATACTCTCTAGGGGCCCTTTATTCTCATGTGTTAATTTTTTTTAAATCCGCCTACTGACACGCCCACAATTAAATAGAACAATTTTATTGAAACACCCAAGTTTGAGCTAGGGAGCGTTGTTTTTTTGATAAAATCCTTTAAATGTTATATAACAAAATATGTAGAGCGTTCTTAACAATTCAACCATACTTAGACTTTTGTCACGCCCACTTATGAGGGATAGGAATAAGAATAGGGTATCCAACAGTTCGCCCAAGCGGACTGTAGCCCGTCCCTATGTTTTATTCTAGCCTCGTTAATACCTCAGCCAGAAAAAATATAAGTTTCATATGTATGTATATACATACAGTGAAATCTTCCTTGAGGGGACATTAATGGTGCACATTTTTGTCCGCTTAAGAGAGTTTACCGTTTAAGGAAAATTAAAACAACTTATCCATCTTTAAGCTAAAAAGAAAAGTCTTCATATTCACTTATGTATGTATATACAAAGATGGTATATTAATTGTTGGCTATAAAGGAAATTTGGGGTAGGTTATGGCATATTGCGAGGAGGCCGTAGGATGTTTGCTGGTATTTAATACAATTGGTATGTACCTCCGTCTCACCTGATTACGAACAGGTATTTTCTTGATTTAATTTTACGAAATTTTTTAACTCCTTCGATAATATGGGAAAAACCAAATGCAATATGAAAGAAGGCTATATTAAGTTTATGTTGTAAAAAAAAATTGGGATTAGGTAGATAAATTCGATTTTATTGATGCTTTTCCCAAAAAGGTTATAAAATTAGTCGTTTTTTTCGTCGCACCTGATTACAAAAACATCTGCAAAATAATGGCATGCGGCCTAAATGTCGTCGCGACAAGCTGCGACCAAGGATCAAACAACGTACTGGCTTACAAACTGCTAGGAGTGTCAGTAGAAAAGCCTTATTACGATGTTGGGAATGAAAGGGTTTTCATGCTGTACGATTATCCGCATCTCTTCAAGAGCGTGCAGAATATATTGTTACAGCACAAAATCATAATTTCAGGAGAAATTATAGATTGGAACGTAGTTGTTAAGCTGTATGAAGAAGACTCGAAAGGAGTTTTGCAAGTCTTCTTCAAGCTTACTAAGAGCCATGTTTGCCCAAATGGTTTTGAAAAACTATCGGTTAAACTGGCAACACAAATATTCAGCGCTAATGTAGCTGCCGGAATTTTGTATGCAGTGAAAGCAAACTGCTACAAAACAGTTGAGGAACAGAAAGTTGCCGAATCAACAGAAACTTTCATACAAAAAATGAATGAGTGGTTCGACAACCTGAATAACGACAGACTGAGTTCCAGGAATTCAAGTCGTCAGCCAATTTCAGATTCGACCGACACACTTAAGTCAATATGAAATGCTCGCCAGTGGATAAAAACGTGGGAATATACCGGAAGACTGCAAAAACCTCCTTGCTTTTTCGGCTTGGAGCAGACACTGCTAGGAATTGAGATGATGTGGACACATCTTAAGAGTACTGAGCAGAAGATTCTCCTGACTGCGCATCTTAACACAGATCCAGCAGAGAACTTATTTTCGATGGTGCGGACAAATAGGGGATCGTATGAGAAAAACCCCTCGGCTTACAGATTCATAAGAAATCTTAAGCAAATTATATTTAAAAATTTAAAATCTTCAGATCATTCGGGCTATGAAGATTCTGGAGCAGAGCTATTGCTGGATGAAGCAGATCGCGAAGAACTGGATATTGAGCGGGCAGCGAATGAAGAATTTTCAATTGAAGTCCCATTAGAAGACCACATCATGGAGACCGATATTTTAAACAATATCGAGTACGATGACGCAGATGAAGACTACGCAAGGAACAACACTATAGAAACAGTACTAACGAAAGGATGTTCTGAGAATCTACAGGAAGGAGCTTTGACGTTCTACGCAGGATTTGCAGCGTTTAAGTTACGGAACAAGATTAATTGCGAAGCCTGCACGCAATTTATGATCCATGAGACAAATTCTTATCCAGAACAAGCCTTGTTAATACGTCTCAAGGCTTATGAAACCACACAAACTGTGTCAGAGTTTGGGAAGCTTACGGTGCCTACTATAAGCTTCGAAAATACTGCGAAAAGAATAAAGGAGATATTCGAAACAGTTTTTCCGGAGGACCGCAAACAAGCAAACTTGGTTGAAAACCTCATGTCTCAGATGATAAACCAGTTGGAAGTGACAGAAACCATGACGTGTAGCAATTATGGACACAACGAAGCCATCGTTAAATTTATTTTAATCGGACTGATTAAATTTACAATAAAAAAAACAACAAGGATTTAAGGTTGCCAAACTTTAAGGATAAGCATCATGTAAATAAATATCTATAAATAAAGTTATATTTTAATAAATGAATGGGTGTGTTTTTCTGATTTTCATATATAAATATTTATATGTACTCATATTTATTTTTATTTGTTTTTAGTTATGGTAATATTAATATATAGTTTATTTATTTTTTATATATACTTTAGGTATGCGCTTTTGGTTAAAGGACCCTATGCGTTGTTATGTTACGTAATATTTTATTTATTTATTTATGAACTATGCGCGAGGAGTAGGCCTAATGGGGATACCTCGGTGAAAAAAAAACGCATCAAATGTTCCACCTCCTGGGTGATGCGGAAGAGAACAGACTTGTGTTTTTTAGTACCAACCACAGCATTAAAAAAAAATTAAATAAAATATTCAATGCTGTGATTGGTACCTATGCCTCGAATATCCAAATTGGTTAAATGACCATTTCTTTATCTTTAAACTACATACATAATATTCTCAATATTTGTTTTTTTTTTCTTTTAAGAAAGCAATGAAAACATATATTTTTACATGTCTAAATAGGTAGGTAGTTTGTTTGACATTCATTCAAATAAAAAAAAAAAAAAAATGTAAATCGACAGGTGAGCTGCCTCTAACAGATATACGTATCCAACAACGTGTTTGCTTATAAATATCTGATAAAAAACAAATCGAATATTTCTGAATCAATTACAAAAGAAATGATAGAAATCGGTGAATTTTTGGACGAGATATACCCAAAATAGCAAGAGTCTAAAAAACCATAAACTCATAATTTCTTTACTTCTTACATGTTCAGTAGGTAAAGTAAAGGAACAAGACCAAACTGTGGTGGATTCCGGGCCACGAAGGTTTTGAAGGCAACGAAAAGGCCGACGACGGGTTACGATATCACCTAAACATAATGAAAATAGTTGACTCTGCAGAATGTCGGCTATGTCTTGAGGAAGACGAAACAGCTGAAAACATTCTAGGTGAATGTCCGGCCTCAGAGAACAACTGAGTTCCGAAGATATAAAGAAGTGGTCTGCTGGTAGCATTATCCGCTTTATACGGAAAGAAGAAATACTACTAGCTTAACATATTTCTGGCCCAGACGGTACAAACGACCTCATAGGTCGCAGTACCTTTTTCTTCGCCTTGGCGAACCAGAAGCTAAAAAAAATATATTGCAAATTTCAGCAGAACCATTTACCACACGGCATGCCAACTAATAATAGAACGAAACGAGGAGTAGGCCGTCTGATTAAAGCTCTGTGATTAAAAACACGTATATCTAATGTTACAACATGGGTAATGCGAAAGAGAACCAATCAAGCAACCTTCATTAGAAGCAAAAAACACAAACAAGTGACCTTCCTCAATGCTTTATTGCAAAGGTGCAGGGATTTTAAACAACGAAAATTCGTATTATCCATATAAATATTCATCGTGTAGGTACCTATTGACCAATAAGTGGTGGTGCAGCATGGCACAATACCGACACAAAATAAATTATGTCATTGCGAGAATCTAAAATGCGATAAATTCATAATTTCTCATTTGAAAGAAAAATACCCAAATCAAATTTTATTACATTTTTCGTTTCAAACGAATCGCCCCTTCCATCCAGAGAGTCGATAATGTGAAATCCATTATCCATACAAATAATAACTTACTTGGTTTCCATCATCAACCTCTGCTACTTGCAAAGCATACGTACATGAACATGCTACCTGCGCTGCCTACGCCTATGCTCCTTCTTATAATGACAAAAAAAATGCATACACAATGGAATGAAATTCGTTCGGCGGAAAGATTCGAGAGAGACAAACCGGTTTATTTGGTCTTGCTTTCTTCGTTTTCAAAGTGTGTATTTAAAATGCAGATGACAGCAAAAGTTTAGACACAAACATTCTAGCTCAATTCATAACGCCATCTGCATTTAGTCGGCTAAAACAAAAAATTCGACATGATGGCACTACTATAAAGTGTATATACAATGATGCTATTCTTCCAATTGAACAGCTTGGAGAGGAAGCTCAAGAAGCCCGAAACAAGGACATCAAGCGTTTTCGAGAAAGTTTTTCAAGAAAGTTTTCAAGGCAACAAAATATGGAAGATACTTTCCATAACCTTTTGGTTTCTTCTGATCCATACATTAGCAGTTTAAGAAAAAATAATCATAAAAATGTTAAATCCTATCCATCTGAAGTTTTGCAGTTCCTAAAAGAACCAGAAATCGAGGAAACAGAGTTTGTTTCAGATTCACAACAAGAGCCTTAAAATTAGTGAAAATATTTTACTCTATTTATACATTATTAGCAATGAAACATTTTTTTAATTTTATTTCTTACTTATTCAAATAAAATTTAAAATTTTATTATTTTCATTAGCTTTTATTATCTTTTTCTTATTTTTCATACAATTTAAATTCTTTATTTTTTCGTGATTTTTTTGTAGTTTTTCTAATATGTATAATAAAATTGTACAAAGTTTACTAAAAAAATGTTTTTTGTTTACTACTATCTTTTTCTGATGAATTTTTACAATAATTAGCTACCAAACACAAAAAAAAATAATTTTGGCCATGTTTTTTGGAAAATCCGCCTGTGTGAGTTGGTTCGATTCCAGTTTAAAGTTGGGCAAAAGTTCACCGGCCAAATAAACGATTTTTGCTCAATAGTCGATGCATTAACTGAAATTGATGTTCAGATTCCCGGAGATCTACTGAGCATTCTATTGTTGTGTAGTTTGCCAGATGAAATGGAAAATTTTGTTCTTGCCATAGAGACCCGCGATGACCTACCATCGGTAAGTCAATTAAAGATTAAAATCTTGGAGGAAGAACATCGTCGTGGAGAAAGGGTTGAATCAAACGAGCAAGTGTTTGCGGTAAAAAATCATAGAGAGCAGAGGAACGAAAACCATCAAGGTGGACAGCATGCATGGGGAAGCGATAAACGAGGCAGAAAAAATGTCAAATGCTTTACTTGCGGGATGAGAGGGCATATAAAGTCGCAGTGCAGAAGTAAAAACAATAGTCAGGCGCATGCGGTAGGTCTCAGCGCATGTAATCTGAAAAAAATTACAACTACAACCAGTGGATTTTAAATAGCGGTGCATCCTCCCACATGTGCGGTGAAAAGAGGTTATTTTCGTCATTGACAAGCCATGCACAAAAGGTTTTTATGGCATCGGGTGATAACGTTAAAGCTAACGGAGTAGGTAACGTGACATAAAAATCAGATTATGCTGACATTACATTGACCAACGTACTGTACGTGTACCAGAACTCAATTCTAATTTTTTATTATTATTTTATTATTTTTTATCAGTTCACCGATAATAAGTCTTTTGTTAACACTAAGGAAAACAAATTAATTTTTGTAGCCTGTTTGCAGGATGGAATATACTCGATGAAGATGAAGGCAGATAAGGAAAGCGTTTTAAGTGCCACTCAGGAAGATGCATCGATGATATGGCATAAACGTTTCGGTCACCTTAACATAGGAGATTTATATAAGTTGTTATAGAAAGAAATGGTTCGCGGTATAGGTATCAATAAGCCAAATGATTTTGCATGCGTCACATGTGCATTATGCAAAATATGTACAAAACCATTTAATAACTATAATGCATTATTTACTTCCAGTGTGCTTGACGTAGTTCATACCGACATATGTGGCCCTATGCGAATTGCATCTCAAGGTGGATCCGTTTTCTTCATCACCTTTATAGATGACTTTTCAAGGTACACCACCACGTACTTTCTGCAGCGAAAATCTGATGCACTGAAAGTATTTAAGGAGTTTGTTTCAACTTCAGAAAAACAAAGTGGAAAAAAGGTAAAATGTATTCGCAGTGACAATGGGCGAGAATATGTCAACGTCGAGTTTGATAGGTATTTAAAATCTATCGGGATAGTCCATCAAAAGTCTGTATGTTACACACCACAGCAAAACGGCGTCGCTGAAAGGTCAAATAGAACGCTCGTTGAGATGGCACGATGTATATTGGAGGAATCCAAATTACCACAACACTTATGGTCAGAGGTTATAAATACTGCAACATATATACGACATCGGTCACCTACTAAAGACTTAAAGAACAAAACACCATAGGAGTGTTGGTTTGGGATAAAACCGTCCGTATATCATATGAGAGCATTTGGGTGTGATGCTGTTGCGCTAATTAAGAAGCCAAATCAATCTAAGCTACATCCGAAGGGCGAGATGTTATCTTTTGTTGGTTATGCAAATCATACGAAGGGATATAGACTGTACAATAAGCATCTTAGAAAAATAGCTATATCTAGAGATGTCATATTTTTTGAAAAGGGATTCTCACAAGCTGAATGTGATGCTAATAGTTTATCGCAGAATGTAGTACAAACCTCATTTTTTGATACAGATGATCGAAAGAGACGTGACTACCATATATGTTACGGAGGAGAATGTTGCTGCAGATGCTGCGGAAGGTGTTGTTGAGGATGTTGCTGAGGATGTGGTTGCTGAAAATGTGTTCGATAGAGAGTCCGGTGATATAGCTGAAGAGGAGCCGTTTAAGGTGAAGGATGATAACAAGGCGAGCGGAGGGAACCGGAGAATTTTACGACCGAGGAAAGTTCCTGCTACTATTAGTCGAGAATTTGCGAATAGACTTATGTCGGTAGCTCCAGATCCAATTTCAGTCGAAGAAGCGTTACAGGGTAGTAATGCTACGAATTGCCGACAGGCCATGCAGGAGGAAAACCATTCGTTGGTCGAAAACAAAACGTGGGATCTTGTCAGTGAACCAAACGAAAAAAATATTATCGGATGCAGATGGGTTTTTAAAACGAAAAGGAATGCAGACGGAGATGTTGAAAAGTATAAGGCACGTTTAGTAGCTCAGGGATGTTTCCAGAAACAAAACGTGGATTATTTCGAAACATACCGCCGTTGATCGTGGACCGATTAAATTTTATCTTGGAATGGAGATTGAAAGGGATGGCTTGCGAGGAAGTGTAACCATTCATCAGAAACGATATATAGAGAATTTGCTGTCTCACTGGGGAATGGAAAATTGCAAACCTGCATTTACACCACTTGCGCTGGGAACAGTATTGGAAAAGTGTGCCAAGCAGGACTGTATGGGAACAAACATCAAGGAATATCAATCACTTATGGGCGCACTTAACTATTTGGCAACAATATCCAGACCTGACATTACCCATGTTGTTTCGAAGCTGTCGCAGTTCAGTGCCCATCCACATCAGGATCACTTTATGGCAGCTAAGCACATACTTCGATATTTGCGAAACGAAGCTAAGGTTTGTTTGTCTTACAAAAATAATAATAGTTTAATTTGCTATACAGATGCTGATTGGGGTTCGGATTCAACTGACCGCAAGTCATATAGCGGTTACGTTGTTTACTTCGGCGGTGGTCCCGTTGCCTGGGAATCCAAGAAGCAAAACGTTATAGCACTTAGCACGATGGAAGCTGAGTACATCGCCATGTGTCAAGGTACATAGGAGATCGTATTTCAACGAAGCTTGCTGGCTGAAATGGGATTTTCGCAACATATAGATGACCCAACTACCATCTATTGTGACAACCAGGGTGCTAGTTTTTTTTTTGCAAAAAACGATGTAACACATAAACGTAGTAAGCATATTGATATCAAATATCATTATTTAAAAGATAAGTGTTCGCATAATGAAATATCAATTATTTATATACCAAGTAATAATAACGTAGCTGATATTTTCACAAAATGTTTAAATAAAAGTAAACACATGGATTTTTTTTTTTTTTTTTTTTTTTTTTTTTTTATAATTTGATTACGCTAAAGGGATTTTTTTTTCTGTTGTTACAGTACCCTTATAATGCTAAGAACACAGTGTAAGCTACTTGGTATTAGAAAGAATAGAGAGATAGGAAAGAAGTGTTTCGGTGCAGTTGTAGGGTTTTTCTCCACGGGTGGTGTCCAAGTTACTTAGGGAGATTACGATTTCATGTATTCGTTATAAAGTAATGGACTTGGCCGGGATTCGAACGCACGACCTTCCATTCCGTAAGCGAATACACTACTACTGCACCATTGCCTTTAAAGAATTATTTAAGAATTAATATTATGTTTTTATAATTATGAATTTTGGTTGAGGTGAAGTTTGTCAGAATAATGAAATACATTGGCAACCTAATTCATTATACACATCTATGTACTTCTATTACTCTTTACATACATATTCATATTTGTTAACTTTCTAGTTTTAAGTTCAATAAAAGCATTCATAACAATTAGACGGACTCCTCATTTAATTCCTTGTTTTAGTTTTGACGTTTGGAACTCTGCTGAGCTAACAGACAGCCTTCATTTTTTTAACAGCCGAAATTTTGTGTGCAAAAATAATTGACGAAAGTACATTTTTCTTTCGTTAATTTTTTTCAATTTTCTCAGCACGCGACCAGGTTTGTATAGTTTCGCATGAAAGTTGTTATAAATTTCCCTTTGCATATTAGTACGCGGACGGACCTAATAGTTTTGCTTTCTTATATGAAGTTCTGTTTCGGAACATTCTCTAAAAATACCCGACAATATTTTAAGGCGTGCAGCTTGTCTTATTGAATACACATCTGAGTACACATCTCCAACCACTCGCTCAACGAAGAATTATCGCTGATCTTTGTCTGTTCTATGGATACTCCCATGGGAGATTCTTCTTCTGACTTATCGGGGAAGTCATCAGGTTTAAAGATAGGTACCTCAACCCTCCCACTTTACTGCTGCCCTACTGGTCCACCTGTGGGGTTCGCCGGTAAGGCCTCAACAAACATCGGCATCAGCCCTTTTGTATTGGGATCCCAATCAAATGCTGGTGTCATTGCATTTGGCTCTTAGGCTTGCCTCTTTTCTTGATTTCGACACGTGCATGCTCCTGTTATTGATTATAAATAGTTCGATTGTCATTACGAGGCACCGATGATCTCCAGTCGATTCAGCCCACGGATTTGCGTGCAAACTTGAGGGATAGTTTCAAGTTGTTGAATGTGTTGCTCACCTGAATATTGAAATTTCACATTAGTCCTTTTACGCCTTTTCGTAACCCATCCCGGTAAACTAAAACAAGCAAAACTTTGCAACTGTATTCCGACAGATATCTTTCCGAAGGAATACAATTTACAACAATTTAAGAGTAGAAGCATCACTTTTCTGAAAGCATCTCGGGGCGCTAGATTAGTGTTATAGATTCGCCTTTCCTGAGAAGAAATTAAAAAAAAAATAACAAGCAAAAATGAACAGCTCAGCTTGACTTCCAGTTTTATTGGATGTTTGTCTTCTGCTTTTACTTTAACATGCGAGGGGTATCATTTTGTTGGCATTTCCTGGTGAGAGAATGGCTCCTTTGTTTTACTTTTATACAGAAATAACGAAAAGATATTTGCAAATCTTATCCTTACCAAAAGTAACCATGTTATTTTTATTAAATTTAAATTTTTAAGCAAACATAAGGCTTCAAGGAGTAATAAAAATTTACCAAAAGAAAATACAGATTATGTATATTAAAACGGTAGAGAATTTGCAAGAAAGAGAAGCGGGAGAAGATGAATAACAAGAAATGATACGGATTTATTACGAAGGTAAACAAGTTTCACTCGTAAATCTTTTGTACGCAAAATGAAATCAGCGACATAAACAAAACCTCGTGTAATCCTTGTCGCCAAAAGTATAGAAATTGTGGGAGTCCGATTTTGATTGGCTTAAATGCGTTGCTGAAGTTTATTTTTGTGTTCTTTGCAATAAAACGTTCACACATAAGTTATGGCACGTGAAGGCACGAATCTTCCTCTTTGCGTTTAAGCAAGGAAAGCGCAAAGGAGTGAAGCCTATTGACAAAATTTGAGCAGCGAAATCTGAAGATAAAATTAATTGTGTATTGTATGATTCGTTACCAGACCTGTTGAAATTCGTTTGTGTTGATTCCTCACGTACAAAAGATATGAAACATGGTAACACTAAAACAACATCCGTTGTAAAAACTGTGATTGGCCCGACCGTATTCATGAAAGCAAAGTTCAGAGCCAATGCAAACTAGTTCGCTAATGATTATAGTTTCTGCTACAGAACTTAAGGCTGACAATTGTCTTCCTGAGATATGATAGATTTATTTTCGAACGCAATGAAATTGTTGAAATGATGCAAACAGAATTCAGAGGATATGTAATTCCTGTTAAAATTGCATCGGCTTTGCTTTCATACTCGATCCACTTCTATACCGATGGATCAAAAACTAGTGCTGGGCTTGGTGGAGGCGTTTTCTCCGAAAGGCTAAATCTTAGTTTTCTTTCCATCTTCCTAATCATTGTAGGGTATTCCAAGCGGAAATTATGGCGATAAAAGAAGCCCTGACGTGGCTGAAGAGAAATGTGATATCCACAAAGGACATCGGTATCTACTCCGACAGTCAAGCCGCGATCAAATCCGTGGATTCAGTCTCTTTAAATTCCATTGCAGCCCTTGACTGCCGTTCATCTCTTAGGGAGATGGCGGAGCAGTTTAACGTTCACCTCTGTTGGGTGCCGGGTCATTGATACATTCCAGGAAACTGTAGAGCAGATGAAATCGCCAAAAAGGGAACGACACTACCTCTTTTACCTGAAAAGCGTTTTCTGGGTATACCAATCTCTGCTTGCGAACTTTTATTCAAGCTATTCGCAATTGAGAGAACAAACTTAGGCGGACAAGTAGTAATACATGTCTAGCGATTAAGCAGATCTGGCCAAAGCTGGACCTGCGACGCTCTAAGAGTCTAATCTCACTAAACCGACTGCATATTAGCTTCATTGCAGGTGCCATTACAGGGTACTGTCTGATAGGCAGGCACGCATCGAGGCTTGGCGTTTATTCACACGATTTCCGCAGAAGCTGCGTGGACGAGGAGGAGGAGGAGACTACACCTCACCTTCTTTGTACATGTCCTGCACTCTCCCATAAAAGAAATCTCCATCTGGGAGATTTCTTGCTTAATTATCTTAGTGGCTTGAGTAACACTGACGTTAGAAGTCTATCGCGCTTCATAAGAATCTCCAAATGGTTTAACGAGCAGTGAAAGAAACCTCTAGATCCTGACAGGCACCCCAACCTAACCTTACCTGCTTTCAATAATGCCTTCGTAATGCGAGGCGCTATCAGTCGAGTTGAAAATCAACTGTGCAAAGGGTGTTTTTGCTGGAGTTGTTTTTGTTCCCAATATGGCAACACTCAGACAGCTGATAGTAAATCTGTCAGTTCACACCATCATTTTACTAAGTATTGTTGGCAAATCATGCAGAGTTTAAAAATGTTGGTAAGACTTTATCAGTGATCATTAAAAAAAAGTGCGACGCCACATTTACGTTGAATATAATCGAACAACTACGTCTGGTATTTGAAACACAATTAAAAAAGTTCGCACTACATTTACTCTTGTGGACTCTAACCCGCTGACAAGAACGCGAAATAAAAATATCGGCGTCGTAGCGGCTAGTGTTGAGGAAGATTTCAATTCATCTATTTGACATCATTGCGCAAAAACTTGGCCTACGTCCATCGACTTTGTGGTTGACACGCTTACAAGATATAATTACTGCCAGAATTGAAGTCAGACGATCATCAGTTACGTCGAGAGTTCACCGCCCACTGCGATTTATCAGTTGGAAGTTTACTCATCACTTAACCGTCAAATTGTGTTCAA
Organism: Portevinia maculata; assembly: GCA_949715645.1. Taxonomy (NCBI): domain Eukaryota; kingdom Metazoa; phylum Arthropoda; class Insecta; order Diptera; family Syrphidae; genus Portevinia; species Portevinia maculata. Next base: position 35,494,853 of record OX454526.1, on the reverse strand, counting down.
TGATGGGGCTTACTTCTATCGCAGTGGCTTTGTAAAGATCCGATCTTTACTTTTAAATTCATTTTTTTAATTGTTACTGAATATCAATTTACGTACTAGACAAAAATGATTAAATCTAACTTAAAAACATAGGGGCGGGCTACAGTCCGCTTGGGCGAACTGTTGGATACCCTATTCTTATTCCTATATCTCATAAGTGGGCGTGACAAAAATTTAAAGGATTTTATCGAAAAAAACTAAGCTTTTGTAAATAAAAACGCTCCCTAGCTCAAACTTTGGTTTTTCAATAAAATTGTTTTATTTAATTGTGGGCGTGTCAGTAGGCGGATTTAAAAAAAATTTAAGTATGAGCATAAAGGGCACCTAGAGAGTATATACTATAAATTTCAGCTCCCTAGCTCAAACTTTGGACTTTCAAAAATAAAAAAAAAATAATTGTGGGCGTGTCAGTAGGCGGATTTTGAAAATATTTACACATGAGCATAAAGGGCCCCTAGAGAGTATATATTAAAAATTTCAGCTCCCTAGCTCAAATTTTGGTTTTTAAAAAAAAATATTTTATTTAATTGTGGGCGTGTCAGTAGGCGGATTTTGAAAATTTTATGTCCCAAGCAGTTTTATGGGCCAAAGATCATATATAAAAAATTTCAGCTTTCTAGCTCAAAATTTAATTTTTCCCAAAATTTGTTTTATTTAATTGTGGGCGTGTCAGTGGGCGGATTTTGAAAATTTTATGTCCCAAGCAGTTTTATGGGCCAAAGATCATATATAAAAAATTTCAGCTTTCTAGCTCAAAATTCAATTTTTCCCAAAATTTGTTTTATTTAATTGTGGGCGTGTCAGTGGGCGGATTTTGAAAATTTTATGTCCCAATCAGTTTTATGGGCCATAGATCATATATAAAAAATTTCAGCTCTTTAGCTCAAAATTCGATTTTTTCCAAAATTTTGTTTTTTTTGAGTTTGTGGGCGTGTCTGTGGGCGGATTTCAAAAATTCTTAAACTTGATTATTTCGGGACCCTAGGGAGTATATGGTTAAAACTTCAGCTCTCTAGGTCCAGTTTAAAGGCCTAATTTTTGCCGACAGACGGACGGACGGACGGACGGACATGGCTATATCGACATTACTATCGATGCTGATCATAAATACCTATAGTAACTTTTAGGGGTCTACGGGCAATATTAAGGTATGTTACAAACTATGCGTCAAAATTAATATACCCCTAGAATAGGGTATAATTAACAGGATACTTATTCTTATTTATTCGTCCTTATGCAGACGCCCTAAACTTAACTATATCTTATAATTATTGCCTTTCGGCCTAAAAACTATTTACGAACTAATCTTACATATGTATTCGTCGAGAAAATCAATTAAAACTCGGTACCATTATTAAGATTTTATATTTTTTATTTAAAACAAACTACAAACTATCTATTCTACTTACTTAAACTACCTAACATATTCTAACTGTAATTAGGATTCTGAGCACTCATTGTCTTGCGCAACAAGTGGTCAAAATCCCAATTTCTTTCCGAGCGCCTGGCAGTCGTCAACGTGCACACGCGCTACCCTGAGCTAACTGAAGCCTTACAGCGTCAATCTTCTCCCGGAAGCACTAACACAAGTTGACGAGTCCGGCCTCTCCCAGAAACGCCCCAGCTAACTTAATCTAACTTATAAACTAAGAGGATGTTACCTAGAGTAACGCACCGTCTTGGGAGGGCATGTTGACCCCTCCCCACTCAAAAAGCCACCAAAATTCGGCAAATTGTTTTTCTGTATCGAATTTATCCCTCTCCGCTATTGCGGTACTAAAACGGAGGAGCTCATGAGCATTGGCGACGTCCTCGCCGCGGATGAGCCGCTTATCTCTCGCGCTGCGGAAGCGGTGGTATAATACCGGGATACCATCCCTCGCCTGTACCAGATCTTTTGCATCAATATGGATAAATGCCTCCGGCGGGATAAAGCCAGACCGGAGCGTACTCTCTATGTACATTTCATTGGGGTAGTAAGCCCCAAAGATCAGACTATTGTCGCTGGCCATCGCCCTTACAACGTGCCTTCGAGTCACCTTAATGAGGAAATTGTCAATCCTGTTCAACTGAGCCCCATCGTATATGACCTTGTTGGGATGGTATTTTATATAGTTGGATTCAGGCGTTCGGAACAACCGGAGACAGGTCCTAAGACATTGTCTCTCCAAAACTCGAATCTTTTCCATATAGCTAGGCGCTATATTAAACCACAATGGACAACCATAAGCGATAATCGGCCTTATAAGAGCCACGTAGCAAATTACCTTCACTCTGAAGTCAAGTTGACTGCTATGAAACAGTCTCCTTGTCAGAGCATAAGCCTTCTTGGCCCCAGCAAGACAAGCAACTATATGTCTATCGAAATACAAATACTGGTCAAGCCAGATACCTAGATATCTAACTACGCTCCTCACCGCCAATGGCTGCCCATTTTGTCCAATAATGGCCAATTTCTTCCAGTTTTTTCTGGTATCCCTAGAGGCCCCAGCCAATGGAGTTCTGAACAAGATTGTTTCCGTCTTCTGAAAGTTGATTTTCAACTTCCAGTCGTCGCAATATCCCTTAATTTGATCGAAGTCACGCTGCAAAAGAATGTTAATGACCTCGATTTTAGGACCTGATCTATATGCCACCAAATCGTCGGCATACCCTATAGCATGTCTGAGTGAACCCACCAGATCACTCGTGTAAATGTTAAACAGGATCGGAGAATTGACCGCCCCCTGCTGTAAACCGTTTTTAATTTCAAAGACTCTGCTCGAAGTCACGTTGCCACATTTGACAACGAACTTCTTTCCCATAAGCATATTATAAATTACATATAGCAAAGTTTTGTGCATCCCCCGCCTAGTCAACTTGTAGAAAAGTCCCTCTAACCATACGGTGTCGAAAGCCTTCTCAAAATCAACCAGACAAGCACCCGTGCATTGGTTCTTGCATTTATACCACTGAATGTCGGAAACCAGTTTCGACGCGGCATGAATAGTGTCATGCGTCGCCCTGAAACCAAACTGGTTGTCCGGAGTAAAGATCCGATCCATCAGCCACCGATGCACCCCGAAAAATATACTGTTTATGGGCTTGCGGCATCATCAGGCCGCAACTTCTTCAAAATTAAAAAAAATTTACACTAAATGGCGCCAAAAGTGCCTAAAAAAGGTCTGCAGTATAGTGCCACCTGCCATATTGCGGGGGAAACCATCGAGTTATGGAAGGCTTCGATTACAACATTACTGTAGGGTATTTGAAGTCGTTGGTCTATGCGGACTATTACTGAGATAGGACCTCAAATGCTCGAAAATGTGGTTGAAAATCGAAGCTCCAGGCTGGAATTTTTGAAGGGCTCCCGTGTTGGCCCCATCCCCAGTAAGTAATACCATAAAATTGCCTATCGAATGAAAAAAAAATTGCCTCGTTTGTGTTTTTTATATCAATTTCAAATCTTACAGTTCTTAAAAATACACTCGTTATAATTCTTAGGCTGTTCATAATAATTAATGCATTTATGCAAATGCTTCCTTGAAGAATTTAAAAATTAATATATTAATATTAGTCATTAACGGCCCATAAAACCTAGCTTCTCTAACCATCCGCTTGTGCGGCCGGACTGCACATTTTAGAAGCTTCCTATGGCACTTTGATGCGCTTGGATGTTTGTCAGACGTTCGCAAGAGGTGGGTCAATTTTTGAAGCTAAAATCCCGAAAGTGAAACAGAAAATCCCACTGTAGGTCGATTAAACAAATAAAACATTATAGCAAACTTCAAATAAAGTAAACATGAAAAGGAAAAACAAAATTCCGAAAACAAAATTGGTTTTGAGGTTTTTAACTTCCTTTTTTTTAACTGTCAATTTATCCAGCTGAAGACAAATAGCCACATATCCCGAGTCCAGCAGTATGCTCGATCCTAACTGGAGTTTCAAAGCTGAAAATTTTCCATTATTCTCCTCTCAATTCCGTCAACCTATACTTATAATACGTCTAATATCTCTACTCCTTCTCTCCCCCTTAATTCCTCTAAACTATCAACTCCCCATAGTTCCTCCGCTCGCCCCACGACCAATTCGACGTCACCTAGGCTTCAACGAAAACGTGTATCTTTTAATTTGACCACAAATTCCTGTCTCCACTCAAGATATCCTTCAACTTCTGCTACCACTTCCTCCAATTACCCGAATTTCATCCACTCCCATGATCTCAATTCTGACGCGTCCACTTCAGCATCTTAATTCAGAAAGAAGGCCTTCCAACGGATCCCACTGCACTTCGTGATAGTTACACCCATTACTATAGAAGCTTTACCATTTCCCCTTTCAATCAATCTTTCTTCGTCCCCCTAAATCCGATATCTAGTAAAGAGTGTCTTTTTGTTGACCGAGTAACTGATTCTGGTCTTTGTGAAGTCAGTGGTGTTAAAAATTATATGGGACGTTAATTCGATCTTGTTTTCACAACTCATCAAGGATCCAAGGTCATTTTTCTCATTTTGTGGATCTGATGGATATCCCTTCTCACTCTTGTTTAAAGGCGAGTACTCAACGGACCCATTTGTAATCGCAAACTCTTTTGCAACCGTGTACAAGCAGTCCTTCGCTGACGAATGCCCAGAACCGGATCACTCTTACTTCAGTTATCTGAAAAACTAAACCGTAGGCGCATTCATTTTACCAATCTTTGACCATTCCATGGTGTGCGACAAACTTCTTCGTGTCAATGATGAATTTTTGTGCGACCCAGACGGCCTTCAGTCATCCTTCTCAAAAAGTATTCTGCGGTTCTTTCACCTTTCATTGCTTATCTCTTTAAACATTCTCTATCTCTTGAAAAATTTCCTAAGATCTGGAATACGTCCGCCAGTTCACAAAAAAGGATCAAAGAATGACGTATCAAACTATCGACCAATTGCCATGCTCTCGCCTTTAACCCAAGGTTTTTGAAAGTATCATGTACATTATGCTTGCAGTGCAAGTCTCTTATCTCCCCCCTTCAGCATGGTTTGCTCAAAGGTAGATCCACAACCACCAACCTGGTTGACTTTGTTTCCGTCACACTGTCTCCATTAGAAAGTGACAATGAAGTGGATTTAGTCGCTACTGACTTCAGTAAGGTCTTTCTCATCTCATCGTGTGATTCTTTTCAAACTCTCCTTCCTTGGTTTCCATCTCCTACTATTGAATTGGTTTTAATCTTAACTTGAGAACCAAGTTTATAGCGTTCGTTTTCGCTCTGTTCTCTCTTTGCCTTTTAAAGCCACGTCTAGTGGTCTTCTAATATTAGATAGATAGATAGATAGATATATTTATTTGCTATAAGCTTTGCTTTTACAAATTGATTGACAATAATGTATACATAATTTCACAAAATGGGTATTGATTTTTTTTTATATAAAATAAGGCATAATATTTTACACAAAAGATTGGTAATTAGTTTCCAGAAACATTAACAATATATGTTCAGTACTTATTAAGAGACTTAATATGAAACCTGGATCATTCATTTAGTATAAAAGCTCTTAGTTTAAGCGAGTTTATAACATATTTGTAAATATTAGTTGTAGTAGTTAGTCTTCTAATATTTCTGTGGACAAATCTGAGCGCCAGAATGTCTTTGATGCATTTTGGGTTTATGAAATTGGAGTTGATCGCTTTAAGTATTCAGTGACTGTCCATGAAAATTGTTAATTCCATTGCTGGTAGTTCCATTGTAAGAACGGTCTGCGCTGCTTTCTTAATCGCCTAGATCTCAGTTTGAAAACACTGCAACGATCTGGAAGCCTGTAGGACTGGTTCGTACTCAGTGCCTTTGAGAAATCTCCTGCTCATTTTCAGAAGGAAGGTCTTCTTCGAGCTATCTGCGAAGATGGATATCCCCTTGGTGATTATACTGTGGGAACACCAGTCTTGTCAAGCAGGTATACAGGTCTTTCAAAGTTCAAAACTAAAATCTATCTACCATTCTAAGCCCGTTTGCATTGTCACGAGAATCATATTCCATGACTCTGATCTCTCCAAGGATTTAAGTCAAATTGACACGCATTCTCTTAATTCTAAAAAAAATGGATCGATACATTTTTAAAAAAATCCACCATCAAAAGGTTTTTTTTATGTAAGTAACTGCAACGGCTCATCAATTAAAAAAAAAAAAAAACAGAACATTTGCCTCGTTATGGACATAGAAAACTTTTCCAAATGAAACAAGCGCACTCCATCCACACTCAATATTGCTCCTCCATCTAAAGTAGGCGGCCTAGACTCAGCCACTCGTTACAATAATAAAAGCAAAAAGAAAAACTGTAAACAATGCACTCTTTTATGTTGTATACAAAACATTGACTGAAGAGAAGGCGGTGAAAAAGGGGCCGGATGAGAAATTTATTGACCCTAATTGCCCCCGGCCTGTCGGCTGCCAAGTACTAGTGCCGCTCTTCAATGGAGAAGGCGAAGTTTGGAGGGACACGCGTTGAGTGGCCGTCGTCATTTTAGCTATTTCCCTCTGGGATCTGGTGGCAGCATCATTACCATCTGGCAGCAATCGAAAAAGATATTAAAAAAAAAGTTTATTGTTTTTGTTTGGACTTTTTTCTTTTCCAATCGCTGCTACTCCTCGCTCCCAATCCCAATAATAGCTCATTTGATATCTGGAGCATGAAGAGTGTTACTCTTACGATTGTTTCTTCCTCATCTTCACAGACAAAAGTCAATTTTCACACCGAGGATTGTATACACTGGCAACGTTGTAATATAAACATTGCATTCATTAATTTGTTCGAGTATCTAATAGAGTATCTACCACATCTGTAAGCGGTGTTATTTGTTTACATTATCTACTATTTCTCAATTAAGACGAACGAGCGAGTTTCAAGTTTATAAAGACAATCTCGTATTGGAATGAACATATGCGGCAAGCAGTAAGTTCTCGTTTTAATGAAAGCAGATACATTTGTAATCAAGATGCTTGATATTAATTTAACGCTACTGCAAGTGGAAGTGAGTGCCATATGATAGAGTTCTCTGAAAATGAAGTTGAATCGACGAGGGTGTATCTAGTTGCGGATATATTGGATTTCAGGAAAGAAATACTTTGGTGTTGCACGAATACGAATACGAGTATCTCACTGTGTTTTCATTGTTTCGGTGTGAGAAGAATTGGATTAAGTTTAAGCTCTCCTCGTATTGTGACACACTTGGAAAGGAATTGGAGTTTCGACAATTTAATCGGATCGTTGCACTTGTTTAATCTTCTTCAGTTAACTTCGCTGCAATGTGACATTGTAAATAACGGTTTTGGGATTGAGGAAAATATAGGTGTAGGACGGCAAATATTAAGGTTAACACAAGAATTTGTCGAGCATCGGTTGAATAATTGTGATGAATGTGAGCAGATAAGGTTAATGAGGAATAAAATAGAGACACAAAAGATTCTATAGTCCTTAAGATAAATAATGAAAGAAGATCGGATAAGAGATAAAATCCAAATATGCCCTAAAAGTGAGGTAAAATTAATTTGAAGTAGAAAGAAATGATCATTCAAGAGATCGTGTCGATCCGTCGGTAACAGATGTTAATAGAATGTCAGTTAGTTCTTGCGTCTGAAAGGGAACAATGATCAAAAGAAAATAAATCTTATGTGCGCTGATAATGATTTTCAAAGTACTCATTATCAAGAATGTCTGTGTCATTAATCAGGGAGAGCAAGTATGAACCGACGAGAGTTTTTTCTTAACAAAACCAACAAAGAATACCATGAACATTGGTATTCGAAATAAATGAGTGTAAGATCAATCACATTCAATCCAAGTTATTTGCAGTAAAATAGAAAAATTCACATAACGCAGATAGACATATTGCAAGTTCTGATTAAGATTTTTTTCCATTCAGTTGTATAGTTATAAAATGGCACACCATAAAAATACAAACACTAAGGTTGAAAACACACCGGATAAAGCAAAACGTGTTTTTTTGTTTCGTGAAACAAGAGAATATTGTTTCTTATGAGAGTACACACACCAAAGAAAACGAAACAAACACACGTTGTTTCGAAGTGTTTCGGTGGTGGTTGTCGAAAATACATGCCATTGTATACGAGCAACACACACCGAATGCAACAAAACTGTTTCGACCCAGCGTCGTTGACGATAATTGTCTACTTTCTTATAGCGCAACTCACACCAAATGAAACGAAACATAAAAACAAAACAAAAAAACGTGTTTCGTTGCAGATAGCTGACCTATTGTTTTTTGCAAAACATTGTGGGGTTTTACGTAATACTTTTTTAAAGACGCATCGACTTGATCCTCGTTGTGTATAACTTTTCACTACGTGCAGTGGTACCTGATTTACTTTTTAAAATGGTTTATGGCTGGTTTTTCAGATTTTTTTTTTAATGATTACAAATAATTATGAACCTCTACAATTACCCTTCAGTCAAAAATATGTGTGTCCCTACTCATTATATGGATATACAATGGTTTATCTATCTACCTATCTATAATTATAAAGATAAGGAACATGCTAATAAAGTTACTATTGATAAGCTGTGGATAGAAATAGCAACTGAAATGAATTGCCAAGGTAAGTTTTATTGAATTTTAATTTTATACACTTTTATTAGTGTACATAATGTGTATGAATATATTATATACAGTATTAGTTTAAATACTTGACATACTGTATTTAAAAATCATGTACCCAAAATTAGCCTACTTGTATTGCCAAGGAACTGCTCCAGTAGAGGAGTTAAAGTATTGAACATACTGATTGCGTATGTTACGTGCAGCATTTGATGGTCTTGGTCTTCCAATATTTTCATGTGTTTCTCCTTAAGGTGCGTATTCCATAGCTTCACGCTCAACATATATTTCCTGAAGCAAGCCTTCGCGTTCCCTAATCATATTATGCATCCGCATTCTGGTGAAATTATTAAATTTTTCAGGATAATTTCTTAACTCTGCTGTTAAGTTTATAATCACATACTTAGCATTTCGTTTTAGATTATATGGATGCACCCCCCACTCCTGTGTCCTCCTCCTCAATAACTTCAAAAATTGTATGTAAGATTGGCACAACTTCATCGTCTGAGTCCGACCGACCACATGTTAAAGAACACTAAAAGCAAGTCGAAAATTCAATTTTGTTTTATTTCATCAGCAAGAAAACAAAACGCTTGGTGTGAATTGAAATAAAAAATGTTTTTTGACTATCGAATCAAAAGTGTTTTGCTTTATCCGGTGTGTTTTCAGCCTACCGATCAACATGGACCGCCTTTAAAAACCCATCATAAAAACACAGTTATTTATGTATCTTAGTGTGGTAAGACAATAAGCACTAATCGCACTTATAATATTTAATGCTGTTGTTTTTCTTTTTTTTTGTAATTTCAATTATAAAATAATTTGTTATTTTCTGGCTGTTTTTTTTTATCTCTCATGAAAACTACTTTTACCTCTTCTTCTATAACAAGTGCTTAGATTGGCAGAATTTTTGCCAGAATTTCGACCCCAATTCGATTTGTTCACTTCATAATTGAGGCGCTCAGCGCCAAAACGGCCTAAGCCCAAAAAATTCGTACCGAGAAAAACAGGTTTAAAAAAAAAACATGTTTTTGAAATATTTTAATTTTTTTTTTTATTAATCTTTGATAAATAATATTTGTTTTTTTTTTGTTTGTGGTTAACAGTAAGGCGTTTATTTACAAACAGAAAGAGCATTTTAAACAATAAATAAGAAAAAAAAAGTGGCTTAGGCCATTTTGGAATTCATTTAAATTTTTTTTATTTATAATAAGCGTTTTGAAAAATTATGCAAACTAATTGAAAATCTTTATTCTTCTTCTTCTTCCTGAATGTCTTCATCTTCGGCTCTTGTATTTGTTTTCAAATTATTATAAAACGAGTGCAATACAGGAGGTATGAATTCCTTGAGTTCTTGAAGGTCCTTAAACTTTGCAGCTTCAATGAATCTTCCTCCAGAATATAGTGACTCCAATTCCACATCTACGAATTTACTGGAGTTTTGCTTTGAAATGTCAACTTCTTGAAATAAAACATCTTCATTATTTGAGTATTTATATTGAATTATAAATGACTTCTCATTTTGGAATCGAAGCCACTGAATTTTAAGCCATTCAACTTTCGAACTCTTGTCCGTGGAAACTTTTCTGTTTGTCACTAATTTCTCGATCAAAGAAATGCTTTTAAAGTCATCTGCTGTCATTTTGACTAAGTGGAATGGCTGCTTTTTTTTTGCTGTGATGATTACACGATCCCAATCATCAGGTGTAAAAATGTCCTTGTAATATCTCTTTTCCTTTTCAATGAGACCGAAATCTTGGTCACATGGTAAGAATGAGTGTCCAGATACTAAGAACTTATGGTCTATCTGATCAACTTCAAACGTAGAGTTGTTAACCATGTATGTGCAAATAGTGCTCATTCTTATGTTCCGGTTTTGACCACCACATTGATCACTATACATAATTAAGTTCCTACACTTGACATTCGCTTTCACGTAATGCATAATGCAAGACCCTATTTCCTGTGGACCACGTGAAGCTATTCCCTCATTCCAGGTGTACATAAAAGACTTGTTTGTAATAAGGTCATGAATACCAAGGCAATAGGTCCATAGCTGCCTCTTGTAGTAAGCTATCCCTGTGGAAATAACTGGCGTCGGCAGGGTTTTCATTAAATCAAAAGCTATGACTGCATATTCATCCTTGTTAAGTTTCGAATCCAACTGCATCCCACTTCTGGCTGATTCAGCTTTTCGGTGGTGTAAATCTCTTTCGTTCGTTATTCTCTGCTTTTCAGAAGGATCATCTGCAGCCTCGATTTTAACATTAAAAGAATCGCATTTCTTGCAACTGTCAGAAACTGGAGCTCGAAAATGCAAATTAAAATTTTCTGAAAAGATTTTCGTAAACACGAATTTTGAAACAACCTTGTCCCTTTCTGCAGATCCACGATACAGCTCGTACATTAAAGAAATGTTTAAGGTCGGTGCAAGAAATTCTCTTTGGATATTCTTTTTCCTGGAATAATGAGAGCTATACCTTGGAAATTTGTTAATAAAGTCTTTCACGAGTTCTGTAGCTTCAACGGTCGTCTTATTATGAGGTGGATGCTTTCCTCTTTGGTCCAACTTTGGTGTTGTTGATGCACTTCCAGGTGTTCTATGCTTAAGTGCACGCGTAATACGACCATCAGTTACCTGAAGAATCTGTTTAAAAAACCTTTTGCAGACATTCATTCCGACATTGTTGACTCCAGGAAGTTTGTAAATTCTTGTACTAAATCTGCGGCTTTCGCCCAAAGACTTCTTATAAGATCTCTTTGTTGCAATAACTCCAATTTGTCCACATAAATACGCATTTTGCAAATCATGATCAGCAATTTTATAAAAATTATCGAAAATACTTTGCAAAATAGTCTCACTGAAATGCTGATGACATTTTAACGGACATGGACATGCAAGTGCATTTAGCGTTCGAGCTGGCTTCACAATTCCTTTTACAGTCTTATAGCATTTTCCTGAATTTCGCTGAACTTTACTTACGTGTTCTTTCCAGTTCGATTTGTTGGCAATTCTTTTCCTCGTAGGTGTTTTCAATTGATTTCTGCTTTCAACTTCAACTGCTGATTCAGTTGACCTTTCATTTTCTGTTGATTGTTGAGAATCTTCAAAGTCCTGTAAACTTATGGAGTCCACCTCGGACATGCTTATTCACGTGCAATTTCTTTGTCTAATTAATACATTTTCAATTTGAATAAAGGTCCTTCAGTAAACTTTACGAACTTACCTTTGACAAACAAGTGGATCTATTTAAAAATAAATAACTTTCTTAACGAGAAAAACTAGTAAAAAATAAAGTATCAAGCGTGTCTACATCAAAACAAGAATTGCATGAACTAAAAGTGGAGAGGCAATATTTATATAGATACTTTTAAAAACCTACTGGCTAACTTGATTTATTTTCAAATATACCTACTGGCTAACTTGATTTATTTTCAAATAGCTATACCTACTCTTAAAATGTAGAATGCGTTTTTGGCCTAACCCACACAAATGTTTAAATTCAAGAATTCAATGTGGCCTAAGCAGCTTAGGCCGTTTTGGCATCTAACAATTTTTAAATTTCATAGAGACGAAAAACAGTTTTCCCCATAAAAATTCACCTAGTTTTATACGATATCACAGGGAGTTTGTTTTTATATAAATTTCAAAAGATTCCGGTTCGATCTGCATAGTCAGTTTGATTTTTTTGAAAATGAGGGTTAGGCCGTTTTGGCGCTGAGCGCCTCAATTTTGATGAGATTAACTTTTTTTTTTTTTTGTCGGGTAGCGAGACTTTCTACACTGGAGCACTCAGATCCAATACTGGTTCATTGTACTACCAGGCAGACACACCACATTTTACTGTGAGAATTTACTCGTTTTCCTGAGAAAAACGAGAAGGTTCTTCAATGATAAGGAGCTTAGGTTTACAGCACTCACCATATCAACACCAAATACCTGTCACCTAATACGAGCGAAAGCAGGACAATCACAGAGGAAATGTTCCTTAAGGTGTAAGGTGTTTGGCAAAAGCGTAGTGTCCCGTAAGAACGCTAGTAGTCTGTCTGAAGTCTATTCTGTTGAGAGACAACAAGAATGCCGCGGATTTCCTACAGACGTCGGGGAGTATTAGCTTAGTCTGTCTGCACCCTGGAGAGTCATGACAACGGCGATTGTGTTCATATGAAACCCAACCGTCAATGGAAGCCCTGACCGAGGACGCAGGCAAACAAATCGCTGGTTCAGGTCCTGAGAAGTCCCCCTCTGAGCCCTGTCTGGCAAGTTCATCGGAGATCTCATTTCCCGTGATCCCGTTATGACCCGGGACCCAGACAAGTCTAAGTGAATTCAGCCTTCCGACCGAATTCAGAGAGATCTTGCATTCACGGACTATTTTGGAGGTGGTTAAGGGGTTGAGCAAGGCCATAAGCGCAGCCTGACTGTCGCTACAGACGCAGATACTTCGCACCCTCCACCTGTTCCTCGCAACATAGTCCATGGCCATTAGGATAGCATAAGTCTCCGTTTGGAAGACTGACGCATGTTTGCCTAACGAGAAGAAAAGTCTAATGTTGTCGCACTCCATGAAAACACCAGCACCAGATCCTTGATCGGTTTTGGAGCCATCCGTGAAGATTCGACTGCATTCCTTTCCAGGCTCAGAGTCTGACCAGAGCCAGTCCTGAACACGAGGAAAGTCGACTTCATAGTTGCGCTTCAGCCGAAGTTCCGGTGTCATTGCATCAGACGGCATTTCCATAAGATAGGAGTCGAAGGACAGCCGTTGCGCAAGTTCATCAAAACTCCAGTGCGAGTTATACCAAAAGCCAACTCTTTTTAAACGTGAGATAGCTTTGATTGTGCAACCTATAATGTCAACATTAAGGGGCAGGAAGTTCAATAATGCATCCAGGCTGGAGCCAGGCGTGCTGGGGAAGGCCCCCGTGCAGCGAGAGATTAACTTGCACAATGTGATAGTCTAAGGCTGGTATTCACCGACCACTAACAACCTCTGAGATTAAAATTGTTGCTACGTATTCACCAAGCACAATGTACGAATTTCAATCTTTTTTGAACTCTCGAACATGACATGACAATGTCAGAAACTGAGAATGTCTTGTAAATATACAAGAAAAAATGAAAGTGTTGACGTGCAACAACTTAAACTATGTAAATTTCAGAGGATAATGAAAGCTAGAAATATGAGCACGTAAATCTGCAATAATATCAAACTGCTCCGTATGTGCTATCAACGAGAAAGGACTCTCAATATCGGCGACTCGGACAAAACGTCACGATGGACAGATACAATTCCGAAGTAGTTAAAGACTTTGTCTACCTGGTCTCCACTATCACTTCGCAAAATGACATCGGCGCAGAGATGAAGCGAAGAATCACTCTTGCCAATCGCTGTTTCTTAGGGCTTAGAAGGCATCTCAGAAAAAAAGCCCTCTCTCATAGAACCAAGGAGATATTGTATGAGACATTAATCATCCCGGTCCTGCTGTATGGTGCAGAAGCATGGACCCTATCAAAAGCGGATGAAAACCTTCTGGGATGCTTTGAGAGAAGGATTCTACGAGTGATATTCGGTCCAGTTTGTGACGATGGAGTGTGGAGAAGAAGATTCAAAGACGAACTATACGGGCTATACAGTGACGCTGACCTGGTCAAAAAGCTAAAAATACAACAGCTGAGATGGCTGGGACACGTGGAGCGTATGGACAACAACACACCAGCCTGACGAGTCTTCGAATCCACCCCTGAGGGTCAACGCAGCAGAGGAAGACCCCACCTTAGGTGGCGCGCACAAGTGGAGAACAACCTCAACCAACTTGGTGTGCGCAACTAGCGAGGGACCAAGCTGGTTGGAGGGGCTTGTTGGTTGAGGCCGTGGTCCATCCCGGGCTGTAAGCGCCAACAAAAGTTAAGTAAAGTAAAAAAGCTCCGTATCTGAACTTCTTAGGTTAAATCGAGGGGTCCCACAGGCTTCTATACTGGGACCGCTATTATTTTCAATGTACATAAATAATTAACCCAACTGCTTAAAAAACACTCAAGTGGCTATGTACGCTGATGATGTTCAGATGCGGAAATGTTATCCCCTAGGACTGGTCGAAAATGCACCCGTTGAAGTTAATGAAGACTTAAACAATATTCCTGGTCACGGAAAAATGGCCTATGCGTTAACCCACTTAAGTCCAAATGTTTAGTTATTTAAAAAAAATCCATTGATACGTCTGATTTTCCCAAGATATACTATGACAGTAATCATATTGAATTCGTGGATTCAGCTAAAAACCTTGGTATTACGTTTACAAAAACACTGTCTTGGAATACCCATATCTTTTTAATAAGATCTGCCAGTCGCGTTCTATTAGATCTTTGAACCTTGTGCCAGTGCATTACGTATCTTTAGTATCCGAGCGCCAATTTTTTATAAATGCGATACGTCTATGGAATGCTCTTCCTCGACATCTAAGGATGATTAGGTGTACGGCACTTTTCGGAAGGAGGCTCAAGAAGTACTTGGAGACATTAATGTGATGATGATTTTTATACCCTATTCTAGGGGTATATTAATTTTGACGCATAGTTTGTAACATACCTTAATATTGCCCGTAGACCCCTAAAAGTTACTATATTTATGATCAGCATCGATAGTAATGTCGATCTAGCCATGTCAGTCCGTCCGTCCGTCCGTCGGCAAAAATTAGGCCTTTAAACTGGACCTAGAGAGCTGAAATTTTAACCATATACTCTCTAGGGTCCCGAAATAATCAAGTTTAAGAATTTTTGAAATCCGCCCACAGACACGCCCACAAACTCAAAAAAACAAAATTTTGGAAAAAATCGAATTTTGAGCTAGAGAGCTGAAATTTTTTATATATGATCTATGGTCCATAAAACTGATTGGGACATAAAATTTTCAAAATCCGCCCACTGACACGCCCACAATTAAATAAAACAAATTTTGGGAAAAATTGAATTTTGAGCTAGAAAGCTGAAATTTTTTTGTATATGATCTTTGGCCCATAAAACTGCTTGGGACATAAAATTTTCAAAATCCGCCCACTGACACGCCCACAATTAAATAAAATATTTTTTTTGAAAAACCAAAATTTGAGCTAGGGAGCTGAAATTTTTAATATATACTCTCTAGGGGCCCTTTATACTCATGTGTAAATATTTTCAAAATCCACCTACTGACACGCCCACAATTATTTTTATTTTATTTTTGAAATTCCAAAGTTTGAGCTAGGGAGCTGAAATTTATAGTATATACTCTCTAGGTGCCCTTTATGCTCATACTTAAATTTTTTTTAAATCCGCCTACTGACACGCCCACAATTAAATAAAACAATTTTATTGAAAAACCAAAGTTTGAGCTAGGGAGCGTTTTTATTTACAAAAGCTTAGTTTTTTCGATAAAATCCTTTAAATTTTTGTCACGCCCACTTATGAGATATAGGAATAAGAATAGGGTATCCAACAGTTCGCCCAAGTGGACTGTAGCCCGCCCCTATGTTTATTTTGTTAATTATCTATCCCCTTTATTTTCTTATCAACTATTTCCTTTATCCTTCGCTCAATGTTTTGGATTCAAATACATAATTATATCTACAATATTGTTAGCTTCTTTTTTCTATTTGTGTAATCTTATAACACATTATTTAAAGATATCAATCAAGCTTATGCTATCTAAGAAGATACTGTTTCTTATTGTATAAGTCTATACCAATAAATAAATAAATAATACTTGGTGAATAGGTTTAGAAGTCCTCCCCTAAGTATAAGAGCCAAGGTCAAAAAAAGGAGTTTTTTTTGTTGCCTTTTCTCATCTTAGTATGTCACTTCATTTATGTTTTCCCGTTTAACGTGAGCGTGTAGATTCGGTCACATGACTATTCGAGTCGGACGGGGGCTCCTCAGATCTGTCGCGGTGGATCAGGTCACAAGTCCTAATTACTGCTCCTCCCTAGGCTGGATTGCTTCAACGCTATGTGGTGGACCAGACAGCCGTCAATTCCTGCTCCGGTCGGATCTGGACGATGGTTTTGGTGCGGTCGCTCTACCAATAACGGACGCAGCCCGGGCAGTGGACCAGACCGAAGTCCTAGCACCAGGTCTGCCAGGCTCTACGAGCCAACACTATACCTGCAATAAATAGGATGGGTTTCTCACGACTCCCTTTAAAATGGTGGTGGGTTATCCGAAGAATAATACAAATCACCTCAATTTAACACAAAACGTTGCTGTGGTTTTCTATATAATTGTTTCGAGGCCTTTTTTTATTTTTATTGTGGGCCATTTGCATAAGAGCCAAATTTCATGAAGCCTTCGACAAGAACTCTACAGGCATGTTTGTACAGGGGTGGCCCACAAATCGTGCTACAAAAACAAAAAGTAATAACTTTTAGTGTGGGAGTAATCGGCTTATTTTTGTTTAATTTGGCAGGTAGGTATCTATTAGATTATTAGAGAGATAGTGCAGCGCTACCATGATTAGCAGTCCTTCATTTTCGTAGAAAGGGAATTTAGGCAGGAGTTTGGCGGCATTTTTGTCAAACCTGGAAGACGAAAACTGTACCTTCGAGATCTTATGTTCGGGTTTAAGACACAATCACTGCAGCAAATCAGGGAAATCCCAGCGTTTCGACTCGAAACTTATCAGCGCAAGTTGGAGTTAGCAGACGGTCATTACAGTAGATAATTCATGATGACTTAAACTTGTTTCCGTACAAAGTCCAAATTGCAAGCAAGTTAAACCCTCTGGATTTGCCTATTCGCCTGGAGTTTTGACAACATTTTTTTGAAATGACCGAAGAAGACAAGCTTGATAAATTGCTTGTTAATGTCTGATAAGGCCCGTTTTGATCTAAACGGCAATGTAAATAAGCAAAGTTGCAGTATATGGGATGAATCTAATCCAAAAATACTCCATGAGACGGCACTGCACCCAGGACGAGTCACTGTGTGGTGCGCACTTTCATCAAGGTGCATTGTGGGGCTATACTTCTTTGAAGAAAACGGTGTAATAGTAACTGTCAATGGCGACCGTTATTTAAAGATGTTGAATGAGTTTTTTACCCAGAACTGCGCCGAAGAAGTATCCGTTTCAACAGCATTTGGTTGCAGCCAAATGGAGCAACTGCACACATAACCAGACCGGTTCTCCTGTCCAACGAAAATTCCCAAAATTTCCCAAAAAATTAAAATCCACTCAACTTTCCGTTGGCCCCTGACCTGACTACACCAGTCTTTTTTTTATGGGGTTATGTCAAGCAAGAGGTGTACAAAACGAAGGCAACGAATTTGACTAAATTTAAGCAGTGCATTAAAACAATTATTGAGGCGATCCTGCCTTCAACCCTTCAGGCCGCAATGAATAATTTTCTGATCAGGTGTCGCATATGCGAAAATGCCAACGACCTTGCCACGTCGAATCAATCGGTTCTCGTTCGATCACCGCAATTAAACGACGTAGGGCGTGGTTAGTACTTAGATGGGGACCACTTGGGAATACCGCGTGTTATTGGCTCTTGCGAACGTCTGAGAAACATCCAAGAGCATCAAATTGTCATGAGAAAGCTTCTCAAATTTGCTGTTCGGATTGGGCGTAAATTTGTAGGCCCCTCCACTTCGCATGAAAGTAATAAAAGCTAGATTCAGACCCTATATGGGCCGTTAACCCTCTAACGGGCCCGACCGCCTTTTGGAAGGCCCTGCCTTGATCCCGTTATTACAATATGTTATATTTGTTGTAATTTTTCTGTTCTCTACTGACTTTCGCCGGTTTCAAATCTACACACTGATGTAAGTTTCATGATTATCGACGGGTTCATTTGGAGTTACGGGCCATTGTAAGTTAAAAATTCACAAAAAAGTGATCGAAAAATTATTTGCCTGGAAGTGAAAAGTTTTCTGGTTTTAAAAGGATACTTTTAGTTGCTTCTTCAGAACAAAACAATTATTGGTATGTACAATATCAATTATACGTCATAAAAGTCAAAGTTATTTATGTAGAAAATAATAATAAATGTAAATAAATGGCCTTAGAGAGCACACCGCCAAAAGGCGGGCAATCCGTGTAAGGTGAAGTTTTATGGACATATGTATGTACATCGATTTTTCGATTTTGTTTGTCGAATAACCATTGTAATTACTTTGATTTACGATCATATATCGAGCTTTATTTTAAAGCTATATCTTATATGTGACAATGTAGTGTATGTCCGTACTTTAGTTACAGAAATGTCTAAGAAAATAGAAGAGCGATACAAGAAAGAAACTCACGTTCCGCCTGCACAAAGGCGTGCATTCAATTGGTGGAAAATGACAAGATGAATGAAGAAAGACAAGAACTGACGGATTCAGTTGTCGTTAGTGACATGGAATCTGGTGATGATACTGACTCGTCCGGCGACTTCGAAGAAGACAATTACCAAAAGATGCCAGGTTATTTATTGGCTGAAGACGAAGAACAAATTGACGATTGTATTGCTCAATTGAGATCATCTACAGATTTTCTTAGTAATGCAATCAATATGAGTCTTAATCTGAGTAATATTACATCTTCTGAGTCCATACATCCAATTGATTCCTCGATTGTAGAACAAGAGGAACATTCTTCAGATACTGAAGCTTTGTCTCGAGTTGATCCACTCTCAACATCGTCTTATGCGGGTTCATCGTCACAGGCCATCCTTGCTGCAGTTGGTGTTTCTTTCGCCGAAGTAGACCCATCGCCTCATGAGGATGCACCTGTTATGTATTCGACCATATCGTTTGACCATCCACGCCACAAAGCCAGACGCAATAAACTACCATATGGGAGGCGCTGATCTTATGGATGGTCTTATAGGACGATCATATCCGCTTGAAAACAAAAAGTGCTTCATTAAAATTGTTTTATCATTTTCTTGATTTGACAATGGTAAATAGTTATCTTCTCCATAGACGTATTCATGGTGGAGGAGAAACAGCCGAGCTACCGAAGTTCCGTGGTCAAGTTGCTAGTTCTTTGTGCTATTTTCAACAGAAAGGCGGAAAAAAAGTGTTGGAAGACCTTCCAAAGAAGCTCCAAAACCAGGACCATCTGCTGCTAAAAAGTCCTACGGATTGGGATTGGATGCTCGCTACGATGGCTTTGGCCATATGCCTGATCAATTAGATCGTTCCGGAAATCGAACCTGTAAAATGGCTGGGTGTAAATCGGAAACCCAAATGTTTTGCCTGAAGTGCAATGTTAGTTTGTGCTTGTCATCGTCCAAAAAATTTTTCCAAATTTATCACACAAAACCATAATGACTTATTTGTGTATTTCTTTCAATAATCTGTATTTATTATTATAACTTTTTAGATTCATTTTCGTGTTCAATATATCAGTATTAATCCAACATAATTTTTTAATTGAAAAAAAAAAATTGGCCCGCTAGAGGGTTGAGGCCTAATATGTATGTATGTGTCGCATATGCGTGGATGAGCATGGAGGCCATTTACGTCCTATCATCTTCAAAAACAATTAGTTATATAAAATAAAATTGAATTTTCTATACAATAAAAAAATAAATAAATGAAATTTCATCGATTAAAAAAAGTTATTTTAATTTGTTATGGTAGCACAATTGGTGCGCCACCCTGTACCTATCGCGTTTGCTCATATCCACCAGCGACATTAAACACTCAAACGTTTTGCCACAAATTCACGTCGATTAGATGAGAAAACATTATACCACACCAGCCGACGGATGCAGTACTTGTCTCCACCATTATTTCTATGTACCATCGCCAGAAACGTATCCTACAATAATATCACTGAGCTGCTTTTAAAATTTCAAAAAATATGTTATTTATTCAAATCCAAGTCCGCCGCTTCTCATACATATATAAATCTCCCTGTAGAGTAGGCACTTTCGTTAAAATCCCAAGAAACCCATTACAAGAATGCATAAATATTTTGAGCCAAAAAAAATATCGGTTGCAACTTAGAATAATTTTTTGCTTGCTTCTCTTCTATTGCAGTTTGTTCCACCCACTAACAAGCGCCACCCAAAAGATACAGAGCTGTACGCAGATAGACAAGAGTGCCATAAGCAGAACTTGTCCCTCGGTGCAAATAACACTGACCCACTTCCAAAGTATAGTGTTATATGTTCCGTTTTTGGAATGCAGAGCAAACCAATTTGCACCATTTTAAGTGTAAAAGTTTTTCGGTTCTCAACATTATGACGATGACGACTAGCAGCACTTGCCCCTTCCTGTTTTCTCTTTAAGATAAATACATTTTCACTACCATCATCATCACCAGCCGCTGCTGGTGCTCTGAAGGAACAATGCTGCACAACAACAAAGACCAGCCAAAACGTACGTATACCTTTTTTCAATATTGCATGTTTAGATAGGAGTTGCTTTGCTGCCAAAAAATGCTTCCAGCGTGGTAAAGTTGGCAACAGCAATATAAATACACAAAAAAAAGAACCTAGAAAGTTTTCCGCTCGCTCAACTGATTTTTATGCAAGTAAATAACAAAAAAGTTAAACATTTCGAAACAATACTTACCACGATTGAATATCCTTTCCAATTAACGGGGAATTTCTGCAAAAGAGGAGAACAACAAAATAAGTTTTGACGGCTGTTTGACTGGCGTATTATAATACGGTTACTTTTCAATTTTAAATAAAGTGAGTTTGAACTTTTGAAAAGTGTGATAGGCGCAGTGATTAGGAGTCGTTGGAAAGACTTACACAAATAGCAAAGCCATGAATAAACCGCAAGGCTTGTGATTGCCATCGAAACCCATGTCTTTCGACATTAGTAAGTTTAGGGGGTTTCAATAAAGACATAACCATCAACCCCCATATTAATAAACAACGGATAGCGGCGAGTTAGCACTAGCACATCTGTTAACTCATAATTCTGATTAATAAACGTGTATTAGCTTTCACTGACATGTGATAACGATAAGTTATCCACCTTAACTCACCGAATTCGGCGTATAAGGAGCGGATAACTTCACACATTCTCAGATTGTAGTTCATTCATGCATTCACAAATTGAGAGGATGTGCATGCATATGTGGAAACATTGAGGATGAGAGAGAACACTATCTCCCATTTGGGCATATAACTCTTTCATAATGCGTTGATTCCATAGTAGTACAATAGTATGGGAATGGAATACACAGAAATAGGTGTCAAGTTCGCTATCCGTGTGCCAGCTAAATCGTGTGTTAAGGAGTGGATAGCGTTTGTTTATTAATATGGCTGTTAGTTTTTTAATACAAACGGCCACTTAAACATGTACAAAATTATGAATTGAATAAATAAAATAAATAAATAAAAAACATTTTTTTTATGATCTGTTTATGTCAATTTTTATCGCGGTGAACGAGCAACGTTTGGACATTATCAAAAATCGCTACCGAAATTCTGAGTTGGACGTCGCACCTTTCTCCAATTTTTGGTCCTAATGATCGTTCAACCAGACAGGCTATGCGTTCTGTAAACGCTTCAGTTCAAAATGAGCCAATCAGTCGATGTCACGCCGTTGAAAGGAATTGGAAATCTCTCAGTCCACACTCCACATTGTGGTGAACTTTGAGATCTTGGTATACACCCTTAAAATATCAATTTTGCTCAAGAACTGAAGCCTCTTGATCATTTTACGTGCCGGAACTTTTCCGATTGGGCTCTGCAAAAGTTAGAAGAAAATTCTGAATTTCACCGAAAAATCATCTCCAGCGAGGAAGCTCATTTTTGGCTAATGACTTTGTCAGAAAGCAACATATGCGTTATTATACAGCAACAAGCCCACATGTGCTTCAAGAGTCGCAATTGCATTCACAGAAAGTGTTCGTGGGGTGTGGATTTCATGCCGGACGCTGATTGGACCGTATTTTTTCGTTGATTAAAATAATCGAAATATAACTGTCAATAGAGTTTGCTATCGGGGCAATTTGGAAGACATTTTTTTGTTGGCCAGAATTGGATGGACTTGATTAGTGATATGTGGTTCCAACAAGATGGTGCCACATGCCGCACGCAGCTGGGTGAACAATTGATCGATTGAAGGGGGAATTCGGTATTCGGAATGGCCACCTCGTTCATGCGATTGAACGCCGCGCCGTTGGATTTCCATCAAGCCATCAACGTAAGAAGAGCTGAGCTCCCGGTGTTCATAATTAAAGTGGTTACTTAACCTGCCTATTTTTTTTACGATGTCAGGATGTGAATGTTCCTGATAGTGATTGTTACTTGATCTTTTTTTCACGGCACTGGTGATTTCGGTTGGGGTTAACTCACGTATTTCTGCAAGGGCAGATTTGCGGGAAGAGGTGCAGCGATTAAAAGAGGAGGGGGTTAAAATTTACCTTCCGCAATATTTTTTTAAATTTTGGTGGGAGCGAGGCCCTAATTTATTGGGCTTAATTCAAGCTATAATAATAAATTAAAGCTAAAAACTTAAATGTTAAAAACTAGATCTTATAACTAAGGAGTAAATGCAAGGATGCTTAAGAAGATCGATTTTTAGTTAGGGAATGCTGGGGTTGAAGTCAAAAACATTAAGGTTTGAATTAACCTACAGTAGCATTCGTGAGATGGGTTTGTTAGAGCCATACGAGGTACGGTGGGTTGGAAGAAAGAAAAGATTGACTTTTAAAGAGACGCGCAATCGACAGAGCCTGAAAGGAGTCGGTGAATGAAGAGAATGTCGCCTGCGTCCCTGCGTTCCTCAAAGGGTATTTAGGTTAATAAGTTTAAGACGGTCGCGATAAGGTAAGATTAGAGGATCGTTCCAAGGAAGACCACGAAGAGCAAATCGAAGAAAACGACGTTGAATGCTTGCGATTCTGGATACATGAACTCGTTGAGATGGACACCACGCATGGCTAGCGTACTTTAGGAGGGGCCGAACAAAAGTGATGTATAGGGATCTGGTCACGTATGGGTCGCAGAATTCTTTTGACCATCTTTTAATGAAGCCAAGTGATGAGTTTGCTTTAGTAATTACCTCATCAATATGCGAAGGGAAGCGTAGTTCCATGTCGCATAATACGCCAAGGTCGCGAAGTGATTGAACGAGAGATATAAGTTGATCGTTAAGTAGCTAAATTCGGGGAGGAGACTTGTTGCTTTTACGTGAGAAGGTTGTAGACTGACATTTGGATACATTAAGTTCTAGGCAGTTCTTCCAGTTGGAAAAACTATTTAGATCTATTTGAAGGAGGCTGGAGTCAGGTTGTGAAGAAATGCTTTGAAAAATTTGATGTCGTCAGCATAGAGAGAGAGAGTGCTGAGTGTTGAATGATCCTTTCAAGATCGTTAATTCTTAGAATAAATAAAAGCGGACCTAGATGACTGCCTTGTGGAACACCAGAGCTAGCTAAGAAAGGTGCCGAAAGAACGAACCTGAAGCGAACACTGCAAAAGCGGTTTTCCAGGTATGAATTTATCCATTTTAGCAAAATTGGTTCAAAGCCAAGGGCAGACAAATTGAAAACTATTAATCTTGTTAAAAGCCTTATTGAAATCTGTTGTAACAACATCGACTTCTTTAACACTTTCAATGGCTGAGAGTGTAGAGGATATGAATTCGACAAGATTAGTGGTCGTTGATCTACCTTTTAAAAAGCCGTGCTGGTTAGGGGACATAAAAGACTTGCACTGAAAGCTCAAGGCTTCATACAAAACAATTTCAAATATTTTGGGTATATGTGAAAGTTTGGCTATGGGGAGGTCGTTTGTCACCTCGCTCTTTATACCCTTTTTGCGTATTGGTGTTATGAAGCAGGATTTCCATATCTGAGGAAATTCTCCTTAAGAAAGCGATAGCCGAAAGAGATATGAGAGGGGGAGGGAAAGATTTGAGGAACTCTTTTTAAGAAATATGACTGGAAGACCATCCGGGCCGGGTGACTATCCATCATTAAGTTTTAGTAACTTATTTTCTATTACTGTACGAAGTTTTGTAGATATTCGAAGTAGGTGGGATCCGGTACGAAGGAATTGCCGGCGAAAGACTGCTTAAAGAAAGTTGGCAATGGTAAGCGGATCAGTAGATGATATATTTTTATATGAAAGGGATGGATTTGCCTTGAAAACACGGCCTAATTTAATCCATTAGCTAAATTATGACATTTGTGGGGAAAATTTAGACATTACAATCTAAGCCCGCTTTGAAAGCGCATAAAATATTATCCCGTAGCTAATTGTAGGTGAATTATCTTTAATCAATGAATTAAATGAGAAATCTCAATAACAAACTTGTAGTAAAAGTAAACTGACGTTGATAAACATGCAATCAACTTATTCAGCGAAGTAGGTGAATTAACGTGTGAAGCGTGATATCCTGCTTATGGGTGGTGGTGGGTAAAAGTGGTTTTCCGTCGAGCGGCGCAAGTGTCCCGTAACTCCCGTAGGCTAAGATGTCCACAGCCAGGCGATCCAAGAGAATGTTTTTTTTAAAATAAAAGAGTGACTCCAACTTTGTTGTATGCTCACAAACTTTATTTAACAGACTGCAATAATTCAGAATTCACGCTGCCCTCTTATACCCAGAATTGCAACGGTACAGTGTGAATCTTAAAAATCAACAATAATTCTTTATTTCTCCGTTCGTTCAATTCTGTGTATGCGAAGACTTACAGTTGCGTGTTTTAATAATTTTTAAGTTTACATGCGATATGTGCTTTTAAGTTTTAAATCACATTAATCGTGTCAAATTCTCCTATGACCAAAAGTTGAGGCAAAAAATACTACAAAGCCCCACTGGTAGCAAAAACTTTTGGTCATTTGTTAAAAACATCAAGAATTCGTCCTCGTCAAATATCCCGACACTCATTTACAACGACATTCCAGCTGTCAGCTCTACAGATAACCCCAATCTGCTTGCTGCTCACTTTGCAGTCAGCTCAACGCTCCCAGATTGTGCTTTGTCTCCCCCTGTACTCGAGCGCGTAGAATTCTCTATGGGACCAATCCACTTTCGCACTCGTACAGGGGCTAGAGTACTTCAAGATCTTGACGTTCACAAATCCGCTGGTCCAGATGGTATTTCCCCTATCGTTCTGAAGAGGTGTTCTTCTTCGCTGGCAAAACCATTGCGTAAGCTTTTCCATCTGTCCTATTCTTCAGGACTCTTCCCGGGAAGATGGAAAACAGCATTTGTCCAGCCTGTACCAAAAAAGGCGAATCTTCTTCTCCCTCCTCCTACCAACCAATTGCACTTACGTCCCTTCTTTCTAAGGTCATGGAAACGCTGATAAACCGTCAGCTAATGAAATATCTTGAATCGCGAAAACTTCTTAATGACCGGCAGTATGGTTTTCGCAGCAACAGGTACACTGGTGATTTGATGACATATCTAACCGAAAAGTGGAACCAATCTCTTCACCAAGGTGGTGAAAGTAAGATCGTTGCGCTTGATATTTCAAAAGCATTTGACAGAGGTTGGCACCAAGCTCTCTTGTCGAAAATGCGTGCATTTGGAATCGATGATACTCTTCTTCAATGGATTTGAAATTACCTTTCGGACCGTTCAATTCAAGTTGTTTTGGACGGCTTCAAGTCTGCAACTCACCAAATAAATGCTGGTGTCCCCCAAGGCTCTGTTCTGTCCCCGACTCTCTTTCTCATTTTTATAAATGATCTACTATCTGTTACTTCTAATCCAATCCATTCCTTTGCTGATGACAGTACCCTCAGCTTCTCATATTCGTTTCTTGGGTCACGCCCCTCATCTTCGGGTGTGGAACTGGAACGGCAACGTATGTTAAGCTCATTAAATTCCGATCTTAACAGCATAACTCAGTGGGGTAAAACCAATAGAGTGGAATTTAATGCTTCCAAAACTCAATGCTGTCTCCTGGCATTAAAGCAAAACCCACACACACTGCCATTATCTATGAATGGCACTTACATCGCTGAAACCGAAAGACTTTCCATTCTCGGCATGTGTGTTAATGACAACCTTCGTTGGAATGACCACATATTCGATGTCGCCAAGAACGCCGCGAAATGTCTAGGCTTCCTTAAGCGTTGTAAGAAATATTTCATCCCTTCTGATCTGGCTACAATTTATAAGGCGTTTATTCGCCCGAAACTCGATTACAACGCTCATATCTGGTCCGGTGCACCAATAACTTATTTGGAGCTACTTGACAGGATCCAAAAACGCGCGATAAAACTCATTGGCGACCGAGACATCGCGAGATCGATTGACTCTCTTAGTCATCGTCGTAATGTCTCCTGCCTGTCGTTATTTTATCGTTATTTCCACCATAAGTGCTCAAACGAAATAGCCAGTTGCATTCCTCCCCTTGAACATTTCAACCGCAATACCCGCCATGCAGGGAATGCTCATCAGTTCACCCTCAAGCCTGTGTTCGGACGTACAGTGAAGTTCAAAGAATCTTTCCTCAGCCGTACAACACAAATGTGGAATGCTCTTCCCCGCTCCATTTTTCCTACACATTATAACCTACAGACATTCAAAACCAACGTGCATCGGCATCTCTCCTTTTCCTCTCACCCTAATTTCCTTAACGCCCGCGCTGTGTAGCTAATACATTATAAGGGTCCCAACAAATCCCTTTAGTGCGCGCTTATTATAAAAAAAAAAAAAAAAAAAAGTGTTTAAAGTAAAAATTTGCCTTCTAATGGCAAAATATAAATGTTATTGGAAGTAATAACAATAATAATTGAATAACAATAATAATGGCAAAAAGACAATAATAATATGGTGAGTATAAATGGTGAGTTTAAGAAAGGTATTTTAGTGCTTGTATTTAACATGGCTGCTACATGTGTAATTAAGTTAAAATATAACTGACAGCATTTTTGACAACTGACAGCGAATCTTTGAACCAAATGCGATGTTGGATATATGGACATACCATACAATTTATTACTTAACGATTCCCAATTTCCATAAAATTTATTACTTAACGAAAATTAGGTAATTCATGGACATGCATTTTAATTAATGAGCCGGGAATTGACATTGTAGTTAACTTGTGAATTAGAAGCAAATTAAGTAATTTTTATTAATCCGTCCGTAAGTGTATATTATAAATGTTGTGATTTTTACGTTGGGTAGGTATAGGTATTATTTTCATTCGATTAAGTGAAAATTTATTTCAGTTATGCACAATTTGCATAAGACCAAATACCGCTTAAGTGAAACAAACATTTCATTAGATCCTAATCAATACTCCATTTAATTTTATGAGCAAAGTTCTGTTCCGAAATGCCTATATTGAATCACATCAGTTGCCCGAAACAGGCCCGTACCCCGACCACCCCCGTCCAATACCAATTGGCATTATCTTATTATTTTTTATGAACACATTTTCTCACATAACTTATGAGTGATGTGGCATTTTTGCTACTTACAATGCTAATTTTTGACACATTGCTTCCAATAAGTAAGCCCACTTACGAAAAATCTTCACTTTCCGGTTCCCATACATTTTCGCGGCCTTGATACGGTGTTATGTAACAATCAGCAGTCCACGGCAGCCTTATGGCAATTTTCTCATTTGATCTCGACTATCGTTTTGGGTCCCGTTTGCGGTCGTTTTATTGCGATAAAAAAAAATGATAAATGTTTTTCGATTTATGGGCGCAGTAGTATTATAGTATGGTGTTGGTGCCACAACAAGTTAAGATAAAAATGATGAAGATGTTAACATGGTCTTATGGCAGTAAAGTCCCCCCATGCCCATCAAGAAGGATAACATGATGTTCAATTTACAAAGGGCGGCCGATTCAAATAGAGGCAAACATAAAAAAAGTCATAAAATTTAGCAAAAAATATTATCTTGTGACGTAAAAAAAGCTACAAATATCAAGTGACATTATTTCTATGAAAACGCCATTGAAAGGTCTTATTTGTTTCAAGTGGGGTTCTTTATGGAGGTTAAAACACTGAACGTGCTTTTGACTAAAATGTTATATATAAGATTGCAATGAAAAGACTAATGGCTTAGTGGGCGCATGGGAGGTAAGACGTATTTTTACGTAGGCTTTTCATAGCGCTTAGCTTTTATTTCATTTAAGATCAAAGTGATATGCCACATTAGGTAACCTTGATGTATTCAATCAGAAATGCTTAAATAAACGTTATGTTCACTGACCCACCCCTTGTGAAAATCTGAATGCTATAACTTTGTACTCACGAATGGTTAGAGAATGTAGTTACTAGGCCATGTTAGGTCTGTTTGAAATATGCTGTTCTTAATTATAGAAGTATTTGAAATTCGATCATCCGAAGACAACAAAACATTTAGACCCGATGGTCTATTGTGTTTTAGCATAGTTGGCCGTTCGTACATTCCTTGCGATGACGAGTCGATCCAAGACTATAAAACTCGCCAGTGAGCTTTAGCGAAGAAGACTTCTCATCCTCCAAGTGCTTCTTATGATAAATATTCTGGTGCAAGCGAATGAGGGGACTGAAACCAGTGGCGAAATGCAGAATCTCAAGTCACTTTTATTTAGTCTCAGCAGACACGCTTGGAAGTCGTTTGGCAAAACAAATGAATTCCAAGAGGACAAACGAGCATGTGCCAGCTCTAAAAAAAACATCAGTTCTTCGTAATGGCGCCAAGTGCTGGACGTTTTTTTTTTTTTAATAATTAGGGGATTTTTTATTTTTCTGTAATTGACACAGTACCCTTATAATGTTACCACAGCGCAGGCATTTTTGTTGCTGCAAGCAGCACCCTGCAAATGATTCGTTGCCTCTTTTTGGGTGCTGCTTAGAAATAATAGGATAGGAAAGAATGTTTGGTGCGATAGGGTTTTTTTCTCCACAGGTGGCGCCTTAATAGATTAAGGGAGATTTAAATTGTCGTGTGTATTCAATTTTACAAAGCACGACCCTGGTCACGACCCTGGTCACGACCCAATCACTTTGTGAATACACTACCATCGCACCATTACCACCCGAATATGCCGAAAAGCAGACCTGATACTCGGCTCCTTCAAAGAAAAAATCTTCGTCGGATTCGGAGATGTGGATGTTGTCCAAAAAGCATAAAAACGTCCACTACATTGGTTCGGCCATTTCGAGCGAATGTGCAATAACGGTCCAGCGAAGAGGATCTTCGGCTCCCAGAACGCCCAGGATCAAGACGACAAGGAAGATCTATCCTCCGCTTTCAAGACCAATCATAAGATATTCACATATGCACATCAAATATGTTGTATTGTGTTAACGATGTGTGAGAATCAAGCACTCCAAAGAACCAAGTCAGGATAAAATATTTTTAAATATTTATTTCGCATCTGTGTTTTACAAATTTGTATTTGTGCAGCCTCTAAATGAAGCAGCAAGGTGAGTGATGGATCAAAATAATCCGGAAAGTTAAATGAATAAAAACAGACATAAATATAAGGCATTAGTACATGGCTTTAAACCTAGTTTCCCCATCCATTTGCTTGTGCGAAGAGAAAGAGACCTACAATTTAAGGGCGATTCCGAACGGCGAATTCGAGAAGCTTCTCATGATAATTGATACTCTTGGATATTTGTCAGACATTCGGAAGAGGTGAGGCAGTGAAAAAAACGTTTAGGTGTTACTTCGCCCGGCTTGATTTGAACCCGAGACCCTTCGATTATTAGTCCAATACACTAACCACTGAGTAACTCCGGCAAGTGCCTAAATGATGCGTAAAAAACTCTCAAGCTTTTATGTATCGATAGAGATTTATAAAAAGTAACGATCAGGTGAAGACTAATTGGAAGGTAGTGTGTTCAAATCCCGACCAATTCCAGTACTTTAAGTCGAATACATGAAAACTTGATCTCCCTAAGCAACTTAGACACCAACCGTAGAGAAAAACCATACAAAACTCTTCTTTCCTATCTCTCTATTCTTTCTAATAGTAAGTAGCATCGAAAAGCATGCATTGAAATACGCCATGGCTAGGTGCTTCTTGCTGTTAAACACAAATGCTTGCGCTTGCAAAAATAACGGTTTTTTGTAGAACAATTATTTACAAGTATTTTTTACTCGCCTATTTGAGTGTTTGAAATAAGTTTCTTCAAAAACTATTAATGGAAATCCCTTGATTTAAAAACAGAATGATAGAACCGACTTTAAGCTTTTAAAAAATGTGCAATACTTAATTGTAAGTAATACCGTTATTTTTAAATATTTTGTTTTCGATTTAAAGTGGTTTTTTAGAAAATCGCCCCTCCCGCCCAAATGGGGCGAGATAGACCCCCCACCCATAGTAAAAAATGCTTGTAAATAACTGTTCTACAAAAATCGCATATCCTTTAAGGAATCACGATATTTTTTCAACATGATCCTTAAACATTTGATTGCATCTGTGGTTGATTTATCTGCGACAAACCCGCACTGGTCTTCAAATAGCCAAACAACCGCTCAACGATCTTCAAAGTGTGTGACATCATATGTTTTCGTGATGCACAAGAAGCAGCCTTTGAGCATTTTTAATGAACTTTGGCGAACGGATTTGCTGGGCATTTCTCCTTCTCTGTTTTAAATACGAGTATTAGTACATATGACATTATTCCATGACACCAACCCATAAGGATTAAGCCTAATATGATGAGTCTGGCAGGCGCCTAAATCGAAAAAGACAAAATTTGGTTATGAGTTTTATGGCACTTATAATGGGGTTTGTGTCCATATTAATAAATAATCCGATTTTTCAATTTAACAAATTGAACCCCATCTTGAAGGCATGAGGAAATCCATTTCAACATGCAAAAGTGAACATCAACATTTTCAAGCTAATGGAGCAGAACTTTGTGATTAACTTCTGTGGAAGGCTTTTGCAAAATCTGTTAAGGTAATATTGGTTCGTCAACCATTTTCGAAATCCCAATCCATGCGAGCTTATTACTCAAAATTTTCTAAAAGGCTTTGGGGGATGATATTGATTTCTATGTAATTACAGACATTTTGTTGTTGCACCAGATTAAAAATATGTTGTATGAAATATACCTTCCAATTTTAGAAATTCACGGCTTTCAAGTGACAGTGAATGGAATGGGCCACCACCTTATCGTCGAGGCCAATCAAAGCTTTTTTCTCCGAAAGTTTAACGGCCGCAATATTAATTAAGTCTGATGGGGAAGGGTTTTTCATCCGTTCAGGAGACGAGATACAGTAAACAGATTTGAAATCATAGCCAAAAAAGTTGAATATACTGGTTGCGTCAGTTAAAGTTTCACCATGATGGGTTCTTAGTTCAGTCTTATAGTAGATAGTTTTATATATTACTAGCTGTCCCGTGCTCGCCTTGCTTCGCCAGTCTGCCACTTTTCAAATTTAAAACAGAATACTTGCTGATAAGAAATGATAAAGAAAACTTCGAGAGTGTCCCTACTCATTATATGGATATACTCTCAGTGTGACTCCCTCTCAATCTCATTTACATTTCATACCCTATCTTTCTCAATCCCATGCGCCACAAAAAAAAAACAACACAAACTACAAAAGGTGCATAAAAGAAAGAAAGAAAAAGCACACACACAAAAGGTACAGAGAGAGAAACAGATTTGTGCCGCACACACACACAAATTTTCCTCCATTTAATGCTGGGAAAATCCAATGATCTAGCTTCAATCGAACATTTTACTTTTTTTGAATTGTATAAAATTTATAGTTTAATGCTTATTGTTCAACTTCAGGATAACCTACAAAGATGATTTATATCTTAAAATCTTTGTACATAATTGAACTTTATATTTAAAAAAGTCCTATTTCATTTGAATGAGTCATTCCAAAGCTAGGAGCTAGAAAGCATTCGAGAGTTACAATTTTTCTTAGATATCAGCTTAGATCTCCGCTTCTGGACAGCGGATGAAGCATTTTCCCGCGGTAAAAAGCCGTCTATGTCCATTTTCAGGCTCTAGACTATCTGTGTACCAAATTTCATTTAAATCGGTTCAGTAGTTTTGGCGTTAAAGCGAGACAGATAGACAGACAGACAGAGTTACTTAGTTAGTTAGTTAGAGATATAAAGATACATTACTTTATATAAAAATGAAACGTTGTTCGTGTGTCCTCAATACAGTCACAAACCGTTCGGTGGATTTTGATGCGTGTTCTTTATGGTGAATGGAGGAATCTTAACAGAGTTAGCTTTATTGACGATAAACTGCGGTGTAAGAAATTTTCAAAAATGTAAAATTTTAATAAAAGAACACAAGTGATAAACGAGAGAATGATTTTGGAGTAAGCAATGATAAACAACTGAAATTGTGAAGAAACAAAAAGTTTATGAATATTATATAATATTATACATTTTATCTATCTATATATAAAAAAATCAATCCATATTTGTGTTTGTTGCCGGTGTTTGGCCAAATGCGTTAAAAGATTCCAATGAAATTTTTTTTTCATGAAAGGTGACTTCTGTACGAAAGTTTTTGTATGCGATATCTGTATCTGCATCGGTGTGTGAATTATAGGCATTTGAGTGAGTACACATGTATATGTGCGTTGACATAGGCGCCTGCCAGACGACAAGCACCTACCCTAAGCGGAACAACGAAGTTGCGTGAGTGGCCTAAGCCATGCGGAGGAAAACGTGCAATCCCTTTCACCGGTTGAGCTCAAATCAGGCAATTTTCGGTATTGGCTTGAGAGTGTTTCTGTGAAGTTTGGTCAAAATCGGTCTTCTTTTTTTAGGCGCAGCAACATACGCCGGATACCCACTATAGACAATAATAAGGAAGTCTACTCGAACATATTGGCCTATAGAATTTTCGGGCACGGGCAAAGCCGGGCGGGTGCAGCTAGTAGTTTATATTTTACGTCAATTTTCGGTGCTTCATCTAAGCTATGTTCGTTTGAATACTGTTCTCAAAGATGTGCAGCAGAACCTGTTGCTTGCCTATATGGCTTGAGTCCGACTTGCAAGCAGAAGATTACCAAAGAAACAATTCAATTCAATTTCAATTCAATTCATTCATAAAGGTAAGTACAAGTACGATATAGACTTTTATAGTTTTATTACAAGGAAAATGCCGCGAATAGAATGTACAGCGAGATAAATTGCCTGCCAAAGACTACCGTACGAGCAGAGGTTTAGTTCGTTCGATAATTTTCCAGTTCGATCTTTTTTTTAATGTTAGTTCCATTTAGGCAGAAGTTCAAATGGATATGGACTCATGTGAGGATTGGATACAGTAGAAAGGCATCCAAACACCAAATCTAAGTGAAATTGCTAGATCCCTGTAACCCGGAAGCACACCCGAACACTGTTTGATTCGAAAAAGTAAGCTGACATAGATATAAGCGCTTGCCAGGCAACGAAATAACGTTCGTAGGGTACTCCTCTCACAAAATAGTCAATGCTCTTTCCAGAAAAAAGTACTGCGCCAATATAGTTGACCGCATTCAAAAAACACTATGCTTCAACAAACGATTCTCCAAGGAGATCTCTAAGAGAGAAGCATGGGTCAGTAATAACCCACCAAACAGCCACAACGGCACAAAGTGGTATACGGATGGTTCTAAAATGGAGAAACGGGGGTAGGAGCGGGAATATATAAACGCTTTACGATACCCATGGGAAATAGTCCCAGCGTATTTCAAGCACAGCTCCACGCCATTCAAGAATGCGCCGGCCATATAAATTTATCTGGTATAAAAGGTGCAACCATCCATATATTCACGGATAGTCAAGCAGCTATAAACGCCCTTAGCTCGTATACCATTGACTCCAAATCAGTCATGTACTGCTTCATGCCCCTCAAACACTCGGATTAATAAACAAGACCAAATTATGGTGGGTTCCGGGTCATGTCGGGGTAGAAGGTAACGAAACTGCGAAAAAGGATTCAGAAACACCTTTCATAGGTGCCGAACCCTTCTGCTGCAGTCCTAGATCAGCAGCAATAAAAAGCTGGGAACATAGAAAATGTATTTATCTTTGGGAAAGCTTCCCAGGTCTAAGACAGGCCAAACGAGCCATTCGGCCCTTCAATAATAATGTGAGGAAATGCCTAAATCTAAGCAGGCATGATATCAAAAACTTAGAAGGTTATCTTACTGGTCACCATGATTTAAGATATCACCTAAACAAAATGATAATAGCAGGCTCTCCTGAGTGCCGACTTTGTCTTGAAAAGGACGAGTCAGCAGAACACATTGTATGTGAATGTCCAGTCCTTATTTTTTTTTATAATTTGCTTACGCTAGAGGGTTTTTTCTGTTGTTACAGTACCCTTATAGTGCTTAGAACACAGCGTAAGCATTTGTGTTTAACAGAAAGCAGCACCTGGCAATTTCGTATTTCATTGCATGCTTTTCGGTGCTACTTACTATTAGAAAGAATAGAGAGATAAGAAAGAAGTTTTTATGGCCCATATGGTACAGCAGATCATTTAGGTCGAATTCCCCTTCTTAAATCGCCTTGGCGAGCCAGAAGTTTAAACAAAATTGTTACCACTATCTTCCTTAAAGCATCAAGGCTTGACGTCTATTCAAACGACATTTGTAGGAGCTGCATGGGTGAGAAAAAGGAGTCGACTATACTTCACCTTCTTTGCTCTGAACTCTCCCATGAAAGAAATCTCTTTCTAGGAGCCTTCTTGCTTAATGATTTTAGTGACTTGGCTAACACAGACGTTAGAAGTCTATCGTGCTTCATCAGAACATCTAAATGGTTTAGCGGGGAGAAACTACCTATATCCACGTGGCATCACAATGGACAATGGACATTGGTCTTAGTGTGTTGGCTTTAGCTGACAACCACCTTAACCTAACCCTAAACTATCTTCTTCCATTTTAAACACATCGAAAGCTTCAACGGGTGGGATATTTACTTCGAGCGCATCAGGGGGAATCTTCTTGCTAAAATCGACAGCTATATCCATTATAAGAAATCGCCGTTGGAACAATAATATCTTGGACTGTTTTTTTATTTTAATTCTCATTTGAAGTGACAAAATTTAAGAACGTCTTTTCCAGACTCTGTATTTCCGCTCGACAACATTCCGACTTCTTATTATTAACTATTTGTACAGCTGCTCTACTAGATTAGTATATTCAACCAATAGTATTGCCATGTAAGATGTGTAAGCATATGCGGAATCAGCTATAAAAATAGTTTTTAAAATATTTTCGTTCAATCTTTTGATTAAATGTTGTTAGCCGATCAAAATCGACTGGGTATTCATTTTTCAGGTTAACTATTTTGGTGAACGAACACAATGGATGGTTGCCAGCTGGAAAACCCTTCATTAAAGTTAACTGCCCACTTTAAATTTCCAGAAAATAAAAGTTCCCGTCACATTTTGTTTCTGTAATTCGTCAAACTTTCTGCGGTGGTAGCGACAAACCATTATAAGGGTTAGGGCACTCAATTCGCTTTAATCCTATTAAAACCACAAACAGACCGTATTGTGAAATCGCGGCTTAAGATACATACCTAAATGAAATGCCAATTGAATGCCTTGTAACAGAATGTTTGTCGTTCTCGCGATTTGCACTCTTGGCCAACCGACATTGCCACCACAACATAAACTCACAAAACGCAACCTCAGCCCACCTCCCGTCCCGTTTAATATGTCGGCGGAATAAATGTAGGTTTTCTATTTGAATTTTTTGCGCTGGTGCTGTTTCCCGCTGTGTAATCTATACTCCTACCCTTGTGGAGCCAATAAATTATTGTGCACCTCGTGTATCCTCGGTCCAAATACAAATTGTTATGTCATGTGGAATAAATGTCACAACGATCGAAGATATATTGGTACCATTCGCTGTATCACTAACCTCCAATATAGAGATGCCAATGTATTGCATTCTATTAGATTCCATGAGAATTCGAAATGTGGCGCCTCCAAAACAGGGTCTTAGATCCATAACATAATGCTCACCCACAGTTGAGGTGGCACTAACCCCCTCAGCCCTCACATCGTGCCAGCCCGTATGATATTGTTAAAGCGACCGGATTTAATGTGCTTTCTGGCTTCCTGAAACATGGCGTACTAGGTGACCTAGGAACAAAACAATACGAAACTACATACATATACATGTTTTCCTCCTTTCGAGTCATCGAAGGACGAGAATATAATTTTTTTTATGCGTTGCTTATATGGTGTGGTGTTGGAAGTGCCATTATTGCCCGCGGAATTGTGTGCACGCTGAGAGGCAATATTTTATGACTTCATGAATCATGGCTACAATTTTTTGATCATTCTCTACACCATCCACATCAGGATAAGGGAACTCCTACATTAACCTTACACCTTACCACCTGAAGAATAAAATAATTTTAGCTTTTCATACCTCGGCAACGACGAAAGCGATGATTTATACTTATTCCGCACTGCAACAAACGCACAACGAATCGCCATCGGAAGTGCTGTTTTTTTTACCACAAAATGTACTTCATTTGAGATACGGTTGCACGAGTCTCAGGTTTTTCTCTTTCTTTGCTTTGTGTTGGATATTTTTTCATGTTCGCAGTTTTCTCCAAGAATTCGTCGTGTGCGTAATGTTTCGACTCGGTGAAAATTATTATTCGCTCCTAAAAGTTGGCTAATCAAAATATTTTACAAGTGGGACGATATTTTCATTAAATTTTCTACGGAGGGGTGAATTATTCCTGGGCTGCTTTCTTCGCAGGCCAAATTAAGTGGGTTCAACTAAGGTGATTAATCTTGGTGGCAATTTTTCCTAAATACAGTGCTGTGCAAATTACTTGGGACAGGCATGATTTTTAAACATAATCGTAAGTAGGCTATGATTTTCGCGTTACTGTTTTAAACTTTGGTAAGGTTCTTTGCAAATTAATTATTACAAATATTTTCTTTTGGATTCGCGAAGGTAAGTTGCAGTTTTTTGTGCATTTATAAAAGTTTAGTGTCATGAAGCTGTTATCCGATATTTTATTAGTTTTGGTTGGTTCGTTGTAAACAAATTTCAAAATGGATATTTCGATGGAGAAGAGGGCTTCAATCATTGCTTTGCATGAGCACACTGACAAAAGCATACGGAAGATTTCGGATGATGTTGGAGTTCCAAAATCAAGTGTGGGTAGGATCATAGCGTTGCACAAGGCTACAGGATCCATTGCAATGGCTCGTACGGGGCATTGTGGCCGAAAACGCAAGACAACGGATCGCGATGACAAAACTTTGATCCGTAACAGCGTCATTCATCCTTGGAAGACTAGCGGTGATCTTCAAAGGGACTTGGCGTCGGCTGGTGTGGTGGTGGACTCGTCCATTGTTAGAAGGCGTCTTTTAGATGTGGGCCGCAAAGCAAGAAGACCACTTAAAAAACAGCTTCTAACTGAGGCTATGATGAGAAAAAGGCTGCAGTGGGCAAAGAAACATAAAGACTGGTCTTCGCACGAATGGGGAAGTGTCATTTTCTCTGATGAGAGCCATTTCGAAGTTCAGGGCTACCGGGCAAGTCTCGTGAGGAGAAGTGACAAAGAAAAGCTCCAACCTGGTCACATTATACAGGCCCCTAAACACCCCCCCCCCCCCCTCCAATTTACAACATTTTATAAAAAAATAAAAAAAATCATAAAAATTTTGCCTGTCCCAATTAATTTGCACAGCACTGTACTTCGATGGAACATCAGAATCATTTACAAAAAAAAATATATGTAATTAACTCCGTGGAATTTGCAAGGCAACGACGTCATATCACCGCCTATGAAT
The DNA here is from genome assembly GCA_949715645.1 of Portevinia maculata. Lineage (NCBI taxonomy): Eukaryota > Metazoa > Arthropoda > Insecta > Diptera > Syrphidae > Portevinia > Portevinia maculata. The sequence goes on along the minus strand of OX454526.1, from coordinate 35,456,593 downwards.
ATCCCAACAGCGCACCACTTAAAATAAATGCATTAGCTTAGGCGGTCCCAAATGTAGCGAGTTGGAACGTTGAAAGTATGATTGGTCCTTGGTAACTACGAGCTGAAAGAGATAATGACTAAGGCGATGTCCCATAAACGTTTGCCAAAGTTCATCAACAATGCTCAAGGGATAATTCTTGTGTGTGACGAAAAAACACTACAGAGGTGGCAACAGTATTGTGAAGGACTTCTAAATGAACAAATTCTTCGGTTATATTTGAAAAGAGCCGTTCCTTGTAATGAAGAAGTATCCGGCATTACGGTCAAAGAAGATAGGAAAGTGGTCAATGCCACCAAAAATTCATCGGATGTGTTCAAGAAATGCAATTGCAAAGCCCCGGAAATTGGACGCGCTTCTTGAACATAAGACGCATGTTAACAAGATGTTCTACTACGGGAGGGAACAGGGTATGAACTTATTGGTAAAATCCTTGCTGCAGAGCTAACTGGCAACGTCTTAACCTTTTCAAAGTCCAGTGACTGTTTGATGTCTCTCCAGCTGGTGCTGCAAGGTGAGAATGGAATATTGTTTCATTATGAATATCCCAATTAAAAGCTTTTGTTTATCGGCGGATATTTGAACGGACATGTCGGGAAGCCAAACGAAGACCACAACGACTGCAACGGGGAACTGCGATACGGCACCAAGAACCCTCTGGATGAATATGCCCTAAGCCTGTGCAATTCAAACGGTCGAATCGTTCTGAATACCATGTTCATTAAACGAAGCGGGCACGCACGAAGCATATGCACGCACTAAATGCATTTTTTGGGACCCTTACAATGTACTAGCTACACAACGCGAGCGTGTAACCAAGATTGACTACCATTGGGTAGTACGTTTCATGAAGCCTGGGGTTAAATATTCCAAGGTAAACCTAAGAGCGGCAATCGCCCAGCAACACCCTCTCCTGACAGTTGTTTTTATGGAGTCGGGGACGAATAAAAATAAACAAACAAAAGGGTCTGCGAAATTTAAATGGTACAATCTGGGCAAAGAGAAATTCGAAGCATTTCTTGCCAATATGCACAATTTTCTTCACATCATCAACGGATGAAGAGTGCGGATCACAAAAGATGTAGAATTCACTACAACTACCATGCTTGGATAGAGCCAAATCACCTAGCAGGCTTCAAAAGGACACTATCAACAAGGCAAAGAAACATGGTGGTGGACAAATGAAGCTTAAGCAGTGATAACTGACAAGAAAGCGGAATTCAAAACTTGGTCAACATGTTCTAATAATGGAGATAAAAAATCTCATCTTGAGTTGGAATACAGACTTTGGAAGAGGCTCGTAAGGTAGGAGAAAGTGCGTTCAAATTCAAGGAAAGTGTGTGGAATGCCTGCATCGGAAGCAAGAAGAAATTTCTTCTTCGGCTGCTGATAGAAAACAGGCTATCCACGAACTTCGATAAATTAGCTTGAACAGGGGCACAACCATTTTCAAAATAGCCACTTAGAGAAGCAGAAATGCCCGGGAAATCCGTTCGCCAAAGTTCATCAACAATGCTCCAGGGCTGCTTCTTGTGGATGACGAAAAAAAAGGACACAGGTGGCAGCAGCATTGTGAAGGACTTCTTAATGAAGAATTTCCTCGGATATATTTTCCGAGACCCGTTCCTAACAATAAAGAAGTCGAAGAATTAAGGAAAGCGGTCAGACTGCAAGAAACGAAAAGCAGTTCAACCACACGAGATAGATTAGATAGGTAGATAAATTTATTGTTTCAAAGAAAAATTAGATAGTTTACAATATTTATAAGTCATTGCACAGCACAGAGATATGATAACACATTGTATCTTCCTACTGAAAATCAATATTAGGTTTCTGATAAGCTTGTATTTCAAAATTAATAGGTTTGAAGGAAAATAAGAAAGAAAAACCTTCATTTAAATTTTGTTTATAATTATATCACAGATATGGCTTAAATCTAATGGAATGAACACAAATACTTATATTATTTCATAGAAAAATAAATAAATAAATAAATAAGTGGATAAATAAAATAAATATGCTAATAAATAAATAGATATGTGTGGGACATAATATATGTATGTAAATGCGTTGATTATAAATAAGTACAAGAGAAAAGTAAGAATGACAGGAATAATAAATGACAAATAAAAAACAAATTTAATAAAAAAATTACTCAAGTAACAAAAGAAATAAATAGAGAAGATATAAAATCATATATATAATATTTTTTTTTGTTATTTTTTATGAGAGGGTTTTCACTTGATTCACATTTTCTGAAAAAATGTTCATTGAGAACTTCAATTTTTCTATCAACTTAATGACTTTTGCCTGATCGTGTAACTCCTGAGTTGAAAAATGCCAGGAGACTTTAAGGATCATTTTTAAAATTTTCTTTTGAAATATCTGTAGTTTTTTCTTATGCATTCCTGCACAATTTCCCAAAACAGGTGATCCATACAATAATATCGCTTGGAAAACTACTTTGAAAATTATTAATTTATTGTGCTTACTAAGTAATGACTTCCAGTTTATAAGCGGGCATAACAATTTAATACCAATATTTAATGGCATTTGTGTGTGTTCCTTAAAGGTCAGCGTCTTGTCTAAGTAGACACCTAAGTACTTGACAGAGTTGACCCATGGAATATCACAGTTATTTATATTTAAATTATGGCAGGGTAAGAAACGATCCTTTCTTTTTCAAGTAAAAAAGATAACTTGAATCTTTCCAGCATTTATTTTAATCCTCCAGTGTTTATAGTACTCAAAAATAAGTACGAGGGCCAAAGTCACAACTTTGTAAGACTGGAAAATCCGACGTAAAAACATTAAATAGGGTAGGAGACAAAACTGATCCCTGAGGAACGCCAGCAGGAACAATTTTGGAGATGGAATTTATTCCGTTAAGTGAAACTATGAATTGCCTGTCACTCAAAAAACTTTGTATTAAAAAAGCTGGACATTCATTTACAATAAGCTTGTGTATAAGTGCATTGTGCCATACACTATCAAAAGCTTTTTCTACATATAGCAGAACTAATCCTGTAGATTGTTTTTCCTTCAGTTTTTCTTTAACATGTCTGCTGAGTCTTAGAACCTGGTGCGACGTGTTGTGCTCTTTCCTGAAACCAAATTGCTGCATTGGAATAACTTTCTTATCGTTCAGAAAAATTTCTAATTTGCATCGAATAACCATCTCGAAACTTACTTATACCACTCAGAAGGCTTATTGGCCTGTAACTTAATGGATCACTTCGGGGTTTTCCCGTTTTTAAAATTGGAACAACTTTAGCCATCTTCGATTTTAGTGGGAAATATTGACATCTGAGACACGCATTTATTAAACCAGCTAAAAAAACAAATCCACCCATGAGAAGTTGTTTAAGATATTGATTTTTTATGCCATCGATTCCCGGAGATTTTTGATTTTGCATATCATATATCAACAACTCTATATCTTCTACAGTAATTTGTTCGTCAGCGGACTTATTGGAGTCATATTTAATTCACTGATAGATGTTTCTACGAGGCTATTCAAAACTGGATCATTGTTAAGATTTATAGAAGCTCTTTGATTAATAGCAAAGGAATTTGCAAGTGCACTTGCTTTAGCCTCGTTAGAAGTGAAGACTATCGCTGATGACTCAAGGGGTGGTATTTGCGTATTTTTCTTTTTAATTATTTTATAAATATTCGAAAACGGTTTCGAACTAGGGTGTAAGCCGAAAAGTTTTCTATTCCACTCTTTATTTCTGAATTTTGAAATTGACTCTGTAATCAATTAGTTAAGATGGTTCATTTCTTGAAAATCATGTTTCTGTCGGAATCTTTGCCATTTTCGTCTGAACATATTTCTCACTTTAATAAGATCTAAGATTGAACGAGGAAGGACACCGCACGAGATACGCTCTGAGATCTGTATAATGATGGGGAGCATCGGGTGCAAATGGCTCATGATTCTCATCTCCAAACTAATGAGAGGCGATCCCCTGGTTCGAGATCATACACTACGAAGGTTAACCTCATTCCTTAATTGAGGACAATGATACTGAAAACCGAAAGGTGGAGGGAGGAGAGGCGATCCAATGACTAACCAGTGGAAGGAAAGTTTTCTTCTTCCTTTGTACAAGTGAAAAGGCGATACGCGAGACCTTGATTTGATTGATTGATTGATTGATTGATTACCGGTCAATCAAGCTGATGTCACACGCCATGAAGATTGTTGAGCGGGTATAAGATAGCGAACATACTTGTGATGACGACAGCAATCATCGTAAACGTAAGATGGATGAAGTGGAGGGAAAACTCAGACATCGTCTGTGACCAAAAAATGTCCCCCAAACCCAACACCCAGACTCGGTAACGGTCTCTTGTACTGCCAGCCAGAAATCCTCTTTTTGGTGTAGAGGTTGGAGAAAACTAGGTCTCAATTGGTTATCTCCATTAATCGGTGCTGTATGTTTTTGTACCCCATGGGCGCACTGTGACTCGTGCGCCAACAAACTAACCTCTACACCGTCGCCACTACTGAGAAGAGGTTTTGTCATCTTCTTCTTGTTTCACGGCGAAGCTATGATCAGGATTACATGGATCGTAACCATCCCTATCCGCATACAGTGATATTTTTAGACTGTCCCTTAGTTTTATCTTTAAACAACACAATCTTACCAAATTAAGTTGCAAAGTCCACGGCAATGCAAATCGACATCACTAGACGTCTTGTCAGACGACCGCAAGACTCCTGGGTGCAACTTTTTATCTCTTCCAATTTCAAAAGTTTGCCAGATTATGTTCAGGGCTATGTGCTTTGTCTCAGAAACGTGATCATAAAGCTGTTAAACTTATGAATCTATTAACATCCAATCCCTAAAATGTGTCTGAAATGCCCACAAACATTGCAAATCGAATTTAAAGTAAAAAGGCCAATTTATTTTAAATCAAATTTTCAAAATATCAAAACAAAATCGAGTAAGCCGCGTACATTTCTTCTTTCGTCCACAAAAGTGGATAAAGTACACAACGTCTAATAGCTTTGAGATTTGCACGTAATTCTTCAAAGACATAAAATTCAATCAGACTATATTAAAAAGTTTAAAGAAAATTCTTTATTTCGAAAGATAGACTAAAATTAAAATGCAAACAAAGCAAAAAGGGAAAATAAACCGACCAATAAAAATTAATCCTCAAATACGAAAAATCCGTGCATCGCCACCGTTTGTTAAAAGGTTTATGTACCTCACGTAAGCCATCATCTATTTTGTATCAGAAAAGGACCATTTCTTTCCAAAAGAAAGAGGCGATCAAAGAACAAGAGAAAAGTATGTCATCACCTCTTAATGGCTTCAAAACACTTCAAAAGATGCGGGCATGATGATGAGAAATATAAGGACAAAGCACAAGACTGAGAAAATATCCTCTCTTCTTTGGATGCAGTTACTTTCAGGTGAACACTTAAAAACAGCGAACGATTTAACCCAGTTTTTTGTCGTCTTTATTCAACCGCTCTTGAGGATACCTAGCTCCTTTTCTCGGTAGCAAGGAACCGCACTAAGAAAAACGAAAAACATTTTTAGGAAATGCACATTCTCAATACCAAATACACCCACTCTTCATCTTGTTTACGAGGAATACCTTTCAACATTTTTATTTTTTATTTTTAAAGAGGTTGGAGCTTTTAGTTATGCACTCTGAATGCTCTTTAAGGTTTGTGTTTGCTTGAGGTAGCCAGGCGAAATGCATTCTATAAGTTTGTCCTGGATTTTGCGTTTTATGTTGTCGTGACCTCCGAAGTGTTGTTAATATTTTAGTGAGTACTATTCAGTGAGCTGTACGCAACGTCATTCATTGTGGTTTCAGGAGACGACCTTTACATGCGTTGTTGATACATTTGTAACTGGGTATGTCACTGGTTAAGGTGTTGTCTGATATTTTCCATGAATATGAAGTGAACGAAAATATCGGTGTGGGTGTTGTGGAAAGCAAATGCTACAGATTTAATGAATGGTAGCATCAAAGGTGGGATAAATGAAGGTTTGTTATATTTTAACTGAATGGGTTAGGTTTGAATGAGAGTCAGACAAAGCTGTCACTACAAAAGATGGAAGCTCGGGATGCGATTCTACCTAAGACTGGGGTGTTTTTTTTTGTACGCGGAATTTGGTGATATGTATTGTTTTTTGATAACTACTACTGTAAGTTTTGTATTTTTTGTAAAAAGCATAAAAGACTTAAAAGAGGCTTTGATTTACTAAACACTTGTCTTTATTTTATACACTGGCGATCACAAGGATGAGACCATATATTTTGCAATCGATTTTCAGTCTTTATACCTGTTGGAAATCTTATACCCGGAAACTTTTACTACCTGGGAACAGGAGTGAAAATCGATTGCAATTTGTACGGCCTCATCCTTGTGATCGCCAGTGTATACATATACCCAATATCTTGCAGAAAGTCTGCTGTCTTCTGATTTTCTTATATTATCCTTATTTCATTATAAGTTTTGTTTCGTTCAGTCTTAACAGCGTTATTTTACGTTCATGTTCTTTTTTTTAAGTGTTGCCACACAAGATTTGGAAGAAGATACCGATGTACGTTGTTTTTTAATGACTGCAAATTGCAATTAGAAAGACAGGCAGATGTTGATTGCCACAGATGAAAAGTGAAAAACACATTCCACTATCATTTGATTATACTCGTACCTACGACTTTGTTGAGTTGTTGGCGATATAGTATTTTCGGGTATTGCAATGATAATTGGCGATATCCTATTACATCGTACTCGTTTGCAGTTTTAAATTGCTACGATTAAAAGGGACATACAGGGTGGGCCCAAAGTGATTTCCTACTTTGAAGAAATCATAACTATTTTGTTTTTAATTTTTTTTCTTTTCTTTTTTAAGGTACTTATAAAACAAACTTGGGAGATTTACTAAAATGAACTACAGCGCTTTAGAGTGGACCAAACTAATTTTATTTTATTTTGAAAATAATCACTCGATTATTTTAACCCAAAGAGCTAATCGGCGTCATTTTAGTGCGAAATCCATACAACATCCAATTTGGGCAAAAATTAAAGCCAGGAGATCCTCAAAAACGTATTGATAACGCAGTTCCGAATAATTTCCCAAAATTTAGGATTCAATTAGCCTCAACGTTTTCCGGATTTGAATGCACCAGACTTTTTTCTGTGGAGTTATTTGAAGGGTAAAGTGTACGCAAATAAACCCACCACTATCCCCCAGCTGAAGGAGAATATTCGTGCTGAAATACCGGCTACAGATGTCGTACCAAGTGCTATGGAAAACGCTCCAGAAAGAGCCCATCTCCGTGAGCATGAAGCTGGTGCTCATTTGATGGACATTATATTTCATACTTAGCCGAAAACGAAAAATTTAATATATAAACGTTATTATGACTTTAAATTAGGAAGTCACTTTTGAACAACCCTTTATATTGAGCTACATGTAGCTACATTAATATTTGTTTAGTGGGTGGCGGGCCATAGCATTTCGATAAATAAACCGTAATCCATTCAAGGAATTTATGCACTAATGGTTAGATAGACAGTGATCTTTGATGTTCATAATAATAAAGCAAAAATGGATAGTCATTATATGCAGCTTCGGATGCGATTGCAGGTATCTAAGACTAGAGTTTTCTGGCTCGGAAGCGCGAATAATTTAGAAACAGAGTTTATTCATGTAGAATGCTGCTTTTAATGCTTAAGAAGTCGGCTAACTAATTGTGTACCTAATACAACTCTAGACCGAACTTCCACTTCAAGAACCAAGCTATCGCGGAAGCCAGAGCACTTGGTCAGGACAACCGAAGCCGCTTGATTGAGATAGGCTGCCGGACCTCAGGCGGAGACTGTTTGCGGGTTGGGAGCCAACTAAAGAGAGGAAGGTAATACAACTCAGATTTGATATTCGGCGCACATGCATAAATAATATTAAATTTATTTCGGAGCGAATATTGGCATTAAAAATTACGCAAGGATTACATAGCAGGTTTGTCTTGTAACGCCAGGTACAGTGGACATACCAGATTTTTAAATGGCAACACAAGTTTTATCAAAACGACGACGTTGAAACATAAACACATAAATATTAAACCCGTCGTTACGTAGACCTTCCGAACTCACAGTTTAAAATTTTTACTTTAAACGAGCATATCATGAATAGATGTATATATAATAAATATAAATTTACAAATATATAAATACTAGCTGCACCTGCCCGGCTTTGCCCGTGCCCGAGAATTCTATTGGCCAATATGTTCGAGTAGACTTCCTTATAATTGTCTATAGCGGGTATCCGGCGTATGTTGCTGCGCCTAAAAAAAGAAGACCGATTTTGACCAAAGTTCACAGAAACACTCTCAGGCCAATACCGAAGATTGCCTGATTTGAGCTCAACCGGTGAAAGGGACTGCACGTTTTTCTCCACATGGCTTAGGCCGCTCACACAACTTCGTTGTTCCGTTTAGGGTAGGTGCTTGTTGTCTGGCAGGCGCCTATGTCACCTTACTTCTGCGAATCAAACAACAAAGCGAAAATAAAAAACTTCGATTGAATCACTTTTCATTCACTTCCACACCGATTGTTATCAATGTTGGAAAAGCAACTTTCGGATGTCCGATTCACAAAAAAATGCAAAAATTTCAATAAGAGTTATTTGAATAAAATATTGAACACACGATATCTCAAGAATGAAAGTGCGCACAAATTCCACAATAAGCTTGAAACGTTCGTGTGGTCTCCCTCTTTCATATGCTTGTTCGGATAACAAAATAAGTGACGTCTGTACGGTCTCTGTATCTGCGTCGTAATTTACACGCATACGCACATATGCATGTGTACTCACTCAAATGCCCATATCTCACACACCGATGCAGATATAGCCAAACATAACAACCTACGTGCAGACGTAGCCTTTCATGGAAAAAAATTTCATTGGAGTCGGTTAACGCGTTTGGCCAAACACCGGCAGCAAACACAAATATGGATTGATTTTTATATATTGAAAATATTACACAAAAAAACTTTTTATTATTTCACTTAAATTGAATAGAAGAAATCCGAATCCGACAGCGCCACCAAACATGAAACAAAATTGGCTTCTCCATTGATCGATAATAGATGGCGTTACGTTGCGTGTCTATCTGACAGTTCAATTGTGATACGATATGTTACATTCAAATGTGATTCTTTATTTGGTTGTTGCCAAAATGAATAAATACAAAATGAAAAAAAAAAAAAATTAAAAAAAAATCGAAAAAACCTGTCATAACACGCTGGGTGGTCAAAATAAGCCATTTTGAAATTTAGATTTTTTTTTTCTTCTAAAACCCGTGCTGAGAAAATACCTTTCCAACAAAGTATAAATCATCAAAATCGGTTCGGCCAATCTCGAGTTATGCGGTTACATCGCTTCGGACACTTTCTTTTATATATATAGATTAATAATATAAGTGAATGTTTCGGAAGCGGCTCAAACAATTTGGATGAAATTTTGTAATTAGATAATGTTTTACTTTCCAAACTTTTCTAGCTATGACTCATCTCTAAGAAAGCTCGGTTTGTGCAGGAAAACAGGCAAATAATCACTGGCGGAAAAATTCATCCAAAACTAAGTGACGTATTAATTGAATTCATATTTAGAAAAATCATTACACAAGGAGATTATTGTCATTTTGTATTGCTTTGTGATTTGAGTATTCCGGAAAGGAACTGGGGCCATGTTTTGAAAAGGAGAACTTGGTCAGTTAATTCATTTAGGTAAGGTTGAAAAGATGCTCCCATATGAAAAGTTTGAATGAAAAGGTCAATGGAAATTAAGATCGTATTTGCCCATACAAAATTGTTTGCCACGCCCACTCATTTTTGACAAAAAATTATTTTTTTGATAAATTGCTGAAAAAAGGGCAAAAAAAGTATTAACAAAATATGAAGACAATGGGCGCGTTTAATTTGCAAGGCAACTACATTTTAAATTGTTAACCCTTTATAACTTTTCATTCCAAAAATATCAAAGATAGCTTTCGGAAAACAAAGAACCACGTGTTATTAAGAAAATCTAAATAATAATTATATTATTATAATAAATAATTAAATGTTAAATAAGCGAAAAAATGGATTGTGACATATACAGCTGGGCTCCGGGAAATAACCCCACAAATGCAAAATGAAATAACTCCCCAAATCAAAGATGAAATAAGTCCCCAAAATGGTATGAAATAAGTCCCCAAATAAGTATGAAATAATTCCCCAAAATGGATTTCAAGTGTTCAAGGTTTTATGACTCACTATGGCTTTCTGAAAGTGAAATAAGGCCATACGAATTCATTTAACCAAAGTGCAATAAGGCTAAGTGCTAAATTAAAACCTCGCACCTACTGCAAATCAAACAGTGAGCCCAAGGTTGCAGGGGGCAGCATGCCCCTCATACGCATTGCACTGTTTATGGGATCCCATAATCCCTTATTGCACTTTGAGTCCCCAAATTTGGCTGCTTATTTCATATGAAATAAATCCCCACCTCCATACACATTTTGGGGAGTTATTTCATCTTTCATTTAGGGGGTTATTTCATTGGGAGGTTATTTCCTGCAGCCGAAAACTATCATACGTTGCCACTAATTTCAGCAGGGGATTTCAATATTAATTTCGCGTCCGAAGATGGACAACGTTTGGTAAACTGTCTACAAGATAAATTGGAACTACAAATAAATAATAACCGAAATGTTCAAGACATGTAACAACAATCGATGCAGTTATCTTTCTAATTTTCATTCGAAAACATATGTATCTTATTTCTCATACCATAAGCCTATTGTCTCGGTATTAAAATCAACCACAGAAATTACTGAAAATAATGAATAAAAATAAAAAATCTATTCAAAAATATTAATTTTTATTTTATCTAATATATAAAATTCTTGTGTCACAGTTTTAGTGTTTATACTCCTCCGAAACGGCTTGACCGATTTTGATGAAATTTTATATGTATATTCCGTAGGTATGAGAATAGGTTTATAACTAATTTTTATACCACTAAGTGATAATGGTGGTCTACCACAAACATTTTTTTTTTACAAAATTTTTTATTTTTATTTTTTTATGATTTACCATTTAAAAACACATATAACCCTTAATTTTCAAACTTCTACCACCAACCCCCATTTTTTAATAGCAATATTAGTACTGTAATAATCTTCAACTCTCAGTGATCGATAGCTGATTTATCATTTATTAGTTTGTTTATTATTCAGTGCGTGCAAAATTTTAAGGGGAACAATTTAAAATAAAAGAGAAATATACCTATACGAGTACATACGTGTTTTATAATTGTGAAAGGAATTTTACTTATAAAAGAACGAATACATTGTCAGTATACTGTTTTTCATCATTAAGTACTTCAATTTAATCTATTTATGTGTGTAGTAAACAATGCCATCAAGACGCAAAGGGGACAATTTGGACCGTCGAACGAATAGAACGACATACATGCGAAATAGAAGAGCCCAAAGATCAGACGAACGAGTCCAACAAGATAATGCTGATATGCGTATGAGCATGGCACAATTTCGTGAATCACAATCACAAGAGGCACGAGCTGAACGAAATCAACAAAGACAATTGGATTGAACGGCTTAGGTTAGGTTAGGTTAGGTTTATGTGGCTGTCGGCAGAAGCCGACACACTTAGACCAATTTAGGTCCATTGTGATACCACGTATACTATCTATCTCAACTCTGTAGATGGGACTGGCCAACGAAACGCCGCGGTTGTTCTCAAACGGCTTACTTATCGGTACGGATCCAGATTCTAACCTGTGCCTGAAGTCAACATTTAATTCATGTTCCCAAATGACATCGTTCGGAGCAGCAGAAATAGTTAAAAATAATGCTGCAAATGGTCAACAATTCCATTCAAAATTCAAAATCAAAGGCCAAGTTTATCACAAAGTGGGCTCATTGCTGCCAATGCCGAATGAACCACATAATTTTTTTACAAATTTACTTTATGGGCGGTGGGGACTCCGAAAACGTACTCGCCAATCGCGTGGATGCACGTTGCGGCTACAATAACCTCAATTCACCATATGCCAGACGCATCGTCGGCGAGCTGGATGCTCTGTAGGCATTTTCACCAAGCTATCTCTTTCTGAAGTGCGGAATCCCTGTCTTGAACAACAGAAACAAATTGAATGATAAAATTGTAGAAATTTGCACAAATCGTATGGAATAATCATTGTGATTGTTAATAACTGAATATGAAAGTGCAAGCAGAAGCTATTGAAGGGTAATGGACATGGCTAGATCGACATTGGTTGAAACCGGCCCTCAATGAGGATGCACTTATACCAGAAGTAGGTCCATTGTGCTGACGAACAATCGACATTACTATCGATAAATATAGTAACTTTTAGGGGTCTACGGGCAATATCAAACTTCGCGTCAAAATTAGTATACCCTTAGAATAGGGTATAAAAACAGTTAATATGTTGACCGAAAACCCTGTTCAATTGTATTTAGATATCTAAAATGTTTGTTTAGAAAACTTTTCAACTTATTTGCTTCCAAACAAAAATATTTTTTTGCCACAACGCGATTGTCATGGTTTCACTTTTATTTTTCGTACAGAATCTTAATATATTGTTAGATTTTTGGTATTCCAAAACGTGGTTTGGATACTCCTTCTTTGTTTCGAAACTTTTTTTTTGTTAAAATTGGATTTGTTATAAACTTTTTGGAAATATTCGCGAAGAACGTATTTCCCGCCATGCGAATACGCCATTGTTTTCCTTCATTTCATTCAGCTGTTGGTTTTTTTTGTGTTCATTTGCCACTGACGTTGTCGTGAGGTACTCTATTGAATGAGCACAATGAATTGTTCAAATTATTCAAATCACACATGCACAAATTACAACCTGACAATCACGCTATTGTCATCAATCCTGATAAAACACCAGCTGGAGAGCACATGAGTGAATTTCATGCACCTGTTATTGACGACTTTGCTGGAATCATGGTTGGCGACCGTACAGCGACGCGACAAATCGTGATTTGAAGAAGAAATAATCATGCTTATTTTGAGATTCGAATGAATAGTCAAGTTGTTCGAATGTCTATTTTCGTTCGAATTATACCGGTTTTCCTCAAATAAATTTTCTATTCGATAGAATCTCAAAATACAAATTCTTCTAATTCGACAAACTATCGTTCGAATTCGAATGTCAAAATCAGCATGAATAATCTTGAGTTCATTGCTGATACACACCGTTCATACGACGCTCTCCAATATCCGCTAATGTTCTGAAAGGGACAAAACGTCCACAGCGCTCAATTCCTCTTTCAGTCGTAGACCACATCCCCACACACTTACAATAAGTTAGTTATTCTTCATTTCCCTACGAAAATATTCACTAGAAATAATTTATATGGCAAAACAACGTTTGCCGGGTCAGCTTGTTTATATATATATATATACATTACATACATATAGATGGAGCAAAAGAAGTTTTACTTCAGTCCTGTGGTCTTAAGCACACTCATTTTTTTTTGTTTTAAGTTCGCGTAAGGAAACGACAATATAAAACGCTGAAACAACTCGAATTAATATTCAATCACAATTGTTCGATTCGAAATATCTGGAGCAAGATATCTAAAAGTTGCAATTGCCCTACCTCTTGCGAACATCTGACAAACATCCAAGAGTATCAATTATCATGAGAAGCTTCTCAAATTTGCCGTTCGGAATCAACTTAAAATTGTAGGCCACTTCCACTTCGCACAAGTTGATGCCCAATATTTTATTTGTTTAGGGTAGGTAGGTCCTTAATTGAGTCGGATGGGCCATTTAGAATGACAAAGGAATGCTTCGCGATACTTATTCATCAGGCCACTTGTTTGTATCCGGACTTTATTGACCTGAGACCGTCTATTAAAATTTAATCGTGGTTTAGCCTTTTGAACAAGATAAGGGAGAGCTGGACATGAGAACGATCAATATAACAAGAGCAAGTAAAGGCACCTACATAATCACAGCATACAGCAAAATAAGAAATTCATCCCAGTTTTTCTCCACCAAGTTCCTTCATTTACACAACTCATTATATTTCGTCTTAAAAGAGCAAATGGGAGGCAAATAAAGTTTGTAAGAGGACATTTGCGCAAGTTATGAAAAAATCAATTCCCAACGGTATGCAAAGATAATTCTATATTTACATAAACTGTTAAAAAAATGGTCATATCTATTAATTTAGCACTGTCAGAATGTGTATTCTCCACAATGTTGTTACAAAACACGTCCCACGCGGGCACAAACAGAACAACTCTCGGCAACACGTGTCCTTTACGAAAAGAGAAGTTTTATATCCCAAAACTTGTTCAATAATAGCAATTAAGTTCCCTATTCTTGTGCACAAATCGGACCATTTTCAATGTACTAATACCAGTCGCTTCCCTTAAAGTAACCTTATATAATGCTTTGATAAAATTTATTATCTTCGCCAAACATCGTCAACACAGGCAAATACGTGTTTCTTTGGGGAACAACGACACAGTACCCAATACCCAAAAATAACCCCATTACCCTCGAATTACAAAACCAAAATAATGTCAGACCTTCATTTTATCTAGAATTCGCATTAAAGCAAAAAAAAAAAACGTATGGAAACGCTACAGTCCGCTTGGGCGAATAGTTGGATACCTTGTATATATTTTTATCCCAAAAGTGGGCTTGTTAATGGGTTGAGAGCTTTTATCCATTTTATAAAAAAATTAATTGGTTTTCTAATAAAAATATGAACAATGTAAAATTTAGCCAAGACGCCCCCCAATTGTGGGCATGGTAGAAAACTTTGTTCCAGCTAGTTGTTGTCTGCATATTTTCTAACTACTGTTTTTTTTAAAGAAATTTAGCGGAAAAACGACATTGTGATCAAAAACGCCTCCAAAAAGTGGGTGTGGCAAACAAATTTGTAGGGAAGTATTATTAAGAACGACTTTATTAACCTACCTTGCCAAGAAAATGACCTTCATTTCTATCAATTTCTTCGATTAAACGAGTGTGCCAGTGGGCAAATTTTAAAAAGCTTGCGACTTGATTGTTTTTGGCATTTCGGTATATGTTCCAAATTTCAGCTTTCTATCTCGAATTTTAGGGCCAGACGGAGGGACATAGGAGCACACATAAATTTAGTCTTTAGGGGTCTACGAACAATATTAGGGCATGTTAATATACCCTAGGGATAGGGTATACACAAAACTTGTTATCGCGACGGATATAAAAGTATTTTCCTCGTTTGAGAGTGTACTGAAAATTGTTTCCCCACACAAGGGAATCATCGGGCCGACATGATGTCCTTTTTCCTGAGCATTTTGCATGAAGAAAATAGAATGACAATCATTTTATACTAGTTAGAATGCGGGTCTTGTCTTGTACCATTTATATACGCATGCAGGAGCCGAGACAGAAGAGACATATTTAAGTGTTTTCCACGTGGCACTCTCAAGGGCCTAATAGGGTCGGAGTCATACACACACTTGAGAAAGATGCTTTGTAAAATGCCCTTCAGTTGGAAGTGACACGTAGTGATGACGCACACAGAAAGGAAGACAAACTGAACGGTATTTGAATGAAGGTGGCATAGACGCAAATTAAACTGACGAATGGCTTCCAATTTTAACGAGGAAACATCGTCAATGTCTCTTATGAAGTTCTACTTTTTACCTTGATCTTTTTAGGATAAAACGGCATGCTGATGACAACTTTTCGTTGAGGCAAAGCAAAAGGAGGACAAACAAATGGCTGCACTAGTGATTGCGAGAAATGTAAAGGAAAATTGTATGGCGAAGGCTTTTGAGGCAAGTAAAATGCATGTAAATTGATTTAATTGATGTCGAACGGGTGATGGAAGGAAAACGCAGACATGCTCGTTCACATGAATATTACCCTGGGTATTGACAGTTTGATGAAGGGAAAGGACGATAGCGAAGGGTGATTGGCTACAAGTTAAAGTCCTTCGTATGTTCATTTAATTGTGAAAAGATGTCAAAAAGCTAATGGGTCAGGTGCTAGTAAACGAGAGTCATCGTCATGTCAGGTAATGCGATTAAGAATGGCAAGTGGTTTGCCGGTTAAGCCTATACTGAGAAGGAAGTATCGGTTTCTGAACACGTTCTCAAGTGGCAGAGGAGGTACAGTTGTGTAATGACATCAGATCTGCGAAAAATGTGTGTTACATTTGTTAGTAGTATTCTAAAGCCCTAAAGGTATTTGGCTCATTATTTGTAACATGCCCCAATATTGAACGTATATAGACTTCTAAAAGTTTTAAATTTGGAATATGTATATACTCCGAGCAGACCGAAATGATCAAGTGCTGATCAAAACACTGCCAACTGATACGACCACTATTAAACTATTTAAAAAAAGTTCAAGTTGCGAACTGACCAAGTTTGCTGACCAACTATCGACGGCCAATGTCTTCTGTTCTGGTAGCAACCTGACAAAACCTCGTCTTTCGCATGATTTGTTTGATGTGCCCGACAGCCTAAACTCTTTGTCTTTGAAATGCATGAGGCGTAAATGCCATTCGGTTGGTTAAATCCAATGCCATAAGCATTTCTATCGCTGAGACTTCCATGATACGTAAAAAAAAAAAAATATTCGATTCCTTCTGATTTTAGGCCTATCAGTATCTTGTCTTATCTGGTAATTTACTGCAAAAGGTAATGCACGACCAAATCCCAAATTATCTAAATGATAACAATATGCTTTCTAAATGACAGTCTGGTTGCCGAATTAACTGAAGTTGGTATTTCGAACCCACTTGAAACCAATATCGGTAACCAATACCACAGGGCTCAGTCTTGGGGCCACTTCTATTTTCATTCTTTATAAATGACTTGCCTGATGTCGTTGTCGATTGTCAAGCTCATTTGTATGCAGATGATGTGGTATTGTACAGTTTCCTTTCAGTTTGTTTGTTGGAGGACGGTATAACGAGGTCGAATGAGGATTAATACCAGGTCATGGCTTGTTCTAGCGTTAATAGATTGAAACTGAATCCTACTAAGTCTGTCGCCATATTATGCTGCAGATCTGAAATTATTCCTTCTGACTTTTCATCTGTTATCCTTGGTAGCGTAGTTTTAGCTTACTTGTGAATGATGTCAAATATCTGGGTTTTAGAATTAATAGTAAATTTAGCTCTACGAGTATTTTAGACTTCGATCATTTAGATCCTCTTCAGCCTTGATGTCACCCAATTTGAAGAAAAGCTTTGTGAAATCGGTGCTTATGCCGTATTTTACATATAACTGTTCTGTCTATCCAGTCTTGGATTGCGAGTGTAAGTGCGAAATGAATGTTGCTTTTAACGATTGCATTCGTTTAATTCACAATATCCCTAGGTACTCTAGAAAGAAAGGTCAAAGAACCTATCGCGAAAAAAAGGACTGTCGTGTTCAAAGGAGAGATCCAACGAAGCCTGTCAAAAACGCAATATGAATCAACGTTCCAATACAAACGCGAAAGAGAGGCAGGCATAAAAAATCCTGCATCACACAAATGCAGCAACACCAGCATTTTATTGGCCTCAGCGACGAAGTGATTTAAAATCGGGAGGCCTGCCGCTGTTTCCTGAGCTCAAACCGGCGAACCCCACAAGCGGACCAGTAGGCATGCAGTTATATGGGAGGGATCCTTTAAATCCTGATCATAGAATCATCGCCACTTTTTCTTTGGAATGAGCCTTGACGATCACTTCAGGTTCAGGCTTTTACTGAAACTCCATAATAACATCCACACCAGTTGTCCTAAATATCTTAATTAAATGCTCCGTTTTGGCCAGTCTAAGGGGATTAAAACTAATATTGCCACGTTTTTCGCACAACATTGCAGAACGTTAATTTTTTGTATCTGCAACTCGTTCGTGGAATAGACTTCCGTTTGAGTCGCAGAGAACTACCACACCCGCTGCTTTTGGGAGAAAACTATTATTATATTTTGCAATCCAAATATAGGTATTATTTTTATACCCTATTCTAAGGGTATATTAATTTTGACGCATAGTTTGTAACATACCTTAATATTGCCCGTAGACCTCTAAAAGTTACTATAGGTATTTATGATCAGCATCGATAGTAATGTCGATATAGCCATGTCCGTCCGTCCGTCTGTCGGCAAAAATTAGGCATTTAAACTGGACCTAGAGAGCTGAAGTTTTAACCATATACTCCCTAGGGTCCCGAAATAATCAAGTTTACGAATTTTTGATATCCGCCCACAGACACGCCCACAAACTCAAAAAAACAAAATTTTCGAAAAAATCGAATTTTGAGCTAGAGAGATGAAATTTTTTTTTTATATGATCTATGACTCCTAAAACTGATCGGGAGATACAATTTTTAAAATCCGCCCACTGACAAAAAATTTTAAAATCCGCCTACTGACACACACGCCCACAATTAAATAATTTTTTTTTTTTCAAAAACCAAAGTTTGATCTAGGGAGCTGAAATTAATAATATATACTCTCTAGGGGCCCTTTATGCTCATGTGTAAATATTTTTAAAATTCGCCTACTGACACGCCCACAATTTAAAAAAAAAAACTTTTTTGAAAACCCAAAGTTTGAGCTAGGGAGGTGAAATTTATAATATATACTCTCTAGGGGCCCTTAATGCTCATGCGTTAATTTTTTTTAAATTTGCCTACTGACACGACCACAATTAAATAAAATAATTTTATTGAAAAACCAAAGTTTGAGCTAGGGAGCGTTTTTTCTTACAAAAGCTTCGTTTTTTTCGATAAAATCCTTTAAATGTTATATAACAAAATATGTAGAGCGTTCTTAACAATTCAACCATACTAAGACTTTAGTCACGCCCACTTATGAGGGATAGGAATAAGAATAGGGTATCCAACAGTTCGCCCAAGCGGACTGTAGCCCGTCCCTATGTTTATAATTGTTTTTTTCTTTTCTTTTATCTAAAATGTAAAATTTGTTTGAAATAAATAAATAAAAAAATTGTAAGCCGAGAAAATCGCAAACACCTTTTTCGAAGTGGCGAAGAACGCCATTTTTGTTGGCAATGTGTTAGACCAGCGTTCCCCCCTGCTACAATTGTAGCGTTTTTGCTGAAAAATATTTACAAAACCCTACAGTTACATGATTTCAGATTTAGAATGTTATTGGGCTAAAAACAGCTTTTAACACTGATCTACTCATCTACTTCCTCAGCGTAATGGGTACGCCTTATGAAAAAATTTAAATAATTGACTACAGTGCGTTATTACAGTGCAGATATTTGTTTTTTTAACTTTCCCTTTCTATAAAAAGATGCGCACTAGGATGAGGCCATTAGGAATATTTCGGTGCAGAAGAATCTGCGATTTTTTTTTTTTTCAAAGTTTTGTTAAGGATATTTAAAAGCGTCGAAAAGAACTGTTTTTATTTAGTTAAACAAAATGGGATCCGGAAAGATTTTGACAGCGACAGAATGAGGAAAAATAGATGCTTTCAAGGAGTTAGGACTCTCAGAAATTGCTAGGAGGCCAAATAGAAGTAAGACTGTTGTAAACAGTTATCCTGCGGATGCAAAACACTATGGGAAAAATAAAAAGGAGGCGCGGCAGAAGCAACAACATTGCGAGAAAATCGGGTTATTCTACGGCTTGCCTCAAATTCTACTCTACTACTGACTAAAATAAGGGCCAACAGCGGAGTATCAGCCAGCATAGCAACGGTCCGAAGGATAATACGAAAAAGTGATACCATACAGAGAAGAAAAGAAACCTGATTTGAGGCAAGCACACAAGGAGCATCGAATGAATTTTGCGAGAGAACATATCGCTTAGAGCATTGAAAAAAAGTTTAATCCTGACGGCCCCGATGGTTACAACTTTTATTTCCATGATTTAAGAAAGGAGGAGCTTATTTTGGCAAGACATTGCAGCCGTACATCAGGTGTAATGGTGTGGGGAGCTTTTAACCACTATGGCACAATCGAGTTGGATTTTTTGCCCACAACAATAAAGGAAACAACTACAAATGTTTGCTGGAACGGTCCTTTCCAAAAGTTCGGACCCCTGTTTTGGATATTCCAATAAGACAATGCCCCTATCCACACTCCCAAGGTTGTTAGAAACTGGATTTAATCAGAAGACGTGGAACTTTTGCCATGGTCGCCCTATTCATCGGACTTAAACATAATCGAAAATGTTTGGGCATGGTTCGTGGAGTGTATGAAGGCGGCAGACAATTTGAAGACAAGGATACTTTAATCGAAGCTAGTCGTAATGAATGGGCCCCAATTTCTCTTAATTATTTAAAAAAAAACTAACTGTATGATTCTACTCCAAACCTTCTTATAGTGATCATACCGAAAAATGGCGGGCATACTCATTATTAATGTAGAAAAACATAAAAAAGGTTTTAACCCATAAAATGTTACCATTTTATTCATTTTTGCTTTCTTTCGAAGATTTTGCAAAGTTTCCGGCTATAAAATTTCAAACAGGTATAAAGACTGAAAATCGATTGCAAAATGTATGGACTAATCCCTGTGATCGCCAGTGCATGACCATGTATCAGCTTCCCAAAATAGTATCTTAGGATGATCATAAAGGTCATTTCGCTAGAAACTACAACATCTTTATGAGAAATTTCAATTCACACAGTCGGATAGAATTTTTAACTTAATAATTCAGCCTTATAATTATTAATTATAATAAATCGTCGCGCCTTTTCTTTACCTACGCCATTAAGCTAGGGAATTCCTTGACTGAACACATTTTTGTGTGCCAAAATTGTCTTTTTTTCAACTTCTTTTGATTTTACAGGTTTTCTTTG
Source organism: Portevinia maculata (assembly GCA_949715645.1). Classification (NCBI taxonomy): domain Eukaryota; kingdom Metazoa; phylum Arthropoda; class Insecta; order Diptera; family Syrphidae; genus Portevinia; species Portevinia maculata. The sequence continues at coordinate 35,435,706 of OX454526.1, read as the reverse complement.
ATTATTGTGTGTTTCCTTACAGAGAATTACAATTTATTTCTTTTTCGGGATCTCGATTAACGAACTAAAAAAGTGGTTGGATAGTATACGATCTGCTGATCCCACTTCAGCTGAGCAGCTGGGAAGCCAGCGAATTTGTTGCTGAAGTTCCACATTGTTTTGGTTGGCTTTGACACTTCCCTTTTGTCTGTCTTTCGAGCGATGGGAGACGCAATTTCCCCTAATGAATTTCACATTTTCGCTAATTGAAATTTTAGGTAGTTTGGTCGCGGGATTCAAAGTGTAAAAGTGTCGGGTGATATGTGTCAACTCAGCCATTCAAACTTTATATCAAAACATGTATTTTTGTAACTTCAAATGTCGCTAAGCCTCTTAGACACCGATCTTGACCATACCCAATTAAAAAAACAATGGTAAAGTTGACTTACCTGAACCATAAATTAGACACTGTTTAAGTGGACGAATTTTTCGAAGTAATCAATTTTCCCTTATCAACCTGTGGAGAACAAGAAAAAGAAATGAAAATATAGACATATATACATTTAGTTAAACATCAAAGTAAAAAAATATTTTAAGTGAGCAAAGTATCCGTGTAAGTTAAATAAATGTTTTTGGAAGGCATTAAGTGGAATCAAATATGAATCAGTCAAAATGTCACGACACCTGTGCACCACTGGCGGCACAACTACGTTCGTTTAACATGTGTTCCTATTTGTTTTGTAGGGGCGTTCACAGTTCTAAGACATGCAATCCTTTTTCGAATGAACAAATTTAGTCTCAAAAGGAAATTACTGAAATTGAAAGAAAACTGAAGGAAAATTGGGACAAATCACGAGAGAGCCGGGTCGCGTCATTTATTTTTTATTCGTTGTGGTTTTCGTTTGAAAGAATAACATAAAGAATTGGTATTTGATTTGATGCATTCCGCGAAAATAGAACAACATTTCCGATGGCACGAATAGGAGAGGAATACCTCTCAGTTTTTTGACATTTCAAATCCTTTGAAAGGTGAAATTTATTATGAAACATATGTTGGTCTGAAGAAGTCTGTGTGTAAATGTGGGTGGATAGCGAAGGACTTCGGAGCAGCAGACATGCCTCCGACATAATATTGGAAACAACTAGCAATATAATTTTTTTTCATGACTGATTTTAACTTTGGCCCACTCAATGATTTGTCTGACTTAAAAAAAAGTTATTAAAAAAGTAACAAACTATTGATCAAAATTGATTTCGATATAAGCAGTACGCAACTTAATTTTTGTATGCTTGCTCCCGACTGCTTTGCTCATTTTTGGCAAACTTAACTAAATGAATAGAAATCGAAATTGAGACTACAACTAAAAGGCTTCGAGCTTGATTAAGGGGATATCAGCGCATTTAAATTGTGCGCTGGTGTCTATAAACGAGCAATCTATACATAAAGAGGCTTTCATTAAGGACTTGACAACTTCTTTTTTAAATAAAATGCAAACTACTTGAGATATCTAAAAAAAAAAAGATATTGTCTTGAATTACTATCAGAACATTTACGAATGGAATTCGACTTCGTTCATATGTTCACCACGGGTCGATACGTTGAACCCAATTTTCGATAACTCGGCCGCACATTTCGACCGACACGGCCGCTATCAATATTGGCTCTGAGCTCCTCTTATGTCGCCGGCTTGTTGGCAGAGACCAATGATTTAATGTAGCCTCATAAAAAAAAATTCTAGAGGCGTTAAATCACACGATCTAGGCGGCCAATAGACGGGACTGTTTCTCGAGATAACACGATCACCGAACTGAGACTTCAATAACTCGATTGTTGCACCCGCTGTGTGGCTTGTGGCACCGTCTTGCTGGAACCAGATATCAATGATTTTCAATTCATGCAATTTTGCTCAAAGAATTAACGTTCCAACATGTGCTTGTAGCGAATACCATTTACTCTAACGTGACGGTCATTTTCATGCGCTTTATCGCTGAAGGTGATTTTGCGATGAAATTCTTAATTTTCTTTCATCATGTCCAGAGCCCAATTCGAGAACGTCCGTCGCTTCATATGATCAAGTGGCTTTAGTTCTTGAGTCAGCTTGATCTTGTTAGGATGTAGCCCAAGATCTTTACGCAAAACTCGTTATAATGTGGTCTAGGAGCGGCCCAATTCTTGAGAACGCCGTGAAATTGACTGACGCGGCTGGTTTGCGACGGACGCCTCTACGGCAGCAATATTCTATACACTTCAGGCAAAACGTAGTCTCACTGGCACGGCAACATCAAGCAGCGAATTTTCCGACACAAATTTTTTCACTAGACTGTGAATTGCTACTACTGGGACGAGATTTACGGCCGAAAGTTGTCGATAACGCTCTTAAAGTTTTGACCACCGACAATTGTTTGAAAACGTGGTTCCTTCATGTATACTTCACCACGATGAAAATATTAATTTTACTGAATATTTTGACATTTACAGTTCGGTAATCATTATAAGCGTGCGTTTACAACTGAAAGTTTGAAGTTGTCAAGTTGCTATTGAAAGACCCTTATAAAAATGGTGTCTGAATTTTATAGACTTCGAAACCGCCAACTGTTTGTGTTCAAAGTTTTAGGCAATATTTGGTGGTGCAGGGAAATAAGTCCACGGGAACTAAGTCCACTGAGGGACTTAGTTCCCACTTAGTGGGAAATAAAACCACTTTCGCGAAGTGGACTTAGTTGCCATGTAAGGTGGGAAATAAATTCCCAAAACTCTGAGTGGTTTTAGTTCCCTTTTAATGTGAAGTAAATTCTCACTGTCGACAGAATACAAATAAAATTAAAGAGTCAAGTAGGTACTTTGCAATTTTTATTAACAAAATAGAAATTAACTTCTAACTGAGACAGAGTAATATAGGTACCGTGACCTCGCACCTACTCCAAATCAAACAGTGACCTCAAGCAGGGGGGTTGCAAGGGGGCAGCATGCCCCCCATATGCATTGCACTGTTTATGAGATTAGTTACGAAATCGCAAGTAGATTCCATAAATAGTGTAATGCATATCGGGGGGCATGTTGCCCCGCTGCAACCCCCCTGCTTGGGGTCACTGTTTGATTTGGAGTAGGTGCGAGGTACGGTTTTGAAACCTTGGCTGTATGTCACCATGATAAGCTTAAGACTTTGCTTAAAGAGTGTGATAACTAACTGCACTTTACAGTTTTTTGTTTAATTCTAAATGTTGGATGTTAGTTCCCTCTTCTTTCAAATATAGAATGTGGACTAAGTTCCCATAAATAAATGGACTTAGTTCCCACTTAACATGGGAACTAAGTCCACTTCGCGAAAGTGGTTTTATTTCCCATTAAGTGGGAACTAAGTCCCTCAGTGGACTTAGTTCCCGTGGACTTATTTCCCTGCACCATATTTGGTATTGGCCCGAAATTGTTTCTGTGAAGTTAAGATGGAATTGGTCCAGCAGTTTCGCTTTTTGTAATCTAATATATGTATAAAAATTAATGTTGTATGTTCGTCTGCTATGCGTTCGCGTATAGTTCATCTGATTGAGTCAAAACTTTGTACAGTTGTTGCTGACTACGCCATTTTTTATGAATGAGTACCATCATTCATAACTAGCGCATGTAGTATAGGATAATTTGTCGTCTTCTTTGCGTTTGCGCATCGTCTATCCGGTTGAGTTAAAACTTTGCAAAGCTTAACCATGCGAAGAAAAGGGTGACTTCCCTTTAACCGCCGCAGGTCCAGTGGGTCTCCTATACACTGTTTGATTCGATAAAGCATGCAGGTAGGCACCTGCCAGACGACTAGCACCAACCCTTAGCGGAGCAACAGAGCGTGAGCGGACAGGGTGCAATCCCTTTCACCAGCGAACGGATTGAGCTCAAATATTCAGGCAACCTTTGGTATTGGCCCAAGAGTGTTTTGTCAAAATAGGTGAAGCTTTGTTTGTTACTAAAACATGTAATTCTTTTTGTTCGGCGGTTGGGTACCCGCTTTGGAAATTTAAAGCATTCTGAGGGAATTGCTACAGTCCGCTTGGGCGAACTGTTGGATACCCTATTCTTATTCCTATCCCTCATAAGTGGGCGTGACAAAAGTCTAATTATGGTTAAATTGGTAAGAACGCTCTCATATTTTGTTATATAACATTTAAAGGACTTAATCGAAAAAAAGAAGCTTTTGCAAAAAAAACGCTCCCTAGCTCAAACTGTGGTTTTTTGATAAAATTGTTTTATTTAATTGTGGGCGTGTCAGTAGGTGGAATTAAAAAAATATTTAAAAATAAGTATAAGGGGCAGCTAGAGAGTCTTTATTATAAATTTCAGTTTCCTAGCTCAAACTTTGAGTTTTCAATAAAATTGTTTTATATAATTGTGGCCGTGTCAGTGGGCGGATTTTAGAAATTTTATCTCCTGAGCAGTTTTAGGAGTCAAAGATCATATATACAAAATTTCATCTTTCTAGCTAAAAATTCTATTTTTCAATAAATTTGTTTTTTTTTTTTAGTTTGTGGGCGTGTCTGTGGGCGGATTTTAAAAATTCTTAAACTTGATTATTTCGGGCCCCTAGCGAGTATATGGCTCTCTAGGTTTAGTTTAAAGGCCTAATTTTTGCCGACAGACGGCCGGACATGGCTAGAACGACATTACTATCGATGCTGATCATAAAAATAGTAGCTTTTAGGGGTCTACGGGCAATATTAGGGTATGTTACAAACTTCGCTTCAAAATTAATATACCCTTAGAATAGGATATAAACACCACCAACCTCTGTAACCAATAGAATATGCTTTTTCATAGAACCGGACTAGAAGGCATTCATTTGCATCTGGTTTTAATAGAGTCAAGAGCCCCCTCATTTAGTAAACCAAGTGGAGACAAATAGTATAGGTATATCTTCCGGACTGTCATCGCTATTGGAACCCATCAAGGACCTCACTTGTGGGTTCCGGTGGGAGCTCATTCATTCAATCCTTTTTAAAAGAAGTTCAATTTGGTAGATCATAAGAGGTTCTGTTAGAAAACAACTTTTTATCCGGCTTCCTAAAAACTCCAGAACAAAATATTAGATTTGTTACAATGGGTGAAATGGGAAATTAGGTACATAATCCATATGTCAGTATGGGTATTATGAGAGTCTTGTACATAGTTTGTTCTAACCTGTATTTAGAGTTAAGTTAACTTTAGAGTATCGGTAACCATTTTCGCCCTATTAAACACAGCTTCACCATGCTTGTTGAAGAGAAATCGGTTCTGAAAGTTGGTTACGATGTACTTTGTTTCGGAGCGTAATGGAGTTGGAAAGTTATCTATTTTAAGGCATACGGATTTATTCTCCCTAACTGCAAAATAGTGTCCTTTGCGACTGGCATTTCTAAAACATGTTTAATCCATATTTTGCGGAATTTATTTTAAGTCTCTATTTTTTAAAAATAAATGTCCACGTGTGGTCTTTCTCTAATTTTTTTGGGAGCTAAAATTTGTCGGTAGTCGGTTGCAAATATAATAGTACGAGTATCATCTGCATAGTGGAATGATCCAGGTTCCCCTTGCGAAAGCCTGGCAAACATCCAAGAGTATCAATTGTTATGAGAAGCTTCTCGAATTTTCCATTCGAAGTCGAAAGACGTCGCACACGCAAATGGTTGAAGAAGCTAGGTTTTAAGCCCTCTTTTTTTTTAATATTTAGTCCGTAAGAGCAGTTTAGGTACAGTGATGTATAAACAAAGAAAATTGCATTGTTAAATACGGGCAAGTCCACTTTCAGTGTTGGTTTTGGGACATGATGACAATGTTCATTGCGTATACTTTACGAATGGTACTTGTTGATGCAGGAATTCATGAATTAAAAATTAGATTTAATGTTTCTACTACTTTTTTGTACTTGAATTAGTTTCTATTTTGAATTACATTTGTTGAGTAGCTAAAGGCTAAGTTTAGTACTTAAGAAAAGGAAAGATAGAGTCGTCAACTATCACTTAATGGGAGACGAGAATGTCGCCAAAAATTTCTTTCTGTTTGAAGTAGTCAAAGAGTGCGGACGCAATTCAATTGAACAAATAAAGTTACTTTTATAACGTTTTTAGAAAAGTTGTAGTTTCAATTATTATCTTCCGCGATATTGAATTATATTAGTATTCTCGTATTGCGACCACTCTACCAGCAAGCGAGACGGCGACACAAAATATTCTCCTATCCAGCGGCGAGAATTGTGAAAACTCTCACAATTAACAGTACTCGTAGCTTGATCGTGGCCGGTGGAATTAATCCAACAATTAAAATAAAAAAAGTATTTCGGCAAGCCTTGAAAAAAATGAGGTATGTAAAAGCATGATTTCGAGCGTATTTTCATCCTTACGGTTTGTGCACAAATGAATTTTAATATTGTAAAATTTATTTAAATCCTCAAACCCGAGATATAAGTGTAAGTATCTACACACTCTCACAAAAAAAGTCTAAAGAAATAAATTCGGGTGAACCTCAACCGAAATAATAAATTTGCAATTCAATTCATTTAAGGAAGATAGCCCCAATTCACTTCGCACACACAGATAAAAGGTTCCGTTTTCCTATATAAAAAAAGGAATGGTTCACTTTCTGACATTTCTGTCCTTAAGGATATTATGTTTTCTTGTTTTTGTTAAGGCGAAAAATGTACCTCCAGGTGGATGTAATCACCATCCCAGTCGAAAACCCTTTTCAATCGAATTTCTATCGATAAAACATCATCCCCTGGTATTCTATCCTATTCTATCCCTTACTTTGTGCATAGAATGTCCTCCCAACATACTTTTGTTCTGCTCCAGTCAACACACGGGTTCGGTCGCTCTCGTTCTGATGAACATCTTGCTAATAAACAACAACGCAGGATGGAATTTCAAGGAACATTTCTCAATCAACCTCAAAATCGTTAATGAATGGGCAAAGGGATATTATCAGGACGCATATTGCTCGATTGCTCTTGTTGTTGTAGGCAACAACAAATCGCCCTCCAGAGGACAATCAGTCGAAATTAGACATGCGGCTTTTAATTATTATTCCGGAAATTAATTCACTTTTGTTGTTTGAACCCTCCGGTCCGGGTGTGTTTAGGTGAGTGAGGTGAGTTGGATTAGTTGGTCATAATAAATCATATTACGCCGAACGACATAACAACGACGATGAAGCTACAAGCCTCAGGCGGAAACATTTATGTTTTGTAAAAATCGTTTCCCTATAGACTGGAGCGTGTGTACATGTTGAAGGGCGCTTGACACCTTTACCGGAACACACAAACCGGCAGAAGAAGCAGCAAATGCAGAATAGATTCCTTCGTGCGGAGATTCAGCAAAATTTTGTCGGATAAATTCTAAAGTAATAACTCATATGGATGTGGTTCCAGAGTGTGTATGAAAATGTGCGAGTGTGCATTCAACGGATATGGGGTGAAGTTGAATGAAAATGCAAACCTGCACAGATGATACTCGTGATGGATATTTCCTTTCAACCGGAAGTCGTATATTTTCACATTTTGGAATTATTTTGGGCTCGATTTTTGCTGCAGTTGCAAAACTCACGTGTGAGTGAATATGCGAATGTAAACTTTATGAAACATACACACAAGCCTATAGGGAATGAAAGTTGAATTCACTTTGCTTCGAAGGGGTACCTATAGTGTAGCCATGGGTGCATAGGTACAGGAAGTTTGGTTATTATTTTTTGTTTCAGCAAAGTTAGTACCTATGCCGGATTAAATTTTAGAAATTTTGTGTTAGAACGTGAAATGTTACAATCGTAGCATATTTATATATAAAAAAAACCATTGTGTGGGCAGAGCTTTATCATTTTGAATATACGGTTCGTTTGAAGCAAAGGCTTTCGGCATGTGATTTCTCGTATTGAAAAGCGAGGTTCAAAAAATGGAAATGTGCCTTCTACTTACTATCACTTAGCTTTGTTTTCAGGTTAAGCTAGGCTGTAGTAAGAATCGATTTTGTTTTAAGAACTCCATCAATTTGGTGTCTTGCTCCTTTGAACATCATGGTAAAATAAAGTACATGATTAGGGTGAGCGAAAACAAACAATTTAAATCCAGCACATTTGGTATGGTCTGTTTTACCTTTTGATGACAGACGGCGTTACCGCATTGATATTGCCATTGCCAACATGTAAGAATCGTTTTGAGCTCGGCAAAATCACTTAACCCAAGTAAGCATTACAGTTAAGAATATGACTTTTTTCATAATTAGCGTGTGCTAAAGGGATGCAGCACCCAGCAAATGATTCATTGCCTGTTTTTGGGTGCGGCTTACTACTGAAAGAATTGGAGGATAGGAAAGAAGTTTTTGGTGCGATGGGGTTTTCTTTCTCCACAGGTGGCGCCCTAATTGCTTAAGGGAGAATTGAATTGTTGTGTGTATTCAAATTTTACAAAGCATGGCTCTGGTCGGGATTCGAACACACGACTTGCCAATCACTTTGCGAACACTACCATCGCACCATTGCCACCTGCAATGAGATCTCTTCATCTGAAGCAAGAACGCCCGCTGAGTCACTATTAGAGGCCTTACAGAACTCTCTCCAATATTCTACAAGAAGGCGACCACTAACCAAAGAAAAGGGCTGATCATAGTCATAGGACAAAATCCGTCCAAACCGACCAACATTCGAAAAACAAACTGCTGCCATAGAGTGTCTTAGGAATAACAAACCCTAATGCGATCGAGCATTCACGTAAATACGTTACTGCTGCTTTTGCGAAACTCCAAAGGAAGGTATGTCTTGGCTGTACGGAGGCCTTCCCCAGCACGCCTGGCTCCGGCTTAGATGCACTATTGAACCTCCCGCCCCTTGATGTTTACATAATGGGTTGCACAATCAAAGCTATCTCACGTTTAAGAAGAGGTGGCCTTTGGTATAACTCGCAGTGGAGTTTCAACTTGCGCAACGGTTGTCCGTCGACTCCTGTCTTATGGATATGCCGTCTGATGCGAAAGGAATGCAATCCAATCTTTACAGATGGCTCCAAAACCGATCAAAGATCTGGTGCTGGTGTCTTTTTGGAGAGCGACAACATTAGACTTTTCTTCCCGTTAGGCAAACATGCGTCAGTCTTCCAAACAGAGACTTATGCTATCCTAATGGCCATCGACTATGTTGCGAGGAACAGGTGGAGGAGGCGAACTATTTGCGGCTGTAGCGACAGTCAGGCTGCGCTTAAGGCCTTCATCAAACCCTTAACCACCTCCAAAATACTTCGTGAATGCAAAATATCTCTGAATTCGGTCGGAAGGTTGAATTCACTTAAACTTGTCTGGGTCCCGGGTCATAACGGGATCACGGGAAATGAGATCTCCGATGAACTTGCTAGAGAGGGCTCAGAGGAGGACTTCTCAGGACCTGAACCGGCGATATGTCTGCCTTCGTCCTCGGTCAGGGCTTCCATTGACGGTTGGGTTTCATATGAACACAATCGCCGATGGCGTGACTCTCCAGGGTGCAGACAGACTAAGCAAATTCTTCCCGACATCTGTAGGAAATCGGGGGCATTCTTGTTGTCTCTCAAGAGAAAAGGCTGCAGACAGACTAGTGGCGTTCTTACGAGCCATTACGCTTTTGCCAAACACCTTAGGGTGCTAGGCCTAAGCGATACCACCAACTGCGAAGCCTGTGGAGAAAGCGACCTAAGCTCATTATCATTGAAGCGCCTTCTCGGTTTTTTTTTTTTTTTTAGAAAAACGAGTAAATTCTCACATTAAAATGTGGTGTGTCTTCCTGGTAGTACAATGGACCAGTAGAAAAAAAGAATGTTATAAACATTCATGCGTCCTGCACATGTCCAGACAGACAACATTTTAGAAGACAAATTAATATGCAGACGTAGCTGCAATTACGGCTGAAAAACTTTTGCGATTAAATGCTCAACGACGCGCGGTAGCATGGGGAAAAGAAGTTTTCGATGTTAACCAACTTCCTTATACAAGGTGGCGCAAAAATAACCTTCCGATGTTTTTTGGCTGTAATTAAAAAAAAAAAGAAAAACTTTGCTTCTTCTTGTGGATTATTTTTATTTGGTCTTTTAATTTTGTTTACATCAAGTCGAGAATATGATGTCATGTAAATGGCCGCCGCCACAGTTGATTGTCATTTGAGCCCTTTTTATGGCATTTTCCATCACTTTGGCCAAAACTTCCGGCGATAGGTCCTCACATTGTTGACGGATATTGTCTTTAAGAGCTGCAAGAGTCTGAGGCTTGTTGTCATAAACCCGCGACTTCAAAAAACCCCACAAAAAGAAGTCTGGAGCGGTCTGGCGATCTTGCTGGCCAGTGCAAATCGCCAAAACGGGAGATTAGGCGCCCGGGAAATGCATCCTTCAGCATATCGGTTGTGGCACGTGCAGTGTGTGCCGTTGCACCGTCCTGTTGGAACCACATGTTTTCCAATCCCAATTCATCAAGTTGCGGCAAAAAGAACTAGCTGATCATTGCTCTGTAGCGCTCACCATTCACAGTAACCGTTTGGCCCGCGACGTCTTCGAAGAAAAAAGGTCCGATGACTCCTCCAGCGAAAACAGCACACCATACAGTGACTTTGAGCGGGTGTAATGGCTCTTCGTGGGGTACACGCGGATTTTCAGTGCCCCAGAAGCGTAAATTTTGCTTATTTACGTACCCGCTAAGATGGAAATGGGCCTCATCACTCATGATTATTTTTGATGAAAAATCATCTTCCTCTTGGTGGTGATTAAGGATGGCTTGAGCGTATGTTAGACGCGATTGGCGGTCAGCAGCTAACAGCTGATGCACCGTCTGGACTTTGTACGGAAACATCTTCAAATCTTGTACCAAAATTCGCTGTAAAGACCGTCGACTGATACCCATTTGCGTGGCACGTCGTCTGGTCGATGCCGACGGCGCTTCCATGACATCCTCGGCTACAGCAGCAATATTCTCTGCAGAACGGCTACTCCGGGGTCTGCCACGCCTGGCAGCATCTCGTGTTGTGCCAGTCTCTTCGAGGCGAGCGGCTAAACGTCGCAGTGTTTCACCAGTAGGCGTTGGACGGTGTTAGATAAAATTAGTAGCTATACTCAATGCTTTGAAGTGATATTTGACTTCAAAATCTAAAGCAAAAGTGCTGCTATTAACCGTCGTTTTCGACGGCTTTTGGAAATTCATGAGCGAATCTGAAGTGGTATTCTCGAGATCCAGTCGAACTGCTTTATTGTTTCATATATCAGTTCATTACATGTTTACATGTTCCATTCAACGCTTAAGCTATACATTTATAATCTATATACTATATAACATAGGTCTGTCTTACTTACTAACACAACGGGTATTATAGTTTTTCAATAATTCGCGAACGGGTGAAACTCGTTTATTCTTAGAACCTTGCAATTTTTTATATTTAATCGCTCCAAAAGAGGCTAGGGCGGTACTTTTTAAAAGTAACGAGGCATAATAATTATTTATTTATTGTCAACAGGGCTTGTCATCCAAAAACGCTTTTGAAGTGCATCACCGAAGTACCTGTAAGAAGAATCACCACGTAAAATGCCATTTTGCTAGCCCTAGTAGTTCTTGAGATACAGCTATCATACAGTGAGTGAGTGAGTCGTATTGTTATATTATTTATTAAGAAGATTCTTTTCTGGTGAAGATAGAAATGTTGCATATCAGAAAAGTGTGCTATACCGGTTACGAATGTTTAAGATAATTTGTACAAGTATTTTTCAATCTCGGATCTTTTGTATTGCAAGCCCCCTTATACGATATTCTATTTTCCAGACTCGACAACTTAAAGCAAATAAGGATTCACCTTGACATTCAACTTCGTTGCTCTTCATTTTAATGAAAAAAAAAATTCAAAAAAGTAAATGCAAATTTCAATGGAAATGATTTTGTCAGTGAATTTTAAGGGTTCTTTCAGTTTTTTTTTTTTTTTTTTTTCTGTATGACCTCATTCCACCACCAGAGCAGGCAAAAGAAATGTCTGCATCCAACATATTAATATTGTGTGTGCGTACAGGCTGAATACCCGTTCGAATTTCTGTTCCTTTCGCCGCTGCCAGATACTTAATCGAACTTCTGTGTGCAACACATCTGTGCTGTACCCTGTGCCTGATGTGCACACCATATTTGATTCCACGCGATATCCGAATTGAAAACGTGGCGTTTGGATGGGGGTGGGAAACATTTCTTTAAAAGGTTTACGTGTAACCCGGACCCGTTGGGGTTAATGGATTCTTTTCGTTCGCTTATTAAAAATTCATATTGCGAGGGAGAAAATGCTGTAATGTTCACAACCACCATGATACGATATGGGATTTTGTTATTTTCTTTTGAATTTCATTAGGCTCTTGAGGATGCAAATTTGTTTTTGTTCTTCTTTTCTGCTGGCATCAAATAACAGTCAAAAAATCGATAGACGTATATTTAACGTCGAATTGGAAGTGGGCTATATTTCAGCATCTAATGAGTTAAGTTAGTGTACCTAGGTGAAGGCCAATATTTAATGTCAAAACAAGCACTGCAGCTATTGGTTGACTTTTTTTTCTTCATTTTTAGAATCCAGCTTTCGTGGAAGGCGGAGTATAAACAAACCCTGTCATCGTTTTAAATATACTGAGACTCCGAGTTTTAAAAACGCATTCAAGTATTAAAAAAGAGAATGGATGGCTAAACTGTCTCAGGCTCTCCACGGGTCGGGCGCCCGTTAAGTTAGTCGATAAATGTTGATGAAATAAAAAAAATACAACAAACATGTATGCACTTTTGATCAATTTCTTACAACCTCATCGCCTTCCTCTTTTCCCAGAAAATCTATATGCCGCAGCACCAAGCATGGGATCACCGCATAATATTATAGATTTATTGCTTTATTTTGCAGCTCTTTTTATATCCTATTTTATGGGTATAATAATTTTGACTCGTTGATTGTAACATACCTTAATATCGTAGACCATTTAAATCCGACGAAAACAACGATTCACAAGGAAAAGAAGACTTCAAAGACTTTAAGAAACTTGCCTTCCAGGCATGACACTGGTACCAGTCAATGAAAAAAAGTATCTAGGACTTCACCTAAACAGTACGCTCATCTAGCGAAAACGCATGAACGAGATCTTAAAGAAGGCGACCCTTTGCTCTCAGGATATGAAGCCCAGCGGGGAAGGTCTGGGGATGCAGCCTGAGCATCTTGCGATGGATGAACATTACAATTGTTATAAGGATGGCAAAAGCAGGGATTGCAAGGGAGAAATGCATTGGTTAAAAATGAAACGATGAATTACTCAAAAACCTTCCATTCTTGGCCAAACACAGTTACGAGAGATTTAACTTTGCGAAGAATTTCCAAACAATGATCAAGGATAAGGATGACGGGCGATGAATTCACAACTAGACTGAGCAAGTAACAGACAAGGTGGTACACAGATGGCTCGAAAACCGACGAAACAACTGGTGCAGGAGTGTTTGGGCCAGAAGTCCATGGGCAAATGTATACGAATATTTCAGGGAGAAATTTGTGCCATAAACAGACAGGTGCGTTCGGACAAATTGAGATTGCAACATAGCAATAATGTCTGACAGCTAAGCAGCCATCAATACACTTGACATTTATGAACGTCTTTAAGTCAAAATTGGTACCCATTTGCAGGGTAGCTGGCCACGCAGGCATTATAGGTAACGATTTCTGGTAAGAAAAGGGGCAGCAGAACTCTCTATATGACCTGAATCCTTCTGAGGGATCGGAAAACACACTCCAAGCAAAGAGTTTAAGAAACTGGAGAAAGAAACAAGGGTTAGAACCTTTCTTAACTTCCAAGGTCTATGGCAAGCTCAGACACTCTTGAGAAACTACAACCTGAAGAGATTTATAGCTTGAGTCAGAGTTAACAAGAATACTGACAGGTCTCCATCAATTTTCGCGGCGATCCCGCTGAAACTCCAGACTACGTTTTGGAATCAAACCATGGATCCACTCATCTTACTCATTTTCAGATTCGTGAAGGAAACTGAACTGCAGGCTGTGCTCTAAGGTGCGTGGCCTGCAAGTTTAAGTCAGAGCAAGACTTAAACACAGTTTGTGTATTGTGAAGTGTATTTCGAGGGTCTCTGAAAGAGGGAACAAACCCCCCAAAGGTATAAACCGGCGACACAATAGATCACAAGGTCGCCGGAAACAATGATTTCTATTTTTATTATTATCATTATCATTATTTTTATTATTGTTATTATTATTATTATAAGATCCCTAAAAGATACGATCGCCCATGTTCTATATTTCGAACAACAATGAATTGAAATCGAAATAATAACGAAAGTGAATTTGGTTGTTTATTCGATAAAAATGCGAATTGTGTATTGGAATTTCGAAAATTCGAAATTTGGCAGTTGAAAGTGTAGTGATGCGAATACATGAGAACACAAGCGTCTATAGGGATCTCCAATACTGAGCCAGGGTCTTGGAAATGGCGGATGAGCCCTTAATGGTTCGAGTAATTGTAATTCGAAATTTTCGAAAACAATCGAAATTAAGAATATGGAATTTAATCCTGATCGGAAGTGGATATCGATTTCGAATCGATGCCATTTCCAATTCTACTTTCACTTGGTCTGTGCATTCAACTAGGATCGAGTGTAGATTATGTCGCCTATTTTTCTAAAAATGTCCAATTTTCAAACGTAACAGGCATTAAGTTGACAGATAATTTAAGCGGAAAAATAGAATTCGAATTGTAGAATCGAGTTACATAGTTGAACCCCAGCATCAAAAGTTTTATCGATATACCAATGTCCATCACCACTTTTGAGGCCCTAAAATATGACATTGAAAGCTGAAGTTTGGAACATTTACTCTCTGCCCTGCTCAATCGAACTGAAGCTTTTCGTTACGTTTTTTTTAGACAAATGCATTCATGACTTTAATAGCCGCTTGGCTGGCAGAGTATCCGGTGGAGATTTTAGCGCGAAAGTGGTGTATCCGTTATTTCTTGGTTAAAGAAGCGATTGCCGTTTATTCAGAACAATTCGCTCAAGCACGGAATTTCACAGAAGATCCCTGCAGCCGTTCCGAGACCATCTTTGAACCGTCGAAGTAGATATCTATCATTTCCACTTCTTTCGAAGCATTCTATTGAGGCCCCACGGAAGCATACCCAGTTCGGATTTGTGGAGCGAAATCCCCAGGAATAGATGGAATTCGAGCTGTCGACATAAAAAGCCATGCCAACATTTTTGTTCCCATCCTTTGCAGGCTGATAAATCTGAGCAATTGAAAATTCCGGCAATGCTTAAAACCGCTGTGGTTAGACCTATTTACAGGGGTGGAGCTAAAAATCAACTAACCAACTATCGGCCGATATCCATACTGCCAGTTATTGAAAAATGCCTGGAGGGAGTAATTGTTAGAAGACCACAGAGCTTCATAAATAAGCATTCTATCAATCACCCAAGTCAGTACGGTTTTCAAAAAAACAAAAGTACGGGCAAAATGTTAGGCGAATTCGTTAACTGTGTCAATGAGAGTCTCAACAAGGGCCACCATGTCTTAGTTTTATTCATGGATTTAAGCAAAGCATTCGACAAGTTAGACCATGCAAAACTGTTTAAAGAGCTTGGAAGGCTCGGCATAAGAGGGATCATGGCGGACTGGTTTGCAGAGTACCTGCGCCACAGATTGCAAAGCGTTATGATCAAAAACGTATTCAGCGAGAAAAAGAATGTGAAATACGGTGTCCCTCAAGGTTCAAAGCTGGGTCCAATCCTCTTTATACTATATGCAAACGAACTACTTCGAGTTTTTAAACAGAGTGTTGCTTTTGCTTTTGCGGACGATACGGCAATTGTTGTTGGACACAGATGCCTAGAATCTGCCTTGACGATGATGCAGGAAGAGTTTAATGCTGCTGTGAGATGGTGCCACGACAACGGTTTGGTGATCAACGCTGAAAAAACAAAGATGGTGCATATTGGAGGACCCAGTTTCCAACCTACACCAAACAGAATCTACTACGAAAACAATGCATGTCTTAGTACACCCAGGAAAACTATAGACGTAGTAGATAGCTGCGTATGGACCTGAAGAAAGCCTTGTTTGCGGTAGCTCATCTTCGACACCATGCTACTGTGCCTGTTCTGAAATAAGTCTACTATGCCCTACTGAAGTCAAAGCTGCGGTATGGTATACTTGCGTGGGGAAACGCTGCGAAAACACACATTCAGAAGTTACAGAGGCTGCAAAACTCTGTGCTGAAGCAAATTAACGTCAACACTCAACGGGGTCACGAAAGGAATTTCGATGTCCTTAAAGTCGATCAAGATGACACAAGATGACACTGGTTTTAGGAACTTCGATGATAGGCGTTTCATTCGCCCACTCGATCATGCGGTAAATACACGAATACGTGCCCAGTATATGCTGCAAGTATACCCAGATCCTACAACAAGTACGGTAGACGACAACTGTTGAACAGCGTTCCAGCAATTTTAAACGAACTACCTCGAGAACCCGTCACCATTCAAAATGTCACAATGAGAACAAAAAGCATTAAAAACTTTTTTTTTAAACTCAAATAACGCTTAATTACAAAAAATAAAAAAAAAATTAAGAAGTAAACTTCATTTCAAATTAAATATAAGAAAACCTTGAATTTAACTTCAACCAAAATTAAAATTTAAAATTAATTTAATTAATTTTTTTTATAGAAGCTAGAGCACCTTACCTAGACTTTTTTAATATATTAGAAATACAATCTTCGGCAGAAATATTTAAATATTGTTAAATTGCTTATGAAAAATAAAAAGCTCTTTGAATCGAAATTGAAATTGAATTGATCCCGCTGCCTTAAGGGGATGAAATATGAGCTAGGATTTAGTTATTACCTACTTATCAAACAAGTAAGTTTAAAAATAAATCGTAAATAAAAAGTGGATTTCTTTCTTATTGAGAAAACGTTATTGCGGTAAATTGGCATAATTGATGCCAGATTGCATTTTCCCTCCTTCCAAGAAGCATCGTTCAATCAGGTTTATAAGCTTGGACAACATTGGTGAAACCCCATTTTTATCAAACCTAAGAAACAACGTTCCAGCTTAAATATTTCCGCAATTCTCTGCGAATAACAAAATTACTTGTGAAGTCTTCCAATGAAGCTGAGTTTTTCACTATACTATGGAATGCTACACAGTTCATATTATATCTAACTACTTTTCGTGGACAGCAAAATAAAAGTAACGATATTAAATGTCTTTCTAAATTAATGCCACGAATAGCTAAAGGACCGAAATAGGACATTTCGCTCCCCCAATAAATACAAATTACTTCCGCACGATTACCAAAATAAAGGCCAACACGATGTTGAGTACATTTTGGTTAACAGTTTTCACTTTTACAAGAAATTGCTATAAAATAGTCCGATTTAGGTAATGGAGGTCTCAAGAAAGTTTAACACGATATTCCACACCCAACAAAAAAAAAAGGTGCAAAGCTCCTTCCAAAAACGAAAAAAAAAAAAAAAATACCGAAATAGAAACACAAAACACATTGACTCGACAAATACGACTATGTCAAGCTAACAAAAAAAAACTCAATGTATTCAAGGACGCGTTTTGCTGAACCAACAGTTATAACTGAATCGCAAGTATTTTCTATTTTCAGCCAAACATCCGCAACACTCAAACACACGCTGTCCTGACTCCTGACTGCGAAAATACTTTGTTTTTTTTTCTGTTCTCGTAAAAGTACAAGGGAAGGTAATTTATTAGCCCTGCAGAATGGTATGAGCAGGAAAATGTCCTTATTCGGCTGATTGCTTTGTGAAAATGGCCCATTTTTGGGAATATAAACTATCAGTGCTTACATTTTAAATTGTCAACGTTAATCATAACCAATGGGAGAGTGTTTCCACTACTGCAATTGGTATAGGGAAAGTTTAACGTTTTGCAGTAGGGAGTTGTCACAACGGGGATGGTAAATGTTTTCCATTTGAAGGCTGTGCGTGCTAGTTAAGGTAGTTAAATTGAAAGGCCGTGAACATGAAAATGTTTACTAATAGACACTCGCAACTAGAACCCAGGTCGTAGTTAAGGAAATAATCAGTTAGTATTGCAGGTATGAAGTCACTTTTTGTGTACACATCTGACAGCTAGTAGTTACTTTTAAGAATAAAACAATTTAGTTTATAGTGTGATACTTTTACGGCCTTTATTTTAATACAAAAGACTGTATATAAAGGGTGATTTTTTAAGAGCTTGAGAACTTTTTTTTAAAAAAAAACGCATAAAATTTGCAAAATCTCATCGATTCTTTATTTGAAACGTTAGATTGGTCCATGACATTTACTTTTTGAAGATAATTTCATTTAAATGTTGACCGCGGCTGCGTCTTAGGTGGTCCATTCGGAAAGTCCAATTTTGGGTAACTTTTTCGAGCATTTCGGCCGGAATAGCCCGAATTTCTTCGGAAATGTTGTCTTCCAAAGCTGGAATAGTTGCTGGCTTATTTGTGTAGACTTTAGACTTGACGTAGCCCCACAAAAAATAGTCTAAAGGCGTCAAATCGCATGATCTTGGTGGCCAACTTACCGGTCCATTCCTTGAGATGAATTGTTCTCCGAAGTTTTCCCTCAAAATGGCCATAGAATCGCGAGCTGTGTGGCATGTAGCGCCATCTTGTTGAAACCACATGTCAACCAAGTTCAGTTCTTCCATTTTTGGCAACAAAAAGTTTGTTAGCATTGAACGATAGCGATCGCCATTCACCGTAACGTTGCGTCCAACAGCATCTTTGAAAAAATACGGTCCAATGATTCCACCAGCGTACAAACCACACCAAACAGTGCATTTTTTGGGATGCATGGGCAGTTCTTGAACGGCTTCTGGTTGCTCTTCACTCCAAATGCGGCAATTGTGCTTATTTACGTAGCCATTCAACCAGAAATGAGCCTCATCGCTGAACAAAATTTGTCGATAAAAAAGCGGATTTTCTGCCAACTTTTCTAGGGCCCATTCACTGAAAATTCGACGTTGTGGCAGATCGTTCGGCTTCAGTTCTTGCACGAGCTGTATTTTATACGGTTTTACACCAAGATCTTTGCGTAAAATCTTCCATGTGGTCGAATAACACAAACCCAATTGCTGCGAACGGCGACGAATCGACATTTCACGGTCTTCAGCAACACTCTCAGAAACAGACGCAATATTCTCTTCTGTACGCACTGTACGCATTCGTGTGGTTGGTTTAATGTCCAATAAAGTAAACTGAGTGCGAAACTTGGTCACAATCGCATTAATTGTTTGCTCACTTGGTCGATTATGTAGACCATAAATCGGACGTAAAGCGCGAAACACATTTCGAACCGAACACTGATTTTGGTAATAAAATTCTATGATTTGCAAGCGTTGCTCGTTAGTAAGTCTATTCATGATGAAATGTCAAAGCATACTGAGCATCTTTCTCTTTGACACCATGTCTGAAATCCCGCGTGATCTGTCAAATACTAATGCATGAAAATCCTAACCTTAAAAAAATCACCATTTATATAAAATTGCGACAAAAATCTCTTCCAAAATTAAGTGCTTAGTCAGTTCGATGTTTATCTTTTATCCGGTTTCCACAACCCATAATTATGTCAAGACATGCGTCATGTTCATGCCTATGATTATGTGTCAAATGCAGACCGCAAATTTATGCCCTTCATTGATTTCTTGACATTCATCTCTGTGAAACCATCATGTGATTTTGACATTTGAGGTTTGGCAGTGGCTTTTAACAATCAATTTCATTGGTTTTGATTGGATTCACAGTCATAAGCGAATATCGGAGAATGGCACAAAAAATATTTTGCAATGATAAATGAGAAGGTTTTAGATTTATGACGAATTTTAAAATCGTGGAAAGATACGACTAGTAAATAGTTTATTTAATATGATGAAGTTTATTAATTAAAACAAATAATAAGCGAATATCGATTTGTTTTTTGATCGCCATCGTCATGTTGTAGAATTTCTTTATAATTTATGCAAAGAAAATGGCAGACAGTCTCACATTTATGGACCGTTCACATGAGTCCGACCTGCGAGAACGAGCGAAAAGACAAATTGCGAAAAACAATTCTTATGCGTTTATGTACAGAAAATTGCAAATACATGGTTGCCACTATTATTAAAAAAAAATCCCTGACTTTCCCTGACTTTCTCTGACCAAGTTTTCAAGATTTCCCTGACCAAATTTTGCAAATATAGGAAACAAAAATGACGCATTTAAACACTATTACCAAATATTTAAAGAACAGAAAAATGGTATAGTTCTAAACATTCCTTTTAAAAAATATCAATAAAACAACCAGTTGAGAACAGGACATACCTTATTTTTTCAAAAGGGAGAGTTGATAATTTATATTGTCTTCTTCAACCTGGGCTTGAATGCGAATTTTTGCTTTTTCCTTATGAAGTTTTTTATTTGTATTGTATTTATTGCAGCAGAATATTTATACATTATTTTCTTAAACTATATTGCACAATTTACAGAGTTATGGTATAAATCTACCTTACTACTGATAATCTTTTAGACATTTTAATAAAGAAGAAGAACTAATTAACAAAGTATTTGAAGGAAAAGCTACAGGAAAAAACTTCATTAGAAAAAAAACAAAAAAAAAATAATTAAACAACAATAATAATATACAACATAGATTGATGAGAAGAAGGGTGGGCGGTGCGGGACCTTTTTCAAACCAAACTTTAAGTTTTACATATAAAAAACAAACTAAAAATGATTATAATTTACATCAATGTGAATAAATAAATGAATAACTAAATATCAAAGGGAAATCTAATAAATTAACATGAAAGCAAAATATAACAACAAGTAAGTAAATATAATAAACAAAATAAATAATTACAAAAAATCATATAACAAATAAATAAATAACTACAAAAAATCATACAAATAGTGAATAAAGGAAATAAATAATTAAGTTTAATATCACATAAAGAAGTTAAATTAAATAAAAGAACTATAACTATAAAGCTAGGTTTGAAATTAAAGGGTTATCTGAAGATAAGCAAGATGTAAGATAACGTTCATTAAGTTTGGCACTTCTAGTTGCTACCATTTCCGTATTTAAAATATTGTGAAGTTCAGCTGTTGAAAATGTCCATGGAAGCTTAAGGATCATTTTCAAAGGCTTGTTTTGAGCTACTTGGAGTCTGCTAATATGACTAGCTGCACATTTACCCCATGCTGGTGAACCATAAAACATAATTGCTTGGAACACGACTTTAAAAATCAGCAGCTTGTTTTCATTGCTTAGTTTGAACTTCCGATTTATAAAGGGATAAAGGGTTTTAATGCTTATATTGATCCTTTTAATTACTTCTTGTACATGCATGCCAAAGGTTAAAGTTTTATCAAGATGGACTCCAAGATACTTAGCACTTGAACGCCATTCAGTGTTTACACCATTTACTTGAAGATTGTTTCTCGGAAGGAAATAGGCTTTTCTTTTTCGTGTGAAAAAGATAACCTGTGTCTTTGAGACATTAATTCTAATCTTCCAGTCGAAAAAGTAATCTTGAATGACATTTACTGCAGATTGCAAGTTTGTTTCAATGTTGAAACCAACTGAATCTGACGAGAAGATACAGGTGTCATCGGCAAATATTGCTTTTTCGCAATTGTTTAAACATGGGAAATCGTAAGTGAAAATAGTATAAAAGATTGGACCAAGCACCGATCCTTGAGGTACACCTGCTGATATGTTATAGATATCAGAGTACCAATTATTTATCGAAACCTTGAATTTTCTTTCAAACAGAAATGATTGAATTGTTTTGATTAAGTACATAGGAAACTGAAGTCTAAGAGGTTTATGTAATAAAGCATCATGCCAAACTGTATCGAATGCTTTCTCGACATCAAGAAGTACCATTCCTGTACTTTTTCCTGTGCTAAAATTTGTTTTTACATATTTTGTTATTCGATGAACTTGGTGGACTGTACTATGATGAGCCCTAAAACCAAATTGTTCAAGTGGTAAAATGTTATGACTTGTTATTTGAGAAACAACTCTACTTTAATAATTTGCTCAAAACATTTACTTAGCGAGCTTAACAAACTTATTGGTCTATAGTTGCTTGGTATGTTTGCGCTTTTACCAGGCTTTAAAATTTGTGTAATCTTAGCTGTTTTCCATGCATTAGGAAAGTAACTTGACTTCAGACAACAGTTAAATAGTAGTTGTAAATATTTGATTCCCGATTTCGGCAAGTTCTTAAGATATACATTTTTAATGCAATCAAAACCTGCAGATTTTCTTGATTCAAAATTACATCGCTGACATCTTCAAAAGTAGCATCTACGTGAATGCCATTCGAAGACCTTACATTTATGGTATTCATTGAGTCACTGACAACTGATTCGACAGCGGTATTGCAAGGAGTACTGCCAGTTAGCAAATGGTTATCGTAGAAAGTTTCTGCTAGGATATTTGCCTTTTCAGTACTAGAGACCATTACTTGGCTTCCTACTTTAAGAGCTGGAATTTGAGTGTTCTTTTTTTAAATTATTTTTACTATGTTCCAAAATGGTTTGCTTCCTTTATCTAAACTCTGCAGTTTATGATTCCAAGATCGATTCCTAAAAGTTGAGATTGAATCTTTTATTAAGACATTAAGAATCTTAACTTTAGAACTATAGAAAGGATCTCTTGTTCTAATCCATTTTCTCCGATTACTATTACGGATTTTTATTAGTTGAAGGATGTTACATAATAGGTAATTTGTTTGCAATAAGAGAATGAATTTCTTTTTTAGGAACTGCCTTTTCAATACTTTCTTCTAGAGCTTTCGTAAAACAAGAAATACTACGGTCATTCAACATTTGGTAACCTGGATCGGATTTCTCTTTTATATGTTTTCCAGTTTGCATTTTTAATGTCTAGAATTTCATTTGTTATTTGCAAAGGCGATGTTAAAGAACTAATTAGGACTGGAAAATGATCTGAGCTTAGCTCTTTTATCACTAAAGGTTGGTTGAAAAGGCTGGGCATGTTGCTCAAGAAAAAATCCAAAGTTGATGGATTTGACCTATTATTGGCAGGGCAATAGGTCGGATGGGGTGGATACAAGATATGAAATGGATGCCTAGTGTTAAGGTTAGCTAGAATATTACCCCATGCATTCGCTCTTAAGCATCCCCAACTTCTGTGCCTGCAGTTAAAATCACCCCCAAATAGGTATGTATCATTTATACTGATAAGCTTCCTCAAAACGTTATTTAAATGAAAGCGTTTCTCCACATTAGCTGAACCTCCAGAAAAATAAACAGAAAATATTTTTAACCATTTGCAAAAGGTATTGGGATTCCTAAGTTTTGAATTACTTTAGTATTAACAACTGGGATTACTACGTGTCGTATGGTTTTCTTCACTAACACGGCAACACCCCCCCCCCCCCCCCCCCCCCCCCTTCTCATCCTCTCTATCAAGACGATAGCAACTATACTCTACATTTGTTAATTTGTCTTCAGAACTCAACTCAAGTTTCAGAAACTAAACCTACTCGTACATCTATATTATGCTTATTAAGAAAAGCAAACAATTCTGTGGATTTGCATCGAATGCTTTTAGCATTGCAACATAAGTTTTTTATTTCTTCCTCCCTTTTTCTTTTTAATACGTTTACTATCTTCTTTTTTTTAATTTAAGTTTTTCTTCTAACTGCTGTCTATAGCGGCTATGAGAGGATCGAACATTAAATATTAATTTTGAATTTATTTCCACTTTCGATACTCCCCCAGCCTCTTTCACGCCATCTAACACTCTTCTCTGAGCGACTAGTGACTCCTCAAGGAGGTTTTCGACCAAAAGAGTCTTGGTAATTGAGAAGCCACTCTCAACTGAGGCGTTTCCGTGCGATAAAATGTAACACATTTTTATAACATGCCAAAGATCTTTAAAATGTTCCTTTTTGCCAAAAAGCTGAAAGTAGATCCATCAACTCTACAGGTAGATTCGTTGATTATAAAGCTTTTGTTCTCCTCTTTGCATCTGCACATGCATTTATGTACTGCAATTTTGCCCTTTCCGCGCATGTATCAAACAATCGGTTGGCATTATATAAAATTTGAAGCAAATTTTTGAATCTTTTGTTTTGCAAAATATTTCTAGGATTAAGACCGCTCACGGTTACAATCAAATCGTATTTTAATGGGCTTCGTTCTTCGATGTTTGATATTATGCTTATAATAATTTTGTGGCAATCCAGTTTAAATTTTAAAATATCTTTTTCCGAAAAATTGTCTTTTTGTTTTATTGCATTGATGATTTTCGTTGCTTTGAAGCCAACGTCAACGTTTTTTTAATTCCAGAAGATTGGATGCACTTGAAAGATCGATGGACACAAGTTGACATCCTATGGAGCATACGCTGATATACTTTTTTTTGACGATGCGATGCAATAAGTTTTTAACCATTATGAGGAGATCTTCATAAAAGTAAAATATCAATGGTTTCTCGCCTTGAAATTTTGATAAAAATGGTTCACAATCATATGTAATTGTATGGAAAAATGCAAGTTTGCAGCCTAACAATTTGTCTTGGAAGTATTTTTTTACGTATTCAATTGGCCTTGTTTTTGGGAAATCTGAATTTGTCATAGAAAAAAGTGCTTCAACTCATCAAAAATGTTCAGGCATCTCTCTAAACAGATTTTGTTTTCGAGCCAACGTACACCGCAATATTTCAGGGGAAATCGAGTACCATCAGTTTTGGAGGTAAATAAGCTTCTTCTTGCTAATTTCCACAGACGAGTTCAAGGATGCTCTGGTGGAAATAATATAGAGACACCACCTTATCTCTGCGACAATAGAATCGGTTTTGTCGAAAGTAAAATATTTTGTTTGTGTATTTTGAGCGTTAATATTTTCTGGCGTATTTTGAGATGTTTTTTTGACTACTAGAGGCGACCAATGAATCAGACGCAGTGAAGAAAGTATCAATTTTTTGTGACGTCAAGCTTTAGAATTTGACTTATGCGCTAGTCCGTTTTGAGGCGACACCAAAGCCCTTTGGCCCATGTTGCTTAACTCAAATTCTTTTTTGCATAATTTGCATCTTGCTTTGCCGTTATTGCCTAAAAATAAAAACTATTCTATACAAAATCTTCCTTAGTAAAGGAAGCAAATTTTGCTAAACAAAGTCAATCGAAATAGACTATTTTGATTTTTGATGTACCTACACATAAGTTTGCATGTCTTTTTTTCGGAAAGCATGAAGATGTGGTTTTCCATTTAAGCATTATCTCAGACTTTTCGTAGCGCATGGATCGAAAAATAGGATTGATATGATTTTCAGTGCTACTTGGCATCTCCATTAGCTGTTTAGCAATTAATACAACTGCGTGCAAACGCTATACTTTCTCGAAACCAAAATCGTCTCAATGAATCAAATAAAAAAAAATCTCCAATATATATAATAATGTATGTTATTAGATATAAATGGTGGATTAGTGAAATGGTGCGTAGGTAGATATATCTCGAAAGATATCGAGATCTGCGAAAATAAGAAAAAAGGTGGATTCATGAAAAGTAATATTTTTGCTACAGAGGCTCCAGACTTCAGAGCTTGACATAAACTTTTTTTTAATATTATAAAAAAAAATATACACACAGAGGGAATTTTCCCTGACTGTTTTCGAAATTCCCTCACATTCCCTGACCAAATGTTCGTTCCCTGACTTTCCCGGACTTTCCAGTCCAGTGGCAACCAGGAAATACTAATCAAAGGACAAGATATTTGACTAATACTTCACTGCGCATTTAGAACACGGATTTTCATGTCATTTTTCATTTCATTTCATTTATTTATTAACAAAGGCCTTGCGACGAATCTCATTTGTGGCTTAAAAATACAGTGATCCCCGGATAAGTGACCCTCGCTTAATTGCGTTGCTCGCTTAATTCATCCGAAAACTGAGCAAACAAAGCATTCCATAAGAAATGTACACAACTTTTCCCGTTTAAATGCCTCCCGCTTAAATGCGTTACCCGGTTAACTGCGCTACAAAAAGTAAAGCTTCTCATTAAACGTCATACGAAATCTCCCGGTTAAATGAACACACACAATAAAAGCATTGAAAACTTGTTGTGCTTCAGCTTTAATAAAATCAAAGACACTTGTCAGATCAATTGTCAAACTGACATAACATACACTTCGCTTCAACTGAATAAGCACAAACATTTCCTAAGCTGCGTTGTCCATTTTTTCAAAACCTTGTGCCGTAAGCGTTTCAACAGTGCGAAGGGTTATCAATAGTACCAAACATCTGAAATGGTTAAAAATTCAAAAGAAACCACCATTTAACGAGAAACGGAAGTGTATGCGCTTAGAATTTTCTAGGCTCCATACGAGTCTTAAAAATGAATGCAATGAATGATGATGCAAACTGTTTGAGTATGATGTTGACAAAATAAATCGGAAAGAATATTTCAAAAAGTACCGCCATTTTTTTCCTGATTCCCTTGCAAAGCAATTAATATGGAAAAATGCAGTTTTATTTTGCGTCAACTGAATAGACACAAATATTGAAATTGGAAATAAAAGTTATTGGGATTAAATGAAACAAGTTTTTCTTAAAATAGTTTGTTATTGGTTAATTTTAGTAGTGGGTACTGCCGCCTTTATTCGTAATAGTTTCGTAAATTCGATCCGGCATGGAATCGTACAACCTCTTATGTAGTTTTGCGAAATTTCCCTCCAGGCCAGTTTAATGGCTGCAATAAGGGATTCTCTGTCCTCAAACTGACGGCCAGACTCATAAACTTTTCGTACTAACCATCCCCAAACGTTTTCTATAAGGTTCAGGTCCGTTGAGTACGGCGGCCATTGAAGCAATTCCACATTCTGCTCCTCTATCCAATTTTGTACTATGCGCGCCGTGTGGATGGGGGCGTTGCCCTGCTCAAAAGTTCAGTTTATGGGTCAAAAAATGCCTGCAAATTTAGGAAAATTTCTTTTTAAAATTCCTTTATAACTTAATGTAGTAATTTTTGAGGTTTTTAACTTCAAGCTCAATAGTGCCATAGTAGCTAACTGCTCCCCATACCATAACACCACCTTCTCGACTATGATGCCGCGCTAAAAATCGTTCTTCTTTCCTCATATCGTGGAAGTAATAATTAAACCCATCAGGGCCATCAAAATTAAACTTCTTTTCATCCGAAAAAGCTACGTGACGGCATTCATTTTTAAGACTCATATGTAGCCTAGAAAATTCTAAGCGCATACACTTCCGTTTCTCGTTAAATGGTGGTTTCTTTTGAATTTTTAACCATTTCAGATGTTTGGTACTATTGATAACCCTTCGCACTGTTGAAACGCTTGCAGTAACACCGGCTTTCTGCTTTATTTTTGCCGCAGAGTCGCAGGAATTGGAAGCACATCTTAAAATTGCTCTTCGATCAACCGCTGTTTTTGCCGTTTTTTGACCTCCTTTCATGTTTTTTCCGTGCGAATCTTTGCTTCTTAAATAAGAATAGACCACACTAGAACTTCGTCCAATTTTGTCAGCGATGGAACGCCCGGTTGGTCCTTGGTCTTTTAGTAAATCGATTTGAGCTCTTTCAACACTATTTAGAGATTTTGATCTACCCATTTTTCTTTGAAATACAATTAATCAAACAAAATTCACTAAAAGTACTTCAACTGTTGATATAATGTGTCAATCTCCACAGAAAACTTATAACCAGCGAAAATAATGACTTTGTGTCTATTCAGTTGACGCAAAATAAAACTGCATTTTTCAATATTGAATGCTTTGCAAGAGAACCAGAGAAAATATAGCGGTACTTTTTGAATTATTATTTCCGATTTATTTTGTCAACATCATACGCAAACAGTTTGCATCATCAAATGATATATTACGGCACAAGGTTTTAAAAAAATGGACAACGTAGCTTAGAAAATGTTTGTGCTTATTCAGTTGAAGCAGAGTGTATGTTTAGAGTGCGTCGTCAAAATAATCAAAGTTTCGTGCCTGTGCCGTGGATTGATTTAGGAATATCTACAGGTTTTTATGAATACATTTAATGAATTGTAATAAATAAAATGAATTGTGGGCCAAATATGGATGTTCTACAAAATCAAGAAACCATTTTTGAAAAGTCGAAGACTTGAAATGTGACAGCAAACGATTCAGAAGTGGAGCCTGTCCTGAAGTTGAACGAGCAGTTCGGTTTAACCAAATGAGGGCGTCTGGAGCAATAGTTTCTTCAAATATGGTTTTGGAGAAAGCAAAGCAGTTTGCAATCGAAATGAAAAAAAGACTTCAATCCAACGGCAGGGTGGCTATGACGTTGGCAAAAACGAGAAGGAATTTCATTGAAAAGGATACATGGAGAAGGCTCCTCACGCGAGGAGGTGCCGAAGATTTTCATACACATTATCTCTCCAATAAATAAACACATGTAATAATAAAACACAGGTACTACATAATACGTACCTAGTATAATGAATTTCTTGTTCTTTTTAATACATATCTACATAGACTGAATACTTTTTGTACTTATTTTTATAATGATTAATTTTATAATGCGTATATGAAGATGCTAATAAAAATGATTTATTGCGTTGTCAATGCAATAAAGCAGGGTTTTCCTTATTGCGTCGACAATGCACTTAAGCGGAATTCTCGTAATTGCGTTCCTCGGATAAATGAGTTGAAAATTGTACATTTTCCCCGACACAACAATCCGGGGATTACTATACATTTATGTTAAGTTATGAACATAATAAGTAGAGAGTCAAGCACGGAAATTATTAAGAGGAATTCACAAACATATCCAAAAAAAGAAAGAATATTAGATACATGATAACTAATGAATTACTGATCAAAAGATTAATGAATAAACAAAGAGTGAAAAAGCAAAGCTGTGGTGGGGTCCTGGAGATATTCCTTTAAAGAGCGGATAAAGTTATCTAAGTTGACGATTGTTTTAAATCGAGCAGGTAATCTATTCCATATCCTGGCGCCTAAAACGAAGAAAGATGTACGAGTCTGTATTGTTTAACTAATTGGAATATTGATGTTGTTGGAACGCGTTGAGGTTGAAAATTCCAGTTTATCGTATAAGTACGCCGGTGTCCAATGGCGGACCAATTTAAAAATAAATTTACAAATTTCAATAGTGAAATGTGACATCAATGAACTGCCAAAAACACAATTAGACAAATGAGACGCATGGTCAAACCTTCTTAACGAGTGAATAAAACGAGTACACGAATTGAGAGCCACCTTTAATTTTTGTTTGCTGACTGAGTCCATCGCACTATACCAAGGGGATCCATAGGTTATAATTGGGGCTAGTAAAGTTTTAACCAGCATTGGTCTTTTTTGCTGAGGTACGTAATACGACAATCTCCATAACCGCCTAAGTCCTCCGTAGATACTACAAACTACCTTCTTAACATGATCACTCCAAGTGAGAGTTTTGACTGTATTGAATCACATGTCCATTTAAAACTATTTCAGGAAAATAGGATTCGTCCAAACTGTTTTTATAAATAAATATACTTTGTGATTTAGGCCCGTTTGCTGATACGAATCTTAAATATTTAACTATCGCTTAAGCGCCTAAGTAATACTTAACGGGTTGCACGAAAAACAAAGTTAATCTTTAATTTCCGTATGTGACACTTAAATTAAGCCCCAGAAATAGTTCGTCATAAGGAGCCTAAGTAAAGCTTAAAGACTTTTAAAGGTTATGTTGGCAGTTTTATTGATTTTGTGACAAAAAAGATTGCAGTCAGCAACAATGGATTTTAGGCTCCTGGATTTATTAGAAGACGATGTCGAGGTGCTTGAAATTATCGAAGTAGGAGTTCCCCGACAAATATACGAAAGAAAGGAATATTTTCATTTCTTCGATGAGCTTTCTTACTACAAGCGATTCCGTCTGACTAAAGAAATGACTCTGATTGTTTTGGAACAGATAGAGACACGTTTGGAGTGCCCCTTTAATAGGTAAAAATCCATTTTTGGCTTTTAATTGAAGATCATTTTATTTTAAGAATTGTTAGAAATAATTCTATAGCGCCAATCAACCAACTTTTGGTTGATCTACGCTTTTTTGCGACTGGGAGTCATCTTTTAAGCATTGCTGATTTCGGAAGAATGCATAATTCAACAGTTTCAAGAATCGTTTTAAAAGTTTCGACGTCAATTGCTGCTCTCTATACACAATACATAAAATTCCCCAATACATCAACCGAAATCGCATGGGTAAAAAGAGAATTCTATAATACTCGTATATGTCCATGTAGCTTCTTTTCCGTCTGTAATTGGCGCAGTGGATGGAACTCATATCAAAATTCAGTCACCTGGTATGACAACCCAGCGAATTTAGTATTTTTTCTTGATTTATTTTAAATTGTATTAGTTAGGTGATTCAGTTCCAGAAGTCTTCAGGAATAGAAAAGGGTACTTCTCAATTAACGTTCAGGCGACGTGTGCTTCGAACATGGTTTTTACCAGAAAGTTTAGATTTTGATAGAGACGAACTTCAGCGAGCCATCGACCTTGGGCAAATTGAGAATCGTGTTGAGTCAACTAAAGGAGTTCAACGTTGCTTAATATGGGGATGCAAAAGCGTGCGAACTTAATAAATAATTATTTTGGAAGACTGTAAGGTTTAAAAATGGACGCTGTACAACTTAAATTTTTCAGTTTTTATTAGATAAATGAAATAAAAAATTTAAATTAAATGTTGAATAAATTTTCCATGTCTTTTAAAATATTACAGGCTTCGCCTATGCTAGAGGATTGATTTTTTTTTTTAAATCTCCGCCTTTATTTCAATTGATTTTTCCAGTGACTTCTTACGTAGTTCATGCTCAATTGATAATTGGTAATTTTTTTTGGTTGGCTTCTTCTTTTAGGGTTTCGTATTGGAGCTTTGCTAGATCAATTTTAATTTTTGATAGTTCAGAGTATTGCTCAGTTATTTTACTACCGTCCAGAGTCGAAGCCACTGGTCTACGCCCATCAGACCATTTCTTTGTACGCTCAGTGTTCTCGTATGTGTCCTCGTATTGTTTTCTTGAGCCTTTAGACACAATGATGGGTGCTTCTGTTGATTCCTGTACAGGTGAACAAGGTTTTGATACATTCTCACTGATTGGCCTAATTTGAAGCTTTGAATGAACTGGAATTTAAGCTGACTAGGTTTATAGCTCCCCCAATCTGCTGTTGGGTCATCCGGTGAATTGTGAAACAAGTTGTTTATATCAAAATTTTAAAATTGCTGCTATTTTTTATGTAGGTATCATTGCGAACCTGATTTTAGGTTTAGGTATGAAATGGAAACTTAAATTAACAATATTCGCGTCTTTATTAATTTCAATTGAATCACTATCAAAGACGTTGGTCAATCTACGCACAGTCTTTGGATTCATTATCGAAATGGCGAGTTCAAAATTTGGGTCCTTCACTTTATGTGGCTTACGGCTGCAAGTTTGAATCGAAGCTAAGACACAATTTTATGACTAGTATCAGCAAACGGGCCTTAGTCGGATTTAAAATTATATCATTTTGAACTGCCCACTGTAATACAGTTTTCAAATGCTCATTAATGTTAGAGATTGCATCTTCCAAAAGTCATAGCTGGAAAGATAAATAAATCTGCAAATCATCCGCGAAAAGATGGTAAGAACAATATTTTAATACTGCGACATCATTTATAAACATGCTAAACAGCAAGGGCCCCAATAGTGACCCTTGAGGGACACCAAGTTTAAGCTCTACGAGGTTAGAGACCAGAGGTTCCAAGCAAACGGCTTGCTTTCGATCAAACAAGAAACTATTAATCAGTTTGAGAGCCCCTGACGAGCAATAAAAATGGTGTTATAATTTATGATTGACTGATCCGAAGGCATTAGAAAAGGCAAGTAAACTCAAAACCGATACCTTGTCCGCAGACAATGCAATCCGAATATCATCAAGCACTTTTAGAATAGCCGAAACGCAACTGTGCTTCTTTCGAAATCTAGATTGCAGAGGTGACAGCAGATTGTGAGACTCAACGAATTCGGGGAGCTGATTGTACATGCGTTTTTGCAAGCCTTTTGACAGGAATGGCAGAATGCTGATTGGTCGATAATTCGATGGGTCAATCCTTCCCTCCTTTTGATTTGAGCAGTGTCAATAACGAAATTTCTAGTTCCAAACATTTTTTCGTCAGTGCGGGGAATTTTTAAAGTTAATTCACAATCCGCAAACCGGTTATGTTATAAATTGATATCCAGAAACTCCACTTTCCGCTGGCCCCGAGGTCACCTGACCTGACTGCACCAGACTTTTTTTAACGGGGTTATGTCAAGCAAGAGGTGTACAAAACGAAACCAAGGAATTTGACTTGAATTGAAGCACGTCAGAACTTCAATCCTTCAGGGCGCAATGAATAATTTTCTGATCAGGTGTCGCATATGCGTGGATGAGCATGGAGGTCATTTACGGTCTATCATCTTCAAAAACAATTAGTTATCTAAAATAAAATTGAATTTTCTATACAATACAAAAAAAAGCATTGATTTAAAAAAAAAGTTATTTGAATTTCTTATTGTAGCACAATTGGTGCGACACCCTGTATGATAACAGGTGGATTTAGTTACTGTTCGTAATCAGGTGAAAAGAAATTTTTAAAATTTAAAAATTTAATTTATCGACTTAATCCCAATTTTTGCAGATTATTGAAGGATTTAAAAAATATCGTAAAATTAAACCAAAAAAATACCTGATAGTAATCAAGTGAAAAGGAATGTTTTTTTTTTCTTTTCGTGTTGGGGTGCGTTTTCCTACGAAAGACGAGTAGGCGCTCCAGTGATAAGGAGCTTAGTTTTACAGCAGTCACCACATCAGCATCAAATACCTGCCTTCTGATACGAGCAAAAGCAGGACAATCACAGAGGAAATGTTCCGCAGTGTCATCGCTTTCTCCATATAGGCTTCGCAGTTGGAGATATCGCTTAGGCCTAGCACCTTAAGATGCTTGGCAAAAGCGTAATGGCCCGTAAGAACGCCAGTAGTCTGTCTGCGGCCTTTTCTGTTGAGAGACAACAAGAATACCTCAGATTTTTTACAGACGTCGGTGAGAAATCGTTTAGTCTGTCTTCACCCTGGAGAGTCATGCCATCTGCGATTGTGTTCATATGAAACCCAACCGTCAATGGACGCCCTGACCGAGGACGCAGGCAGATATATCGCTGGTTCAGGTCCTGAGAAGTCCTCCTCTGAGCCCTCTCTAGCAAGTTCATCGGAGATCTCATTTCCCGTGATCCCGTTATGACCCGGGACCCAGACAAGTCTAAGCGAATTCAGTCTTCCGACCGAATTCAGAGAGATTTTGCATTCACGAACAATTTTGGAGGTGGTTAAGGGGTTTAGCAAGGCCTTAAGCGCAGCGTGACTGTCGCTACAGCTGCAGATACTTCGCCCCCTCCACATGTTCCGCGCAACATAGTCCATGGCCATTAGGATAGCATAAGTCTCTGTTTGGAAGACTGACGAATGTTTGCCTTACGACTAGAAAAGCTTAATGTTGTCGCCACCATGAAGACACCAGCACCAGATCGTTGATCGGTTTTGGAGCCATCCGGGAAGATTCGACTGCATTCCTTTCCAGGCTCAGAGTCTGGACAGAGTCAGTCTTGAACACGATGGTAGTCGAATTCGTAGTTGCGCTTCAGCCGAAGTTCCGGTGCCATTGCATCGGACGGCATATCCATAAGACATGAGTCGAAGAACAACCGTCGCACAAGTTAATCAAAACTCCAGTGCGAGTTATACCAAAAGCAACCTCTTCTTAAACGTGAGATAGCTTTGATTGTGCAACAAATGATGTAAACATCAAGTGGCGGGAGTTTCTAGGAGAAATCTCCAACGATTCCGTGCTATAGCCTCGCACTCACACAGTATGTTCGTTATGTCTTCCTCGGATTGTAGATTCCCACAGAACCTGTCTAGGAGACAGTGCCCCGACATAATTCCAACCACTGTTCTTAGCTGTTCCCTACTCAATTAGAGAATTTCCATAGATCTTTCCTTGTCCAGATGCGGCCAAAGTGCTTTAGGCCAAAGTGCTTTAGACACTCTATGTCAGATATTTCTAAGATTTTCTTATTATTTATTCCCTTGATAACGCCAAGGGATGGTTTAATGTCCAGCCCTCCACTACTCTCCAGTTCCCCTCCTTTTATCGCTAGCTCATATGCTAATTCCCATTTATACCTCTAGTGTCCCGGTACCCAGCACAGTCTTATTTGGTTCCGTCTGCATACTGCTTTTAGCATTGTGCGACAGTTTCTGTCTGTCTCAGAAAAGATGTTAACAGATTCTAGTGCCTCAAGTGTCGCCTTATTGTCGATGTAGATTGCGATATCCCTTCCGGACATTGATCCCCATCTGCACTATCTCTGTCGCACTTAGAACAGCCAGAACTTTCGATTGGAAGACACTGCTTGTGTCCGGGAGTCGTATAGACTCTTTCAGGTCTGGATCAGCAGAAAAGATGCCAGCAAACGTTCCCTCCCTTGTCTTAGAACCATCAGTGTAGATAGCGACCTCATTTGCTGCTGTGACTGCATCTCTTTGCCACTTCTTCCGTTCCCGGATGATGTATCATTCATACGGGATGTCGAAGTCGACCAAGAGGGAAATTTCATCTGTCCGTATAGGGTTTCCTAGTGGGTGGCGACGGTGTAGAGGTTAGTGTGTTGGCTTGTGACCCGTGCGGTGCAGGTTCAATCCCCATGGGGAACAACAACATACGCCACCCATTCACATGCCTCTACACCAAAAGGAGGATTTCTGCCTGGTAGTACAATGGACCGTTACCGAAAAAAAAAAAACATAGGGGCGGGCTACAGTCCGCTTGGGCGAACTGTTGGATACCCTATTCTTATTCCTATATTTCATAAGTGGGCGTGACAAAAATTTAAAGGATTTTATCGAAAAAACTAAGCTTTTGTAAATAAAAACGCTCCCTAGCTCAAACTTTGGTTTTTCAATAAAATTGTTTTATTTAATTGTGGGCGTGTCAGTAGGCGGATTTAAAAAAAAATTTAAGTATGAGCATAAAGGGCACCTAGAGAGTATATACTATAAATTTCAGCTCCCTAGCTCAAACTTTGGACTTTCAAAAATAAAAAAATAAAAATTGTGGGCGTGTCAGTAGGCGGATTTTGAAAATATTTACACATGAGCATAAAGGGCCCCTAGAGAGTATATATTAAAAATTTCAGCTCCCTAGCTCAAATTTTGGTTTTTCAAAAAAAATATTTTATTTAATTGTGGGCGTGTCAGTGGGCGGATTTTGAAAATTTTATGTCCCAAGCAGTTTTATGGGCCAAAGATCATATATAAAAAATTTCAGCTTTCTAGCTCAAAATTCAATTTTTCCCAAAATTTGTTTTATTTAATTGTGGGCGTGTCAGTGGGCGGATTTTGAAAATTTTATGTCCCAATCAGTTTTATGGGCCATAGATCATATATAAAAAATTTCAGCTCTCTAGCTCAAAATTCGATTTTTTCCAAAATTTTGTTTTTTTGAGTTTGTGGGCGTGTCTGTGGGCGGATTTCAAAAATTCTTAAACTTGATTATTTCGGGACCCTAGAGAGTATATGGTTAAAATTTCAGCTCTCTAGGTCCAGTTTAAAGGCCTAATTTTTGCCGACGGACGGACGGACGGACATGGCTAGATCGACATTACTATCGATGCTGATCATAAATATAGTAACTTTTAGGGGTCTACGGGCAATATTAAGGTATGTTACAAACTATGCGTCAAAATTAATATACCCCTAGAATAGGGTATACAAAAAATGGGGTTTCCAGGTAGCACATCAGTTAAGATCATGCGGTGTCGAAAACTGCATTCCTTAAACTGGCCCAAATTTGCGAGGCGCAAAGCACTATTGCCAGCAAGTTGTTTTATTTTAAAATCTAGCGGGATAAAGTGCAGAAAGGTTACCGGTGGTGCCGTGGGAGTAGTACGGAGTGCATCTGTAGTGGCTATGCTAGCCGTTCTCTGCACCGTTGCTAGTTTTCAAATTATGGTTATTTTGTTAGTTGCCTTCCACCACACAAGTGAGCCATATGTAAGTATGGGTATAATCATCACTATTACATATCCAGTGTACCATGGCGGGTTTCAGGCCTCATGTTTTGCCTATTGTTCTTTTACAAATAAAGAGGGCGTCATACGCTTTCATAATTCTTTCTCTTATGTTGAGATTCCAATTTAATTTTCTATCTAGGATTACGCCCAGATACTTCGCACTGTCCGTAGGGGACAGTTCCACTCCGTCAAGTTTCGGGAGATTGAAGTGCGGTATTTTGTGTATTCCCGTAAACAGGACTAACTCCGTTTTCGAGGGGAAAATGTAGGCCAACTTCTTTCTACTTCCTGTTTGTTTGCTTAAAACTTGTTCGTTTTTCTTTGTATTGCATTTTAAATTTGGCAGTTTCCAGTATTTTCTATTTCTATTGGCTGCTCATGGCAATTACCGATAAAAAGCTCCACTGCTCTAAATAATATTATAGATATAAATTAAAATATATGTATTTCATTGCAACTGCCTTATGACAGTGCTCGGCAACAAAGCAAGAGTATTTTCAATGCCTAACCCATTTACAAGGATTAGCTTCTGTTTGCATTTGCGCTACAAATACACACACTTTACCCTCAAACCAATATCCCTTTAAGTCCTTTCAAGCCTCCTTTAATTTGAAAGCATCTTTATGGTTTCCACACACTCACTCACTCAGTCATAGTAAATCAACAAATATCTGCAACTTGAAATGAAAAATTGTTTATTAAATATTTTGCCCCAAGATACATACGCCAGACCGAGCAGAGCAAAGCTCTTCCACGGCCCAACTCCGAACTGTTACCGATCCTTCCTAACCACTTCAATTGCATAATTCTGCAGGCAAATTAACTTTTCATATTTCTTCAGTTCTCTGCTGCTTTGCAATCCGTTTTTGTAGTCATCAGATGACCAAAATGCAAATCATAAATTTGGGATTTCATCTGTGCATCTGGGTTAAGCCAGTGGTCAGTTGGTTCGAATCAGTTCCTGCTTTTGGGTTTCGGGGTTTAGGGTTGTATGATGTAAAACGCTCTACTTTAGTTTTTACTTTGCCAAGTGGAGTGAAAAATGCAATACGCCTGTTACACCCAACACTGCTTCATAAGTATAAGGCTTGCTCCACGATTGAGGGAAGTTGGAATGTGCATACTTAAGGAGCTTATATTATGACTTGTTAGGCGTGAAAGTGGGGATCCAGATGAGGCAAAGAAATTCTATGCAAAATTTATTTTCGGAAGGAGTTCACTCATACACAGACACACGCTGTTGCCAAAAAGTATACAAGTGTTGGCTTGTTTCGGAAAAATAAATGTGCAAATCGAAACTTTTCTTGTGTGTCTGAAAATTGGTTTGGTTTTCAGTAATTGGGAACATTTGGTGTAAATTCTAGAAAATCGTTATTGGAAAATTGGTAGACGGAGATTCGACTACCAATTGTGAATGTGCCACAGGAGGATCAGAAGTTTATGAGTCTATTTAACAAGATTATCTATCGATCCTTAGGTAAATGCAAACAATCATACGGTTGGAATGAAATGAGTGCATTGAGAGTGTTGGTTATTTTCTGTTTGCCAGGGATGCATCGCTTATGATACAGGAATTCAGAAATTTAAAGTGTACTTTTCTCTCAGAGTGGTTTTTCCATGTTTAAGGGAATCTGACATGGTAACATTTTTACCTCATTTAAATAGTCCAGATGTAGCAGCCATGTTTAATTCGAGCACTTAATAGCCTTTCTTAAACTTATCAAATTTACGTCATTAGAAGGCATATTTTTACTTTAAGCACTTTTTAAAACTTTAAAAGCACATCTCCCATGTAAACTTTAAGAATGCTATCAAAAGTACGCAACTGTAAGTCTTCACATACACAGAATTGAACGAACGGAGAAATAAAGAATTAATGTTGATTTTTATGATTCACACTGCACCGTTGCAATTCTGGGTATAAGAGGGCAGCGTGAATTCAAAATTATGGTAGTCTGTTAATAAAGCTCGTAAACATACAACCAAAAAGTTGGAGTCCCTTTTTTTATTTTAACATACTGTTGGATTGTGTAGACAGGGTGAACAAGCAATTGGTCGACTGGCTCTGTTCCTCTACGTCATTCGCCATATTATTCGCCGCAATTGAAACTTTCCCCCGCTCTCTAGTAGACAGGCTGAACAAATCGTTGTTCGCCTGACTCTGGACGCCGTCGCCAAGCGGTCATCAAAGGGAAACACGTTGCCAACTAAACCCGCTCACAAGTAGACAGGCTGAATGAGAAATTGGTCGACTGGCTCTGGAAATCTTCGACTACGGGAGTTACGTCACATTTGCGCCGCTCAACGTGAAATCACTTTTACCCACCACCACCCATAAGCAGGACACCACGCTTCACAGCCCACAGGTCTTTTTTCTTTTTGTGGAGTTTTCGGACAACACTGGGTGTTTAAAAAGAGAAACGATTTGATACCGATTATTTGTCATGTCAGTATATCAATATGTTGAAAGTACTTATCAATATTCGATTTTGCAGTGTCTACAGATAATGTCTTCTTCCCTTTACTGCAACGAGTATATAACGAAGGGTTTGAACTGTTACGCAGGGGACAGATCACGTAAAATGAAAACGAACGACATCGTTTCGACCATACCTCTCTCTATAGATATGAGATAGAGACAGATATCGTCAAAATGATATCGTCAAACGATCTTACGTGATCTGGCCCCAGGATTGATCGCCGATGGGAAGCGATCAAGTAAAGACGAAATTTCCGCTACAGATAACAAAGTTGTTCAGGAGCAAGGATTACAATTGGTTCGGAAAGAACTTTCAAGTCACTATTCGATCCAGATCATTCTGGGATGACGATGAATTTGTGGAAGATAAATCGATCCACTTCTACACCGATGGATCAAAAACTAGCGACGGGGTTGGTGGTGGTGTTTTCTCCAAAAGGTTAAATCTTAGTCTCTCGTTTCGTCTTCCTAATTATTGTAGCGTATTCCAGGCGGAAATTATGGCGATAAAAGAAGCGCTGACGTGGCTGAAGAGAAATGTGATATCTACAAAGGACATCCGTATCATCTTGGACAGTCAAGCCGCGATCAAGTCTTTAAATTCCATTGCAGCCCTTGACTGCCGTTCATCTCTTAGGGAGATGGCAAAGCAGTTTAACATTCACCTCCGTTGGGTGCCGGGGCATAGAGACATTCCAGGAAACTGTTGAGCAGATGAACTCGCCAAAAAGGGAACCAAACTACCTCTTTTACCTTGCAAGCTGTTATTCAAGCTATCTGCAATCGAGAGAACAAAACCTTAGGTGGACAAGTAGTAATACATGTCTAGAGGCTGAGAATATCTGGCTAAACCGACTGCATATCAGCTTCACTACAGGTGCCATTACAGGACACTGTCTGATAGGCAGGCACGCATCGAGGCTTGGCGCTTATTCAAACGACTTCTGCGGAAGTTGCATGGGCGAGGAGGAGGATGAGACTACATTTCACCACAGGAGGAAGTGGATTTGCTGGGCGCTTATTTCGAGGCCGTATATACGGTGAACAATCCTGTTCATCGTAACGACATTGAGAATAGGGCTCTAGTGAGCCCCTTCTATCTGCGCACCGAACTTGAGAATTGGCGATCTGAGAATAAGGGATTCACCGTATTCAATGATGAAAGTCATGCTAATGCAGTTGTCGCCAATGGCATAGATGCATTGCACTTGTTCGTGTCGAAGAAAGATCTTCTGTGCATCTTTGAGTCACTTAAAAAGTCGGCGGGGGTTGATGGTGTCCCAAATATCGTATTGAGACACCTGCCCCAGGAGGCTGTAGATATTTTTACCACGCTGTTTAACAATGCGCTGAATAATTCATATTATCCGGCGCATTGGAAGGTAGTTGTGGTACATCCTATCCCGAAAAAGGGTAAAGATAAGACGAACCCTGCCAATCTCCGGTCGATAAGTTTGCTTCCAAATATTAGCAAGGTCTTTGAAAAAGTTGTCAATAGAGCCTTGTTCCTTCCGGACAAAAAGTTTGGTTTTAGGACGGTCATGACACTATTTATGCTGCGTCGAAACTGGTGTCCGCCATTCAGTGGAATAAAGGCAGGAACCAATATACGGGTGCTTGTCTTGTTGATTTTGAGAAGGCTTTCGAAGACGTATGGTTAGAGCGACTTAACCTTCTACAAGTTGACCAGGCGGGGGATGTACAAACCTTTGCTAAATGTAATTTATAAAATGCTAATGGGAAGAAGTTCGTTGTCAAATGTGGCAACGTGACTTCGAGCAGAGTTTTTTGAGATTAAAAACGGTTTACAGCAGTGGCGGTGAATTCTCCGACCCTGTTTAACATTTACACGAGTGATCTGTTAGGTTCAGTCGGACATGCTATAGCGTATGCCGACGATTTGGTGGCATACAGATCAGGTCTTAAAATCGAGGTCATAAACATTCTTTTGCAGTGTGACTCCGATCAAATTAAGGGATATTGCGACGACTGGAAGTTGAAAATCAACTTGCAGAAGACGGAAACAATCTTGTTCAGAACTACATTGGCTGGGTCAAATTATGAAAATCTCCTCATAACAGTTTATACTATTGGATTCAAATTTTGTGTTCTTGGGTGGGTGGGACTCGAGACTAAACCTCCCGCTCACATTCTTACAGTTGGTTTCAAGAGCCAGAACTCTACCGTCAAAAAAGGATTGTTATCCCCGTTGCTGTTACCTCAGTTACAGGTTACTCAGGGTTGCGCAGTAGGCCGATTAGAACTGCCAAAAGGACACTGGAAATTTTCTAATCAGTTTGAACAAATTTTTAAATAATTTTACTCCATCCGTTCCCTTACTTGAAGAATCCTTAAGGGAGAACAACATCACCAGTCCAAGATATTGTCACTCTTATTACTTTTTTCTCAATAAATTCCTTGAAGCTAGGTTCGAAAAACTGTCAAATGTCTTACAGTTGACATTGGCGTTACCTCTGACAAACTTCGACAGCGGTCCCAAAAGGGTTGAGGGCAAAAGGAAATACTCACATTATGTAATTCACGAATAACAATGGGATAGCAACAGAACGAGCGATAAAAAAATCATAGGCCGGATAGCCAAGGAACCGGAAATCCCTAGAACATTGAACACAAAAGAAAATATTCAAAAAAACGATGAAACAGCTTGTCAATTGTGTTTATTTCGTGTAAACTATCTTTAAATATTCCGACGCTTACATATATGTATCTACAAAAAATACATAGAGCTCCGATGAGTGAAGTTTTTGTATGTTCGTTTTGGTTTAAAGGTTGTTGATGGTGGTGTGCTTGGAATTCCAAGGCGACCACATTTGGTTCATATGCCTTCGTATCGTGTGCATAGCCGACTGTGTCCAAAGATTTAATTTTAAATAAGTTTAAGAGTTATTGCCTTGGGTCTAATTGCGACATTCCAGTTTTGCTGTTATTGTTAGTAAATGATAGCAGCCGCCATTTGCTTTTGCTGAAGACTCGCATGTGTACTCGCGCGCTTCTCTGTATACCTCTTTTTCTTCGTCTTTGACGATGAGGTCAAAGTAAGGGATCATGAAGCTCCCACTTCACCAGATCCCTACTAGACCGCGTGTAAGATTCGCTGGTTTGACGTCAGAAAATATCGACATGCTTCCCAGTTTTCGAGTCACTTTGTAACTGAGCCCAATCATTTGTATAATTAATATTCTCTTTTGACGGGGTTTCTTAGGATCTTTCCTTTGAAGTGAACATTATGTGAGGACAGGACGCACAACTCCGGTGAAGGTCCTTCCATTCAGTTAGGAAGACATTTTTCAAATCAGAGTTCTCCCGCCACTTAATCCACCCTTCCCTTACGCACTTTCACTAGTAATATACCCCATTGCTACTGTATAAGCCTCTACCCACCGCCACCCCAAGGTCTCGACAATTATATACCTAAACTTCATCACCCAAGTGTAGGTGAATGGATAAACAGATTACAAATTAATTTCACTAAAATGAGACTTTCCGCCTAATAACAGCCGAAAATGTTTAAGCCGTGCGCTTTATTCCAATACAATCTTAATGCACACACTACGTTCATCATCGTGTGACAGCAATAATGTCCTAATAGATACAAAACCCCTAATGGATTTACAAATTACTACAAAGTATATGCTGCCCGTAAAAAAAAAACACGAATGTATCCAAATCCCATAAGACCCATCATTTAATTGTTGTTTTACCAATGGATCCAGGGCACCACATTTTGAAGGCAATAAATCGACTCTTCCCAGCGTGTCGCTAAAGCCACCTTGCAACAAAGAGAAATGAATAAAGAGAGCGTGCCACAGCCCACAGCTTCCTTTCCTATATTCATGAATTTCTTCTTTCTTTTGATTTTGTTCACATGAGGTTCGTTCGTTCGTTCGTTCATTTTTTTATTTCGATTTTATTTTCCCATAAATTTTCATCTATCCAAGGTGGGCTTGGGGCACATGTGCTTGTCTTCCTCCGGACGTGTCGACGTCTCGGTGTGGGAAATGCTGTTAAAGAGATCCTAATCCTTATACCATGAAGACGACACATTACCATATGCATCACGACCAGAACTAGCACAGGAAACCATTGGGTTGACACATTTCCACCAAATTCGCCTCCGCTTCTTTGAGGAGTCGTGTTTTTTTTCCGAATAAAATCCTTAGCGCTTCGTCAGCATCTTCAGTGCGACAACCCACTATTAGTTTGATATGATAGCATCGATCAATGAGGAAAAGGAAATAGGTTTATCGATTACATAAAAATGAGTTCATGCTACCACCGCAGCGAACGTGAAGTTTAGTAGGGTAGGAGGGATGGTTGTTCTTATTTTAAAGGTTTTTTTTTACATTATTATGATAGAATTGGTTCAGTGAAGGCGCATATGCCCTGAAAGATCAAAACCAACTTTCTTCAATTGGAAGAGAAACCAAGATTGAAATTTATCCAGTTAAGAAGAAAATCGTATCATACGGAAACTGCCTTACTGTAACTTGCAATACCATTCAACGAATTATGCATAGCTACAACAATTATGGCTAAATTATTTTTTATTTATTTATTATTTTTAAAAAATGGTATACATTAAGACTTGGTCTTTAATAGTACAGCAAAAAAAACTAAGTAGGGTGTACAAATAATACATAGCTAAAAATAAGAAATGCGATTGCAAAATTAAACCAACAAATTAAGTGCAGAAAGTATACTGACAGAAAATAAAAAGAAAAGAAAAAAAAAATAAGACAGAAAAAATTAGGACAGAGAAGAAGGAACTGAACGACAGATGGAAGAAGTGGAAGTTAAGAAGTAATTTGTTATTGTGAAGCGTAGAAATTTAAAAGTGCAGCCTTGAAATTATTGGTGTTTGATAATCTTTTTATATGAAAGGGCAAGGAGTTCCATAAGAGAAGAGCATGGATAAAAAAAGGCGAGATGAAATTAAATTGTTGTACCTATAGGATACAATGTTGAAAGTTCTAAGGGAGCGGGTAAATTGGAGCTTGGAGTAGAGGTAAGACGGGGACTGGGTACTAATGATTTTATGAACAAACAAACAGTTTCTAATGTTTCTGTGCTG
This sequence comes from Portevinia maculata, assembly GCA_949715645.1. Taxonomy (NCBI): domain Eukaryota; kingdom Metazoa; phylum Arthropoda; class Insecta; order Diptera; family Syrphidae; genus Portevinia; species Portevinia maculata. The sequence continues at coordinate 35,392,001 of OX454526.1, read as the reverse complement.
CTGGTAAAGTACAACCTAAAACACTCCTCGCGAGAAAAGAGATTCTTTCATGCCTACGTGTCTGGTAAATGTATCTGACAGCATCATTGAAAACCACTTGCAACTTGTGATATGAGAGTGAGTCGAGGTTACTATAAACTACCTCCGAATAGTTAATTATGGGCACAATAAGAGTAATAGACGGAGAGCTAGCGACCGATTTACTCACCTTATTTTAGCAAGGCTAAAACTTTGGTCATAGAAAGATTTAGGCCCGACAATTATAAAAATGTCCGTCTTACACTCCGGTACCCTCCATGAGGCCTTAAATTTAAGGCTTGAAGTTGTAAAAAAACAATGCCCATTCACCTCATTTCAGCAAGGCTCATCTTTTAATATATCGTTCATTGATTCAATATATACACGAAAATAACAATGTAAGACTTTTTAGCCCTTCATGACATGCTGTAAGACGCTCGTGTATATGTAAAAAAAATGACCCCATTCACCTCATTTCAGCAAGGCTGGTATTTACACATAATTAAGATGACATAAAAACAAACACACATTTCAAGTGTAAGATGTTTATTCGGTCAATAACCCTCCGTAAGACGCTGAAACTTAAATTAAGATAGAAACAATTACATCCATTTTAGAACGAAATAAATCGCGTATATTATTGCTTTTAAATTAATGTTTTGAAATACATAAATATTTAAATAAAATTTTTAAGAAAAGAGGTATATATGTATTAATTCTTATTCAATTTCGCAATTTGAATCAAATTCATCAGAATCGGAGACTAATGAAGAAGCTTCTTGATTATCGTCTGAAAACAATAAATTGTTATATTGCATTATTATTTTTTCGTAATAATTTGAATTTTAAAATGTTTACCAGGGTCATGATTAATATTTGGGTTGAATGAAGCCTCTTCAATCACATCACATACGGTTTGTGGAAGTTGGTTTCCATCAAACCAATGGAAATCATATTCATTGTCTTTAAGACTCCATCCATTTTGAACTGGTAACAACATTGTTGGATTTTTTAGATATGAATTTATCTACAAAGATGTAATATATTTCGTTCTCAACAAATGCTGATACAATACGGCCTTACAAGGAGGTATGCTAATAGCATGAAATCCTTTTATTTGTTTGTGTAAAGCTTCATTTGAATTTTTTACAATGAAATTCTTCATAAACATTTCAAATCTAGCATCATTAACTTGATTTACGTTTTTTACTTTGTACATATTACAAATAAATTCTTCAAAAGTTTTAAGTAATTCAGCGTTTGAGTCAGTAAAATCACATGTTTTAGCAAAGGCTTCTTGATACTGCTCGTTTTTTTGCATAATTTTAAATGGTCCTACTTTTCCTTTCCGATAAAAGGCTGGATTAAAATCCCACCCTGTGAAAGCATGTAAAGCAGGTAAGCTTTTGGAAGATTCACTTTCCTAGTTTATTACGTAGTTTGGAAATATCAACATATCGTTGCTCACACCAATATCCATCCAAATTTTCAGTTGTTCACATTTTAAGTTGTTCGTATTACCAAGCAGTGGCGCAATGGCTCAATGGTTAGTGTGTCTGCCTACAGATAAATAAGTTGTTCAGGAGGAAAGATCACAATGATATTCCTTGTGTTCGAATCTCCCAGACAGCAGAGAACAGACAGACAGTACTGACTGCTGGAATAAGTCCAGAAAGTGTCGCTTCAAACGACTATTTTTTCGTGGTCGAGGACCCACAGGAGAAAGTGGATTTACTGGGCGCTTGTTTCGAGGCCGTGTATACGGTGAACAATCCTGTTCGCCGTAACCACGACATTGAGAATAGAGCTCTAGTGAGCCACTTCTATCTGCGCACCGAACTTGAGAATTGGCGATCTGAGAATAACGGATTCACCGTGTTCACTGATGAAAACCATGCTAATGCAGTTGTCGCCAATGGCCGAGATGCATCGCACTTGTTCGTGTCGAAGGATGATCTTCTGTGCATCTTCGAGTCGCTAAAGAATAAAAAGTCGGCGGGGATGGATGGTGTCCCAAACGTCGTATTGAGACACCTGCCTCTGGAGGCTGTAGATATTTTCACCACGTTGTTTAACAATGCGCTGAATAATGCACATTATCCGGCGCATTGGAAGGTAGCTGTGGTACACCCTATCCCGAAAAAAGGTAAAGATAGGACGAACCCTGCCAATCTACGGTCAATTAGCTTGCTTCCGAATATTAGCAAGGTCTTTGAAAAGGTTGTCAATAGAGCCCTGTTAAAGTGGGTCGAGGACAATAACATAATTCCGGACAACCAGTTTGGTTTCAGGGCGAGGCATGACACTATTCATGTCGCGTCGAAACTGGTTTCCGACATTCAGTGGAATAAATGCAAGAACCAATGCACGGGTGCTTGTCTGGTTGATTTTGAGAAGGCTTTCGACACCGTATGGTTAGAGGGACTTTTCTACAAGTTGACCAGGCGGGGGATGCACAAACCTTTGCTATATGTAATTTATAATATGCTTATGGGAAAGAAGTTCGTAGTCAAATGTGGCAACGTGACTTCGAGCAGAGTCTTTCAAATTAAAAACGGTTTACAGCAGGGGGCGGTCAATTCTCCGATCCTGTTTAACATTTACACGAGTGATCTGGTAGGTTCACTCAGACATGCTATAGCGTATGCCGATGATTTGGTGGCATACAGATCAGGTCCTAAAATCGAGGTCATTAATATCCTTTTGCAGCGTGACTTCGATCAAATTAAGCGATATTGCGACGACTGGAAGTTGAAAATCAACTTTCAGAAGACGGAAACAATCTTGTTCAGAACTCCATGGGCCTCTAGGGATACCAGAAAAAACTGGAAGAAATTGGCCATTACTGGACAAAATGGGCAGCCATTGGCGGTGAGAAGCGTAGTTAGATATCTGGGTATCTGGCTTGACCAGTATCTGTATTTCGATAGACATATAGTTGCTTGTCTTGCTGGGGCCAAGAAGGCTTATGCTCTGACAAGGAGACTGTTTCATAGCAGTCAACTTGACTCTAGAGTGAAGGTCATTTGCTACGTGGCCCTTATAAGGCCGATCATCGCTTATGGTTGTCCATTGTGGTTTAATATAGCGCCTAGTTATATGGAAAAGATTCGGGTTTTGGAGAGACAATGTCTTAGGACCTGTCTCCGGTTGTTCCGAACGCCCGAATCCAACTATATAAAATACTATCCCAACAAGGTCCTATACGATGGGGCTCAGTTGAATAGGATTGACAATTTCCTCATTAAGGTCACTCGAAGGCACGTTGCAAGGGCGATGGCCAGCGACAATAGTCTGTTATTTGGGGCTTACTACCCCAATGAAATGTACATAGAGAGTACGCTCCGGTCTGGCTTTATCCCGCCAGAGGCATTTATCCACATTGATTCAAAAGGGTTGGTACAGACGAGGGATGGTATCCCGGTCTTATACCATCGCTACCGCAGCGCGAGAGATAAGCGGCTCCGCCATGACGGGGACGTCGCCAATGCTCATGAGCTCCTCCGTTTTAGTACCGCAATATCGGAGAGGGATATATTCGACACGGAAAAGCAATTCGCCGAATTTTGGTGGCTTGTTGAGGGGGGAGGGGTCAACACGCCCTCCCAGGACGGTGCGTTACTCTAGGTAACATCCTCTTAGCTTATAAGTTAAATTAAGTCAGCTAGGGCGTTTTTGGGAGAGGCCGGGCTCGCCAACATGTGGTGGTGCTTCCGGGAGTTGACTGACGCTGTAAGGCTTCAGTCGGCTCACGGCGGCGCGTGTGCACGGTGATGACTGCCAGGCGCTCGGAAAGCAATTGGGATTTTGACCACTTGTTGCGCAAGGCAACGAGTGCTCAGAATCCTAATTATAGTTAGAATATGCTAAGTAGTTTAAGTAAGTAGAGTAGGTAGTTTGTAATTTGTTTTTTTATATAAAAATATAAAATTTGATAAAGATTCCGAGTTTTCTTAACAATTTTCTCGATGAAAACATAATTATGTAAGATTAGTTCGTAAAATAGTTTTTAGGCCGAAAGGCAATAATTATAAGATAGAGTTAAGTTTAGGGCGTCCGCATAAGGATCAATAATCTAGAATAAGTATCCTGTTAATTTTAAGTTAGATTTAATCATTTTTGTCTAGAATTTAAGTTGATATAAGCTAATAATTAATAAAAATGAATTTAAAAGTAAAAAAAAAAGTGTGTCTGCCTATTAATGGAAAGGTCCCCGGTTCAATTCCGGGGCCAAATAACATCTTGAGTTTGTTTCCACTGCCCCACCTCTTGCGAACGTCTGACAAACATCCAAGAGTATCAATTGTCATGAGAAGCTTCTCAAATTTGCCGTTCGGATTCGGCTTAAAATTGTAGGTCCCTTCCACTTCGCAAAGAAATAATATTTTTTTTATTTTTTTTATTATTAAGACATCTGCATCAGAGCATCTTATAATAACGTTAGCGCAGTATTCGATGCTGCAAACATGGAAAACTGTTTTAGTATCGGCTTCTTCGTGATTTTCGCAAGTCAGCTCTTCATTTTCAGTTCTTATTACCCTGTCGCGGTCGATTTTAAAGGTGTGACACTTTTTAAAACTCAGATTAATGACTTTTTTGTCAATGAAGGAGACCATGTCATCATTTGTCCAATCTGTTATCAAAAAATTTACGAGAGCTACTTTAAAATTAATCTTACGAAGTTCTTTAATAAAATCGGAGGGTCTTTTTTGTTCGGGTCCACATATATCATATCCCATTCCTTGAGTTTCATGTCTGATTCCACGTTCATAGTTTTTTATAGATGGGGATAAATATTGATCAAACACTAAATCAATTCTTTTTGCATCATATTTCGTAATTATTGACAAAATTGAATTTTGTTACCTGAGTAAACAAGTTGGTGTCTTCCTCGATGCCGCTTAAACTGCTTTCCACAAAAAACACATACCCGATGATTATTATCTTCAGCATTCGGTGCAATTGCGGCCTCCGCAGAAGAAATGGTATCCGCATCCGGTGGAATTAAGGACTCCTGAGGGATAGTTCTATCCGCATCCGATGGGGGTAGAATAGGGATGGATTGGTTGGAACTCATTTCTTGGTCATTTTCACAATCAGCTCTCACAAAATATATTTTAGGTACAGCTGTTAAATTTCTGTAGCACTTGGAATGATATACATGTGTATGTGCACCATCAAATGTTTTAGCAAGTATGAGATCTTTAAAATGAAGGTTATTCTCTTTTCTTATGAATACAAATCGACAACACTTTTGAAATATATCATCACTTAGCAAATTTAATTTTCCATCACCTTGACCACATATAATATACTTTCTCTCAGATGAAGACATTTTAAACTAACAAAAAATTATTCAACAAGTTTTAGGAAATAATTACTGAAAAGCTCTTCATAGACCTACCTTCGAACGCAAACGACGGAAAGAGTGCACTCGATCTAAGTCATTCCACATTATTCGCGACTACGAGATTTTGTTTTGTTACCTATGCTACCGCTATAGGCCCATCGCAACGCACAAAAACGTCCACTTAAATCTAATGTTAAATTTGATTCAAAGAAATTGTTATAAGCATCACCGTCAGGTACTTGTTTTGAATCAAGTTTAATTTTGCATTCCTTTTCTGCTCGCATTCTTTACATTTTTTTTGTCAACACGAGTTTATGGAATTATCGATCTCTAAGAAATCGATCGTCAAGCTCTACACAGCGCCAGCGGGTAAAAAAATCGTTTCCTATTAAAACAGATGTAATTTTTTCTATCTTGACTTAAATGAAATTTAATTTTCAGCGTCTTACGCAGGGTTATTGACCGAATAAACATCTTACACTTGAAATGTGTGTTTGTTTTTATGTCATCTTAATTATGTGTAAATACCAGCCTTGCTGAAATAAGGTGAATGGGGTCATTTTTTTACATATACACGAGCGTCTTACAGCATGTCATGGAGGGCTAAAACGTCTTACATTGTTATTTTCGTGTATATATTGAATCAATGAACGATATATTAAAAGATGAGCCTTGCTGAAATGAGGTGAATGGGCATTGTTTTTTTACAACTTCAAGCCTTAAAATTAAGGCCTCATGGAGGGTACCGGAGTGTAAGGCGGACATTTTTATAATTGTCGGGCCTAAATCTTTCTATGACCAAAGTTTTAGCCTTGCTAAAATGAGGTGAGTAAATCGGTCGCTAGCTCTTGGTCTATAAGAACCAGTCTGCGTCTAGTTGCAACGGGAGTGAAACTAGCTGAAATCCAGAGTTTCCTCAAGCAACCATAAATTCTACTAATAACGACGTTTATGCGATTATAGCAGGATAAATTGCGGTTTAAGACATAGACGAGACTAGTCGCAGTTTCAACTATCTTCATCTTTGTGCCAGATAGAAAGATATCGGGGATAGAGGAAGATTCAAATGTCCTATTGGAGATAGGAATAACCTGATATTTAGTTGAATTAACGATTTAGGCCATTATCCAAAACCCATTTATCAATTGAGGAGAAATCATGGTTTAAATGCAAAACAAGTTCATCCAGCTGTTCCACGGGCCTAAACATTATCAGCGTAGAGGTGAATTGATGCGTGATTGCAAACTGAGGGTAAGTCATTAACATATAGACAACAAAAATGGGTCCCAGGATTAATCCCTGGAGAACCCCTTGTATAACAGGCAGAAATTGGGAAGAATTGTCCCCAACCACAACTTTCTGTAATCTATCACTCAGAAAACTAACAATAAGCCTAATGGCATTGTACCCAAATAGTGATGGGCATAATCGAATGATTCCAATAATCGAGATATTAGTATTCGAGTGATCTAAATAATCGAATGATCACTCGAGATATAAAAACAAACAACAACACAAGTTTCGCAAAAGGAAACAGCAACAGGAAGCAATTACTAATACTAACACGAAGCCAACGAAAATTCAATCAGTTGAGCAAACGGCTAATGAACTTATCGCAAACATTATGTGAGTGAAGTAGCATAAAAAAGTTCTCGAATGTCGATTCTTTCGAAAAGTAGTAACTTACTATAAATTAAATAGCAATGCTACTGTTTTTTTCATTCGAGAGCTCTTGCATTCGAGATCAAGTACGGGAAATACGAAAAAGGCAGCTGCTTATCATTCGAATGGACAAAATCAAAAACACAAAGCCATGAGACAAGAGAATATGAGCTAGCTATTATTTTTTTTATACTTAAATAATATAGAAACACAAACACAAACTCACCGTCACCACTCACGAGCTTTGTGATTGTGGGTAGTGTGTTCGGTGTTTAAGTATGTAAGACATTTTGTTCAAAAATTAAAGCAAAAGTAAAGCGGCCCTTACGCGGCCAATCGGTTGACATCATGCATCGTATATGTGTGGATTGATGCTACCCGTTACACAGTTCAATCGATTGACGTGAAATTTTTAGTTTTTGTGAGTTTTCGTGGTGTACGCTTGTGCGCTGAGTGAAACGGACGAATGTATTGCATATATTGCTCTTGCACATTGCATAAAGAGGAAAAAGAAAAAAATGTCGAGAAAAAAGAAAATTTGGATGAAGGAGTGGTTAAAAAAAGGAATCAGTTCACACATGAAAATCTTTTGAATGAATTGAAAATATCTGCACAGGACGATTATTAATATTTTATGAGAATGGATAACTCCACTTACGAGGAATTGCTTAAAATAATTTCTCCTTTGATTATAAAAAAAGATACATGCATGCGTGAAGCGATTTCCGTAAACCAGAGGCTTTCTACAACATTGCGATATCTTGCTACAGCGAATTCATTTGAGGATTTTCGGAGATTCGCTGTCTTTAATGAAACTAATTATCAACAACGGATCTGCTTTTGTTTAATTCATTTAAACGTTTTAGCTCTCGCTTATCGCAATAATCTTTCCCTTTGACATCCCATAAACTCGGTAATGACCGATACGTTTCAATTAATTCCGATACAAATGCTCGGCCTTCATCGTCCTTCAATTTTCCGCTGGCGCCAGACATGTTTTCGCTTCCGTGACACAAAACACAATGAAGTAATTACATCAATCCAACCCTTACACATATCAATCAGCATGATGTTCATCATGCAAAATCAACTTGCTTTGATTTTCGTAAATCAGACTTCTCCAAATGTGTGTGACTCATACAGATACATTTTCACAAACATATTCTAGTGATTGAGATGTCATTCGATTGGCCGTGTAAGGGCTTTATTACTATTTTTTTTCATTCGAGTTATGGGACTTGGGGTAGTTGCGCTTCATATCATTCGAATGAAAACACACACTCACAAGGTTTTCATCACATTTGCTTTGCGACGAATGGGTTGACTTGGTATGTGCGTGCAGGAAAGAGCGTTCTCTGTGTTTTATTTAGTAGTTGTGTGTGAGACATTTTGCTCTAGTGTCGAGTCGAGCGCATGCGAGAGATCATTCGAATGATCTGAAAAGAAGAATCGAGATATCTCGAGATATTGCAAGAATCGGTTATAATCGATTAAATCATTCGAATCATTTTACCAAAACCGAAGTAATGGCAACGCTTTCAACAAAGGATGAAATGATTGACCTTGTCAAAGGGCTTTGAAAAGTCGAGAAGGCAAAGTAAAGTCATGAATCTTTTGTCAAAATTCAGCCTTATGTCATCCATGATGTGAACCATAGCGGAAGAGCAGCTATGGCCTGCTCTAAAGCCCGACTGGAGCGGACTAAGAAGAGAATTGGCATACAGGTGACTTTGTATTTGTATCGTCAAAACTCTTTCAAAGACCTTAGATAAACCAGGTAGGATGTTGATTGGGCGATAATCACTGGCAGTGTTCACATTAGGTTTCTTAGCAACAGGTATCACTTTAGCCCGTTTCCAGGACAAGGCAAATGTTGAGGTCATAATACAAGAATTTACAACGTGTGTCACATGACTTAAAATATGCGGCAACAACATTTTAACAAACTGAAAAGGGCACTTCATCATCGCCAATAGCATTCGATCATAGTGCCCTGACTATATCGATGATTTCGGATTCAGAGACCGTCTCAAACTAATATAAAGGTAACTGAGCTACACTGTGAAGGCCACACAAGACACACATAGACGATTCGCATTCAATGTAATCGATCTAACAAACATTTTGTTTGAGATGTTCGATGATATAAAACCTGTGGAATTACCGCCTGATATTTTTCAATGTGCGAACTAAATCAAATGCAATGCAATCAAAAGCCTTCGGCTGCATAAACAAATCAAATCATTTAACACTTTGCAAGTACACATGTCCCCACCTTCAGAGAGCGTGCAAAGAACCCTGACAATCATGTTTCTGGAAAGTCTTCCTTGTGCGATGAATCACGCTCATTTCCAACTCCATTCACATAACATAGGTAACAGCCATCAGGTAAAACGTTAAAACAACAACTCCATTCGAACTTTACAGCCGTTGCGCTCCATCCTTGGCCTTACACGTTCACGAAGGCGTAGTGTTTTTATTTCTAAACACAGTGACTACTGTGTATGCCTCTGGGGGGAATAAGTTAAGTAAGCCTTATCAACACCCACCACTCACGTTTCATATGCAACTGTCAAATGAGTGTCAATTGACAGACGCACAGAAGGCGCACGTGCGGAGACGGTTCTTTTCTTTTTTGTTATTGCCTGCCTTGTGTCCCGCACAATGCACTTCACAAACGCAAAGAGGGTGTAGCTGGTGAATGCATTATACTTGATGCATATCTATCTCTCAAGCTGATCTGGGCAGATACGAATGGAATCCATCGAACTGGGTTGGGTATCTATCTCAGCATGATTGATGAATAACTTCAACACCAACTGTTTAATGGATTCTTTTCTTTGTCGTCTTTGAACAACTTTAATTTGGCTTTGCATTGATTTTTTTCTCTTCCTCCCCCTATATTCGGGGTGGTAAATTAAAATTAATTTGATTATGTTGACGGGCTCCACAAATACATATTTACGAACGCTGCGCTTCATGAGTTACCAATTAGGGTGCCGAATGATATGCCCAAGTCAACTTGTCGTACGTTCTCATCTGCGCCAAGTTTTGAGTTCTCGAATGTCTGTGTCTCAGCTGATTTCATGCAGATAAGGAAAGTTTAAAAAAAAACAAGAAAACGCTAACTATGTATTATGTATATGAATAAGATTTTAAGCTCCCGCAATGCGTTTGCAAGTTTTTTTGAAAAAAAAAGAAGAAGAAAAAGAACTTCCGGTCCTTCGTTTGGAAGGTGAGCGAAGGAAGATAGTTTTTGCAAGTTTCATATCGCCTTTTGAAGATTTTCTTCTCAAGTAATATCGATATTTAAATTAGGTAAAAGCTGCCGGAAGGAAAAATTACCGTCAACCGTGAACAAGGGAAGATGAATAGGAATTATGGAATGGTGTTGAAATTCAAATTATAATAAAAACCAGCGAATATCTGCAAAATTAGGTATTACATTTTAGTGCAGAGTTTAATTCAATGTTTTAGAGAAGGGTCGGGCGCGGTGGCTCAATGGTTAGTGTTTCGGGTTACTAATCGAAAGGTCCCCGATTCAATTCCCTCCGGGGCCAAGTAACATCCAGAGTCTTTTTCCACTGTCCCACCTCTTGCGAACGTCTGACAAACATCCAAGAGTATCAATTGTCACGAGAAGCTTCTCAAATTTGCCGTTTGGATTCGGCTCAAAATGGTAGGTCACTTCCACTTAGCAAAGAGAGTGTTTGGGGAAGTTAGGTTTAAGGCCCTGTATGGGCCGTTAATGCATAATATCAATTTATTTATTGTAATAAAGCGTGTTGGGTTTTATTGGTTGTGTTGCTAGAGATGAAAATATAGCTAGGAATATTTAAGGGTGTAATCGAAGGAAAAAGATAGTGAAGTAAATTATTAATGTCCTTTGCTCATACAAATAGCCAATTAAGTGTGCACCTTAAATTTGTAGTCCCATTAATTCAAGCGATTTCAAACTGGTGGTCCGCGGACTCCTGGTGGTTCGTGAATCCGTCCTGAGGAGAGCGCAGGCATATTGATCGGAACAACCATCATTTTAACAGATTTTTCTTCAGAATGTTTTTTATAGAGGCATACAACTTTTTTTAAAAATAAAACACAACAAATTTAATGGAATGACCAAATTTTGGCTTTATTAGCCTTGTTGCGGAATAGTTTTGCGCAACAAGTTTTACCCGCTTTCCTTCTCTTCCCTCCCCATACCCTTCTTCTATTGGGTGGCATATGCGAGTTCATAGGAAAGTGGAGAGCAACCAAGGTCCCATCAGCCTTTGGGCCACTTCCCCGAACCTCGAGGGTACCACCTCACAAAAAGTGAGAGGTGGAGATGAGTAGCATAGGCGGACCGCCGACCGGCAGATCGACAGCCGGAGTAAAGTGCCCAATCCTTGTGCCACACACCACCTCGGCAGAATGGGTCCAACGTTGTCCGTACATAAGTAACCGTGCGAAGCAAATAGCAATGCGACAAGGTGGATGGCCTTAGCCTGAGTGCCCTCCAACGATATGGAGAGGCAGCAGGTGAGTGTGGGTAGACGGCCTACACGTTTACATATGCCCCAAAACCACCACTGACACGGTGGGGTGTTTGGTTCGAAGAGGGGGAAGAAGACGCTCTTCCTTTCTACTCCGTCGTAGGAGCACCGGAGGAGCAACAGAGGAGTGTAGGCGGACGGCCACGATAAAAGACACTCCCGTGGAAGACATCACAACACTAAAAACGATGGCAACCACTGAATCGAAAGACAGACACAAAGAAGACTGGGCGACAGGACACAAGCGAAAACGACGAATGGTGGCGGGCGGCCACGAAGTACCAGTCCGAAACAAAACAAAATATAGGGACGGGCTACAGTCCGCTTGGGCGAACTGTTGGATACAATATTCTTATTCCTATCCCTCATAAGTGGGCGTGACAAAAGTCTATGTATGGTTGAATTGTTAAGAACGCTCTACATATTTTGTTATATAACATTTAAAGGATTTTATCGAAAAAAAACGCTCCCTAGCTCAAACTTGGGTGTTTCAATAAAATTGTTTTATTTAATTGTGGGCGTGTCAGTAGGCGGATTTAAAAAAAATTAACACATGAGCATAAAGGGCCCCTAGAGAGTACATATATATTATAAATTTCAGCTCCCTAGCTCAAACTTTGGATTTTTAAAAAAGTTTTTTTTTTAATTGTGGGCGTGTCAGTGGATTTTGAAAATATTTACACATGAGCTTAAGAGTATATATTATAAATTTCAGCTCCCTAGCTCAAATTTTGGTTTTTCAATAAAATTGTTTTATTTATTTGTGGGCGTGTCAGTGGGTGGATTTTGAAAATTTTATATCCCGAGCAGTTTTAGGAGCCATGGATCATATATAAAAAATTTCAGCTTTCTAGCTCAAAATTCGATTTTTTCGATAAATTTGTTTTTTTGAGTTTGTGGGCGTGTCTGTGGGCGGATTTCAAAAATTCGTAAACTTGATTATTTCGGGACCCTAGAGAGTATATAGTTAAAATTTCAGCTCTCTAGGCCCAGTTTAAAGGCCTAATTTTTGCCGACGGATGGACGGACGGAGATGGCTAGATCGACATTACTATCCATGCTGATCATAAATATAGTAACTTCTAGGGTCTTAGAATAGGGTATAAAAAAGGAGAAATCCTGTAAGCAAAACGGATTGTAAGGAATGACCCGCAATTGGCAAGACCCTTACACCCTATCTGAACAGGATTCCACCAGACCAGATAGAAATTCGCGTGTCGTATAATAACGAATACTCACTTGACTTTGTTTTGGGGTCTAAGGGGATTTATTGAAGTTACTCCACGCGCTAGGGGGGTCGTCCTCAAACTTCTTTTTATACCCTATTCTAGGGGTATATTAATTTTGACGCATAGTTTGTAACATACCTTAATATTGCCCGTAGACCCCTAAAAGTTACTATATTTATGATCAGCATCGATAGTAATGTCGATCTAGCCATGTCCGTCCGTCCGTCCGTCCGTCCGTCCGTCGGGAAAAATTAGGCCTTTAAACTGGACCTAGAGAGCTGAAATTTTAACCATATACTCTCTAGGGTCCCGAAATAATCAAGTTTACGAATTTTTGAAATCCGCCCACAGACGCCCACAAACTCAAAAAAACAAAATTTTGGAAAAAATCGAATTTTGAGCTAGGAAGCTGAAATTTTTTATATATGATCTATGACTCCTAAAACTGCTCGGGATATAAAATTTTCAAAATCCGCCCACTGCCACGCCCACAAAAAAATAAAACAATTTTATTGAAAAACCAAAATTTGAGCTAGGGAGCTGAAATTTTTAATATATACTGTCTAGGGGCCCTTTAAGCTCATGTATAAATATTTTCAAAATCCGCCCACTGACACGCCCACAAATAAATAAAACAATTTTTTTGAAAATCCAAAGTTTGAGCTAGGGAGCTGAAATTTATAATATATACTCTCTAGGGGCCCTTTAAGCTCATGTATAAATATTTTCAAAATCCGCACACTGACACGCCCACAAATAAATAAAACAATTTTTTTGAAAATCCAAAGTTTGAGCTAGGGAGCTGAAATTTATAATATATACTCTCTAGGGGCCCTTTATGCTCATGTGTTAATTTTTTTTTAAATCCGCCTACTGACACGCCCACAATTAAATAAAACAATTTTATTGAAACACCCAAGTTTGAGCTAGGGAGCGTTTTTTTTGATAAAATCCTCTAAATGTTATATAACAAAATATGTAGAGCGTTCTTAACAATTTAACCATACTTAGACTTTTGTCACGCCCACTTATGAGGGATAGGAATAAGAATAGGGTATCCAACAGTTCGCCCAAGCGGACTGTAGCCCGTCCCTATGTTTCTATTTTATTTTCACCGATTCAAGGGTATTTTAACAACGCGGAATTCGTATTATTGTTTTTATTTCGCACTTTGGCAGAACTCATACGAGAAATGTCAAATAGACATTAGATTGTGAATTGACGAGAATATTGTTCCAGGTCGGTCAAACAACCCAATAATCCAACTTTTCAGTGGTGGATCGTTGGGGTAAGAGAGAATGGATTGAGTGACTGGAAGATAAGCGAGGGGGTAACGTGTAGACTCACGCACACCTTGTGGTCTGCCGTTGGCTCGCTGAGCGACTGAAGGTAGTGGAATATGGCGGACAACCACCAACATATAGGCGGACGTTGCACGACATGAATGGGATTCCACTACTAATGTGTGAGCGAGTGTGTGAGAAATGAGAGTTGGCCGAACTGGAACAATGAAAGTTCTGGAAGATCACTTCTTGGTTGACCAGCTAATAAGTTAGTCAGGTTTGGACAGGAGTTTTTGTTTAAAGTGTGAGATAAAAGCGAAAGACAAAAAAAAATAGTTAAAGTTGAAAAGTACAAAAAAGTAAAGAATAAATTTAAAGTTGAGACGAGAGTTGAAGTGGAGGAAGGGTCTGGAGATAATAGCGAGGAACGTCAGGAAGGGGATAAATAAGAGGACAGTTGATAGAGACAAAAGGACTATGACCCCTTCAACCATTTTTGGTATTCCGGCCGACGCCATAGCTGCTCACGCCGGTCACTTGACTTTCCTTTGCCCTTCAAGCCATAAGACTTTTTTTCATTTTGTTCGTCGGATTTTACCGCCCTTGGTTTTTCTTTTCTTATTTTTTTTTTCTTTTAAATCTAAATACTAAAGTGACCAAGCTCCAACGGAGCCTTATAACGTGCATAAAAAAAGGAAACGGTGTGGTTTTTTATTTTCCTTATTTACTTCCCACAGCGGCAATCAACGGTCCCCATACGGTTTCACAGTTTTTCCACAAAATTGTGTGGCGCCCATCTCGATCTGGATTAAGTCAGTGTAAGCTAATTTTCCAGGTTTTCTTTATTATACATATTTCGAACGCACCCACCCTAGTCTGACTACCGGAAAATAGCCTTTTGTGGTTATTTTTGTTATCTCAAATCGTGGTTTGACGTGCTTTTGTGTATTTCGGTATTTTCATTTCGGCGGTCAATTAAGTTAATTAATTGAAATCGAATTATTTTGATCCATTCCATAACCACGAGATAGTGTAACAGCCTTATGAACGCCATCCTGTCGGTCTAATTTTCACCACTTTTTCGAGCATACCAAGTCCTATTTCGTCAATAGTGCGTCGAATGTTGGCTTCTAAAGGAGCAATCGTTACTGGTTTATCAGCATAGACCAGAGATTTGACGTACCCGCACAAAAAGTAGTCCAAAGGTGTCAAATCACACGAACGAGGTGACCTACTCACAGGTCCATTTTTTGAGATGATTCGTCACCCAACGTTTGGTTCAACAAAGTCATGGTTGCACGCGCTGTATGGAATGTTGCTTCATCTTGTTGGAACCATTACTTCTCCAACAGATTTCCAATGACATAAGGAATAAAAAAAATCACGAATCATTTGCCCGTAGCGTTCGCAATTCATGGTAATGTTGGCACGGGTATCGGATTTAAAGACAAATAGGCCGATGACGCCTTCGGCAAGTAAACCACACCAAACAGTCATTTTTCCGGATGTAATGGAGCCTTAAGAGTCTCATGAGGATTGTGCTCACTCCAAAAACGACAATTTCGCTTGTTTACAAACCCGTGAAGCCAGAAATTTGAGCCTCATCGCTGAAGATGATTTGACGATAAAAATCTGGTTAAACTTAATTCTCCGCCCATTCACAGAACACACGACGCAGTTAATGATCCGCTGGCTTTAATTCTTGCACCAGGTGGATCTTATATGGATGTAGACCAAGATCTTTGCTCAAAACTTTCCAAGTAGTGGACGGGCAGAGACCGAGTTGCTCTCACACTCACGTCTACAGCGACGATGGCTTTTTCTGTACGCACGGTACGGGCTCGATTTCGATGAATATTATCACAAACACACGCAATTGAAATAAAAATTATGCAATGAAATAGATACGGACAATGAAACCTTATAGTATCACACTGAAGTTCGTTGGTTATCAAAATACACGTTTATTTCGATTTGAAAGAGGAAAATGAAATGTTTCTACAGGTGATAAAGAAGATTATGGTATTAAAGGAGTTCACTGCTCCAGAAGTTGAATTTCATCTGGCATACCTTGTTGATATTCTTCAATTCAACTTGCAACAATGATGTATACGGCTACACAAAATTCAAAAATTCGGCAAATGTTTTCATTTTGGAAGACAAATAACGTGCATTCAAATACAAAACACAATTATTGGTTAAAATTGTTGAAATAGAAAACTAAAAATTAGTGTAGAAACGAATATGCGGTTACCATAGTTAGAAAAAGGAGAAAAAAACCAAAAAACATGGTAATTTTCAATTAATTTAAACTTTTAAAACTGAATAAAAACACAGCAAAACAAAATGTATCTTTCTTCATTGATATGAATAGTTACCTTAAGTTTAATAATAAATAAACTTTAGGTTAGTTTAGGTTAGGTTTATGGGGCTGTCGGCAGAAGGCGACACACTTAGACCAATTTAAGTCCATTGTGATACCACGTATATTATATACCTCAACTCTGTAGATGGGACTGGCCAACGACACGCGGTTGTTTTCAAACGGTCCCCAATCTACGTACTAACCGCGCCTAACGTCGTTTAATTATGGTGATCTGACGAGAACCGATTGACTTGACGTGGTATGGCCGTTGGTTAGAGCAAAATTATTAATTGTATGTGTAGTTAATAAGAGGTAAGTTGTGATGCAAGAACTTTTCTGCATTTTTGGGAAGAAGTAGCTTTCTTTTGTCTTCATAAACAAGTCCTGCTTCACTAAAAAGCCTCTCCGAATAGACACTGCTTGAAGGAGTAAATAAATACTTAGCAGCAAGTTGGACAGAACGTTGAGAAAATTCAGTTTTATGTGCAGACCACCAGACATATGGATTACAATTTCTCTTCAAAGTTTTTATAGTCAAGTATTTATCGAGGTTAGTTGATATGGAGTTTTTTGATGTCGAAGCTATTTCAAGTCCATTGTCATCATTATTAAAGTTCTCAGCAACTACAATATTTTTGGTGAAAGACAAAGAAAAGAACATAAACTAAATGGAGCGACAAGAAAAAGCTTGAATTTGTGTAGAATGATCTTATGTTCAATCAACCATGTTCGCCCCAACTGTGTTCGTATTTTTCAGAACTTTATAAACTGGCCGAATAGTTTGGCCAAATATTCGGCTATTCGGCCACGGCCCTAGGCCGAATATACTATTCGTTTCAACACTACTAAAAATGTTTTCCAGCGTTCGGAAAACTTTCGCATAACATCAAAGAAATTACTACATCAATCTTTCAACTTTGCCTATTAATTTCCGTAATTTACCCAAGCAGATTCTGAGCATATTCGCCAAATGATTCAGAACGCTTTTATTGGGAAGGTGATTGAAATTCCCGATGACATTCGAAAAGAGCCCATCGAACTTAAAAAAAAAATGTTTTGAGTCCGGCATCTGCCTCGAAGAAATTTGGTTTAAAAAAGCGAAGCATATCGCAATCTTCAATAGAGTGCAATTTAACATCTGGAATTCTACTTACTTAAACTACTTAACGTATTCTAAATATAATAAGGGTTCTGAGCACTCGTTGCCTTGTGCAACAAGTGGTCCAAATCCTAATTGCTTTCCGGGTGCTTGGCAGTCGTCAACGTGCACACGCGCCGGCGTGAGCCGACTGAAGCCTTACAGCGTCAGTCAACTCCCGGAAGCACCACCACATGTTGGCGAGCCCGGTCTCTCCCAAAAACGACCTAGCTAACTTAGTCTAACTTATAAGCTAAGAGGATGTTACCTATAGTAACGCACCGTTCTGGGAGGGCATGTTGACACCTCCCCCCTCAACAAGCCACCAAAATTCGGCGAATTGCTTTTCCGTGTCGAATTCATCCCTCTCCGATATTGCGGTACTAAATCGAAGAAGCTCATGAGCATTGGCGACGTCCCCGTCATGGAGGAGCCGCTTGTCTCTCGCGCTGCGGTAGCGATGGTATAAGACCGGAATACCATCCATCGTCTGCACCAGCAATTATACATCAATATGGATAAATGCCTCTGGCGGGATAAAGCCAGACCGGAGCGTACTCTCTATGTACATATTTGCGAAGTGAGCCCCAAAAATCAGGCTATTGTCGCTGGTCATCGCCCTTGCAACGTGTCTTTGAGTCACCTTAATGAGGAAATTGTCAATCCTATTCAACTGAGCCCCATCGTATAGGACCTTACTGGGATAGTACTTTATGTAACTGTATTCAGGCGTTCGAATCAACCGGAGACATGCCTCTCCAAAACCCGAATCTTTTCCATATAACTAGGCGCTATATTAAACAGCAATGGACAACCATAAGCGATGATCGGCCTTATAAGGGCCACGTAGCAAATGATCTTTACTTTGGAGTCAAGTTGACTACAGTGAACCTTGTCAGAGCATAAGCCTTCTTGGCCCCAGCAAGACAAGCAACTATTATGTCTATCGAAATATAGATTCTGGTCATCTAACTGCTTCTCAACGAAAATGGGTGCCCATTTTGTCCAATAATGGCCAATTTCTTCCAGGTATCCCTAGAGGCCCCAGCCAATGGAGTTCTGAACAAGATTGTTCCGTCTTCTGAAAGGTGATTTTAGACTTCCAGTCGTCCCAATATCCCTTAATTTATCGAAGTCACACTGCAAAAGAATGTTAATGACCTCGATTTTAGGACGTGATGTGTATGCCACCAAATCGTCGGCATACGCTATAGCATGTCTGAGTGAACCCATCAGATCACTCGTGTATATGTTAAACAGGATCGGAGAATTCACCGTCACCTGGTGTTAACCGTTTTTAATTTCAAAGACTCTGCTCGAAGTCACGTTGCTACATTTAATAACAAACTTCTTTCCCAGAAGCATATTAGAAATTACAAATAGTAAAGGATTGGGCTTCCCCCGTCTGGTCAACTTGTAGAAAAGTCCCTCTAACCTTACGGTGTCGAAAGCCTTCTCAAAATCAACCAGACAAGCACCCTTGCATTGGTTCTTGCATTTATTCCACTGAATGTCGGAAACCAGTTTCGAAGCGGCATGAACAGTGTCATGCCTCGCCCTTAAACCAAAGTGGTTGTCTGGAGTAATATGATGATACGTACGCCGTAATGGTATACAGTAGACGCTCGATATAGTGAATTCCGGTAGAGTAAACTATCCAGTATATTAAACACACAAACGTTTACACAGACAACTCCAACTAAAGCACAAACAAAAATCTGGATTTACTGACCTCACATTTTTGCTCAGGATTAAACTGTGAAGGGATCGCACTAGCGACCACTTATCCAACAATGTGTCTAAATATTAAAAATCATTTAATTGCTCACTTCGTAACTCGGACCCTACCAAATAAACAAAATAAACCATAATGTATCCCATGCCAATTACGAGTCCAACGATCAAACATACAAATGTTTGTACTCAAGTAATCGAATACTTTGAATGAAAGTTCTTGCTTGAAACATTGTAATCGAACATTGTGTGGAATGACGGCGGTCATCCACCCGCGGGATATGCCGAATGGGCATCTATCGATGAATGGATTTTGGGGTTCGAGATACGACGTGGATAATTTTTGCTGCGACAGCATCTGGAAAATTAGTATATAAGCTCAATGAATTTTGAATAAAGTGTCTTTCAACTTTCTGAAGTCAGAGAACCAATAGTATTTTATTTAGCAACTCGCTGAAATACCTTGGGGAATTCTGCTTTTACTGACGCCTACAAAGAGCAGTCCTCTGCTTCGTAGGTAATATAATCGTTCATACAGCCACTCGCTGGACGAAGTCAGGAAAGCCGTCTGATACCCCAACAGGTTCCCCCAATCTTGCTCTGGAAGAACCTGAGTCACCCAACATTGCAAGTAACCAAACTTTGCAAACTGTAACGAGACGGCCGAAATTTCCCCGATTGCACTGATGAGAATCACAGCGGCTTCTTGCATTTTTAAATCAGATTCAACTTTGGAAAGCCTTTTTAAGTTTTCGCTCGAAATTGTGAACAACCTCCACAATTCCACATAGTGAATGTGCCTGGTTGTTATTAGTTCACTATATCGAACGTCTACTGTATTTAATTTTTATTTCTGCACCTCATCGAGCGAATGGAAAATAATGTTCCAGACAAAAGGATCTTCGACTCCCAGCCTCCAGGTTCGAAGGGGCAATAAAGAACAAACCTCCGTTTAAATGCCAATCCATAGCGGATGGCAGCGCGCTTGGTCTGGACAACTGGAAGCAGAGTGCCTGGGATCTCATAGGATGGAGGGCTGCAGGCAGTGCCTCAGGCAGATACTCATCAAGGGTCGGCGACTGTTTAGTATACGTACATGATTCGTCAAACAGCAACATATTGTGCGAAATATGAATTGAATTTGTAGCTTCAACAAAAGTAATGAGGCTAGCGGGACTAAAGTTCGTCAGAATCTATATTTTGTTAGCAGCCAACGCGAAATTTTTCTAAGACAAAAGGGTCCATAAACCTACTCTAAACCTATTCCAGCTAGTTTTCTGGCTGTACAATGAAGAAGATTCAGACCGTATCAATGGAACTAATTTGTGAAGCACTACTCGTATGCGTCTAAT
Source organism: Portevinia maculata (assembly GCA_949715645.1). Lineage (NCBI taxonomy): Eukaryota > Metazoa > Arthropoda > Insecta > Diptera > Syrphidae > Portevinia > Portevinia maculata. Next base: position 35,371,335 of record OX454526.1, on the reverse strand, counting down.
GGTGAATCCGCTGTATTTTGAGACTTAAATGCCATTGGCTTCTTCACCCACCCAAGACTTCACGTCCTATGTTCAATAGCAGCAATTTTGCAATTTTCATCGAATAGCCGACCTTGAAGTCCCCCTCAAAACGTGAATACCATCAATGACCACCAAATACATACCGAAAGCAAACATGTGACAGTATACATTGAACCAACTTAGTCTGTGAACCGTTAACTGATGCCGCGAGTAAAGAATACTTCAAAATCTGACATCTCCATCTTGTAAATTTATATAACAAAATTTATAAATGTCATCGAAATGTAGGCAAAGGCAATGTTTCCACGGTTCGCCGGCATCCAATATAAAATACAAACTCCGTATCTCAGAGTCGTCTATCTTTTCGTAATCGGCTTTTATCTTTCGGTAGTAAAACGTGCAAAAAAGGAAACCGGCTCGAAGTGAAAAAGAAACATTCACAAGCATTTGAAACTACCCGATGTTATGCATGATGTTAGATAATTAATTAATCACAAAAGGCAGCACGAGAAAAGTAAACGTTCACACGGGATCGGCTGAGAGGTTGCTTTTACTAACACTGGCATGGCAATAGCCTTCATTGGGATTATATTTTTTTATCGGTTATCCACCCTACACGTTGTCGTTGGTTTAAAAATTTAATTGGAAATTTAATTGATTTCGAATTCCCACCTTTACACTACTTAGATCTACATATGTGTAAAACATTTAGCTGGGATCTTTCCCAATCCCATGTGTATCTGTTAATTGATTGATATACAAAACCGTTCTCTCTAATAACTGCAATTTCAGAAATTGAATTCATTAACACATCCAATTTAGGCAGATACGAGTATGTGCTTTGGGTGAGCTTACAAAAATAATACAATTCAAAGGATGGTTCCATTGTTTAGTGGTTGGTCGTTTGATACCCGCATTTCGATTCTGAATTTACAGTATCGTCTCTTTGGTAGTCTTTATTGTTTTTCTATAAACTGTAATTTGATCAATCGAATCCAATTAATTCGCCCTTTGTATGCATAACGACGGGTTCGTAATTTACTCAATCCGTCGCCGACGCCCCGCTCATTAGGGGTTCTATATTGGTTTGTTATGAACATTTGGTGGTAGAAGAAACACGATTCTGGGTGTGTTGTTGTATATTATTAAGCCCACTCAGGGCGGAAAATATATGTATCGCATAAAATTCGTCGAGTAGCCATGGGATGGCAGATAGCGTGATTGTGATTTAATGGTCCTTTCTTCGTAGCTGACAATGGTTTGGTGGCGCTGAAAGATGTTGTGAATTACAATCACAATCACACCCGAGAATTGTTTGCCTTTTTTGTATTTGCTTCTTATGAGCAGCGAAGAGCTGGGCGTCTTTTCACCCGTCCTGGCAGGGTAATGGCCCCCATTACATCGAACAATTGATATCATTTTCAATTCCAAACGTGCAATGAATTAATGAGACTTATTTGAGAGTTTGATGGGCAATCATGTAGTATGACGGCTAGACGGTATGGGGTGCTCTTTTCATGTTGTTTGGAAGAATGGTTTTTCAAATGTAAAATGGAAATTAATACGTAATTGTCCAAGATGATGGATGAGAACACCAAATGTTGTTATGCAAGATCAAATAACTTTTAAGAAAAACACAATAAATCGTTGGCCAATTTCCTGTTCTTCGCATAAGGTTCATAGCTTGCGTCCTATATTTTCTGAGACCTCCCATTGATATCCTCTTCTGGCCACAGTCATCAATTAAAACAAGATGAATTGACGGATGCTTGGTCTCTTTAGCATATTATGAATTTGAGAATCTGCGGATTAAAGCTTCAATTTTGTGGTAAGCATTGAAAGGCAGCATTTTTGGTCCATTTCAAAGTAAAGTACGTTTTTCGGAATTGGAAGTTGGCACACAACACTCTAAGTAAGAGTGAGGCGAAAAGTAGCAGGCGTACACAGGCTTTTCGAAACAGAGAAGAAAACCTAGGTGTCTTTGCAGCAGCTCCTATATAGGTATCACGAAGAAAGACCGTATCAAGCCATATGGCCCGCCCCCAGAAACGAAAGTCTGCGAATTCTATTTCCCTATAGATATGAATCTTGTCTTAAACAGATGTTAATCGACAACCTGCCATTTTCTCGAAGGCAATTCAATCTTCAACAAAAACATCCGCTAATTTCACACGAATCATACACATATTCGTTTGGTACATCCACACACAGGATACGGAAATGCTCGCTCACAAGCGCTCATAAACGGCTAATAAGCTACTCGATTTCTGTAGGTACCTTTAGCAAATATGTGATCTTTAATCTACATTTTTATTTAAGGGACCACAAGTTGGTAATCAATTAAGTACATATTAGTTAATGCTTTACGTGAACATTTTTTTTTGGACTTTGACAGGAGCGTGAACTTCAGCGTTTGAAGTCGAGTCAAATGGTAGAAACCGATCAACACTTCAATTCCGACTTCAACTTTGAAAGGAATGAGAACTTCAAACACATTAAAAAATGGAACTTCGAGAGCAAAACAAAAAAATGGTTAAATAACAAACAAGAGAGAAAATTCGCTCCAATTATGTAAAGCATTTTGCATTTTGGGAAAACTGTAAACATCGCCACAAGGCTGGTTTGATTCGCACTTTAATTTTGAATTTAGGAATTAGATCTAACGTTGAAGTCGAAGTAGAGGTTGAGGTGCTAATGTGTTCCATCCTATTAAAAAGCATTGGTTCTAACGTGCGGCGTGGTTGTCAAAGTTAAAGACGGAGTTGAAGAGTTGATCTGTTTCTACCATGAAAAATAATCACGCGTTGAAGCTTCGCGTACGCATTGCATAGCTGCGTTGCGTTTCAACTTCAAAATGAGACTAGTAATAACAGAACGAAATGTTGAATGAGATGAAAAAATAAATAAATAAAAATATAGATGGCAATAAGGATAGATCCCACTTGTATAATAACAGGAAAAAATTGATTTTAATACTACTAAAACGCATGGACGCAAAAGAAGTTTTCATGAAACTTTCCTCGTTTATTCTCCATGAGAGGGTGCGTCCTGCAAACCATGCTGGCTGTTTATTTTATGAAGGATATTGCTAGGGAAACTACGAAATTCCAGGAGAATTCTTGAGTAGCTGTAGTAGAAAATGCAAGAGAAGATTTAAGAAACCATACGAACAAGGAATAACGCGTAACATCGCGTAAGCGTAGGGTGGATGAACTGGCGAGAAAACTCAGCCATCTTCTGTGATCAAAAAATGGTCCAAAAAGCTGAAAGGAAAGCTCTACACCGCAGCGACGCTCACATACGGTTCAATGGTGGACAGCGTAAAAGTATGAAGGCAAATTAACGGCAGCTGAGATGAAGATGCAAAAGCAGGAGTAACAAAGATTAATCGGATAAGAAGTTCCGAAATCCGAGGAAGCCTTCACGTCACAAAATGGAGCGCGACCGCCTCAGTTGGTACGTATGTGCAAAAGAGAGATCCTACGAACCCTGTCAAAAAGGCAATATCAATCAAAGATCCAAAACAAACGCGAAAGAGAGGCAGGCCTAAGAACTCCTGTATTACACAAATGTAGCAACACCAGCATATTCAAAATTGGGAGGTCTGCCGCTTTTTTCTGAGGTTGATCCGGTGAACCCTACAGGCGGACTAGTAAGGATGCAGTTGAGTTCTTCACAGAAGAAGAAGAAGAAGAAGAAGAAGAAGAAGAAGAAGCAGAAGCAGAAGAAGAAAAAGAAGAAGAAGAAGAAGAAGAAGAAGAAGAAGAAGAAGAAGAAGAAGAAGAAAAAGAAGAAGAAGAAGTAGAGGCAGAAGTAGAGGACGAACAAGGAATATCACAAAACTTGTGTGGCTTGTGAAAAATTTCCTCGAAATATCGTCAAGAAAGCAAACAGATATTATATCTTTATTGGATGCGTATAGCAAACGAAAGAGACAGAAGAAAGTAGAGCAGCTTTCATACCGATAGTAAAAAGCATTTTTGTTTCTGCTGAGCAAGAATAACCGAGGAGGTGACGATAGTGGACCTTTTTTCAATGGCACGACCACAACTGAATGATAGAAAGTTTCGACTCTTTTGCGATTTCGGATCGATTCCGAGGATGTGAACTTAAAAAGACATTTTCTCGATAATACAAATACGTACATTATTTCAGATTTTCGGAATGAAATAATACAGACATTTTCTGACATTATTATAAGGAAAATTATCAAGAAAGTTGATAAGGCGCCTTGCTTTACCTTACTCGGTGATGGAAGCATGGATATACGAGGGCGGGTCAATAAATCCGTGACTTTTTGAATTTCTGACCTCTTTACTGAAACGGCAACACTGCTCCTGTCAACAGGCATCTGTCAGTTGACTCCTGTCAAAATTTAAACTTGCTGCGTCAGTTAGTTTGTGTTTGACAGCTATTTTTATCAGACTACTCACTAATTTGAGGAGAAAATGGAAAAAAGTGAATTTCGTGTGCTTATTAAGCATTATTTCTTGCGAAAAAAAACCATTACCGAGACCAAGGCTAAGCTTGAAAAATACTATGGGGACTCTGCACCATCGATTTCAATGGTAAAAAAGTGGTTTACTGAATTTCGTTGTGGCCGTACAAGCACTGAAGATGCCGAACGTCCTGGACGCCCAGTTGAGGTCTCTACACACGAAACAATCGAAAAAATTCACGATATGGTGTTGGCCGACCGAAGATTGAAAGTGCGAGAGATTGTGGAAGCAGTAGGAATCTCGCATGGCTCAGTGGTTTCAATTTTGAATGATCACTTGGGCATGAGAAAGCTTTCCGCAAGATGGGTGCCGCGTTTGCTCACAGTCGACCACAAACGCAATCGTGTAACAACTTCACAGGAAGGTTTGGCGTTGTTTAATCGCAATATGGAGGAGTTTTTGCTCCGTTTTGTAACCGTGGACGAAACATGGATCCATCACAACACACCAGAGACCAAACAACAGTCAAAACAGTGGGTTTCTAAGGGTGAATCGGCGCCAAAGATGGCCAAGGTGGGTTTGTCAGCCAATAAAGTTATGGCGACTGTTTTTTGGGATGCACGCGGGATAATCCACATTGACTACCTTCAAAAGGGAAGAACAATCAATGGGGAATATTATGCCAACTTATTGGACCGATTCAATGACGATTTGAAAAAAAAACCGACCTCATTTGGCCAAGAAAAAAGTTCTTTTCCACCAAGACAATGCAAGGGTGCACACATGTGCAGTTGCCATGGCAAAAAACTATGAATTGGGCTATGAATTGCTCCCTCATCCACCCTATTCTCTAGATTTGGCTCCAAGCGACTACTTCTTGTTCCCAAACCTGAAGAAATGGCTTGGTGGAAAAAGATTTGACTCCAATGATGAAGTCATCTCGCAAATAAAGGCCTATTTTGAGGACCTCGACAAATCATTTTTTTTGGAAGGGATAAAAAAATTGGAGAAGCGTTGGACAAAGTTTATAGAGCTCAAGGGAGACTACGTTGAAAAATAAAATTATTTTTTTATCAAAAAATCTGTGTTTTATTCCAAAAGTCACGGACTTATTGACCCGCCCTCGTATCATGCACCAAACAAATGTCATTATGTGTCCGACACGTCGACTTCCAAGAAGACTTGCGCAAAGTTATTATTCGTGAAGATTTTGTAGGATTCGTACCGATTTACAACCAGGGCTTCTGAAAAACTAACCGAAGCTCTCCTGAAACGATGGGGAGAGTTGAGTCTTGAAATGAAAAAAAATGCATTAGATGGAGGCCATGTCAGTGGCGTCCAGTCGAGGATCTGTATGTATAAACCTCGAACTGTCAAATGCCCTGTTAGTCCCAGCTGTTCGGAATTTTCTTGGGATTGTGAACGATGTGACAACGTGTTCAGAAACCATGCGTATGCGATTAAAATTCCTCAAGACCTCATCCAATAATATGCACTAAAGACCAAGAAGAAAAGGCTTATTGGTCTTTGTTAAACAAGATTCATTGAACGATCCGACAGCATACCATCCTTCGTCTAACTATTCAACATCAACATGGGATTAAAGAAAATGTCTGGAAAATCTTGGAACATTTCAAAAACAGCGATATGCTTACTTGCAGCAAAGCGAATACATCGCCAGTCTCTTAGTTTGTGACATGATTTTCAGTTGCACGCTTCGTTTGTCTGTTCGACGGCAAGAAAAATTACATGATTTGGTATTAGCAGTAAAGCACGTTCACGACGTTCGGATTAAGTATTTGTCGGACGAATTTCTACTGATACTTGTTCCTGGATTTGCTGCAAGTGAGAAAGTAGATGACTTGGATAATATTGCTCCATACATTAATGATCGAGTCTCAGAATTTGCTGTTAGAGCTGAGCTTAAATTATGGTGTGAAAGATTATGAGGACTGGAAAAAGATGGGCTTGTGGAACTTTTGGACTTTTGTGACACGAGCAGATTTTCATTAACCAAATATCTTTGAACAATTTCGGCGACTCTTACGGTCACAACGGGAAGAGTGGAGAGGTCATTTTCGACACTGAAAAGAGTTAAAACTTACATACGGAACTCAACAGGCAACGAAAGACGGAGCGCCCTCGCCATACTGTAAATCCATGGGGACTTAGGTGTTCATCCAAATGAAGTACTCGAGATAATGGCAGCAAAGAAATCCCGAAGATTGAAATTTTGAATTACTTCACTTTGATCAACGTCATTTGATTTTCAATAAACATGTTCGTGCGTAACTGAAACTTGCAAATATGCGGAGGATATGAATGAAAGTAAAAAAATGTTTTTTACTGAATTGTTTCCTATTTCAATAACAGGAAAATCCATGTGAAGACCCCCCCTCATCCAAAGAGTTAGTAGAAGAAGGGCGGGAAGACCTCAACAAAAAGTTCGTTACGCAACTTGTCCGCAACAGGAAATGAGTCAAAAAATAGACTTCGGCAAGGCACGACATTAACAGAGGCTCTTAAAAGTTTTTAAAAAGTTGATTGACGAGGAATGGTCTATAAAGAGCCTAATGAGAACATGCATACTGCAACATCGTCCCATGGGAGCTCCTTGCGAAGGGGCAGTCGCGGTATAGATAGGGTGAGATACATTTAGGAGCACTGGCAGAGTTGCAAAGGGCAACAGCGGGGCGATATGTAAAGAACCTTTTAGAAAAAAAAAGAAATATAGGTACATTATTTACCCAATTGGAAACCTTTAAATAATATTTAATTTCATTGTCTAGACATGCCGGTCATGCAACATTAATTAAGTTATCGATTTATCGTTTCGCCCGGTGTATCTTTAATTTGATTTCTAAATGCCAATCAATGTGGTCGATAAAAAAACTGTATAAAAACTCGTCTCGAATAAAGACATCGAGATTGAAGCGTGGGCCAAAGTATATTCCGATTTCCGTCATCATCGTCAATTTTCAACAGAAGAATAAAATAGGCCGACACAAATAAGCACAACAAGGAAAAAGAAAAGAAAAAAAATTAATGAAAACGAAACTTAAATCCCATCAAACTCACCAGACTGTTCTCCCATTTTCCAATCAGTCATTCATTCATCGACATTCTACACAATGTAGCAATTTCCAAGGTGTATCCAATATGCAATCAACTTATCAGGTTTTCACCCTTCGAGAATACAAATTAGCTAATATCTGACCGATTGCACGAGCGTGCGGGTGTTACGAGCGAATGCAAGGCAATTCAACGTTGGAAGGGCGCTATCATCCGACAAAGGCACTGGGCTAGTGGTCTGTTGGATTGTAATAGCCTTGAGACGACGGACACGATATTTATATGCATCGGCCTCTGCAATGAAATCGAACGATCGAAAGAGGACGTTCCGATAAATAAACAATTCTCCCCCTCCTAGTGTGGAAAAATCGTGAGGAACGGATTGCACAATAAAAGTTGGATGTACTATGCACGTCTTTGTGGACTAATAACGTGGGAAACAAGAATGAAAAACGTGTTGTTAAGCTACGAAGGCGGTAGATACATTTTGGTGTTATTTTTTTTCTCGATTTTCTTTTTTTATTAGAATATGAGGTGTTGCTGAAGTTTACCGACGTGTAATGGACGATGTTACGCTTGGGATGGGATTAATAGCTTATATGTGGTTGTTCTCGTATGGCAGAATCTATTTATACAACCATAAAAGATACTAACTATTAGATGCGCAGAGGAGTTCAAGGAATGAATGAAAGAAGAAACAAATGTGTTGGAATCAGATGAGTGTTAGTCGCTTCAATATTTTTTAGAACGTCATTCAGACTAAGAATATAAAGTATTTCATAATGTACGACTGATTTTTTTTTTCAAATTTAATCGAAACCCAGCTAATCCTCTTTATCCATGTATGAGTTACTAACACCTCCCTTTAAAATGTTTAATGTAGCACCTGCTGATACAGCCAATAACACATAGCAGTGTGTTGTCCGCGCAATAGATACATATTTCTCGTCAGGTCTCAGTTAGTATGTGTCCTTATTGACATGAAAAGGATTGATCCTTAAATCGAGTGTACCGTTTTCTACAGTCAGTAAGCGGCTTCGACGCATATTAGATTAGATTGAAATTACCGTCGTTTTGACGTTGGCGAATGACAGCTCCAAACCCGTATGATGAACTGTCAACCTATACTACAGTTTCTGGTTGCTGTGTGCATATTTTCAGCAAAGGCTCGCTGATGAGAACTTTTTTGACTTGGGGGAACGAAATCGATGCTCACTCCTTCTTCGTAATTCGTTGGGAGGCTGCAGAACAACCGAACATTTTGGTCTTAAATCTGGTCGATCAGTACGATCCGAATGCGGATCTCGTGTGCATTTTTCGGTTGCTCGATGTTTGGCGATAGCTAAAATACAACCTTTATCCGAATGCACGCCGTCTTCATCCAGAATTTGTTCGAAAAACTTGATGCGCTGGGCAACAAACTGACACTTGGCTTCGTTTAGTGTAATGCTTTCAAGATCTGAAGAAATTTCACCATTTTTAAATGCTCAATTTTTTTTTAAAAGTTATCTGCATCAAAATTTTGAAAGAATGCATTACTTTGATACTGCATTCATGTAAGTCTAATGCCCCCACCCATACGCATTGCACTGGTAGATGCGAAATCACAAGTAAAACGTCACTGTTGATAGCAATAACTTTGAGGTAGTTAAGGAGTTCATCTACCTAGAAGTAAACATCAACTCCACAAATGACACATTAGTTCAAATCCGACGGAGAATTACCTTAGGAAACCGCCGCTACCTTGGTTAAACGAAACAAATGGGTTCAAACTCCTCACTCAAAGGACAAAATGCATGCTCTATCGAACCTTAATCCGATACGTAGAAAAGTGCGGGTAATGTTGAGTTCTTTTGAAATAAAAATACTCCGTCGGGGCTGTGTGCGAGGAGGGCGAATGGAGAAGAAGATACAGCCGCGAACTCTATGAGCTGTACAAAGATGTAGTCCAAAAAGTTAATCACGTCGACTACCTTTGCTCGGCGACATTAAGCGAAGGGACAATAATGTTCGAGCCAAGAGGATCTTTGACTCCCAGCCACCAGGTTCGAGAAGGCAAGGAAGACCGAACCTCCATTTTAGAGACCAAGCCATTGCGGATGACAGAGCGCTAGGTCTGGAGAACTGAAAGCAGCGTGGTCGGGATCGCAGAGGACGGAAGGCTACAGTGTCTCAAGCAGAGACTCTTAACGGGTCGGGAGCACGTTAAGTAAGTGTAGTGTGACTCAATACAGACACAAAGTAAACAATGAAAACGATTGCGTAACATTGAATCGCTGCGCTTTGCTTCGAATACGGAAGGTGTCAAATGGCATCCAAGTAATAGCAGCAGTGATTCATGCTATGCAGTAGTTCAACATGGTACATGTGTCTGTTATTGTTTTCATTTGCATTCATTGACCCAGGTAATAGAAATTAGGACAATTAATTGATTGTAATAATGAAATGTGAGCATGAATGTTTTATGAATAATGTAGGTTAAAAGAATTATGTTTATTCTTATGGTATGCATGTATGATTGTTAGCGATACGTATTGTGAATTAGTTGTAAGTGATTTTTGTATAAAAGGGCGATATCGATTTGAATAAAGTGAGCCTTAATGCAGCATTTTGACTCATTATACACAGCGGCACTCACATGCCATTAGTCCATTAGCGAACTGCGCTTTGAACAGCAATATACCAAAGCGAGCTGCGCTTAATACAGCATAGACCGATACTTGCAAAAAGGAAAATTATCATTCCTCCACACAAAACATTACATGGTGATCCTGCCAAACTGTTGATGAAATTGTAAAAGATTCAACAGGGAGGGGACCAAAACGTACATATTTGCTTCATTAACAAAGTTGAAAATTAAATTTGCGAGCTGATTTCCTTGAAAAATGTAAAAGCAAAACGAACATATTTGCCTCACTAACATAGTTCAGAATTCACAAATGCAATACGTGCAAACAATGCACGACAAAGCGTAACGCCACGAGATATGAGTTCGAAGCAGTACTATGAGTTCGAAAACGCATAGAAGAGGAGCCGGTGACGACGACGATGATGACTCAGAGAGACAAACGAAGAAGATATGGAAGTGGACATACAGGAAGATGCAGAAAGTAAACTACCCTTCGGAACAAGACCTCCAAGCCTAATGTTTCCAAATAATGGACTTTTATTAATAATGAAAAAATAAATGCAAAAAAAAAAAAAATATTTTTTTTAAGCTATTTTTTTTATTGTAAATGTAATCTTAATTTTAAGCATTTTGTAATTGACTGCTCTTATAAGACCTTAAGTAGCTAGCGTAACAGACATAAGAAAGATTTGTATGTACTTCTATATATTCACGTTCTTTGATAGAACGATGATTTTAATAATAAACACTAATACAAAGATAGCTTAGTGCTTGAAACAAAACAAAATAATAATCTAATTTGAAAACATGTATAATTTTTGTTGAAAACTGAAATGGCAAAATTTGAAATATTGGTAGCTACAAAGCTAATTACAGAATTTAATGGGGAACAGAAAAATTTAGCAAATTTCTTAGGACTAATAAAATTTTATAGTGTTCACAAGAACAAAATAAGTTAATAGAATTCGTTTTTGCAACAAAGCTGACAGATAAAGTTAGGAACAGGTTATTAGTGCAAGATAAACCAACGACTTATGAGACGCTCCAGAAAGCATTAACAGATAGCTACTAATCAAAAGTAAATCCGCTCACAATACATAATGAGTTAGCCAATCTACACCAAGGGACTCAGAATGTTGATGGTTTTTCAGAGAGAATTGATAGCCTAATATCTTAGCTCAATGAAATTCAGATATCCGAACAAGGAGAAGCAAACAAGGAGACCATTATAAAGTTGACCAATTAGGTTTAATTGCATTTAAGAACGGCGTTAACCATTCCATTAAAACTGTAATTCATGCGCCCAGAGTGACAAAATTAAGTGAGGCCGTACAAATAGCAGCTGAAGTAGAAGCAACCAGCAAACAAAACAATGTTATGCAGTTTAGAACAAATTACAGAGGTAGTTTTCAAAGAAATCATGAAAAGTCCAATCAAAGAAATTTCAGCAATAACAGGGGTAGAAGACCTTTTACGACCTTTTACACCAAAATAATTATAACGACAACAATAGTTACTATAGGCGTAATAATGACTACAGAGACAATAACGTAGGCAGTGCCAGAGGCAGAGGTATCACGAGAGGATACCACAACGGAAATACTAGGTCGGAAAACAGAGGTGTCCCCGGTCCAAAGAATATTCTAAATTTCTATGGGGAAAATGATACAAATTTCGTGAGCATATTTGTAACAAACTTAAGAAAACCTTTAAGATTTTCGGTTGACACTGGTGCAGATATTTCTGTTTGTAAGGAATATCTGGTGAAAGAATTAAATGAGAACTCGGCATGTCAAATAAACGGTATAACAAATAAAACAATATACTCGATAGGTGTTTCAAAACTAAAACTTGCATTAGGAGAAACAGGTATAGAGCATCAGTTCCACATAGTAAATGAGGACATAAACACAGCAACTGATGGAATACTGGGAAGAGATTTCCTTAAAACGTATAACTGCAAAATTGATTATGAAACCTGTGTACTAGTAATGATATTGCCAGATGAAGAAATAGTATTACCAATGAACATGACAATGAGAAACATTGGGAAATTGACAGTTCCACCAAGGACAGAACTAATCACAAACATCAAAATAGATCTGCATCAAGACAGTGTGGTAATTGGCAATGAGATAAAGAAAGGAGTCTTCATATCAAATGCAATATTACCAGCTGATGGAATCAAGCATGTAAAAATACTGAATACAGGAGATAAAGAAGAAATCATAGAAAATGCGATAATCAGTGTAGAACCATTCAATAACTATAAAATACTATCAAACATCATGAAACCCAAAGACAAAGCAAGGTATCAACGCTTAGAAAAAAAAGATAAAAATAGAAAATTTAGATAATTCCGCAGTTCAGTCAATACTGAAAATTTGCGAAGAGTTCCAAGACGTTTTTCATGACGAAAATGAAAAACTAACCACGTACAACTTCTATGAGCAACACATCTCTACGACAGATAAGAATCCGGTTTATATAAAGAACTACAGGCTACCAAACGCACAGCTAAGTGAGATACAGAAAAAAGTGGCCGAATTAATGGAGAATGACATAATAGAAGAATCAGTCAGTCGTTATAACTCACCATTACTCATTGTGCCCAAGAAGAGTCTCAACGGACAAACAAAATGGAGACTGGAAGTAGACTTTAGATCTTTAAATAAGAAAGTGGTAGACGACAAATTCCCACTTACAAGGTTAGAAGATGTACTAGATAAACTAGGTAAAGCAAAATATTTTTCTACTTTGGACATGACATGCTCATTCCACCAGATCGCACTAAATAAAAGTTCTAGACCATTAACGGCATTCTCGACGAATGAAGGACATTACCAATTCAAACGTCTACCGTTTGGTCTAAAAATCTCAACAAACAGTTTTCAAAGAATGCTCTCGATAGCTCTTAGTGGTTTACAAGCTTCAGCATTTCTTTATGTAGATGATATAATTATATTTGGTAAAAATCTAAAAGAACATAACGAAAACTTAATTAAAGTTCTAGGAAGGTTGCGCAAGTATAATTTAAAACTAAACATAGAGAAGTGTGACTTTTTAAAACCAGAAGTTACTTATCTAGGTCATCTAATAACATCTAATGGAATTAAAACAGATCCAAGAAAGTATGAAAAAACTATCCCGTACCAGCAAATGTGGACGATGTTAGGAGATTTGTAGCTTTTTGTAATTACTATAGGAGATTTATAAGAGACTTTGCAGAAATTGCTAGACCACTGAACCAACTACTGAACAAGAAACAAATATTCACATGGAAATATGACTGTGAGAAAGCCTTTAAAACACTGAAGCCAGCTGTACCCAGCTATACTGATTTCGAGAAACCATTCATACTAACCACAGATGCTTCAAATTTTGCTCTGGGAGCAGTGTTGTCACAAGGTGAAATTGGAACAGATAAACCCATAGCATACGCAAGTAAATCCCTAAACAAACATGAGCTGAACAAGCCAATCATAGAAAAAGAACTACTAGCGATACACTGGGGAATAAATTATTTCAGACCATACCTATTTGGAAGAAAAATTATAGTTTACACTGACCATAGACCACTAGTAAGTCTATTCACGCATAAGAGTCCTTCATCTAAACTGACAAGAATACGTGTAGATCTAATGGACTACGATTTCGAGATAATATTCAAAAAGGGAAAGATGAACACGAACGCTGACGCGCTATCAAGAATAAAAATTGATTCACAAACGCTAAAAGATATGATACCAAATTATACCATTGACGTACTAACAAGAGCAATGAACAAAAATAAAGACGAGAAACCAGTTGAAAATTGTGCAAAAGCCTTGAAGTCAAATACGGAGACTAGCTACCTTCATATTTGGGACTGTACATCAATATAAGGCGATTAATGAAAATAGAATTTAGAGAAAGTAACGTTACAGGAAGAAAAAGAAATAAAATAATAATAGCAGCAAACACTGTGATTGTAGAATTTAGCGATAAATCTTTATCAGAGATAAAATTGATTCTGAAGAAGCTAATATTCAATATGAACAATGCAGGTGTTAAAACATTAGCGCTATCAAGAAATAGCCAAATATTTGAATATGTATGCATACAAGAATTTAAAGAAATATTTAACAAGCTGCAAGAAAATAAAACAGAGGAAAAATGTCTAGACATAATATTATTTCAACCTCCAAAACAAATAAAAGATGAAAAAGAAATGCACAAATTAATTGAAGATCGTCATAACTCAAAACTGGGAGGACATTGCGGTATAAGGAAATGCGTCAACAAACTAAAACAACAATATGTTTGGAAAAATATGAACCAAATGGTAAAAAGGTACATTAATAATTGCAAGACCTGTAATGAAGTTAAAGTAACAAAATATACTAGAGAGAATATGGTAATTACGGACACACCGAATACATCATTTGAAACGATCACCATAGATACGGTGGGACCTCTGAGACCATCAAATGGTTACAGATACATTCTCACTGTACAGTTTGAACTAACGAAATTTGTAGAAGCTTTCCCGATAGAAACCAAAGAAGCTAAGACTGTAGACAAATTTATTCTGAAATACGGATGTTTTAGAAAACTAAAAACTGATAAGGGAACAGAATTCACGAATGAATTGCTGAAAAATATTTGCACATTATTGAATATAGAGAAAATAGTTTCCACACCGTTTCATCATGAAACGATGGGATCTCTTGAAAGAAATCATAGGGTATTTAATGCATACATTATGAGCATAGGTGATAAAGATAATTGGGAAGAATGGTTACCATACTACACATATTGCTATAATTCTATGCCACATACATCAACCTTATATTAACCTTTTGAACTAGTGTTTGGAAAATTGTGTACACTGCCATGTGAAATAATAAAAAACAAAGAAACAATTTATAATATTGACGACTACTTGAATGAGTTGAAATGTAAGTTGAGACATGCACATGAACAAGCAAAAACTCAATTAATTGAAGAGAAATACAGAAGACAAAGTTCTCAGAAAAATGTAAATAAATCTAATTTTAAGGTAGGAGATTATGTATTTTTAAGAAATCAAAACAAAAGAAAATTTGAAAAACCTTTTAAAGGACCTTATAAGATAATTAAAAGAAATGGTGTAAATAGTACCATACTACTAGAGAATAAGGAATATGAAATACACAATAATAATATAATTGAATCTAGACAGGACTAAGAACATACAGTATAAGTAATAAGGCATAGATCTAAGATTACCATAATGTAAATAAGAACAATGATATCCAATACAAATGACATTTATTTAAATTTTAAGAAATGTAAACAAATATCATTAATTTTTTGGGGGAAGGATGTAGTGTGACTCAATACAGGCACAAAGTAAACAATGAAAACCATTGCGTAACATTGAATCGCTGCTCTTTGCTTCGAATACGGAAGGTGTCAAATGGCATCCAAGTAATAGCGGCAGTGATTCATGCTATGCAGTAGTTCAACATGGTACATGTGTCTGTTATTGTTTTCATTTGCATTCATTGACCCAGGTAATAGAAATTAGGACAATTAATTGATTGTAATAATGAAAAGTGAGCATGAATGTTTTATGAATAATGTAGGTTAAAAGAGTTATGTTTATTCTTATGGTATGCATGTATGATTGTTAGCGATACGTATTGTGAATTAGTTGTAAGTGATTTTTGTATAAAAGGGCGATATCGATTTGCATAAAGTGAGTCTTAATGCAGCATTTTGACTCATTATACACAGCGGTACTCACATGCTATTAGTCCATTAGCGAGCTACGCTTTAAACAGCAAAATACCAAAGCGAGCTGCACTTAATACAGCATAGGGCGATAGGCCACATACTTGCAAAAAGGAAAATTATCATTCCTCCACACAAAACATTACATACATAAGTACTTAAGTAAGTAAGTAAGTAAGTAAGTAAGTTTTTAGTGGCCTATCTGAGTTTGCGACGAATTTTCGAAAAACGATAGTCGCTGATGTATTGAGAAAATGAACAGAAAAAAGATTCAAATAAAAACTTTTTTAAATATTAGAACCTTTTGCCATCTCATATGGATTGTCATAGATGTTTATTTTTGTAGCAGTACAGTTCCAAGAATGTTCGAAATTGATCTTGTTTTAGCGCTTATTAAATCTTTTCGACAGCTGTACCTATATTCGAGTCCATTAATGAAGTAAGAACTTCTGACTGTTTTTTATTAGTAGGTATGTACATAATTTTTAATTTTTTTTGCAGTTTTTTAGGCGTTGAACTGGATCAACGGAGTAAATATTTTGAAAAATAAAAAAAAAAATGTCCGCTGTCTTCGTTTGAATTTTTTTAATGCACTATTCCACGCAATCCAATCGTGTTGTGATACATTTTGACAGTTGAAGTGAATAAGTTTTTCACACTCGATGGTAACAGAGCCTGAATATATCAAATATTTCCAGGGGCTTCATTTCCAAATATTCCATGTGGTATAATTTTCGATTCACATAGTTTACAGAGCGTAGAATGCGATATTATGAAATTTTGTTTCAATTCATATCGTGTGATAAATATATCAATGCGAAAATAACAGAATATGGGCAAAGGCTTACGATTTGGCAAAAACGGCAAATTAAGTTTCGTTCAAAAATTCTCTTATAGATATACCTATCTTGAACTGTTGTCAACTTAATAAAATTTTCTCCGAGTCATATCAACGAAACTATCAAAACTAATTTAAAGCAATTTAAGACCCGTGAAATTGCGCACAAAATATCTACCTATCTTTATGGAAAACTTTTCTACACACAAATTGGCTCCGAAAATTCCACCCGGATGCAAACATTAACTCGCAAGACTTTCATGCTGACGGAAAAAGTACAACAAAAACTTCTTAAGCAATGCGAATAAAATCTCCCTCAAAATAACAAATCAAAAGCCCCTAGGGTGGAGAATGAAGTGGTAGCATGTGAAGGCATTTCACGGAGAAATTGATGGAAAATGTATCCAGCTTGCCTACGAGGTATCCCAATCGGAGATTTCTATTTGAATAATTTAAGCGTACTTACCGCTGTTAAAGGGATCTGGGAAGGCCCAATCGTTTAATACATGTGTCCGATGATGATCTTCATCTCAATCACCAATTAAAGCAACTACTTTTCCAGTGACACGACGATTATTCAAATATTTACGTAAATTTGATGGTGGGTAACCTTTGACTTCGAAAGATCCATCCAAACTAATTTAGTGCCGAAAATCCCTTATGGAATCCTGACGGTTTTGCTGCAATCAATTAATTGTTCCGATTCCATGGGAGGGTGAAAAGGACATTTTGCTTTCGTTCCCAATTAACCAAAATAGCTAGGCAGGGAGTTTAATCCTGCCTCTCCTGTGTCCCCATCAAATTGCAGACGGGTATCAATCACAAAATTAAATTTGAAATTACTGTTCGAATTTACCGAAGCGCAAAGCCAAGTCTGCTGCATCACGTCAACACAATTAAATTTTCCATAGAAAAGGGGTTCGGTTGGGACTGGACGTCAGCCCTTGTGACATAAGGCGGCTCTGACCTGGAATAGACGTGGCGGCATTTTTAAGCGTAAAAAAAATGCTGTCAAACCAGGTTGATTCGGTTAGTTTTGCCGGGATGTGGTTGTGATGTTTAAAATTAAATTGATTTTCAAAGTTGTTTGCTGGCGCGGCGACGGATAATGCATGGTAGGATGGTCATGGTCTATTCGGCGGTAACTGTCGGTGGTTGAGGGTTAATTGACGAGGCAATTAAAACCATTGTATGGGGTGTTGATTCCAGAAATATACTTCCCCTAGGAAATCAATTAGACCATTTGTTTGTTGTTTGGGGGAATTGGCGATAGAAACTGCCTTGTCATAGACGAATCACGATTGATTTCTGTGGAACAATTGGGTTTTATGCTTGAAGGATTTCTGGCTATTTCGCTGGATTTTTTGTTCATTGTCATTATGTCGAATGTTTGAAAGGATTTGTTCAACTTTATCAAGTTGAACTAGTAAGGAACACAGACATTTTTGAAGCATTTTACGACTCTCTTTCGCGTTGAAATAAAAGCTATAAGTCGAAGGAAAATCACCAACTACTACTACTACTACTACGATTCTGGCGTTAACAGACCATAGAAGACCTTTATCCTAGTTCTTTAGACATCTGTGTGTATTTTCTTTTTACACGAATGAATAGGACATACAGTCAAACGCTGACTCCGAACGGCAAATTAAAGAAGCTTTTCATGAAAGTTTATGCTGTTCCTATTGTATATTTGTCAGTCTTTCACAAGAGTTTGGCAGCGAATAAACTTCTAGGTGTTCCTGGGTGGATTTGAACGGCGAAAACCTCGATGAGTATTCAAACTCAGGCATTAAGTGACTACGCCCATAAAATGCAGTGAAATTTATTTGAACACATTTTACATGTATACGCAACAAGTCTGTCTCTCATACTAGTGTCGCATCTTTTTATACGCTTTTCAAGTAGTTCATTGTTTGATCTTGGGAAATTCCAGCTCTCGTTTCCGGGTATAAAATTTCCAATAGGTATAAAGACTGAAAATTGCTTGCAAAATGTATGGCCTCATCCTTGTGATCGCCAGTGTACATAGGTAGCATAACATCGAGGCAGATAGGGTATCTCACATGCCACGTTCTGGGCTACAACGGGAAAGCACCGACTGCCCGAACTTTAATAATTGATGGAAGATTCTTTAAGCGTATTGAGGTCTATAATCATTTGTTTGATCCAAATTAAGACGTGGATTTTCTTTAGATTCCGAGACGACGAAATGTTATTTTTCAGCCCATATTTTTTTCGCTGTAGACCTAAACGGGATAGTGGCGCCTAGATATGGAAAATATAGAAATGGAAGGGAAGTACAATTTGCCGACATTTCGCCGGCCCCGAACTTCAAATTTGATAAGCTTATCATGACAATTGATATTCTTGAATGTTTGTGGTCAGATTTTTGCAAGAGGTGGGGTGTTGGAAAAAAACAGAACGTACCTATTACTGGGCCCTGGAGTGATTTCAACCTGAAATCTCTCGATCAGTAGTCCAACACCCTAACCACTGAGCCTTTGCGTTCACTACGTTGGGAAGAATAGTTGACTTTTTAATTGAACTTCATTTGACAAGAAACAACACCGTAACACTAAACTCAACTGATTTATGGATATATAAAGTAGTGTCTAAGGTAGAGATAAAAGAGGAAGACCGTTTTTTCGGAAAAGGGCACAGGGTGCTCCGTTAAAAAAAGACAAACATTAATCTGTCTAACATTTTTTATTAAAAATTAATTAAGAACTACATGTGTGTTACGCTAAGATATTTTTGCTTGTTGTCGGATTTTTTGATAATCCTATTAAAATTTTTGATAAAAACTCTAAAAACACTTGAGAAGGGCGTGTTAAATGCGCACCCTCATATTCTTTGAAATCTGTGAATATGGAGGAAACACTGGGTGGAAAACTAGGTTTCTGACTTAATTTCAGCTAACACTTGTGCTTTTGACGGTATTTTTTAAAATATAGCCTGCAAAATAATAAAACGCATTTTCGCTACTGATATCAACAGTTTTATAGTCAGATTCGGTTATAAAACAGTTTTTTACATTGTCCTTCTTTTTGTGTGATTGTAAATGCATTTCATGTATTTTTCTGAAACTGATCTTTTAAATGAACAAATGAGTTCAAATGGAGTCAGTAACTTGTTATCCCCTCCTGGTTGGGTAAAACCGCGAAGGTATTTTGCAGGCAATCTTGACTGAGGTTTCTCGTTAAAAGGAACTGAATATCATCTGCTCTTTAATCACTTATAAATGTCAATGAGAGCATTAATATTCTGCTGCCATCCTTTTAAAAATAGTATCATTTTGGTTAGATTGGCAGACATACATATGCTGTAGCAAAACAAAAATTAAATTCAGTGCTCGTTTTACTCATATTTCTTTTAAGCTAATTTTTCCTATCTCCGTAAAAGACATTTCAATTATTTAATTTTGCTTACCTTTCACTATTTTTCGGCACGGATAGATATTTCACATTTTCTGTTCCTCCTCTCGACCGCAGGCCAAACACTTTAAAGTATGTTTTCCCACTTAAGCACCGCCTACCTAACCTTATTGCAAATCCAGTGTGACCAACCACCATAAAAACTAGCAAATAAAGAGTCAAATCATTTTTATTGTTACAAGGCCGTACACCGGATTGCATTATTTTTAGCGAAATCAAAGCAAAGAAGAAGCATTTATTTTCATATTTTTGACTGAAGTGTAATTGTAGAGGTTCATAATTAGGTGTAATCAGTAAAAAAAATAATCAGAAAAACCAGCCATAAACCATTTAAAAAAAAGTAAAGCACTGCACGAAGTGAAAAGTTACACACAACGAGGATCAAGTCGATGCGCCTATAAAAAAAAACATTATGAAAAAACCCGCAATCATTCGTCTAACGAAGCACGCCGGAAGTAGTGGTACAGGCAAAATTATTCTGAACCCTTTATTCCAGCGGTCGTTCCATAACGGTTAAAACACGTTCATTTGACCTGCTTCCACATATTGTAGGATTTTTGGCGTCACTTATAAGTCTGTTTTGAGTGTCTTGATGTGTGAACGGGCTTAGAGCAATACAAACTTCGGTAACTTTACTTTTTCAAGTTACTTAAATCTACTCAAATATATGAAAAACGATCTAAATATTCCTCATACCTCATACCTCCCCTACACAAAATCTTCACTAAAGAAAGAGGCAACGATAGAGCAATTAGTTATTTTTAGTGTTGAAACGAATATTCAGTTACTATTCGGTATTCGGCCTATTCGGCCTATATTTTGCTATTCGGCCGAATACCGAATATTGAGCTACTATTCGGGCGCAAACCGAATAGTTAGAAAAGGAGTAAAAAAAACAAACAAAACATGGTCATTTTCAATTAATTTAAGCTTTTAAAACTAACAGCGGCGTAGACAAGACTGAGTATAAATTATGTATACCCAGACTCACTATCAACACATACGTAGGTACTCTGAGTGAGCGATCCTCGCATTTAAACAGTTGACTTCTGACCGCCCGGCGCGACGCGGCGCCCGGCAGCGCGCCAATTGACCCTTCTCCTTTCTCTTATCTCATGGAGACGAGACTTTCAATACAAACGCGATTCAAGTGAACGAGGTCTGCACACAAAAAAAAAAGTTTTTCCTCGAACATCGATAGCTTGGTGTTTTTTTTTTTTTTTGGAAGGATATTTTTCGTGAAAGACAAGGAAAAGAACATAAACTAAATGGAGCGATAAGAACTTTATAATCTGGCCGAATATTGGGTATTCGGCCTTAGGCCGAATATTGGGTATTCGGCCTTAGGCCGAATATACTATTCGTTTCAACACTATATTTTTTTATTTTTTCCGTGCACTTCTTAAAATTAACAAATAGTAACATAATATGCTTTCAAGGAAGTTCTATAGGTTCTCACATTTACGTATAGGTATACGTCTGACAAACATCCAAGAGTATCAATAGTCATGCGAAGCCTCTCAAGTTTGCCGTTCGGATTCGGCTCAAAATTGTATGTCCCTTCCACTTCGCACAAGCAAATGTTTTGAGAAGCTAGGTTTTAGGCCCAACATGGGCTGTTAATGACTAACATTTATTTTATTTCATAGGTTCCCAATTACGCATTAAAAAAATTGATTATCTACAATGTCTCCATTAATGACGCAAAATGCAGATAATGGTAAAAAGTCTGTCTAAAAGTTAGCAAAGTCTAGCAGTTCCCAATATAATGACAGATGATGTCAATTCATTCCTTACTTACTGGGAAGATTAGCGAAACCTTGAAAAAATCCTCTTAAATAAACTTCCCATCATTCGCCATTGTTAATTTTGTTAATTTGTTCACGTGTTTCCGACATTTCTTTTCTTCTTTAATATCGCAGAACTTTTTATGTGTATCCTACTCGTTCCAATCATGCCTTCAAGTTTAGTACGTACCTAATTAAATATAACCAACAATTCAACCGCAACAGCTTTACTTACAATTCATTAGGGTTAACATTTGCTTTAGCCTTTTGCCCTATTTCTTTTTTGTTTGCAAAAATGTCTAAATTCAAAATAAATGTCACTCACAGCATAATCACGGTGAAAGGAGCATATACTTTTAATTCAACCTTTACTCGGTGGCCCAAAGTGTACTCACCAAACTGACACAAACACAAAGGCATGGGAATTTTGAAAATTTTCAAGTATCAGCAAATTCAGAGGTTTCCGCAAAATTTCCAATGGATAAAAGGCGCAGCGCGAAAAGCAACAAAATAAACAATTTACACAATTAATTTGGGTTTTATGTTAACCAGCTTATATCCGGCCCTCGTTTTGGTGGTAGTAGCATTGCCTAATTGCCAAAACCAGCTCAGCTAAAACTTTTCTTCTTTTTGTTTTCGACTGACGACGGACGATGAAATTAAAGAGATACTCCTCGTCACACCAGTAAAGTTTTGAAGGACGAACTGCGATACGAAAGGAAATAGCTCAGCTGAATTTGCAGATTTTTTTGTTCGTCATTTCCACCACCAGGAATGACAGAAAAGAGGGAACAAATTCTATTACTTTTGGGATTATCCATCCACGGTTATTCAATGACGCTGGATTAATGAGAAACAAAAACTCTAATGCCAGAAAATTTAATTTTTTTTTGGGCAGTTTCGGGTCTCAACATTTTGATGCGTCACTGGGAGCTTATTAACTTTATTTTGATTTTTAAATGAGTAAAGCGACGATTTTTTAAAAAAACAAGCTCAATTTCTGTTTAACACTAGTTGCATAATAATTTCATCAAGTCAAGAAATTTCTATTTTCAAAGAGTGAATGAATGCGATGTGCTAAACACGCCTCGAACGCTATCAAGTAAAATGCTATTAATCTGGACGGCATCCGAAATTCTAAAAAAAAAAATCATCAAGTGCTACACTAACGTACGGTTTGGCTTTTGCACCTACCGGAAGTCCTGAGAAGCGTCTTAGATTATTGCTACCCCAAAAAGCTCTGGCAACATCTACTTTCAGCATAATTTCCATGAAACGATTTATTTGAAAAGCCTTCGAAAAGCTTATAAGTCAACAAATATATACATACCTTCACGAGTTTTGTCTTCTCTCACCACACCAGTTCGGTGTTAGACCGCATTGTTTCTCTACCACTGAACTTGCAACTCTGGTTGAAGACATTCGTGTAGAAATAAAGAATAAT